>JAOTQP010000304.1:7474470-7536013 GCA_026413545.1 Cichladusa arquata | reverse complement strand
AAAATCTCAGTTTTTATCTAGGTAGGAAAGGCTTGGCTCCTCCCCCCAGCTGGAGCATCTCCCAATGGGATGATGTAATTTTATCAGTCATGCAGTGGGACTTAATGGCCCAGCAGCAGATGATGTATTCCTGGAGGGAGGATGGCTTGTGGAAAAGATAAAGATGATTGCCCCACCTGGTTTTAAAGATGGCCCATTAGCAGAGGATATCTCCCATGGAGACAAGGATCACTGCCTCACCTGGTTTCAGCAGATGGTGATAGAACACATATTTTTGGTCACATCCTGTATTGCAAGCCAAGACCCCATCCCACCCCACAGCCTGGGAATGACCCACTCCAGAGGGGCTCCCAAATTGTGTGAGGAAGGCTGTTGTTTTAACAATGCTTATTCTCCTGTAAGTGGAAATGCAGCATAGGGAGTGATTTCCTACTAACTTCCTCAAGGAGGTGGATGCTGGGACTGAATATTTCTATTTATCAGTGCTTTCTGCCTGAATTGTCTTCAGTTTAGAGGCTTTCTGTCATATTTTTGGGGATAAGTTTACCCTGAGCAGATGAACTGATGGCCTGAGCAAGCTAAACTTGAATAAATGTGCACACGGATGAGGAAATGCAGGAATCAAGGGGTAGATGGATTGTAGTGACTGGAGCTCACAAGGATCAGGCCTGTCTCAGATGCTCTCTGGTTTCTTGTGTTATACCAGGCACTCTGGGAAAAGCTTTCCTCCCCTCAGGCCTGCCTTATATGTCTGTCTGTCCATCTGCGTGGTCAGAGGTGCACTGTAATAGAAATTACTGAGGTAGAGCATCTGGTGCAACTGGGACCCAATATCACAAGGTGTCATTAGTCCCCACAGCTATGCATGAATGTCCAAAACAAAGCACGAGGTAGTGCAGGGACAGGACACACATAGGATTATAGTGCTGATAGCCCTGTGCAGGTAGAGATTAATATCTCACAGACCTCCTTGAAAGCAGAGAGACATTCTAGCTCTTGTAAATTATTTGTAATTACAATAACCTCTTATTGCTGTATTTAAGGAGGGGGAAAAAAAAGAGAGATGGTAATTATTTGCTATGCAATGTAATATAAAAAAGATTACAAGTTTGAGGTTCTGTGGTGCCTGGAGGACAGAGATGTGAAAGGATTTCTCTGTGGTTACACACAGGGGTGAAGTCATCACCTCATGGCTCGGCCCAAAGAACAACGTCAGGAAACTAAGCACTTGAATTAATATCACAGAAGTGGATTAAGGCTTTTGGTGATCTCAAAGAGAGTCAGATAAAGAGTCAGATAGATTAACCACCTATGGATTTAATGCCAAGTAAAGAACTCGTGGGTTTAAAAAAGAATCTTTCTCAGATCAGGGAACTGAAGAGAGAGTGCACAGTGAGAATTCTCATCACCCCAAGCTCTTCACAGCAGGAGAGTTTCTCTGGGTGGAGAATGTCCTGGCTGAGAGCAGACCAGTACAAAGCAGTTCAAGGCACTGATTAGAAGGCTCTTCCTCTGCTTTTCATGAAGAACAGCAAAAGGAAAAAATAATTTAAAAACCTCTAGTTCTTGAGGTAGCAAATTAAATTACTCTTGGAAAAGAATAGTTGCTGGTAGAAGTGTGAAGTGTTGATCTTATGTATTTTTTTGCACATTGTAGAGATCCTTAAAGGCTGTCAGCATTTTAATTAAATATGACAGCTTGACAAAAGGAGCAGCTAGGTGTGAAATGCATATACTGCTGGAGGGGAGCTTTCTGTGCAACAGTGACCTGGAATTGGGAAGTCGCTGACTGTGACCTTCGCCGTGCTTTGAGGAGCAGCCAGAGCTGCAGGCAGGGCTGTCAACTGTGCAGTCCCCAAAAGTGACACACCACATTCATTACTGCATGAGTCAGGCGTGGTGAGAGCACTGCCACTGCAGCTTGCTGCTGCTCCTGCCTGCTGACCCTTCCCTTGACATGCAAGCTTGCTTTCCTCTTGGTGTAATGGACCAGTCTGGAAAAGTGATGAGAAACTGCATTTTTCCACCTTCTTTCTGTTGTGGGGGAAAAAAAAAAATCAATCTTAGTTGTAGGATTCTGACACTTAATCTTATTATTATCATCAGAGACCAGCCATGACTGTAGCCTGTAACTAAGTTCTTTCTACCATTACATGGCTTTTCCATTAACTGCTCCCTCCAGTGAAAGGCTCTCCAGCTCAGTAACGCTTTGCTGCATTTCAGGCACCTCTATTATTAAATAATTTGCTGTTTGCTGTAATAAATCCCATCACGATCAATTTATTTAGCACAATATGGGTATTTAATGTCTTCTGATTATGCATCCTTGACCATCTTAAAGATTTCCCTGCTGTTAGGACACAGCAACCTCTGACATCCTGATGCAGCAGATCCTGACCTGCATTCTATCAGCAGATGCTGAGCTTTAAAGGCTCCTTCCAATGTAACCTATTCTATGATGTTTTGTGACTTTTCCAGCTTCCCAGTTGCAAAAACCACAGCCAGGCAGACCTTGCTAGAGTTGAGCATTCTCTGCCTCATGAAACTCCTGTGCTCCTGTGTTCAGACTTGTATAGCCACTGCTGTAACTTTCTTTAGCATTACATTGTCTACTTTCATGATATGTTACACTGTTAAAATGTTATATTTCATGTAATTTATGAAACAAAATGTGCTTTAAATTCAGAAAAATATCTGGATTGCTCAAGAACAGTAGGTTGTACATTAACTTGTAGCTCAGCTTGGTCACTACCGTGAAAACTGTTTTACGTAAGAACTTCTATTCAGAGAGGAGTGCACATTCATTTACATCCTGAAAAGGAAGAAGAGGGAGATTCTGTACAGGAAAATTTAATATTCATTGTACTTAAGTGAATGTAAATTGAGTGGTGCATGCCTCGGAGTAGTTGAAGAGTTCAACAAATTCCTCACAACCACATAGTAATTGATCATTCATTATTATCCCAGTGGATTTCTAGCACTCATTCTGCCATAATTTGTCACTTTCATATCCTTAAGCATAAACAGTCGTGGATGCACAAAGACTTGAAACAAACAGCCTTTGAAAGGAGCAAATTAAACATTAGGTATCAGTAACATTATGAATCAGTGATGCTTATTACTGAGCAATAAGTATGTTGTTTTGTTCCCCTACATCAACATATAAACAGGGTGATTAATGACAAAATCTAATGTTTCCATTCTATTCATGCACTAATAGTCATACCTACAGCAGTTTATGATTTGTTGCTAAAACTCAAAAAGCTGTGCAACAGAGTCAACTCCTGCTGTGATGTTGGTGCTGTGGAGATGAGGTGGACGGGGATGGGAAATGCACTGGGATTATTGCCAGTGGAGTTCAAGGTGAACTCCACTGGTTGTGGGGACCCTGGAGAGGCTGGGCCAGTGCCACTGAAATCAGCAGGAGCTGTCAATTTGCCCCATAAAGCCCCACAGCCATGGAAACTTGTATTGAAATGAGTAACACTGTAAACCCAGCACGGGCAGAATCCAAACAAAAAATGTGTGCAGCAGGGTGATCAATAAATGTGCTGCAACAGGCCTTGACAGCTTCACTGGTCATTTTCTGGCTTCCTGCTTTTGAGAATTTTTTTGGGAAAAAACCCCACAAACACATTCCCTTTCCCAAACTGAAAGTAGATTCAACCTTCTATTTAAAAAATGTGCTATTTCAACCATGTTAGCTTTCAAACAGCTATAGGTTATGAATTTACCAGATTCATTGCATTGCATTGCAAAATCACCTATGGGTGGATTTGTGGTGTAATTCATGCTAAAGCATTTGTTTAATGTGGCTGTGCAATTGAAGACCCAACCATTATCCTCAGCCAACCATATATCCTCAGGCTGAAACTTAACCCATTCCCTTCAACTTCTAAAGGTCATTTCTGTTCACTCCTGCTGTGAAAGCACAATTGAGCCTGTTTTTATAAAAAAACATTGTTATTGGAACAGTAATATTTGAAAATAAAATCTATCCACTTTACCAGAAATCAAAAGAACTTCTGAAATGTTGACATGCGTGTAGACATCTGAAAATACTGTGCTTCTGTTTTCTGCTGTCTTCTTAGATAAAATTAAATGGTGGAAAGGAACCCAATATGCTGTTTACAAAAGGAGAAGAATTATATTTTTTCTGATACAATTAAAAGCTACTGTGCTGGTGTTTTTTTTGACTGTTGCTTCTGATCCAGAAAATAACATATAAACCACATGGGAGAGCTGTAACATGTGCCAGTCTTTACCCCAGAATTATCTGCAATAACCCCTCCTTCACCTCCCAGATTTCTCCCATACAGGTTTTCATTCAACTGGAAATACTAAAGCATGTATTTCTAGATGAATCCTAGCAGGAAATGTTACACTGGAAAGAATCCAAATCACTTTTTGCAGTTTAGAAAGGTATTTTAAAGCAATGACTTAACCAAAATTTGCATAACTTGCAAACCTTTTCATAATCACTGAAGATGGTAATTTTCTATCTATTTCTAATTGAATGGTTTTCTGTCAATTAATTATTTTCCAAAAAAAATTCTATGAGAAGGAATGCATTGAATTCAAAAAAACTTTGATTTTTTTTTTTTTTAATTGGTTGGTTTTTCTTTTGATTTCCCATTTCATGAAGCCTAAACTAGCTTGTACCATGCATTTATTGGTCTAATTAATTCAGGGATTTTTTGATACCTACAGCATATTTGTTTCCTTTTCTGTGTCTTTCTGAGCCACAATTTACCTTCCCAAGCCACCCATCTTCCATTACTCTGAAGTTAAATCATTAAATAAAGATCATAAAGAATAAAAGTAACTCCCTTGATTGCCTCATTAAGAGTGTCCTCTGTCTTCCCCAGATAACTCAGTGAGTGAGCCAGCACTGCAGCTCAGTCTTTCCCCAAGCCCTGGGCAAGTGTATGGGGAAGGAATCCCATTCCTGGCATCTCCATACAAGCTGTGGTTTGGACCTTCACCTCCTAGCTCAGCAGGAAGGATGGACACACATGTAAAAAACCCAAAACGTGTTCAGCAGCAGCCCAAGGGTGATGATCACTGTCCCCTGGACAGCGAGTCCTTGGTGAGCACAGCAGCAACTTAATTGCTGCTGCTGCTCTGGGCTCTGGAATTCAGACAGGAAAACATCCTCTGGAACTGATTTGCAAAGCCTGGTGAAGTGCTACTTACAGAGAAATTGCTGGCTTCAGTCCTGATCTTGCACGAAGCCTCTGTGCATAGCATGGTGAGAGTGAGGCATTTTCAGGAGGCTGAACAGAGAGCAGTCAGATTAATTTTCAAGGCCAAGGAAGGAAAAATTTCAGATCTGTATGCCCTCACTGGGTGAACTCAACTCTGTGTGATTTGAATTTGAGTTCTCTCTTGGCAAGGCCAGAAGTAATTTCCTTTTAGAATATCAGCTAGAGATCACCTGAAAATGGGAGTGATGGGTTAGAGCCCAGCCCCACCCTTGGCCCCTGAGCTCTGAGGAGTGCACCTGTGCTGCAGCACATCTCCTCCTGACCTGGACTGCAAGCCCTGAACACCCTTCCGTAGGGAAATTCCAGCAGGGAGCAATTTCTTCTTTGTCCCTTGGTGATAGGCTTCTAGGAAAACTGGGGTGACAAACTTGTGCACCCCTGCAAATGGGCTCCCCAGCAGCCCAGCCTGGCTGCAGCAGCTTCTCCCTGCACAGAGGAAAGTTGCAGGATTTATCTCTGAGGTTCTCCATGTCCCATTGTTCTCTCCATGTACAACAGAATAATTACAACCTTGCACAAAAATTGTACAGACCAGAGCTTTTGTCTTTATCTTTCCCTATTGTTTCTCTTCCTATTCAGTTTTGTTTGAAAAAGGGCCTTCCTTTAAACACTCCAAATGCCTTCCCATCTTCTCCCCTCATTTTTAATCTTTTTTTTTTGTTAAACATTGTTTTCTGAGAATCATCACAAATTAATGTTTTAATTTTCTTTACCCCCAGAAAGATATTCAGATTCAAAAAGAGAGGTCCATTCTGAAAAAAGAAAAAAAGACACCCATTTGAAATTTCTGTTCAGATCTGCTTTCGGTGCCTGCAGTTCTCTCCCAAGTCAGGACAACATTTACCCCAGAGGTAGCAATTAAAAATGGAAACTTTAAGTGGAATTCAACTTATTTTCAAGGGAAAGTCTGACTCTGAGTAATTCCCCATACCATGGGACAAGTGATTTCACAAACACCATTATTCTGGATTGTTTTTCACAGTGATTGTATGGCTTTTTGCTAAAGTGACCACAGTGTTGCTCATTCAACATTCATTAGGATGTTGGGTTTTTTTCTCTTTAAGAAACACTTCCCCAAGCGTTCTCAAACATCCAGTCATTGCAGTGACGGGGGTGGGGAACATTTTACTGAGTGCTGTGCAAAGCAGGATGGAAACGCATCTCCAAAAAGCACCTTTCCAGCAGATGATCTGAAAACACTTCTGGTATCTCAATTGCATTATAAACAGAAAAATAAGAGTCCACTATTGTAGTTTAACCCCAGGCAGCAGCTAAGGACCAAGCAGCCTTTTGTCTCACATCCTCCCACCAAATGTTGGGCACTGCGCACTGCAGAGGCATCCTGCACACCCAATGTGCACTTATTTTTTTGGCTCCCAAAGAAGCCCAAGGTGTTTGAGATTTAATGTCCACAGATGTCAGAGGGAAGCAAAAAAGGGAAAAGAAAATCCCTCTCCTGCAGATGGTGAGATAACTCAGTGTGTGTATTCCCACACAGCCAAGCAGGGACTGCTGGGGACAGGACACAGAACTCAGCATCTGCACTGTGCTTTGTACATGGATCCAGGCAGCTCCCTTTTCATTTATTTCAGCCTCTGTCCAGCCAATGACACTGATTTCATCCCCCCAAACTTCAGAATAATTTATGGTCTATCATTCCTCCTCAACCCTTAATATATTCCTTCTTAAAGCTTAGTCAAAAATTATAAGGACAAAGTTTTTATGAAGAACACTGCAGTTCTGAGTTTTGTTTTGTTCCTTTTCATCACTGCACTGCTTTAAATTGTGTATGCACTAAATAGAAATGTCATCTTCTAGGCTTCAAGCAGAGACAAAGCTTAATGCAGAATATTTGGGCTTGCTTTCAGTTGAGTGGGCTAAATAAAAAGCATCAGCATCTCTATCTGACTACTGCTCCTAACCAAAAGCAAGCCTTTCAGGGGCTTCAGAGTTGTTAGGTAAAAGCCAAAAGGTGTTCTTTGTTCTCTGGTTCTGCACACATCTAAGTTTTCTGAAATAGAAATATCAAAATTCCTTACATGAATTCTCACCTGTCTAAAATCAGCAGCCTGAGATTTAGCTGCTGGACAGATTGTGACACAATTTGTGTCTGCACACACAGCTCTCTGCTTTCCAGAGACAAGGAGGCTGTGTGAGCTCAGTAACTATCCAGAGTTTTAGATGTTTATTCAGAAGGAAGCCTTTGAAATTCATCAGCTGCTATTTGGGATATGAGAGAGACTCCTGCTCTGTAAATTATGATGCCACACAGCCAGACTTAAAAGCTTTCTTAAAAATCAAATGCCAGGAACTTAGAAACTCCATGAGGGAAAAAGGAAACCTAGGTGGAAGTATCTTTTACATCTTTAATTGCATCCCCTGCAAGAATTTGTTCCCATAATTAAAGGGCACATGATAATTAGCATGAAGAGGAAAACTACAAATGAAAAGTCACTGGAGTTGTTCTAAAGGGGCATATAAGGTTTTTTCAGAGGCAGTTGAAAAGTCCTTTTTTGAAGTGTTTATTACAGAGTTGTAAAAAATAATCCATAAAAGAAAGCAATTTTTCCTGGAAAATTATGTCTTAAAAACTGTTTCCCACTTTACAGTCCAATGCTTTTCTTTTGTCATTATAAAAATGCTCAGCATCTTTTGTGGTCCATACTTATTTATCCCTTCCAATAGTTAGGAAATGTCAGTAGTATACAGAAGGAGATGGAAATGTCAGCAGTGCCATTCTCAGCAGTAACTACACATTTGAATAAGTAGTAATTTTTGATACCTCATCACAGAGACAAACTGCTATGTGAGTCCCTGCAAATAACCCTGGGGAGATTTTTACAGTCACCAATACCAAAATTCAGACACACATAAAATGTTCAATTTTTGACCACTAGATGTAATTAAAGTCAGCTTTTTCCTTTTTTCCAAACAGATGGGGAAATACCAAAATGTTAAGTACCTTCATTTTCACCACAGGGTTCTTTCAAAGGCTTTAAAGTTTTGCATGGCATCCAGATTTTCAGCTGGGTTTTCCTCCTTGTGTTCAGGCCTTGCAGCTCTGAAGGAACGAGAAAGGAGTTACATGCAGCTCTCTTTAGCTTGCCCTGCTTGCTATCTCTGTTGCTTGCTTAGCAAACTTTGCTCAAAGTAGGTTAATGTTCTGATGCACAGCAGGCTCAGAAACCAAAGCTTGATTTTGACTTTTTTTTTTGAAGGCTGTCAGCACTCATTCATCCAAGGACCTATTCCATCTCCCTGTTTACCCACCACAGGACATTTTAAAATCAAAGTCCCAGGCACTTTTTTTTTAGAATTCAGAGGAGTTACTTCAATCAACCATTTTGTTTTCCTGCAGTGACAATGGGGATTTATCTAATTGCTAAATAAGGCTTTGCTCGTGCGAATTTGCATGGGGAGTCATCCAAGAAAAACAGGAGGCAGTGGGACTTGCATCAGAAGGCAGGTGTATTTTTGGGTAGTTCTCCTTTAGCATCTCGCCCTCACCATTACACTTGTCTGAACTTTTCAGGCTCTGAAGACTTTGGGCTGGGCCCTGGATCAAGCCTTCTGTGATGGAAGTGAGGGAAGGCAGAGGTCTGTTTGTGGCAGAGAGGGGAGCACAGTGTGGAGGAGGCTGTTGGTGTGTGCGTATAGGATGGAGATATATATATATATATATACATGTATATGTGTGTGTATATATAAGGGAGTGCATGCACCCTCTCCTTCTTGCCTTTGAAGACAGAGATATTTAATGCCCCCTTTCCTTTGCCTATGCAAACGTGATTCAGTGCAGGCAGGTTCTCTGGCATCCTGGTGGAATCACAGAATGGAATCCTGGAATCACAGAATGTCTTGGGGTGGAAGGGACCCTAAAAATCATCTAGTCCCAACCCCCAGATCTGTGTAGGTTTAGTTGCACGTGCTTTCTGTTACTTGCCAAAGCCACCTGTGTCCCCAGCAAGAATTTGTGATGTTTAGTAGTCTCTAAGAAGTATGTATAGAAGCTAATAACTGGATTTTGGGAAGACAGGACCGTGTCTCAAACTTATCTTTACAGGGTGGGCTCATTTATCAAGATAGGGAGGAAATAACCAGTGCAAAGTGCTCTCCACAGTGTGTCAGGAGTTAGAAATGGAAAACTATTAATGCAGGTGTGTGGCCTGGAGGAATAAATATATTATATGAGCTCCTAAAGTATGATTTAAACTTTAACTTCTAACTTGGAAAGGGGAGAAGAGAGTTTATATTGCTGATGTTGCTTCAAGGTATTCATCTACTAATGACAAGTATTTCTCTTTCTGTGTCATTGTAGTGAAGAATCACAGGAAGTATCTTCACCTGGGATAAGAAGGGACTTGATACTTCACATTTTAATAACTCTGCACTTATGAAATATGTTACAAAGTGGGATGTTTCTCCTGAGAAGCCCTGGAAAAAGCAGCAGGATTAGTTTCAAAGGCAGGGCGAGAGTCAGAAGTACCAGTGTTAAAATAGCAATCTGTGTAAGCTGTTTTACAGCTCCAGAGTTGTGCAAAGCCATAACTTCCCTTGGCCTCGTGCCCCAGACTGCCTGTCTGTAAAGCACTGCAACCCTGCCTTGACACATTTTATAGGACACTTCAGCTTGTGGGGAGTTGTTAAAATGCTTCTGCAATCCTGTGGACAAGCAGAGGGGTGGGCTGTCCTGTGAGTGCAGTGAGAAGTCCTGGGGGCTGCTGTGCTCGGTGGGGATGTAGAAATAGCTCTGTCATAACAATGGTACCTTCAGCTTGGAAGGGGTGCTCGTTTAAGATGAGATAATCAGTTTCAGAAGGCAAAAATGGGATTTAAATCCTAATTCTTGTGAATAACAATGAATAGCTGATGCTTCACATGCTGTGAAGTTTGCAGTATCTTAATTTTGAGCCTAAACCAGGACTCATTCACACATCTGTAATTTTATGCATACAAAAACCTCCCAGGAGAATCCCACGGGTGCAGAACCCCAAAGCTGTGCAGGAGACAGGCAACAAACCATGCTGAGTGTGATCATGTGCAGGCACTTCCCTGAAAGCCCCTGGAGACACCTCCTCCTGCCCACCATCCTCAGGGGTCTGCAGGTGGGAGCCTCCCACAGCACTTCTGCCTTTCATGTCTGATCCCAGATGGATCCCACGTTACACGAGGAGGAGGGAAAATGGAAAGCTAATGAGCAGAGGATCTCAAAAGCAAACTGCTTTTTATCTATAAAGGGCTTGAACCACATTGCACTGGCATGTTTCTTGCAATGCAAAGGAGGAGCTGATGTGTGAATTAGAGCAATTTATGTACATTTAAAGAACTTTTTGATGCTGTAATTAGATGGGCATCTCTACAGAAAGTGCATCCCAGCAGCCTAAATAGAAGAGATGAGAAAACTGTTGTATTTTGTGTTGTTCTCTCTGTGTCCCTTTTCGGTCTGGTGCAGTGTCCAGCTAAATGTTTCTTTAGATTTTGTCCCTGTAAGAGGTTCTTCATCCCAGCAAGATGGCCTTTTTATTTTTATTTTGAGGTGTATGTGTGCACTGGAATAATGCCACTCTATATATAGAATGCTTTTTGCTTTGATTTTAAAATAATTTTATGCTTTTAATGTAATAGTTTTAAAATAGTTTCTTGCTTTCAAAAGAGCAAAATACAGCTGCTACTAGAATCTGATTAATGCTTGTTATTTCATGATAACTGTAATTAAATTCAGCTAATTACTGCAATATTTATGGAAAACATGGAACAAAAAAGCTGTAGTTGAACACTTATGCTGGTATATAAGGGCAGAGGAGTGATCTAAGAAAAGCTGTAGGGCAGAGTGGTGACTCTGGGGAGACCTCAGGGAGCCCAGACCTTCCCTTTGCATCCCACTGGGTGACGTGAGCCAGCACATGCACACCCTCCCTCTGAACATCTTCTTGCTTCCATTTCTCTTCTTTGCTATGAAGGATGTGTCAGCAGAGCAAATCAGTCTCAGGGCTGTGTCACAGAAAGTATTGCTTTGGACTGTGCCTCAGCCTTCAGTCTGTGGAGATGTCCCTCTGAGAGGACAGCACCAGGGGGATTTACAGCCACCTTCGTCTGCCTTCAGTTTAAGATTTAAGGGAAGAACAGAAAAACATCATTTCCCTGGAAACTCCTCTCTGGTGACAGCTTCTGAAACACCGAGCTCTGACAGATGGATGTGATGGCAGTTCATGGATATGTTAGTGGTTACAGCAGGGCATTTGCTCTCAGCTCATCACACAAACATAAAGCAATGACAAAAATATCTTCAAAATTGATTGTATTAATTTTTTTTTTTGTTTTGTTTTGTTGTTGTTGTTTTGTTTGATTGTTGTTTTATTTTGTGTGGATTTTTGGTTTGTTTTTTTTTTTTTTTTTCCCCCCCAATGTAGCTGTGCCTGTCCAAAATGATCCCAGGGATTGCTGCAACCAGCTTTCCAAATAATTTCCTAAACCTACCTACCTGTCCTCCTGGACAGCTGCTCTGCTAAAACCAACTTTTCACTTTATATGCCCCCCAAATGGTGGCACAGTCTGCTCAATGGCAGACAGGTAGTCCACAGCTAATGTGGCTGGAGGAGCACAGCCTGGGGGAGCTGACTGCAGGCAGATGGACAGAAGTGCTTGGACATTACAACTGACTCACCCTGCTTCTGCTGACAGTGTTTGCTGGACTGAACACCAAGCACAAGTCTGTTGCTCAGAGAACAAATATTGCAACAGACTATTAGGGCAGGAAAACAGAGCACTAACTTTGCAATTTGGATAAATTTAAACAGTGCCCTCTGGCCACTGTGAGCAGCTGTGCTTAAACACCACTGATACATTTCCCAAGCTCAGAGCTCCAGGGTGTGATTTGTGAGCAAGCCCTTCACCTGGTCTCACCCAAAATGCAATTTTTGTCTGTTCCATGAATGGTGCACGCATGCTTGGGTTTGAGGTGGGGAAGCTTGAGGCACAAGCCAGAGAGCTGCTTCTCCTAAAATGAAGGGTGTGCTCATAGGCACACAGAGGAGCAGCACATCCTGCTGGTCACATGCTGGGGGAATATCTTGTCCTGCAGCAGCAGAGAGGCCAGGGAGAGTGGTGCTTCTGTTTCAGGAAGAGGGGACAGAGGATGCAGTGTGCAGGCACTGCTGAAGTAGCCCGGATTGTTGCTGTCTGCCAGCCACCAGCTCTTCCTCAGTGCTTCAGTGGAGGTGGTTCAGTGGTTCCAGTGCAACTTCAGCCTTGGGACGTCCTGGATAACTTTCAGTCTCGCAGTAGATTTGTGGTACCAGTTGTCCTGGCTGGTGTAGCAGTTGGTGTAGTGTGGGGATTAAATATTAAGAACATTTCACTAGGCTATTTCCTCATTGACAGAAACTTCCTTTCTAGAGGAGAAAAAAATAACCCTACCACCAAATATTTTTGATAAATGTGACAGGATTAGAATAGAATATTTCAATTTTTAGTTTCAGTACAAGATGCTTTTTTCAGTGCCCTACTTTCTTAGCCTTTTTTTCTAATGTTATTTTGTGTGGCTAAGAGACAAGAGCTTTCTTGTCTTCCTCAAGTTATTTAGAGCTTTTCATTGACTAATGCCTTTTGTCACAAGTGACAGTGAAGGACCTGTTTGGTAATAGAGATCAATGGAGTTGAAGGTGACATTTCAGAGCAGAGTTTTAAAACTAATGCATTGCTATTTATCTGACCAGGGCACCTAGGAACACTAGCTCTCAGTCTGAGCACCACAACACTCACTTCAACTTCTGTCCCTGCCCTCCTCCTAAAAATGCACATTTCCTGTTTCTGTCACTCTTCTCCAACCCGGTGCCTTTCATATTTCTTGCCTATTTTAGAAAACTCTTTGTCAGTCTCTGGTCACATGAAATTTTTATCAAGAGCCTTCTCACTCTCTCGGTACCTGTTGGGGCTTTGTCAGCAAGTGACAGCTGACCTGTTCCCCTGGGGAACTGCACCCTGTGGTTTTTCAGGGACAGAGCCTTTAGTGCTGGGGAGGTCCAAGGGTACGAGGGGTGTTACTTCTTATTCCCTACTGAGAAAAGTGTGGTGTTGGCCCTGAGTAAGTTAAGGAAGTGTGATTTCATGCTTCAGCTCACTCCAATTCCAAATGCACTAAAGATACTTGTGAGAACTGCTAAAGTGAGGAACTTAAAGCCCCTTTTTACTTGGAGAAGATGTTCAGCAGGAGCTAATGGGCATCCTACATTATATACTGGAGCAATCAGCTTTCTGTGTCCAGTTCAATTCCCAAACACATTTAGGATTTTTTCCACACCTTCTTTGCTAAGAAATCCAGGAAGGGTGGCAGCTTTCAATCCTGCAGTGATCTGAGACCACCATACACTCAAAAAAATTTCAAAGCAGTGGTCACATTAAAGCCCTACCAGTACTGACTGGCTTTGAGTAAATATTTACTACTTTGATTCCAATTACTCCTCTCTCCCTACCTGTAAGCTTTGCCATCTGTAGCCAGAAGCACTGGCTTTCATTGCCTGTTTACTTGGCATCCTACCCACTTAAGTCTAGAATAAGGAGGTCAATTTAGATAAAGCCTAATGCAATTACATCTCAAACACAATCTCAGTAACTTCTGTACATAAATGAAATGAAAACACATTAATAACCTTGCATACATCCTGCCTGGCTGTCTCGCCCAGTGTCATGGCAATGCATTTAGTACAGACCAAGCAAGAGAAAGACAGATTGCATTCCCAGAATTTGCTCAGTTAATGGAGAAAAATCCACCCTGATCTAAGCTGGCTCCAGCAGTTTCTCAGAAATATTAATATCTCAAGCTCTCATGGCCTTAATAAAGTAAAATATAATGTATTTCAATGGAAAACAAATTCCCCATTTCTTTTCTCCTGGTACTTGGTGCAGCTGATAGCTACAGTGTTGGTTTCATGCAGAGCATGCTGAGCTAATTACATTTCTTCTAAACATTGTTGATTTCTTGATTGCTAATGTGGTATTTGAGAGTCAGTGATTCTTAAATGTCAGCTTAAGAATCCATCTTTACCAGTCTGAAACCCCCAAATGCAAATCTTGTTTTACCAATATTCCCAGCAAAGAATTACTCTACTGCTTGTCTGGCAAGTGAGACAAATAAAAATTTCCAAAGGCTGTATGGTTTTCTCTGCACCATATTTAATTGGTGGGAGCATGGAGACACAGAAACATTTTCATTAATGCTTCATTATTAATCAGTAAAAGATGGATGCAACACTTGAGGGAAGCACTGAATGGTGAATTCCCTAATCAATTTACTGTAGCTTCCTTTGCCCTGTTAGGGTGGATGTTGTAACAGCACACTGTGAGTGTGCTCCTCCCTTACTTAATATGCTCTTTATGAAAAAGCAAAAAATTACTGTAACTGGATAAATCTAAACTGTTTGGTAAACAAACACAAATTATATTATTTTTCTTGATTTTTCTAGGGTTCTGGTGGGCACAACATTCATCCAGTTTTGGGATGATGAGTCGCATAAATATTGCCTCCATATTTTTAGTAAGTTTCTCTTTTTCTTTGTTTTGCTTGTACAATATTTTATATGTTATTTCTTTTTACAAGTTACAGTATTGCAACCTAACAGTGACTAAGCCTGGGTTTTGACTGGGGTGCAGATATATTCAGATGTCCTGCAGTGAGGGTCTCCCATCACGAATCCTCCTGGGAGGAGAGCATTCCTCACTGCAGCTCAGCAGAGCAGTGCCTCTCATTCCTGAGCTTGCACCAGGCAGGAGCTGAGCACAGTGCAAGGTCTTGAGCACAGCAGCTGGGACTGGGAGGTGCAAAGCCATACTTCTGTGGGGAAGGGAGAGGGAAGCCAGTCCCTGATGGCTGGCGTCAAAGTACTTAAAAAAAAGTTTGAAATCTGGCTATGCAAATTCTTATCCAGTCCTTGCTAGAAATCTGCCCGTCTGGGAGTCTATAAAGATTGGCCATGGGAGCTATATGTGAGTTCAGTTGCTCTTGTATGCAGAGCTCTCAATTTTTGGGAACTTTTCAGAAAATACCCTAATTATGCAAAGAAATCCTTTCCTTTTGCACCACTACCAGCAGTAATGCAGAGACTAAGGAACAGTGGCTTTCTTCTTTACTGCCTTTATTGAGTCAAGACCTCTAGGCAATAACAGTCTGATGGGATGTGAGGGATGGAGCTGTCATCTGACAGTAAACCATGGGGGTGTTACTCCTTGGGGACCTGATGTGTGCCAAATCCCTCAGTGACCCAGCAGCAGCCTAGCTCTGCAGTCTGGGATCAGCCACAGCCTACTGAGGCTGAGCTCTGCCTTGTCAGGAGGCCATGGCCTGAGTTAGGGCTCTCCTGGAGTCACCAAAGACCAAAGCAGCTCTCCAGCATCTGGTACACATCACTGGATGCTGAACATAGAAGAATCTCCATCCAGTGTCCTGAAACCTTTAATTTGTCAGCTGGTTGAGCTAAACCTCTCAAGCACTGCTGTCCTCCTGAGGTGCTTGGTGCTGCACCTCCTCCTCCTGTGCATCTCTGCTTGGGTGCTGTCCAACTTGCTCTATTTTTTCTTAGCCGATGCTTGTGAGCTAATGTCCAGAGCTAATTGGTTTCCTTGTTCATTCCAAGACGTGGGGGAAGTGTCCCGTTATCCTGTAATATTCTGGCATGATATTGCAGACTTGTAACCACTTTTAGGACCTTGGATGAAAATATCTGGGAGTAGAGAAACCGAGGAATGCAGTTAAATTGAAGATATGGCACAGTATATTCTCATCCAACATGGAATAACACTGACTGAAGGAAAAGAAAGTAACACATCTTTTTTGCTTAGTTTTCTCTCTTGTAAGATTTACTTCCTCAGCAATGCAAATCAAATCAGATACATCCATGAGACTATTTACTGCTTCCAACTCAAATTGGAAGGGCAGCAGGTAAGAAGTGGAATATTTATTTTATGTTTAACTCTCAGGAGCATGGGACCTATCATGATTGAAAAAGTAAGTCATTAGACTTGTCATTAGTAATGACATCACACAGAGATGTTTTATTAAAACATCTGAGAGAAAATGTGCATGCTAACCAGAATTCTAATAGATCATGAATCTAACTCCCTACACTTTAATTTGATCACAGGGAAACCTCAAGCATTTTCAGCATTATTTCAAAAACACTTTAAACAGACTCCGTTATAGGGCAAGAGCTTTTGGAGAGAGATGATATTTTGCTTTGGCATCAAAAGAAATATTTGATAAAATACTTACTGTGATGCAAAACATAAGCATAGTTTCAAGCTACAATGTCTGAATTATTTTATGTTTCAGCCTTCCCCACCATCTCTCCCTTCACCTTTGTGCCAGGTCATCAGCTCTTTCCTTTCACTCCAGTTCCTCTACTACATTTTATTCTTTTCCACTGGCTGAAGAGGGATCAAACTTTTGTGCTGTTATTTTGATGCTTCACCAGACATTGCCCTTCCAAGTTTCTTAGTCAGCAAAGTCCCAGGTTGTCGACCTTGAGCATCCTCCCATTCCTGTATCCCAAGAAGTCCTGGTCTCTGTGCTGATGTTAGCAAATGAGTGCAGCCCAAAGGGGCAGGTCTGGAGATGACAGGAGCTGGCATGCAGCTGGTGGTTGAAATCCACCCAGTGCACATTTTAGGAGATTTTGCTTTGGGCAGCTTCTAGGCTGGTCCTGTGGGGAGCAAGCAGAGCACACCTCTCAGTTTAACTTCATCTGAAAGGGGCCCAGTTTGTGTGTCCTGCTCCCTGCTGGAAACCAAACCCCAGGGATTTGCAGTGAACTGGAACGTTAACACTGTTTCCTCTTTCCTGGCTTTGCATTTTCTTTCTATTATCCCTTTGTCTGGTCAAGGAACACTTTCTGTATCTCCCAGGAGCCATTTGAACTTAATGGGCATCTCCCTTCCAGACATTAATCTTCCTGTCTTACCCTTCCTTCTTCTGGCTGCTTGAATTCCAGCAGGAAGAGAAGATGCTCTCCCAGCTTGGCACTAACCAGGAAAGTCCCTCAGACCCACCTCTGCAGCACTTGTCAGCATGTAGGTAATATTTTCCCAGGCACAATCTAGGCACAGGACTGTATTGCTATTCCTTCTTCAAGATCATGAAGTGTATGAAATCTCTTGCTAAAGAATTACTTTAAAAAACCCAGTTATGAAGAATATATTTCCTTCCTTAATCTTAAATTTAGCCTGATTTTGAAATGCTTTTTTCAGTTTAACCTAAATAAGGGAAAGTTCATCTTTGTCTCTAGGAGTTGGCCAGAATAAGCCCTGGATGTACAGTGATAGGAAATAATAAATGTCCCTACAATTAAGTATCACTACTCTTTTCCTTGTGCTATTGCACCCTAGGAATTCTCCAAGTGTCATAGCTCTAGAGTTGAACATATTTTTATTAACATTTATGGGTTTGTTTGGGGCTTTTTCCCCACCAAGCCAACACATATGACTTTTCTCAGTTGTGAATCTGCCAGAAGTCCTCAGGAGACCTGGACTCACAAGGCTCTGAATCAAAGATGCTTACAGTAAAAGCTTCTTCATGAACATAACTTTAGTGACCTGCTCTACTGATGTCTGTGGAATTACATGTACAAAGGGGAGTATTGGAATGGCTTCACACATTGTGGGCCTCTGTATGAAGCACCTTTTCTCTCAGCTTCCATTTCTTGCAGGCCTTCCTGTGAGGGAATTCTTCTAGCACTGATCCAAATAGATCTTTTACATTTATAAAATCTCAGGTACCCATTTGAGATGTAAACAGCAAGAGATGAAGTGTGTCATAGCTACATGAAAATACAGGAAAAGGCATAAAACATTTACATGCAACAAGAAGAGTCAAGGATATTGGGGAATTGCATCTTACGTGAAAGTTACAGCATCATCATCCTTTGTGAGTGATAGATTCAGTCATTTTCCTTTTTGGAACAGCTGTTGACATCTTTTGATGTATGCCATGTAACAATTCCCTTTTATATTTTGTATTCTCTTATATTTTGACTTTTGTTTCCTGGCCATATACTGTACATGTGTACTGTACAGTGAAACAAAGCCCTCAAACCTTGAAAAAAAATTTCCTTTTCTTTCAATTCTGCTTGTGGGAATGGAAGATTTATATGCATTGCACATTGTCTGAACAGCCATTGAATAAAATAAACCGAGTAGCACCACTTTGTAAAAACTGTAAGTATTCTATTCAATTGGCTTGCCCATATCTGAAGAAAATGAAGGGACAAATAAAAGGGAAAAACTTTAGCTGGAGGCTCCATCTAAATAACGACTTTGTAATGAAATAGAATTTTCTGAATCATGACTTTCAAAAGAGATGCAGCCATGAGACAGGGGTGCAAACCTCTGAGTTAAATAGCCTCTAACTCTATGTGTAAACCAGAAACCAATTAGAAAATATTATAATAATCAAACAAAGCCTTAAAAACACCAGAACCATTTGTTGCTGTATATACTTTTCCATTATAAATGCTGTCCCTCAGGAATTCTCCAGGATAAAACCTCTATACTTTAGTGAAAAAACTATTAGGAATATATGAATTAGTATGGAAAGTTGCAGGTGTCCAAGCTGCCCATTTCCTTGATATCCCTGTTGGGCCCAGGCTCTCTGCCTCTCCACTGATATTTTCCTCTGCACACTCATATAGAAAATCAAGCAGAACTTGGGTCTAAAGTACCTTTATTAGTGTTAAATTGGATTATTTAAATGTTAGCCTAACATACTTAATTTGGCATTTGTGTTTTCCTAAGAGCATGGGTTTGGTTTAATTTGTTTCATTTCCTCCTGTACCCAGCTGTCTGTAATTTTACTATCAATTTCTACACTTTTATGGTGACTTAGATAAATATTGTTAAATTATGGAGATTTTATAAAAGCCAAACAGGTAATACCATTAACCTCAGCAGTCAAAAATAATCCTATTAAATTTCCAGTCAAATTGCCTTGTAATGAATGTGCAGTAAAACTCACAAAAATTAACCATTTCACTGCAGAACAGTAAACCATGTACTGAATATTTTTCTTCACCCATTGCTGTAACAGCCTGACACCACAGAGTTGTCATCAGCCAGCGGATGGTGACACAGGGATCTTCTGTTCTGAGGGCCACCTTGAGCACACTGGTGTTTTTTAACACCAGAAGCTGGGTAAATACACAGTAACATTCACACTGCTTGTCTCTGGCCACAGGAATGGCTTTTCCAAAAGCCTTGAAGGCCAGTGAAATACTAATTTTTGGGCTCTTTTATTAGCCTCAATGGACAAATATCTTGCTACATTTTGCGTCTTTTCCATTCTGAAAAATGCAAGATTTTGATCAAGATGTACCTGTTTTTCTCAAGGCTCTGTAAAGCTATTGGATTAGGAAATGGAATCAGCACAAAGAATTTCCACGTGGAGATTTCTATTAATAACTTTGCATTTTTATTAAAGCAGGATAACTCTTAAAGCCTCAGAGATATTGATGGGCTGAAGGAGGTGTTGGTTGGCAATTTCTGCTTTGCAGGGGTTTTCTAGGGGCTGAGCTCTGGCTGATTAATCCTGGATCATGGGAGATTCACTGCATGATGGCTGATCCAGCTGGTGACCATCAGAGCCTCTGAATGATACAATCCCCTACAATCTGGTGAGTTTTGTTTCTTTAGGTCTCTCTTAGGGCTTAACATCTCTTACCATAATTGGGAAGAACCACAGCTGATGTTCATAATGGGCAATTGTCACTCCAAAGCCCCCAGGTCCCTGCATGAGAGCTCAGTGCATCAAATGACCTTCATCTCTGGATGAAAAATGTGAAATAATTAGCCTGAAGAGCAGCATTTCTGGAGAAATGCTCCAAACACTCCAAATTCCCAAACCTGGCAACTACTGCCTCCTTTTAGCAGGAGACCACTCCTGGACAGTTCACCATTTATGTCTGTGAAAAGTTTTTGGGTCTGGGCACTCCTCCTCACCCCAGGGCACTCTCTTGCAGAAACAGCTGACAAGGAGCAGGTGAGAGGCTCAGAGTTCAGGCAGCTGTTCCTGCTCTCTTCAGCCTTTTTTCACCCTGTTCCTAGCAAGGAGCAGCTCAGCCCAGAGCTTTAGCAGCACTGTCTACATCTCCATCACCTCTGAAAAAAACAGGAGAGAGGAAAATACCTGGAAAAATAAATACATTAGGAAAGGGAGTAAGAGAACTGCCAACAAGAAAACAGATGTACAAGAGAGGAGATGGAGAAAAAGGAATGAAGGCAAAAGGAAAAAGGAGAGAAGATAAAAACAGATATAAAGAAAAAAATTAGAGGGGGGAAAAAACCACAAATCAAAACAAAACAAAAACCAAACTCAAAAAAAGCCAAAAAGAAAAAACAAACCAAAAAAAAGGAGAAATGGAAACACGTGCTGAGGAGGAGTATGAGCCACCCAGGAATTTTCTATTACATTATAAGGGAATTCAGCAGAGAGATAAACATGGGAAATACTGCAATACTGACTCAGGACTCTTTCCTCCTCCAAGCTGTTTGTGCTACAGATAATCAATGCCCAGATTGTTTCTTACAATCTTTTCTAGCCAATGCATTTTTCTTTTGCTTGAATTATACCTCCATTTAACACATGTTCTATTATTATTGTGGTCAGTACTGTTAGTTGAAGACAATGTTGTGCTTTCCCAGAGTGTGATTTTTGTTTCTCTCTGAGTCCTATTCAATATGCCAAACTGTAGCTGCTATTACTAGTGGAGAAATGTGGCTTTTGGTTCACTGTTGGAAGTAAAGCAGCAAAATCTGCCTGACAGTCGTGCATGGAGAATGAACACACAAGGCCTCTAAAACATCTCTCTGGGATGGGAGCTACAAGAAAGGAAGCATAGTTTCAATTTGTTTAAGTAGGTAGTACTTTCAAGGTACAATGCTATCCATTGAAAGAATACCCATCAGCCTATTAAATAAATAATTTCTTTTAGTACACTGGGCAAAATGTACAAAACTCCACAAAATTCTCTTTTCACAACCTACAAATCACATGCAGTATCTGCATTCTACAGCTTCCATCATGCCCACAGTGCTATTGGAGCCCAGCCTCTGTGTAATCATTATCCAGCAACCACCTTATCTTCACCATGCTGGAAAAAAAAGGAAATTCAGAATTTCTTTTATCCACAGAGGAATGCGCAGCTCCATGCAATGTCACTCTTCCTAGAAATCTTCATGTACTTAACATGCACAGTTCTTCAGTTTTTTGAGGGCTATATAAACATGACTGAATAAGGAACTGATGAACCTCTGCACCTAAGAAATACATCTGCTCATAACATGCAAAGATAATGGAGAAGAGACAACTTCTCAAAGTGCTAAATGGTCAGCTGGCAAAAATCCCCATTTTTCCACTGACTTCTGGTTTTCATAGAAGTTCGTATTAAGTTTCATAAAGGTTCATAGGTTTCAAAAAATAGTCTTATCTTTGGGTTTACAAGAATGACAGAAACATTTTGATGTAATGATTTTTCTGTTTCAGTTAATTCAGCTTTAACAAACCTATTGGCCATTGCATTCCTCATTGCATGCCCAGAATATGTGTACTTACTTCTCACAGATTTATGAGTATTTTGAAACTCACACATTTAAACAAGAATATAAAATCTGTCTGTTATCTGTCCAGTGCTATAGGACCTGTCAGTGCCTTAATTCAGTCTTAGCTCTGATACAGCTCTGAAGCAGTGTCAGAGCCTGGTTTCTTGTAGGGGCTCTCTGCAGCTGAGAGCTGACCCTGGGAAGTGCCAGCACCAGAAAGGGACAGCACAACACAGTCTCCACTGGAGCTGGCCCCAGCTCAGGTGCTGCCTGCTTTATGTGCTCTTGGCTTTGCTTTCACTGCAGCTCCCAGGGTCCCAGCTGGAGCTGAGGCTTCCCCTTGCTCCAAGCCCCAAGCAAACCTCCAGGTGTACGTGCCTAATCTGGAGAGACAAGGTTGTGAAGAATTGCTACCACACGCTTGAAATACAAGGCAGGGGAAAGTAAATCTGCTGTTTAAGGTATTATTTGACTCCTAGTGTTACCTGAGGTGATATATGAAGTCTAGGGCAGAGGAGAGAGATGAACCTTAACCTTCCATTCAAGTGCATTTAACCATAAAACTGTCATTTGTCATGGCATGCATGATGAATGCACAAATACAACTGCTTTCCACATTGTTCCTCGTGGAGGATTTTACAGCTATGACACTGCACAGGAATCAACTGGCTTGATTTAGTTCCCTACATCTGCTCTACAGCCTCCCCAGTGCTATGAGGAACCAGCCCTGAAGGCTGACATGCCTCTTCTGAGACACCATAAAAATGCACGTGTTGTGTTTGGAAAGCTTTGTGGTGGGAGGATGCCAGGGCCACTGAGATAGATAAAGATCTTTAAATGTCTTTCTGAAAGCTGCTTCTGCAGAATCTTTCTTTGCAGTATTCTAAAGCTCTCTTAAAAGAGGATCAACACTGGCTGAAATTAAGAAATTAAATTAAAGTGTGTGCAATAGTAAAAAGGAAAAACCCCAAACAAAACAGATGCCCCATAAGGAAGCTATGCCTCTAAGCTTTGTGAGTTTTAGACATATTCATAGGATATAACTCATACCAAAGGTCTCAAAATACTTGGTGCCTCAAGGGATTAGTAGACTTATGTCAGTAACTATATCATATAGTTCCTGTGACACCTACAACCTTCCTGCCTTTATCCCCACACCAATGTGAACTTCTGAACTTCCTGGAGACAAAAATCTTTCAGTCCCTTCACTGGGCAGTAGCTGGGTTCCTGATGCCTATCCTCACTTGTCTTCCATGTCTCCTGTTTAGAGGGAGGGTGCTCCAGAGTGGGTTCCTTGAAGGATGCTGCCCAGGCCCTGCAGCTGAACCCCTGCAGCATCCCTCAAGTGCTGGCTGCACTTGAGAAAGGAGGGAGATGTGTCACTGTGCCTTGGCCAGCCTGGCCTTGGGCTGGGCCATCAGTGAAGGGAAGAGACCTGGTGGCTCAGGAACATGGCCAGGAGAAAGCAGGTCTTGGTTTAGCAAAGGGTTTGCTTTTTTGTTGTTTTTTTTCCTAGCATGTAGACAGAACCAGGAGCTCAGTATTAAAATGTTAGAACTTTCCAAGAAACCCAAGAAAGGAGCAAACATCAGTCTACTCTTCCCTTTAGACTGGTACTACATGGTCATTTTTGATTTAATTTTGCTGGTCTATTTTGCTTTACTGTCCTATTTCTTTTACACCCAACAGTATTTTCTTTCAGATGCTGTAGTTTAACACCTTACCACTTCACATTATGTGGTATTCAAAGCTTTTTACATTATCTTATTGTAAATTCAAAAAAGGCAAGTTATTCAGTATGTCAAAGGAAATAGCTTCTATCCACTGCTGGGGCTGAAGGCAAAGGTTTGTAATCTATCCTCAACTTTATTAAAAAACATAAGGCATCAGCCTTCATGTAGCTCAAATACATTTCCTTGCGTGGTGACAAACCATGTCTGATACTGTAGAATGAACTTGATATGAATTTCTATTTGGTGCACTCAGCCTTCTGAATACTATTTAATTCTCCAGTGCTGTGTGATTGAACACACTGATCACGAAAACAGAATGCTTGCTCAGCCTTGCACTGCTTTGCTTTTCTCTCTTTTGGGGTGTTTTGTTGTGGTATTTTTCCCTTGCCTGTGTCTGTGGCTTGAACATTACCTTCCATGAGCAAGAAGAATTTAACTCTCAGACCTGCCCTTCGTCCCAGGACTGCACAGCCCTGCCTTGGCAATAGCACAGCAAACGTCTCAGCAGCCATCCCATGCTCTCTGTACATGCATAAATAGAAAGGCAGAAAACCTGTGAGTCTTAGTGCAGCTGAGATTTCTGTTTTGGACTGTCTCCAGGGGCCTTCTGTGGCAGTGGCACGAGGGCTCTTGTGCTGCTACTTAGTCCAGGGTCTCAGTGACACCCAAGTTCCATCTCTTGCCTCTCAGGGGTATATGACTTGCTAGTCTTGATATCATTAAGTTTTGACTTGGGACACGTGCCTCAAGATTTAGAGCATATATTAAAAAATTAAGAAAATCAGATGATTTTATGTAATTGGGGCAGAACTGGAGAAGTATGGAGGTTAATAAGGGAAAGAGGCTTTCTGTTCAAGCACAAGGCTCTTATTCCCAAGGGAATCCAAGCTTTTCTATAGCAAATCTCCAGCTGTGTACATCTATTTCTGAGATCCCTGTGCCTGGTAGGTTTGGTTTTAGCAGCTACAGCTGGCCTAGAGGAATGTGGGACATGGGCAATTTGCAGTGTATCGTGCCTGTGTCTCTTTCAGGTGCTGGGAGAAGCATTTTATGTTACAGAGGATAAAATTCCTGCATTCTCTGTCATGCCTTGTGCAGATTAAAGGGAAGATAACCTGCCCAATCATCATTATATGCTCAAAAGCATAACTGGAAAAATCCAGCGTATCAGTTCTGTCAGTCTCAAGGAGATCTGCAGAGGAAACAAATGACCCTCAGTAAAAATGGATAATGCTTCACCAAATTGGTACCTGGGAGCCATGTGGCTAAACTAGCAGTAAAAATGACCCATTCTTTTCAACATGAAATTACTTCTCTCTGGAAGTATAGAAAAGAGATTTTTATGCTGTTTTACCACCTGCTCCTCATCCCTGGGATCTGTGTATTCAGTTTTGATTTATGAGGGAAAGTGGGGGGAATCAGATGAATTTTAACTGGTATATATCAAGATCATAGTGGTTTGGGTTTTTTTTTTACTCTCAGGCTATATATTTTTTTAATCTATTTTTGTAAAATAGCACAATTTTTACTTCTTGTAAAGCCAGAGAATTTTTGGTTACTTATCTTCCAATATTTTAGCTAGTGCTCCTCTGTCAAGCATCACTTTTGCTAAAGAATAAAAGCAAGTTATTTGATATATGGTGGGACTTGCCAGCAGATAATTTGATCATAAGTCAGCTCAACTGTTACAAAAATTTCTTTCTTATTTATGTTAATAACTTTTATGAATGTGTACAACTGTACCCATGGGTGCATTTAATACTTCCAAAAAATGTTAATTTAACTGCTCTGGCATCAGACATGCTGGGCAGCAGTATAGTAATATTGCCATTGCTCTTCAATATGTTAAACAGAGTATGCTGAACCCATTAGAAAGTCATTAACAATAGAAATAATATTTTGGCAGGTTAAAAAAAAATAAAATAGTTGCACCCTCATGGAACGCCAGGAGGCTCAGTGTGCAATTTGCCCTCAAAAATTAACAATTAACTGACTTAGGTCAATGAACTGTACACTTCAGTCACTGTGGAACAATGGCATCACAGTCTGCTTGGTAATGCCTACCAGGAGGAAAAGGTAGGAGGGTTTTGGAGGCAAAGTGTTGCAAATGGGGTCCAAACTCTCCACAGAGGGAAGAAAAAATGCAGTCATGTGTACTGTGAGTATATCTTGCCCTATAGAGCTGAGAAATTACATGTACAGTTTTTAGAGAGAGTCCTTACCCTTTCTGGACCCAAACTGCTGGTTAAGAGGGATAAAAATAGAGATTAAAAAGGCAAAAGAGATGTGGATGTAATTAGATTAGCTGACATCAAATTTAATGACTGATATTTTTAGGCAACCTGGGAAATTTGGATATAATTGATATAAAGACTCAGTCAGTGGTAAACACTACTGGTCTTTGGAGATAAAATTTGGTGCAGGTTCTTTACAGAAAACTTTGTAAAAAATGCTATTAAAATTCCGCTGAATTTTTAAATTTCTTCTATAACTTTTATTGTAAAGACTTTTCATTTAATAAACTTTCTGTTTATTACTGAACCTTTCCTGTACTGTATTCTTAATTTAAAGCTTATGTTTCAATTTCCAACTCAAATTTTATGTCAGGGGTAATTATCATTTTTTTAGGTCTTGTGAATAGAGATGTCTAATGAATTGGAAGAGCAGAGTCTTTATAAAGACTTATTTTGAAATACAATATCACTGTGTGTTTTTCCAAAAACCCCAATTTTTATCACAGTAATGATGTTTTTAATGTTTCTCATTAAAAACATCCTGATGGGTAGAAATTATTCTCCCAATCAAGAGGTCAGGAAACTGAGAGAAAAAGAATGAAGAGCTCCTGCCCTGGAGATGCCTCTGTAGATACTAAAAATATAGCAGTCCTCTGGGGTATTTTGTGACTAATATCTGCTTTTGAACCTTCTTGTTGAAAGCCCTGTCTAACTCCAAACTAAATTTGATTTGAAACTGTAACAAAGAGAGTATTTTTAAGAAATGTTATTTTTCCTTCCATCTTTCCATATCAAGAAAATGTGGACTGCATGAGAGAAATAGAAGTCCAGGGTGGAAAATATATAAAATTTATAGAAATGTTTTTTTTTCTGGAGAATAATGCCTTTTGTGTTACTCTTTTTTGTTGCTGTTGTTGTTGTTGTTTGTGAAAATTGTGATATAGACAAAGTATTTAAATAAGCACCTTAGATGGGGAGTATTAATATAATGGATTTTTGTCTTTGAAAAGAGAAAAGCTTTAAAATTATCCAATTTAAAAATTCTATTTTTGAACAAGCTTAGAATTCTACCTCTCCCTAGTCTTCCCTCTTTTTACTTTTCTTTCTATGTGTCACCTATATACATGCTATTCTTTGAACTCTCTACAGTAAATGTATGATATTTGTCACATTAATCATAAATCAAAATCATTTTGGACACCAAACTTTGCACTGTTCCTCATATACACCTGGAATTACTGATATTTAATTATTGTAGAGAGAGAGAGATTTTACTTGAAAAATGACTAAATACATGAGCTTTAAACTATACCAAAAAAATAATAAATTCTATTTAGCCTGTTTGTTTAGACAGCTATGCTTCTGAATGGTTTCTTTGCATGGGTAGGAGAGTTCCCAAGACATGATTTACTGCTCAGGAGGTGTGGATTTGGATTCACAGTTCTGGATGTGCTCCAAATGGCACTGTTTGATCAGAGGAACGAGCTATTATTTATAAGGGAGAGCTGAGTGTGGAGAAGTTTCAGGATGAATGAAATATACTCACCTATTTCAGGGCTGTATAGTTCCTGAGTAACATCTGAAAGAAAAAAAAAATAAGTTTATACAATAAAACAGAGCAATTTGGATTTTCAGAGTTATAGCAAAGGACTTTTCCATAGTCTTTGAACACGCAGTTGGGTTTAGTCCTGACACAGCCCTGGTTGTTTGCTTGCAGAGATCTTGTCCTTGGGGACATAATTCCACATTTCAGCATCTCCTCCAGCTGGTTCTGGTCCCACAGCCCCTGTGGTTCATCTGGATTTCTGCTTTTCCAGAGGATCCAATGCACACTTTTTCCTGGGTACTGGTTTTGTGGCTAAGAAACATGCAGCTGGTACCCTTGTTTGACTTGGAGATTCTTGTGCACACAAACCCCTGTTCTGGCTTCCTCTGGCTGGCTGGAATTAGCTAAATAAGACCAAAGTCCCACAGATTCATTGCAGGACCCAATTCAAGTCTAATTTACTCCTTTATTGATCTGTACTTGGTGTCATTATCTTTAAAAGTCAGGTCCCTATTTTGGATAGAAAACCCTCATCTTTCATAGTTTCTTTATCTTTGCTCCTGCTTCTTTATCACCATTTATCTTTATCAGTTTCTGTAGCATTATATCCAGAACAGAGCAAAACAGAGGAAAAAATCTGGTCTATGCTGACTGAGTGAATTCCACCACTCATGGATTCAAAAATTCACAAAATAATTTGTTCACTCTCAGCATTTCTCACTTTTAATGCTATATTTTTTAAGATATTGTGTTAAACCTTTATTCTAGCTTTCAGAAACAGTGTTTTCTCTATTTTTTCTTTTTTCCAAAATACAATGTATAAGATCCATACTGTACTTATGAGAAGAATGGTAATGCACACAGAAGGAATTATCATTCTAAAAGCAGGATGTCTGTTTGCTGTGTCCAATTACCATTAACATTATGCTGTTTTAAGTACTAATGAATGAGAACTGAAATTTCTAATTGTGATGAGACTTTCTGTAAGAGGATGGGTAAATAGTGAATATTAAAGGGAAATACAGCTGAGAGGCAATGTTATGTTGCCACTGAAGTCTCCTAAAGGGACTGGCTCCTATTATAACTGGGTGTGTTATTAGACATCCTAATTTATCCAGCCACATATTCTCTTTTTCTCAAATGAAAGAAAACTACCTCCTTCAATATATGAAGAAAAGACTTTTAGGGCACCTATTCCTCTCCTAATGCTCTTGCTGTGAGTTAAAACCAGCTAAATGTAGATTCTGTGCTGCCCTGTGCTTCAGGGCCTCAGCCAGCTGTGGCTGATGACCAGGGCAGAGTAAAACCCTTACAACAGCAGACAAGGTTGGAGGTTAATTGCAGTCCTTAAAGGAAAATTGTGACTCCTAAGTGTCCAGTACTGGAGTCCTGCAAAAGATCCTTCAGGATTTCTCACTTTTGACTCTCTCTTCTGCTGTTTGTTTGGTTTTTTTTTTTAATCTCAGGAGATTGTTGTGGGGTTCAGTGGTTTTATGTTGGTGGAGCGATATTTTCCTCAATCCTTTTGGATCTTGCATCAGTCATGAGGACAGTCTGCTGCAGAATCCACATTATCCATTGAACAAATAAGCACCAAACTTCATAACACCAGGATAAAGAAACACAGCTGAGCAGAAACTTATTCATGATAATTTTCCATAGAAATCTGGGACAGTCAGACTTGAAATTGAATTTTAGAGTACCCAGAAATTAGGTGTCTTGAGTCTTTACTATTAATAGATCTATCAGACTTTGAAACATTAGGTGAAGCGCCAGTTCTAATTGATAGGTTTGTCCTGAAAGAGTAAGTATTTATTCCAGCTTCTCCATTAGAGACATTGGCAGTCTTTGAGAGAAAAAGGAATAGTTCTATTTTAAGGGTAGGATTGAGATGGAAGGTGGTGCATATCCAGCACAGAGGGACCAGGGCTGTGTGTGGCTGATGGCAAGCTGGGACAAGGGTTCCTGCAAGAAGCCTGGGGACAGCTCAGACTGCATTTTGGGGAGTAAGACTGAGGCAGAAGCAGGAGTTGGTGATGTGGATTAGGCAGCAAATGGCCAGGTTTACTACCAGGGCAAGCAAATAGGCTTGATGGTAGGACTGAGAGGAGGGAAATGACAGAGCTCAGGCAGCAGCACCCCTTCACAGCAGCGTGTGGTGCCTGAGCCTGAGCTGCTGCTCAGGAGCTCAGTGACAAACCCAGGGCACAGCACAGCCAGCCCTCCTGCAGCTGCCCTCGCTCGTTACACTTGGAACTTCTAATCAACAGCCAAAGGTCCCAAAAGACAAATAACATCTCTGTAATGTGCATCAGCTGGCAGATTCCCCAACAACCTTCTTCACCACAGCTGAGAGGACAGAAGAATGGATTTCAAGGGTATTTATGGGATGTATTCATGCTTTCTGCTCCTAGGGTAGTCAATACATATAGAAAAAATCAGTATTTACACACCAGAAAGGTTTTTTGATGCAAAGCAGCTGTGGTACTATGAACTAAGCATTCACTTTTTCCTGGCAGTTTAAGCTAAAAGTCAAATATTTAAGGCACAGAAGGTTGTGTTTGTAATCGTGCAGCCCAGCTGGATGTTTCTACCAGCACAGTACACTGGCTACCAAAACCTCATGTGAAGAGACATCCAGACATCAGAATTAATTACCACTTGTGGTCACTGAGCTGATACCTGCCAGAAATGCTGCTGTCTGTAAAGGTATTAGTTGTCATTCTGGAGAAATTAAGCCTCAAGAGCAGGAGCTCAAAGCTCCTCTGGTGTTGGTATCGCCCTGTTGAAGGGTATTGGAAAACAAACAAAAGTGGAAAAAAAATCTCTTATTCACGAGGGAATCCAATAAATTGAAAGAGTTAATGGCTGATCTGCTGTCCTTAGAGTTGCTGGAAAAACTCATTGTTGGTCCCACAGAGCAGGAGTGAGGTCCTGTGTGACTCATGCAAGATAATGAATGGGCACAGTATTGCCTAAAACTGGTTCTTGCACCTCTTCTTCCCTTTGCTCTTGGGGCAAAGAGACAGTTCATTTCTGACCAAATTACCTTACTTCATAGCCTGCTCTCAGCCATCCCTGCAAACCCTGCTTCCCTTAGTTTGCTGCCATGTGCTGCAAATCTAATGATTTACAACACTAAGAATTACAGCCTCCATGATTCACACTGCTGGTGCTCCTATATTAGTCTAATCACCGATACACATTTTACAAAAAGTTGACAAATATGTCAGGTTATTGAGGTTTATTTTAACTTTGGCTATGGATGATTTAATACAGAAGGAAATCAGGTTAGGGAAAGCTCTGAATATGTATTTTCCAGTGGGAACAAAATAAAAAAGTTTTTCTCGCCTCCTCTCACTGCTTCTCAGTCATCGAGAGAGAAAGAAATGATGAAAATGACACATGAGCTGCTGCAAAGCCTAAAAATAAGACAGCTTTTATTTTATATTTGGAAAGGGAGATTAGTTTGTTCTGTGGCTATTTTTCTTTTTTTTTTTTAAATCTTTTAACAAGGTGGCATTTAAAGTAGACACTCATCACATCAAAAGAGGCAAACAAATTTATTGCATTTTATTGCTGGTGAGGTGGATAATGGGAAAAGATGTGAAAAGTGAGGGAGAGTGTGGGAAGTGGGGGCACTTACAGGGAAATACATTTGTGTGGGTTGGGTTTAGCAGTTTGAGACAGAGAAGTACTTAGACAAATTGCTTTGCATTTACACTCAGAAATGAAGAATAGCCTTTCTCTTAAAAGGAATTACATATGAGCCATTCTTGAAGCTGGTATTAGGTTGGCAGGACTGAGGATGCTGCTGGTAGCAGACTATGTGGAAGTGCTAATTAAGGCCAGACCAAATGGGTAACCTTCCAGGTCAGTAACAGTAAAGGTCCTGAGGTTAAAAAAAGAGGACAACTGACTTCCAAGAGACTTTATTTTTTTTTCCTGAAAAAAATAAGCCATGGTCCTTACAAAGAGTTTTGACATTGGCCTCAGACACAAACTGCAGAAATAAAAAAATAAAAGCCACCGAGTTCATGCTTTGAAGTTCACTAGGATTAGCCACACAAGAGCAAATTCCAGGAAGAGAAGGTAATCAAAATGCAGGCAAGCAATTAGATCTGCATATTAAGTATGAAAATACACAGTGCTGGGTTGCATATTAAGTAAGTGCAGTAACCTTGTGCTTCTGGAGTTGCTCAATGAGGTTACTGTGCAAAAGAGCTCAGAGGACTCACCTCCTGAGGGGAAAATTGCTTTTCTTTGGCTACACCATGGACACGGTGCTGAAAATGCACTTTGTGTTAGATCTTATCACAAGGGGGCTGGGGACAGTGGGCAGCAGTGAGCCCTGGCGTGGTGGGCACACGGTGAGCCTTGGGCAGGCACACAGGGGAGGGAGGGGATGTCCCTGGGTGCTCCCAGCCAGGCTGCAGGAGAGATCCCTGAGCCAGGGCTTGGGGAGGTTTGCAGGGCACAAACTCACACCACGCTTGACTCACCACTGCTCTGAGCAGCAGACAGGGAATTTTAAATTTTTATTACTGTAGTGGGCTTTTGCTGGAGTAGAAGGAGCCTATTCTAATTTTGGAAACCAGCACCTCCTGAACAAACTACATTTTATCTGCAATAATTATTAGGTGTCTTTCCTTCTCTCTAAAACTAAGGACTGAGATTTTCAAGAGCCTGTGCATTGCATTGTCCCTCCCTGCTCCCTGCTGCTCCTCAGTGGCAGTGACCACAGAGCTGGGAAAAGATCTGAACCCCACCCAGGGGTCTTGTTCAGCATTGCCAGCACAATCCATGGGTGTCCAAGGTTACAGTTACCTCAATTGTAAGGATTCAGCATGGAACTGCTACCCTGTGCCCATCTCCTGTCCCTGATGGTCTGTCTGTGCACACTCAGTAAAAGCCAGATGTGGATAATGCCCAAGTCAGAGGCTTAGATTGTCTAAGGTTTCTAAATGCTCCTCTTGGTTAGGACTCAAAGGCAAGCCCTGAACTCCCAGCTTGTTGGCACAGTAACTGCTTTCTGAAATCCTGTGGACTTCCAAGGGGGATTTTTCCTCACATGAGCACAACACAAGTTTGAGGTCACCTGACAGTTTATGTGACATGGCACATACAGAATAAAATAAATGCCTGTCTTCCTCTCCTTCCTGTCCTTAATTTCTCTTTGTACCTCTAATCCTTCCATTTATAAAAGTCTCTTGAAGATGAGGTAACTCATTCAAAGTGGTGAATTTTGCTATGTTTTTTCTTCAAGGAGCTTCATATTGTGGGAGGGAAAGAAAGTAATAAGCTGATGATGGGGAGAATGACCACCTCTAAGGCAAGTAGCTTAATATCTCAGGAGCCAGGCAAAATCATTTTGGATGAGCATCAAACATACAACACAGACAAGACGTTTTATTGTTGTCTTCCCCCTCCCTCTAAAATAGCATGTTTGAGAAACTGCCCCTTTAAATCTACTCTTGAATGTCCCACTTCACCAGGCTGGGGTTTGCAGTGTTTATCAGCCCTGTTGATGTTGGTGTGGGTGTCAGAAATATGCAGGTGATGTCATTTTTCATTCCCTCACCCAGGGTTTAATTGACAATATCATTCCACACCCCTCCTCCCACCATTCTTCCACCTCTTCAGTTTAAACCTTGTTCTCCCAGGCCTTTTGGGCCAACACTCTTCAAAAATGTGTTACCTTCATAATTTTAGGTTTTCTCTAAGGCAGGGAATTTTCATGACTTCATTTTTACATTTTCCTTGGTGTGGAGATGAAAGAAATGTCCTATATGAATTTACTATAGTAATCCTATTTAGCAATAATTTCTTTGGCACACAAAATGAAGAGAGAGCTCACTATTGATCATAGAATCTGGCCATTAGTATACTTTGAATTATGAAAATTTGTTGCCTTCATTTTATTATCTTTCTAATAAACAAAATATATGCCTTCTGAATTATCTCTTCTGCATAGCATTTGGTGTTGGAATATCTATTTTTATACAACCATATTAAATAAATCATGGCAATGGGTCCTTGGGTAAAGTATTTTACCATGCCTTTAATCAATTCAGCAAAGATTCCAAGGTAAACAGTAAAAGTTTTCCCTATTTTTCCCCCCCGCAGTGGGATACATCATTACTAGAAGAAGGGCAAATTTAGGAAAGAAGTGGTTGGAAGATATAGGGAAAAAAAGGCAAGAACTTAATTGCATTGAGAGAGGGAAGGTCTCAGTGGCCTGGCTGCTCTCTTTTCAAAGGATCTTCCTGCTCCTTGCATCCCCAGGGCTCTTCTGGGACAAGAGCCCCAGGACCAGCAATGGTCCATGGACTCCACATAGAGAGGTGTCCTTGGGACTGCCCTGGGGACCAAAAGCCAAGCTGTGAGGCAAAGCTCTTCCCCTGCCTTCTCTTCACCCAGGTGAATGGGAGCAGTGATGTATTCAGCTCTTGTCTCCTGTCCCCAGCTTCCTCTGACTCATAGACGGGGATACAAACAAAACCACCTCCACATTCCAGTGCAGCTGTGCCTGCGAGGGAGCAGGTCACACCTGAGGCACTGGAGTAACTTGGCACCATAAGCCTGCCCTTTCAAAAGCCAGGCTTTCAGGCTCCTGAGGCTGTCAGGCAAAGCCACAGCCCAGCCTGCAGTCCTGCATCTTAGTACCTGGCTCATTATGGTTACAGTACAGACAGTTGTCTGGGATTACTTACTGAGTCAATTAATGAGGTAAAGTAAAAGTGTGAGTGAGAGTGTATTGAGTAATTCGGAGGTTGAAAGGCTATATTGAAACACATCTGGTGATAATTAAGTTAATTGTACAATTTTATCTGGCCAAACATAATTACTTGTGACTAAATGTATGTCAGTGCAGCTGATTGACACATACACTGTATAAACATGGCATGCTTAAGTCAATTGCAGGAAAAAGTAGAAAAGCATCCTTACAGGGATGAAGCAGGACAAAAAAATTATTGGCAATTAACTTCACACAGTTTAATTAACATTTTTTAGAAAAAGATATGTCCCAACCTAGAGCCAGATTTTCTTTTATTTTCTTCTGGACTGTCCCTTCTTTCAGGTTAAATGCAGCTGCAACACTTAGTTATAGTGATTACCCTAGAGTCCTTTGTTGTGGTTAATGCTACCAGTGGAAAGAGCTATGAGAAGAGGCAGGAAAATGGTAGGTTTAGTGTGAGCATGACAGGAATCAATAGAAGTGTCTGATGGAATCCACAGGAGCTGGTGATTTGCCAGTGTTAAACAAATGCTGAAGCTGGCTAGTTTTTGTCTAGAAGTGCTACATATGTGTCCTGCTTCACAAGTCTCCGAACAAACAAAAAAGTCTCCTTGAAATGTGGTTTGAATTGACCCTGAGATTAGCTCAGTTGGTTCAAGCCTGGTGCTATTAATGCCAAGGTTGTGGATTCAATCCCTCTATGGGCCACTCACTTTAGAGCTGGACTTGAAGGTCCTTATGGGCTCTTTGCAACTCAGAATAACCTGTGATTCTGTGAATAATGTTTGTAACCACTGCTAGTTTCATCATCTTATCTCTCCCTGTATTGCTGTGCTGACCTCTTTCTCCAGGAAGGGTTGCAGCTGTGCAGCCCTGTGTTTGTGGGTGGCTGGCACAAAAACTTGAAGACTTGCTCCAGAATTCATCAGGTATGGAAGAAAGTAAATTCTTAACTGAAAATTGCTTTTCACTTCATTTTTCCTTGCCAGGAAAAGCTGAGTTCCCACAGGTGCTGTAATTCACTGCGAGCCCTACAAGGATGCCAGTTTTACTGAAAATTCAATCTCTTTACTACAATAGAAGGCCACCTGAGCTGCCATCCACGGCAGCACTCAACTAACCCAGTGCCAATAGTGTGATTCATTGATTATTATCAAATGAACTTTCACTTCTAACTTCAGAAAGGAATTAGACAGAGATGAAACTCGCTGTAAGGGCAGCTGAGCAGACTTAGTTGTAGCGATGAAAAGGAATGATTACAACTCTCAGCTGTACCATGAAACACTTGGGCCTGTGCTGCATGTACTTAAATATTATTTAGGCTTCTGCAATTTTGTTTACAGCTTATCTCAACATAAGGTGCCATATGGCAGTAGAGGGGTGGGTCCTAATAAGAGCACGTGTGAGACAATGTGTCTCTGTGTACCCCCTTCCCAGACATCCCAGGAGCACTCCAACTTGAGACTTCAGCCTGGAGGCAGCTGAAGTTTGCTCAAGACTTTTCCTGGTTTCAGCCCAGGTGTTTGCTTGGCCACCTGACACATTAATAAATTAATGAACATTGAGATAATTCCCAGCGTGTGTTTTTCAGGAAGATGCATGGCCAGGATGCTTTGTGATACAGCTGATCACTGCAGAGCACCCGGAGGCTTTGGATCTGGGATCGTCACTGGGGTAAGGAGGTCTGCCTGCACTCAGCCCCTCACCCCTGTTTAGGTCACACAGCCGTGCACAGTGATGAGCCTGGGCTGCTGGCTGGAATTGCACCCTGGCAAGCCAGCTGAGCGTGGGAAAGGCTGGGACCCTCTGTCCCTGTCCCCTCCTGCTGCTGTGCTGGCGCTGCCAGCACTGGCCCTTGCTGCTGTTTAATTCCCACTTCAGTCTCTTGGTGGCTGTGCCCACACCTCCCCTGGGGATTGTGTTGAAGCACAGCCTTTGCTTTCTGATCCTCAGAGCCTTCCAGGTGCAGTGCCCAGGTATTGCACACGTGTGTCCCTGACACTCCACAGCACCCAGACCAAGGTGAGCTCTGTGACCTCTGTGTCTGCCATGGCTCAAAGCCACCCATTAATAATGGTAATCCTGTTGGAGGCTTAACTGGGTGTATTCCACACAAATGATGAAAATATTTCATCATTTTTCAAGGAAGGAAGAGTTCAAAATGGAGATAAATCAACATCCAATGGAAGGGATATTGATTCATTTCCTCACCTTTGGAATGAATACCTCCCCCCCAGCAAAAAGCTATGAAAGGGAAGCCATTGCTCATCTGAAACAAACAAGGCTCAATAAATCTTAATCCTGCTAAAATATAGTTCTGAGAGGAAACCAGATAAATACAGTTTAGCATTCCTTCAACCAAAAATGACATTACCTTTCTCTTTTACCATTGTATCTAGTACTTGGGTTGTGTTTTTAATAAAAAATTACTTAAATGTGGAACAGAATTCTCATTTTAATAGCAAAACTGTATTCATATTCTTCCATTTGTTCTACTTAATTGGGGGAGTTCCCCATTTGTCTCATTGACTATCTGACTTTGGCCTACAGCAGTACCAGAAGTCAGAGAGCACTGTAAGAGCTTCCACCAGAGTATCTCTGGTCCAAGCAATCTGGTAGGGCTGTAATCCACAAAGTACTGAACTATGGTTACTTGTTCTGCTGAAGACCTAGGCCAGTCTCAGAAATCCCAGGAGCTGCAATCAGGTGCTTAGTGCTGAGGGAATGTGTCAGTAACTCCCAGATTTGGTCCTCTACTTCATGCTGGACATATTTCCTCTGAATATTTTATGCAACCCTTTTAAAATGTATTCATTTTGCACAAATTCCTCTTGTATTTGCTTCCTATGAATATTTATGAAGCTGGCATTGCTGCTGTGTAAAATCTGCATGGAAGGTATTTTAAATCACTGGCACTACACTGTCCCACACTGGCACTACATCAGGCCAAAGGGGCATGAGCTGCCTTGTGGGGACACCACAGCTCACTGGGGAGCTGGGAGCCTCCTTGGGCAGCAGAAGTTTCTTGTCAAATGCACATAAGTGTTCCTAACAACTCCACTGGCTACAGCATCAACATGCAATGACAAAGGAATGACGTTCAGAACCATTGCAATCAGACATGTCTGGGGAGCTGGGTGTGGTGGGAGCTGCCTCAAGAAGGGCATTAGAAGCTTTTGTCTGTACCTGCTTTCAGACAGTGGCAATGTAAAATGATCTCAGCTGTGGCTCAGATTGACACACAGAAAAAGTTATGTTCAGTAATCCACACTAATTATTTTCTTGCTGCTACTCAGTCCTTGTTATTCAGGAAACCTCCTTCCTAATGGGCAATTATGGAATGACCTGTGTGGGAAAAATTGCTTTTTATATCAATCTGTATATCTGTCGAGCATGATGGCATCTCTTCTATATATGTCATGTATATAAGAATCTGTATGTGGGTAGGATTTGTATATTTCATAAATACAAAAATACTTAATACATGCTTTATTTGTGTATATATTTTTAAATATGCATTTTAGACATATAATTCAGCATCTGCACTCTATAAAAATATACATACTCACATAATCTAAAATCTTATAGAGATTACATAATTATAGCTAATATACCTACAGAGTTTCCTCTCATTCACCTCAAATTCCTTTCTTTTATTTCTCTCCTATATCTTTGTTACCTGAGACCACAAAGAAATCTGGTGTTAATATATTAAGTCTGCATTCGATTACATTTAAAATTTTGTTTTATATATAGATGTACCTATAGCATATGTGCATACATTGTACTTATCATACATAATGTACTGTAATGTGGGTATATACATATATAATGTATCACAATGTAATATTGCCATAAGTTAAGGTGGTCCAATATCATACACCGGAATATTTTATGCCATATGCTACATAACATCTATGATAAGTAACATTCTGTAAGTTATGTTATAGTGTGTAGCATGTGACCTGTAAAACACATCATGTAATGTATTTATCATATATGATCAGTGCAAGCTTCACAACTGCTGTTACCTACCATAATTAAATCATGTTTTATTTTTTAAAACCTCGTTAAAGAAGACCTTTCTCAGAACAAGTATGTTGTTAATTACTTTGTCTGCAGGAGCTTGTTCTGTCTGATCTCTCTCATCCATGATAAACAGGTACTATCATTTCACATTCTCTCCTTCGAAAGTTTCCCTACAAAACAAATTTTATTTCTGTGGACCTGTTTCTGCTCTTCATATTTTTAAGATGCAGCCAGCAGAACATACTATTGAGGGTGAAGGACCGCTGATTTCTGAAATGACATTCTGAACTTTTTCTATTAATCTGTATTCCCTTTCTAGCTGTGTTATTGCTCTGGTTGCCATCCCACCACCCTTGTACACTGAGTAAAATTGTTTATGACTCCAGGTCCACTTCCTCAGTGATCACAGTTGATTGAGATACAAACAGGAGATGGCCACAGAAGTGTTTCCTGGCTGGTGTTGCTCAGGATGAAGCACTGAATATCTGATTGCCCAACACACTGGGGTTGTATTTTTTTACTGCTCATTTCAGTCTGCTTAAGTGGTGATTGATTTGAAATAAAGATTTTTTTATATTTTTTTTTTTAGTGCTGCATACTTCATGGGTTTTTGTGGGATATGCTGTTTTCAAACTTAATCAGATACCAGTAGCTTCAATAAGACACTCCTGTCCCTCTCTCTGTGGATTCCCCATCAGGGTTCAGGTGAAAATGCCTTGCTACAGTGAGGTGCCAAGGAGGGACAGACCCTGTGTGTCTCTGGCACCGAGAGGTTTCTCTCACCAGCTCCCAGGCAGACACCAAGAGACCTGGCAGCACTTGAATTTCCTATTGCTGGCACACTGAGGGCAAAGGAAGCAATGGCAACAGCTCCAAACCTGCATTTGCTAGCCACAATGGCAAAATGAAGCCAACACTTCTTATCAAGGTCAGTGCTGCAGTAACAATATTGTCTTGCTTCAAGAAATGGGCCTCAGTGTTTACCTGCCCTGCAATAGATACCCAACCCCCTCCCCTCTGTGTTTAGCAGTGCCAGGGACAGGCTTTACCCATCCTGTTCATAAACTAATGGACTTACAGAGTGTTTTCATGAAAGAAAACACTCATTTGGTTAAGTTGCCCACTTCAGTCTCACAGCACCTCACTTTTGGCTGCATGACTCAAAGAGTCATCCCTCTGTGTTATGGGGGTTATTTCTATCAAATAGGGTGTTGTGTATATCTAAATCTATATGCTGCAAAGAGAGAAAAAAAATATCAAGAAATGGTTAGAGACAATAAACAGGGAAAAAGACCTCTCAATCAATCAATCAAGGAAGTTCTAGACTCATAGACTCAGTGATGCATAGCAGGGAAGTTGTCTGTGGTTTGAAGATAAGAGATCTTTCAAAAGTCACAGGCACATTTTAAGGCCTGATTCAAACCCTACTCTTAGTTTCCATGATTTTAGGCACAGCAAATGTTTTGATATTCACTGCTGAAGAGAAGCTAAGGTACCCCTTCCAGTCAGGGTAAGTATTTTAAATGACCCATGGCTTCTTTACACAGCTCCATCCAGATTCAGGTCACCTGCTGGGGGAACACAGGTGGCAAAAAATAAAGTTCTATTTTCTGCACTTCAGGCTGGCAGACTTTTTGTTATGGTTCATTTTAGAGAGGCCTTTTTTGTGTTTTTGTTTTTGTTTTTTTTTTTTCTTTTTTTCAGAGCTTACATTACTATCAGTTGGAATACTAATGGACATCAACATAAACATCATCTCCAGGGCTGTTCAATGAAACTAAGGCAGATTGTCTTGAAATTAGCTTGACTCATATCTGAAAATTGCCAGTGATTAGCTGATTATGGTTTGAATTGAAGTCAGATTGCTACAAAAAGCCACAAAAAGTCATCCTCAGATATATTCTAGTAAATGATGCCTCAGATGCCTCAGTTGTTGCCAGTGCTTGCATTAGGGATGAAGGTCTATTACTACATCACATTGATGGTAGTAATTTTAAAATATGTATTCTGCCTAGGGAGAATCAGTCTCCTGGGGAAAATTCTGTCTTTTTACTTTTTAACCTACTCACTAAGAGCAAAAAAAAAAGAAAGAAAAAAATAAAGAAAAACAACAAAAAAGGAGACATCACAAACAGCAGAACAAATTAAAATATTCTCCCTATGAGAGAAGCTTGTGCCTCTTCTGTAAATACAATTATTATAATTACAGAGTGATTCAATCCTGTTGTCTTACTAGAAATCATTCCTTCTGTACTGAGAGTATGTGACATTTAAAATAATTTTGAATAAATCAAAGGCCAAGTGTTAACAATGCTGAGAGATGTCAGGTTTATTAAGGAAAAAAGAAGGCATTATTTTGCCACAATTATAAAGTTCGGTGAGCACTTCTGATTTGATTAAATTCTACAGATTTTAGGACTTTGATGCAAAAAAGATAAGACCTTGTCCGTTTCCCTGTTCAAAACTACTAAGCCATTCATTTGTCACACGTGTGTCTGCAGTTCTCAGATTTCAAATAAATACAATTGAGTTTCATGAAAATAAGCAAGTCCTTTATTTCAAAACTGGTCACTTTTGAGCTGTGTCTCTGCATGGTTTGTAGGCTGCTCTGCTCTCCAGTGCCTCATTTTTTTTTTTCTTCCCAGAGAAAATTCCCTTAAAATCTTTACCTGTGAAAATGTATTTGAGCTCCAGTCCTTGTTGCATTACCAAGCATATTGCACAGGGAAATACTCTACTAGTATCTGCAAGTCAGGAGTCATATTTAATTCCCATAAAAGTGGGCAACAGGATACTGCCATGCCATTTCTAGCAGGTTTCTGATTTAAAATACTCACAGTTGGTTCTCATTTCTTTTTAGTGCATATTGGACTTCCCACCAGAAAAATAAATTCTTACCTGGTATCTTTGGTGATGTGAGAGAATGTTAATGAGGTCCTGTGCTGGAAACACTTACCTGGGGTGGGGATTAGGGAAATAACAAGGACTGTGAGCAGCAGAAGCCATTGTGGGACCAACAGCTGAACACCAATTGCTCAGGGCCAGTCACAGCTCCACGGATCCCAGCAGGAAAGGGCCTGGCAGCTACCCCTGCCCCAGCCCTGCTCTGTGCCAGGCAGCAACACAGACAGGACAGGTGGCTCAGGGGTGTCACCCACCACAGTGGGGAGTATCAGCACACCTGCCTGCCATGTGCAATCCACAGCTCTAACACTGCCCAGGAAACAGAAACTGGAAAGTGCCAAGGTCTGTGTCAAGCTGAATTTTTACCAGTTTGTCTTGGCTTGCAATGCAGGATGTAACCAAAAGTATGTATTCTATCACCATCTGTTGAAAACAGGGAAGGCAGTGATCTTTATCTCTGGGGATGAAATCTTCTGCTAATGGGCCATCTGTTAAAACCAGGTGGGGCAGTCAGTTTTATCTTTTCCACAACCCATCCTTCCTCCAGGGAGATATCTTCTGTTAAAGGGCCATTGGGCCCCACTGTATGACTGATAAAATTACATCATCCCATTGGGAGATGCTGCCCCCAGGGGGAGGAGCCAAGCCTTTCCTACCTAGATAAAATCTGAGATTTGGAACATCAGAGCAGCCTTTTCACACTGGATTCCAGAGGAAAACCAAACCCTTCTACATCATCCCTGGACCTTCAGAGAAAAACTGCACCTTTCTACAGGAGCACTGCTTCAACAGACCCATATCTGTTGCTCCAGGAGGATGCAGCCACCATTTAATGGGACTGCTACCAACACCCTGACTGACTGACGGGTGTCAGGTTGTATTCTGACTCTGTCAGCATTTTGGGTTTGTTCTTTGTAATACTGTATTTCTATTTAATTTTCCTAGTGAAGTACTGTTATTACTATTCCCATATCTTTGCCTGAGAGCCCCTTAATTTCAAAATTATAATAATTTGGAGGGAGGAGGTTTACATTGTCCATGTCAAGAGAGGCTCCTGCCTTCCTTAAGAAACATCTCTTTCAAACCAAGACACAGTTCCAGGCCAGATATTGAAAAACAGCCTCAAGGGGCTTAACAGGGGTTGACAACTGCTCATGATAGTAAATGCTGTTCTCAAAGGTGAGGAGCACAAATTCAGGACCACATAAAGGACCACAGACTTAGTGACTCCTAAGTGACGATTATTTTTAAGATATTTTTTTAAATGGCTGAGGAATTTCAGTGACTGAAATAAACATAGAAAACCTTTACCCTCAGCCCTAGACAGCTTTTCATATGAAAAGACTGCCTCTATATCCTCTCTAATGCCCAAGAAAAGCCATGCCTCCGAGCCAGCTTTAGGACAGCTTCAGCACAGTGTTAACAGTCAAACAACAACAGAATAAAGGAAAACTGATATGAGCAATCCTATGCTGGACACAGAGCACAAAGACAAGCCATCATTAGGCAATACATAAATCTCTGCTTCACTTACATCAAGATTGCTGCTTGCTGTGCTGCTTTCCTCCTTCTTTACCATCTCATAAAAGGGTGTAGAGAAACAAAAATGGTTCAAAGGATGATCAGATATCAACCAGCTTCTCCTTGATGGACTGAGTTAACAAGACCACTAGTGTGGCTCAACAGGACTTGGAAGAGGATGACAAAATCTGGGCCTTGAGCAAGGGTGTGTGTCAGGATCAGTCATCACTATTAGGAACAACAGAAAGATAAAAGCAAATGGCTGCTAGTTTCAAAACAAACAAAAGTACATATTTCTTCTCTTGGTGTGGTGAATTTACACTGAGAAAAAGCTCTGCTTTTGAATGGCTGCAGTTGAAAGGTTACAGAGAATCAAAAGCAAACAAGACACAGCCATGGAGAAAACCAAAAACCACGGAGGACATAGAAGCCAAAAGATAGCATGTGTGGCTCAGAAATTAGCTGCCATAAATCCTTTATGGATGGTAGAGTACTCTGGGAACATCAGTCTGCCCTTGCCTTGCTCCTAAGATCATGCTCAGGAGTCTGCTGGAGGTCGGATGAGGGACATGAGCTAATGCAGCCTGGCCAGCAAATGAAAGGGCTTAAAAATATTCAGGTTGCTCTAACTATTAAAGTCTGCTAGCATGAAATCTGTGCTTGATGATACAAGATTCGAGAAGAAATACATGATGTCTGTGCTGTTAAAAGCACAAAGTGGACTTCTGAAAAAAACATTAAATAAGTGTGTTCATGCTACTTAACACCTAAAGCAGAATTCTAACCTTAGTTATGCAGTATATATTGCTTCTTTGTCTGCTTGAAAACTACAGTGACTAATTATTTAGGCTTTTTGAATAATTTAAATTATTAGAATCTCTCATGTTATATTCAAGAAAATGTGACTGTCCCTCAGTCTTTATTTTTTTATAAATTATCTTAAAAAGGCACTATTTTTTTCTACATGCTCTCAGAAGTTTTAAGGTGCATGGAAGAGACACCAAAAAACCAAAATCAGAAACATTATCTAGAAGTTAAGCATCTATCTTTTAAAAAGCTAAAGGCTTGCAACAATGATGAATCTGACATTCCCAGCCCTTTCTGTTCAGCACCATGGTAGCATTAAACTGGTACTTAATTTTATTAGTTCCTCATTTAAAATTTAACTTATTGCATGCAGGGTACCCTAGTGCCTTAGGACTTTGAAATTACCTACACAACTCCTCCTTATAATTAGAAGAACAGATAGATGCATAAGATTCACACCTAGTTCCATGCAAATCAAAGAAAGGATGCATTACTAGGTTGACTCTCTTCCCCTAGTGACTTTCCTTCATTATCTCATTAAACGTTAGAGAAGCGAAAGACAGGCTCTGAGAAATCTCAGGTAAAGTAGAAAGCATTTTCATTTTTATGGTACTTCCAGAGGTGGCAGCCAGCTCCAGAAACAGCACACTGCAAACAAATCTCCGTGGAAATTCCTTGCCTGTGCAGCACTGGGGTGCTGGACTGGCCCTTACAGCAGCACTACACTTACAGGTGGCAGCACTAAGAAAACAGTGAGAAGCTGAGATTCCCCCAATACCAGCATCCAACTCAGTTCTTCTGTCACCACCAATCAGCTTTACTGTGACAACTAAACCAGGATGGCAGCCATTTAGAAAGCTTAAATATTTAATTTAGGAACAATAGTAGGTCATTTAAATAATTAAATTCAAAGGAACACTGAGACAAGCCCACAATACCAGAAGGATTTCATTCTGTCTGACATCACTGTGCACATCCTCTATAGGAGGATCTGCAGTTGTCAGCTAAAGTCACTTCTCCCCACACCCACAAAAATACAATCAGACTCAAATAATTAGCAGTCAACAAATGGATTTTATATGAACACTGTTGATATCAGTTTAGAAGTATTACATTAACATAAACTGCTTATATATGTTTATTATTTCAATGTGCCTATTTATTATTTCTTAAACAACTACTCTCAGGTAGGTTAATAACATTTAGGACCATGAACCCTTAGCTTTTGTGAAGCAAAACACCCCAGGTTACATTGGCTGCACAGAATTTTGAACCTCTGGTATGAAGCTTAGACAGAGCTGTTGCTTTAGCTACCTGCAGGCCTGAAGGAAAGCTTTTGTGCCCCCATTTGAAATACTGGCTTTCAGATCAAATGTCACAACAACAGTGAGGCAAAGCCCTAACCTGTGAAGCTAAGTTATCTAAAGCACAAAGTGGTACTGCACTTTTGATAAAAATCGTACATTAGTCCGACATTCTTGCATAAACTTGATTTTATATGCTAAACATACTAACTTGCAATCGTCAAAAGAGTCTTGTTGGCAGTCCCAATCTCCTTTACTTAATTTGTGTCTGTCTGATTAGGGAAACAGACCTCTAGCATCTATGCTGGTTCTTATGTCTCACCTTGACATGGAGCTGTCAGGATTCCCAGGAGGCCCCTCTGGGACTCCACGTTCCCCAGATGTGCACCAAGCTGGCAGTGTCCCTGCCTGCTGGGGCTGTGGGCCTGCTGCACCTCCTGTACCAGCCTGGTGCTCTCTGCTCCAGAGTGCAAGCTCATTTCCTGCTCCTGGAAAAGGGCAGGCTGCAAGTCAGTGGGAAGCAGAAGGAGAAGGAGGCTGCCTTTTTCCCTGCTGCTACAGACAGCCCATGAACACTGCACCCCAAGCAGCAGTCACATCCCCAGACACTGGGCAAAGCTGCCTCAAGAATTATTTTTGTTCTCTCTCCCCTAGGAAATAACCCATTGTCCTAACTTATTAGCAATTGGATATTTTACTTACATTCAGTTAAGTTCTCAGAAAAAAAAGCAAGTGATAAAAGCACCTTTTGGAGGAACATCAAATGCATTTCTTGATGCATACTTGGAAGCTTTTGAAATGTGAAATTTATTACACCCTTCAATAAAATAATTCTGTAAGGTGCTGTACTTTTTTTCCCCTCCAAAGATGTCAAATATGAAAGATCACCTATTACTGACTGGAGCTTGTGTTTCTCAGTGGTGTTTGTGTTTTCAAATCCATTTTATACAGTATCTCAAGCCACCTATCAAACACAGTCCACCAAACTCTTCAGTGCACACCTAAGTAGCTGCTAACAGTTTTCTCTCTGAGTACACGGACCCATATTCCCATATTCCCTTGACAAAGGGATCATCCTGCAGTCCATTCCTTACTGCAGGTGAGCTCACACCCTCCAGCAATCAGCCACAGCCCTGGTGGCAAATGCAGCACAGGCCCTGGGCTATAAATACTTGTTAAAATTTAAATATTGTGTGCTACCAGCCTCAAATGCAAAGAAATAAATACGTCTAAGCCTAGTTTAGCTGGAAGATGTGACCTTATCAAGACTAAATGGCTATCAAAAAATTATGAGCAATTTTCTGCAGTAGATGGAGAAATTACACTTTGTCACTTTTCAGCTTCTGTTGTGAATAAAATTCAACATGATATAGAGGGAAACCAGGCAAGAGATTAGAACCTCAGCTCTAAGAACTTCTCCCTAAAGGATAAGGGCAAATGTTCTTAACCTTATACTCAACAAGGTCTTTACACATAATTAGAAGATTTTTTCCAAAGTGCCTACAAAATTAACTACTGCCTAATGTTGGCTTCTCCAGAATGAAGTGAAAAAATCCCCCCAAACATAATTTCTGAGATTCCCTGCAGTGCCTTTGACTTTACTGAAGAATGGGAAAAGATGTCTAATTCCTTGAAACGTGTTTGTGAAACTGCTTTCCTAAAAGGCCTTTTATCATGCAAGAAACACACTTGAAATCTATTTTCTTATTTACTGTGCTCTGAGATGGCTTGGGAGGGGGTGTTTAAAACTATTTTTTTAAGGCCATTGAATTAAAACTGTATAAACACAAACAGATAGGCTGTTCCTGATAGGGGCATTACCCACTGGATTGTAAAGCTCTCCTGTGTTCTCCATGCATTATTGAGGTTAGTTCTGCTCTTCAGAGAAACTTGAATCAAGAGAAATTTCAGTCATAATCTCTCCCAGATTTGGCTGCTTTCAGGGTTGTGTGCCAAGGATTAATCTTCCCAGGTAGCATTCCCATTTTCCCCAAGCATATGGCTGGACTGCTTACCAGCAGGAAAGAACACTTCAAGCATGCCCCTAAAATTGCTGTTTTTGAAGAAGGTGAGGTTTCCATATGCATTGGAACCAACAGCAATAATCCATATGCACAGGAATCTGTATGAGGAATTTTCTGTACAGTCAGTCACAACTTTATTCTGATCAGGTCAAATAATTTCAATTCACATTTGAAGCCCCCTGTCCAGAGGTTCCAAATTGCAATGGCCATAGGTTACAAAAAAAAAAAAAAAAAAAAAGAAGCATAATGCAGGCAAGGCTTATAGGTCTCCCAAAACATTACAGCATAACGAAAAAAAACCACCCAAACAAAAAACAAAAAACAACAACAACAAAAAAAATCAATTATATACATTTGGGTAAGCCTCAAATAAAAAAGGACAAAATAAAATCAGACCATTTTGCAAATAATTATGTAAGAATATTGCCCAGAAGAATGGTAGAAAAATCAAAGCACCTGTATATTATTGGGGTTTTTTGTATGCGTGTATGCATATAGTCACATACTATTCTCCTCAAAGTACTGTAAATTATTTGCCATGAGCCAGAGAAGACACACATCTACCTATAGGGCCTATGCAGAATCCAGAGGTTAAATCACTACAAGATCTTCTCTTTGAAGAAGCTGGGTTGTGATCCTCTGGAGACTCCAGACAGAAGATTTTTAACTCAAACAAAGAGGCACAGAATCTACCATGTCATTTTTGCAACACTTGTTCTAAAGTGTCCTAGATCAACCAGACAGTTGTGGGAAGACTGGGCAAACAAACAAAAAAAACATGCAAAAATACAAGTCATATGCCAAGCCAGGACAAATCAATTAAAACCTTTTGAAAGCAATTTCAGTTTAGACCAATAAAACTTGCAGAGTCCACAAAATCACAGACCACAAGGGAACCTTCAGAGGAGGACATAATTATGACTTTTTTTGATGACCAGGGAGAAAAAGGGGAAGAATATTGTGGGAAGAGGCACTAGGAAAGAGATGAAAATACATGTTCACTTACATAAATTTTCTACTCTGTCTTATTCTGAATTGCCTCCAGAGCTCCAAGTCCAAAATATGAAAAAAAAAAAAGGGGGAAGATCTGTGAAAACATGCAACTGCAAAGCAATAGACACCTTTTCACCTGTTAGTTGTTTATTTGGTTTCTTCAAAAGGAATATTTTTACAAAGAAGAAACTCCTTGGTGAAATACTGTTATTTACTGAAACCTCAGAGAAACAAAGAGCCAGTACAAATAAACTCTGGAGAGAATTTCCTACTCAACATGTAAGAAGTGGAGATCAATACACTGGGCTAGACAGCAGAGCCTCTGAATCTCTGTCAAGTGGGAAGGAAAAGCCTTTCTGACTACATTTCTGTACGCAGCACACTGTATTACTGGCTTTTTGGGTCCATTAATAAAAAAATGTGTATAACCCCACATGTGGTGTGGGAGATGGCAAAGAAGAAAACAGCAGTTAAAAAACCTTCTCAGCAGTTTATAGAAATGGATAGAGAACTGGCATTAAAGGCTATTTCATTGCTACAGTACCCTCTATTATTTATAATTATTGATTTTTTTTGTTTCTGTAGGTACTGATGCTCTGTTCTCCCATGTACTGTTTTCTCCTGCTTTCACTAGGAAGAAATACATCCAGATGAACACACCTTGATTAGGTTTGGCTAAACATCTAAAACAGAGCCTCAGCTAAGTTCATTTGAAATTAAGTAGAGTCACACCCACCAGGGCATGCTTGTGCTTTCAGCTTTTGCATAAAGGCTTGTTCATGAGGTCTCTGTTTATTATGCTCAAACCCAAGACATAATTTCACTCTGAGTTAAAATAATTACTATTCCCAGGAACACAATCAGATCTATGACTCTGTATGATGGAATGATTCAAATAGTTCTTTATATATTATATATTATGTTAGTTATGTAGCCATTGATGGAATGATAAAGATGATGCTGACTAGAGTGGGCATAAGCACAATGCGTGCAATAAAATATCTTGAAGAATGTCAAAGTGACAGTTTTCTTCCTGAAAAAAGAGAAAAGAAACCAGAATGAAGATCCAGCAGACCCCCCATCTCACATATGACATCATGACACACAGACATTTTATTGTGAAAAAACCATTTTCAGCTTAAAGCTATTTTGAAATATTGCATTATTTTAAAGATACTGTTCACTTTGTAAAAAAACCCAACAACTTGAATTAGATGTTTTATAGGAGTACTCAGCATACCCCCCAAGTTAATAACTTCTGCAGGCATACTTCAAAAACACTGGTTTAAATCAAACATCACATTTTTTGGATGCAAACTCAGATTGTCAATGGTGAGGCTTAAATCAATATGAGTAATAATCATTATTATCATAACACTGAAGGAGTGATGTGGAAGCTTTATGCAAGAATTTTACATCAGCTCTTAATTACCAGTTTTGTCAATAGAGACATGAACTTCTCTTACAGTTAAGTATTTTTGAGAAGTTCATGTGAAACACTAAAAAAATACAAAATAGCTGTTGCTAGCTCGCTGTAGCTGCACTGTAAGAGTACTTCACAGAAAACTTTAAGGGATTTTATAGAAAGATAAAATTAAAAAAAAGAAGAAAAGAAAGTATGCTCTCTTCGTTTTATCTGCTATCTCTTAACAAATTTGCAAAGAGCAAGAGGAAGAAACATTGGTCTCTGGAGTCACAGAACACACCAGGGCTTGGGGAGCCTCCTCCATTGTGGGTGGAAAAAACCTGAAAAACACCTAAAAGGAGGAGAGGAGCTTGCCAGCATTGGGACAAAGCCAGCTTCAGAGGCATGGTGGAAAAGCAGAAACTTTTGAAAAGGCTTTGGACTAGGAAAGTCCTCTAAATGTGCTGGAGGAAGAGCTCTTGACTCTGCAGTTAGAATTCTTCACATGGTGGTCAGAAGAGAGCTGGTTTTCAGGCATTCTATTTAGTTCATCTCAACCATGAACCCAATATAGAGAGTGGTGTTATTCTATTTTTTTCTCTGATCTTACCAAAACTATAGCTCTAAATATGAGAAAGTGCTTGATGAAGGGCCCATTGCAGTCCTACTCTTCAAATGAGCTTGAATTTCTGCAGTGTGGAGCACTGACAATTATAAATTATTTTATAGGAACTGATCATTAAAAAAGAACACTTAAAAAAACCTCCATTTATTTTAGAGGTTAAAGTGTGACTGGTTGTTTTAATTTGATTGGTAATCTTCAAAGAGGCAACATTTTAATTTAAGGGTCAACTTATTCTGAGAGGCTAACCAATCATGTAATCTAGATAAGTCTCAGTCTAAAGAGGGTAAAGATGGCCATGCATGATTAAAGTATTCAAAGGCACCTTTACCAGTTCACTGCCAGCCTTGGGAATGCCCTGAACCATACTAAAGGAACACTCATTGAAGCAAACAGTTTGAGAGATCTATCATATTAGTATGATAGTGAATCCTGCTTTTATACCAAGAAGTAATTTTAATATAATCACCCTTACATGATGAGAATTTGCAAAATAGATTAGCACGGTCTGATTATCTCTACTTCAGAAAACTTGAAATATTCCATGTTAAATTTGAAAGTAACTATTAGCTTCTTACAACTTCTTTGCTCGTACTTCCCATAGTTCCTTTTCTGCTAATGTCACTTAATAAAGCATAACCATTCACATAGTTCTGTCTTTAACTAAACACCACAAAATCTCATATGCTAGTGAAGAATGTTTTGTAAGTTATCTTTCATTTGCTTTTCATTCCAAAGTCTTCTTAGGTACTTTGCACATAAGTACCCTACTGTAATGTACTGTAATCCTTTTTCCTTCTTATTTTTTAACTCAGAAAGCAAAAATTGTCATGGAACAAAAAAAAAATAAAAAATAAAAAAAAAAAAAGAAAAAAGGCATAGAAATTATAGGGTCCCAGAAATAGAACTTAATTTACCTCTTGAGAAATAGAACTTGATTTACACACCCATAAGCCATTGCTGACAGCACATCTACTAACCAATACCTCATCATAGGCAACTTTTGTGCCCATTGTCCTGTTTCATATGCAGTGTGCCTCATTTCTATAGGAAATGATGGACCAACATTTTCTTCCTGTTTCCAGAAACTAATTAAGAAACTTGATCTCAGCCCTCTGGCTGAAAATAGGAAAGAATAAACACATGCAGCAGACACTTGCTGGCTGCACAATTCCAGCAGTTTGAATCAGACCTCTTGACCAATTAATCTAAGTCCTGGAGCCTCAAAAACTAATTCCAAATCTGCCTCTGTCTCATGAACACAGCAGCAAAATTGTTTGCCAGCCCTGGAACAAGCACCTGCTGTGGCACCCAGAGCAGGATCTGTCTGATGCCATGAAAGGGGCTGGTGACCGAAGAGGGGAGGTTTATCTCTGAACAGAAAACACAAGTAAAGTACCAGAATGGGGTCACAGATAGCAAATTACCTGAAATCTTCCCTGTAATTCCCTGGTTTTTGTTTTCAGGAAAAGAAGAGGTGGATAATTTTTGCAGGAGACATGCTTTATATTTGTGATTAGTTCCAGCAAGCTCATTTTGGAGGCAGGCTAAGACAAAATCCCAACACTCAGACCCCGGCCCCCCAGGGTGCTTCTCAGTCTTCCTCCACAAAAGCAGAAAACTTTCAGCTCTTTCACAAGACAGAGTAGAAATAAAGCAAGTTTTCTGTAAATCAGAATAATGTTCTGTATTTCCACATTATGTTGACAACACAGTACCAGAGCCACTTAAATTCAAACTAAGCATGGACCACCTCATCTCTTTGCTACCCTCTTACTCATAGTCTGGCTCTATGGCTTGAGAGAGACAGAAGGTCACATTTGACCCAAAAACTCTAGTAGTGCAGGCAGAATAAACATGACTCCTATGAAGGGTTGACCAGAGAAGTGCTAAGCCTAATTTTATGCCTTACTACTGAATTTAACTTGTATGGGCATGATATACAGAAGCCAGGTTCATAATGGGAGGTAGTAGCTCTCATTAGGCCAGCTCATATCATCTGAAAGCACAGAAAAACCTACAGAGGTCCTTTTTCATGTCCAAAACCTCTTTTTGAGGTCAGTTGAAGTACAAACCAGGCTGTGACTCCAAAGTGATTTTGCATTATATGGCTCCTTGCCAATGTTGTGTTTGATGCTGAACCTAATTACTGATCCATCTGATATGGTTCACTGTATATTAAAGGAACACTTAGATTTTAAGGTACTAGATACAAATTAAATATTGCAATAATACAGACTCCCTAGTGGTCATTTTGGGGACATCCAAGCTCAGTTAATAGAGCAAGATCTGGTACAGTGAACAGATCATATTAATTAATTCATATTACATTCATTGATGTAAAAATAACTACAGTTGTATAACTGAGCTCTTTATGTTAGCAAGATTTATTGTGAAAATTATTAACTCCAACAGGTATTTTATCTAAAGCAATGTCCATGAAATAGGCTGACCTTTTATCTATTACCTGTTGGGCTTGCAGCACCTATGAGTTCTAGATTGATGAGTTTCCTACTCAGACTGATTTCATTACATGTTCTATTTATATCACCTTTCTTTCCCCCTCCATCGGCTGACAGGAGAGCAAAAAAACCCCACCCAAATCTGACATGTCCATGGCATGAAAATTTGATCAGCTAACTACAGTGATTATCAAATGAGCTGTGACTCTTGGACAGGGGAGACAAAGCTCTGAACCTCCCAACCCAACAGGTTAACAGTGTTAGATATTGCATTATTTGTCATAACACATTCATTTAATGCACTAGGAGATAAAGCTCCAGTGGTGGAAAGCAAAGACATCACAGGGATGCTTGTAGCTCGAAAAGACTGACATTAATAGAAACTTCAGTTCATAAGACTACAGCCAGGGAAAATGGCCTAAGCAAGCACTGAAACATTAAAAACACTCCCTGATCAAGGATGTCACAGCCTAGGCTGCCACCTAGGAGTGGCACCTGGCAGTCTTCACCAAAGCAAAGACCACTGCTCATTTTGGGCCCTCAAGAAGCAGCTGCAGTTTCAAAATGCTCAGCACCAAGTAGATCCAAAGGGTACCACAGCCCCAGGGTAATCAGACTGAAGGATGCTGAGCCAGATAAAAGGCAAATAATGAGAAAGGGTTACTTTAAATTACATGATGACTGCTAAATTACATGGTGGCTGCTAGAGCAGAAAGACAAACTGTATCCACTTTGCCATGTTGTCCCCTCAGAATATTGCTCAAGGGCTTTCAAACCTGGTCTCACAACACCTCTCAAAGTCCAAATAAATTACAGAATACAGCAGTCATACTGTGGTGGAATCTTTTAAATAAAATTGACCATTAAAATTATCCAGTCTTCTAGAATATCTTTATTTCCCCTCTGAGCTCTGCAAATCACACCTCTCTGCTTTCCTCAAGCTTTCTACTGAAGTACAAAAATCTAACTTTAGAGCCCTAAAATTAACTTTTGTTGATTGGCCTCTTAAAAGGCTTCAAATCACAGAAACATTTCTAGACATCTCTATGAAATAATTACAAAAAATTTAATTACAAAAAATTAAACATCAGGATTAACAGCTGGCTGAGATAACTGAGCATTTTTGTAATTTCTGTAGATTAATGATTTAAGACTCTCTATAGGGGAGGACACATCAGGCTGAATCCCTCTGCAGGTGGAGAAATAGCCTTATGATAAACAGAACCAATTTATTTTCCTTCATCATAACATCTTGCTAAACAGTGAAAAATTGTGAAAAAGCCCACCCAACTAAACATAGGAAAAATGTTCAAGAAAACCAAAAAAGTCAAATATTTGTAGAGCAGCATACATACAGTGGCATATAGAGAGAGCTGAGGTACTCAATGACTTTTTTGCCTCAGTCTTCACCAGAACGTGCTCCAGTAGAGAGAAGTCATGGATTCTCCATCCCTGGAAGTGCTCGAGGCCAGGCTGGATGGAGCTCTGAGCATCCCAGTCTAGAGAAAGGTGTCCCTGACCATGGCAGGGGGTGGATCTAGATGGTCTTTAAGGTCCCTTCCAACCCCAACCATTCTAAGACTCTCTGAAGCAACTTGGGAATTTCTAGATCACCCCTGTTTGGCTACCTGCTCTGAAAAAAATCTTCCTACACAGTTTCTCTTCTTTTTTATAAGACTGCTTTAAAGGAAACTGTTTATTGTATTATCTGCAGCAAAAGCATCTAGCAAGTTTAACCCCAACAACTGGCATTAATCTTAGTATTATTTTCAGGTACAACACCCCAGTGTGGATAGAGCCTGTTGTTTCACACACACACCCTGTATTTAGTCTGCTGTGTCTTTATTTAAGTGCTTAAATTAATGGCTTCATATTCAGCAGTTCTGATTACCCAGCAGTAGCTCATGCTGGCTTTTAACTCACTTCTAACTTTGTGAAGGCCTTTATTCCCACACTATTTCTTTTCTTTCTAAGCAGCAAATATTAATTTTTACCATCCACACTAGTAGTTATAATTTCATGCATTGATGAGAGCCTGCTTTGTTTTAAACCATACCACTGCTCTGTGAGTATAAAACCACAGAACTTTTGGGATAACCAATTACTTCTCCTAAAGGGCATTGCAGCTTCAGAGATTTCTCTGTACCTAGGAGATGAGTAGAATCTGCATAATTTGTACTTCATGACAAAACAACAGCTCACACTCTGAATTAGTAGTGTTATACTCGGATGCATGTCAGCAATAGCAGTGAAGTGCTGGCTGGTTATTTAACAGATAAATTAATTTGTAGCTGTCAGTCATGTTTTCCAGATCTGCTTAGATTCTGAAATTTATTGACAAGCTATAATAACTGACATTTAAATTGTCTGCTCTTGTAGAAGCAAACATGAAGCACGGACCTAAAATATGGCATTTAGTTCTAATCCCTGTTGCAAATAGAGATAATTTGCTGCTTCTGTAATTCTTCTATTTAAAATGAGCATTCTCAAATGGTCCAGCATCCTTTTAAAGCAGCATTTGAAGATCTTAAATTTACCACTTCCTGAAATATTTATATCTATTTCTCAAATTCCTTGAATGCAGTTGATTTTATTCTGTCAGACAAGTGCAAAAGGGTCCATTCATCCCTCTCTGTTCCTATACCACTGGCTCATTCAAATCCTAATTAGCAGGCAGTTTGATGGTGATGGGGGAGACCTGGCTGCATCCTCTTTGTTGCTGCCACACAGGAATAGGACTTCCAGCTTCCTGTGTGTCACTTTGCCTCTCTGCCGTGGCGCTCACACACTCTCAGTGATGGGCAGAAAAGGGACAAAACCTCCAGCAAGCTGCTTGAGGGCAGGGAGCAGCACCTTGGGACAGCTTTATCCCATGGGAGTTGATCAGAACTCAGCCTTAGGAGACATCAGAGGCAACTGTTAAACAGCTGCAGTGATGCTGTAAGAATATTCTACCACAAATCTTTAACAGGGGAAAAAAAACCAAGCACCAGACCAAACCCCACAAATTACAAACCTTTTTTCTTCCTGTTGATGCCAATCACTCCCCTTAAGAAGAACAGCTTGATGAGCTCTCCACTGTCTTGTATGCCCACCTCAGGCCACTGCCTGATTTCAGAAATGTCACAACCAAAAGGGAAAAGTATGTTTCTTTTCTATTTTAACATAAATTATTCACTAACTAGACCAATAATCCCCACTAGAAGCCCATCCTTCCATACTTATTCGGCTACAAATCATCAGACTCAAGCATATACAACAGGTGGTGTTACCAGTCTGAAAGTTTTGACATTGAGTTTGGCCTGGACAGGCTCAGAAGCCCCTGACTTGAACCCCTGAACAAAGCATTCTAACAAGGCTGTGAAAGCAAATGAAAACAATCACAGGAATGGAATGTTCTTCCTGGATTTTGAACACTGGGATTTCATCGCAACCTCAGACTGTACACATAAAACAAAGGGGACAAAGTCAGACTAAATTGCCCAGGAAAAAAAAAAAAACAAACTCTGAAATTAGAACTGGGAGATGGGGGAAGGCTGATGCCTGACCTGCACAATGCCTCCCCTTCACCTGTGTGAAAAGCCTTTTTGATGGCTCACCCTTTCAATCCCTCTGATTGCAGCTGCCAGCACGTAAAATCAGCCACTTGTGCAAATCACTTTTAGCTGATTATTTTAAAGAGGCTCCACTCCAAATAAGGGGTTAAATCCTCTTTCTGTTACATGATAATGTTTTTCTTCAAGGGGTTTGATTGGCCTGGTGCTCACACATTCATTCTGTGGAGAAGGACTAGGGCAGTGATTGCAAAAACGACACCCAGCACAGCCCCAGTAAATCTACTATTGTGTCAGAACACAAAGAACAAAACTAGCTCCTGGTTGCCTTAAAACCCAGAAGTAATATTTTCTTTTTTTTATTAGCAGACACATTTTTGAAAAGCAACAGCAGCTGATGCTTTAAGTCCTTCACTGGTCCCCTAATGATGACTGACCAGAAAAGTAGAGCATCCTTGGCTTCCCTTCAGGCCCTTTAACTACTCCAGCTGGCCACTAACTGCTCTCTGAAAAGGGCTCTGTGTGACACATTTGTACACAATATGGATCCTGCAGGTTTCCCAGCCCCATGGTACCAGTTAGGCAAGTGTTCTCTTCATGCATTGGCTATGTCCTGCCTTACAGGCATGTATCTATATATTTTTCCCTTTTTGCCAGCTTCTGTGAATTCTATTTTTAATATTCAGTTAACTTTGTAGAAAGTAATTATATTCTGCTCATTCTACACCAGCTGGTATTTACTTCATCCTCCATCAGGCATCAACAGAGCATGGGGCTGCAAGACAGAAACATTACTCTGGCAAGCATAAATATTTCATTTTTCACACCACAAATGCGTTGATGATTTATTAATTAGCCTAAAGGCCTGCTGCTTCTGCATAGCTGAGTAGCAAAATAACTCAGCTATGACGACTGAGAAAGTCTGTGGCTCACATCCCATTGGAAAGCTTTGACCAGCAGCGTGCCTGAAGGCTAAAAAACACTTCCAATGGGCCGGCACTAAAATTACCAAGATAAATCTTGGACATCACAACCTTTGGAGCAGCTTTGGAGAGCTGCCTTGTGGAATTCCGAGCAGCAGCAGCTCCGATGCCGCCCCGTGCCGGTTCTGCAGAGGGAACCTGTCTGGCTGCTCTCAAACACCTTCTCAGCAGAACTGATACTCTACAGCAGCCAAAACACTCAAGCAAGCCAATAAAAAGCAGGAAACTGAGCAACAGTGTATTATTACTCCTTGGAGTTCATAATTGCAGATCCAGGCTGGCAACTATATCTGTTTCCTTTAACAAAAATGTTTATATATATATATATATGTGTACATTGAAATTCTCCTTTAAAAATTCAAAGGATCATGCCTATGTCTTAATATTACTTTCAGAACAACAAAGATAGTGCCTACTTAATTTTGTTTAAAAATTCAATAATTCAGAAGTTGATTCTAGCAATCTCTGAATTTTAAATGAAAAGCAGAGACAGGAAAGATAACTATATCAAAAAAACTTACACCAGGCTTAAAGCATGCTGAAACACCATTTCAATTCTGCAAAACATGCCAATGCTCCCATTTCCATTCTGTTTGCCTTCACTTTTAATTAAATTAGAAAGAATAATTCTTATAACTACCATAATGATTGTCTTCAGGTATGAGTACAAGCCTGAACAGGGCTGAAGTGTTTGGTGGGCAGTGGTTCAAACTAGTGGCATCCTAAGGAATAAATACAGGGGCACCTCCACCAGAGACCAAACAACTGGGAAAAAAACCCAGGGGAGGCTCGAGGAGCTCAGCAAAGGCAAATGCAAGCCCTGCACCATCATCCTGGGCAGCTTTAGCAAGGGAGCAACCAGCAGGCTGGAAATTAATTATTTCCTACCACTGGGCATCAGGAAGGCTCAAACACATGTGCAGTGCCCAAAATCCTGTCCCTCCCTAGGAGAGGGGTACTGATATTCCCATGGAGGAGGATGGAGCACACAGCTCAGGAGGGGCCTGGAGAGCTGGGCTTGCTCAGCCTCCAGGCAAGGAGAAAGGGGAACCTGCCACAGCCTTCAACCACCTGGAGAGAGAACCAGAAAAGATGGAGCCTGACCTTTCTCAGCAGTGGTCAGTGAAAGATTGAAGAAATGTTCATAAATCACAGCTGGGTATAAGGTGAGAGGGGAAAAAAAGCCAAACAGAGCAGCATGAAAAGGTTAAGCACTACAGAGGTTGTCCAAAATGTCTGTGGAGTCTCCATCACAAAGGTGGTCAGGGCAGGGCTGCGTGAGCCCCTCAGCAAGCTGACTGTTCAACCCTCCCAGCAGCCCCTTCTAACCTAAATTATTCAATGAGTTAATGAGTGAGAGAACTTAGTAGCAATTGTTATTTATACAGCCTGCTTAATAATGGATGTTACTCAATGTTTGTATCATAGAGCCTTGACCCTATTCAAAAAAGATTTCTGTTTTGTTTCCCTGCAAGGAATTATCTTGTGTACTCTGAAAAATGATCTGACATACCAAAAACTAGAAACATTTCAGTTCAAAGGTTCTCAAGCTGCAGCTTTTGTCCATTTTGGGTTAAAAAGATCAAAAGATCAGAAATTTCCATGGAGTTAAGTTTTGCTTAGCAGCTGCTGTGCATGCACACATCACTTTGACTCTTGCCTTTTATTAAGGCTTTTTGGTATGATATTTTGAAAAAAATATTAAGACTGGTCCTATTAGCAATTTCCCTTTAGTTTTGTTATTTGTCTTTTGCATGCAACCAGAAGACCCCAGTAGAGACTTGGTAGGTGGTGTAAAATGGTGCAGCAAAGAGCAGAGAATTGATGCCCAAGAGGGGTGGTGTATGACAAGCCAGATACACGGTGGAAGGTTTGGAAAGGCATAAAGAGAGTTACCAAAAACATCAGAGCTGGGAATACAGTCTGTGTCTTTGGGTCTCAGCACAGTGCTATCTGTTAGAAAAAAAGCTGCTATGAGAGAAAAAATCATTTCAAAGTCTCTTGCTGACACAGTCTGCCTGAGGTTAAAGACAGAACAAAGCCCGAGTTAGAATTCTTCCCAAGAGTTATTTTTAAGGTTACTCCAGCTCACCAGATAAACATCACATGCTGACACAAGGGAAAAAGCACAGGAGACACGGATGTCTGCTTCCTTCTGTGCTGGCAGCAGGAGATGGCTCATGGCTGGGACAGTGGGAGCAGCAGCACTGTCACCCTGGGGAGTCACGGTGCCACCACCTGCCCACCCTGCCCAGTGCAGAGGTGCCAGTCACAGCAGCACCTGCCTGCCAGTGGGGCTGGCACAGCTGGGAACCAACTCAGCACAAGCACCAGGCAGCCAGGAAAGGGCTGAGCAATTAAACCTTGAAAATCAGTGGTGAGATGACTTAGCAAGTGTGACAAAATCAGACACAAACCCCTTTTTCTGGAGGATATCCTAAGTGGGTCATGCCCTCCAGGGGAGTCACCACTGCCAGAAAATTCAATGTCCACCAAGACTGGACTCTCAACACTTTCTCTAAAGTGTGTCTTGGGCAGCCCTTGGCCCCGTGTTCCCATTCAGGTGCCAGCAGGGTGGGCAGCCCATCACAGAAGCCCAGCCAAGCATCAGGAGAACTGCTGGCCTGTGCTTCAGCTCCTTTAATTTGTGAGAACAGGATCTTGAAGATCATGCTTATTGCCCAATTTTATTGTCCATATTTTGAAGTAAAAAAAAAAGAAAAAAATTTGGGCAATATATTTTGCTTCAGCATGGTATTAGCATTAATATTCATCTAGAAAGACCCCTCACAGCTGTGTTTTAACATAGCAAGAATTGATTTACACCTGGACCCATTTCTCTTTGACACCTTCTAGCAATTCCCGTCAAATACTACTTTATAAGTTTATATTATTTCACTTTATTCTGCATTAATAATGTATGCTTTGTTATTAACAACTTTAGTATTCAGTGAATAAATGTGGCTTTACTAAATTTTTCATTAGCACTACAATGAATATGCATGTTCCTATAACTGCAATTGAAGACATTTTTTAGATGGACAGCTGTCCTAATGGACAGCAGCCTATGCTTCTGAAACAATAGTGCCATCTCAAAAACTTACCCAGAACACTGAAGATCCAATTCCCAAGACAGATGTTTTGCTTTCCTTTTTTTCCCCCCCTTCTTTTTAAAATAATCCTGGGAGTTCTATGTAAAATAAGGTGCAGAACACAAGTTGTTATTGTAAGAAAAGAGGTAATGGAAAGTTTATTAGGGTTTTTTCCTATTTGAAAAATTCCAGATTTTCTCATTCAAATTGTTGCACAAAAACATCCAATCTCACATTAAAGACATCATTACACTTCCTGCCAATATTTACTTAGAAGGAACCAGCATAGGAAATAGGTTTATTTCCTTTTAACTAAAAACATCAATAAAATATGATAATCTGTATCTGAGAAAACTGTGTTTTTACTCATTTCTAGGCAAATCCCTCATCCCATAGTGCATTTCCAAGAGGAAGGTAGCATAGGAATAATCATCTCCTGAGCACTTTTGCCAGTACTCTCAATCCTTTTGTTGCCTTACAAATTTTTTTTGCTTAAGTAAAGAATTCAAAGTTATCAATTGCCAGTGTGCTGACTTTTTTGGGCTGCCTTGAGCATATGTCACTTATTACAATAATATAAGGCAGTGTAGCTGTGAAATAGAGCACCATAGCAACAAGGGCATGTAGGAGAGGGCTGTTAAACCAGAGGAGGAGGTGTGAGAGAAGGCCTGGGGTTTGTCAATAATTCACACTTTATGGCAAGAGGAAATTGATAAAAGGCATTTAAAAAGAGTTAAATCTATTCTATTTCTGTGATCACATAATACATCCTTCATCAAGATGTGAACTAACACCTCTAATAAAAGGTAAAGGACACTCAACTCAGTAGCTGATCCCTTCAATCCCATTTCCATGCTGTTCCACACAAATCAAAATTAAATGCTCTCCTTGAAGGAAAGGCACTGTAAGTATCTTCCCAGAAAAAGAAGGGACAGCAGCCAACAGAAAAGGGACAATAATGTTCAGCACTCCTGGTCTGACCCCTTCTGATTGTCTCAATGCCACCCTCACAATTCAAGCAAATGTTTGGTCTTTCAGAAGTGAGGCTGAGGGGCCTGGCAGTGCAACAGCCATGTCCACAGTGGCTAAATCCTTAAAACCTTTGCCTCTGACATGGCAGGGCCTTAAGTCACATTGCTCTTCAGCCAGACAAAGGAGACCTAAAAAAAAAAAAGTTTTATGAACTTCAGGGAAAAGCCACTATCCAAAAACAAGACTTGCAACATAAAACCAAGAATATGAACAACCGGTGTAAACCAAAGGATTTTTACTCAAATGTAACACTATTAGCTAAAACTCCCTTTTTGCTTTGATATTTGTTCTGTTTTAAAGTCTTTGGTGCATCCTCTGATTATTTTTACAAGTAATAAAAGTCAGTACTTTATAATAAAATTACTATTAAAATATTGCTCTAATCTACTGTTCCAGTCTTATTCTAGGTAAAATAATTTGTCTTTATTTTAACCTGCACCATTAAACAGCTCAGAACTTTTTAATCTGAGCACAATGTCCTCACTTACATTGGAGCAGCACCACTAACACCATGTGCTAAGAGAAGGACCCGAATCCACTCTGAAATCCAGTCAGATAGGATAAATACTTCTTCATCCTCAGATTAGATTGTGAGGACTTCCACCCTCCAAAATTAATACTACTGCATGTAAAAAACCCTAAATTGAGCCTGGTTTGTCCCCTTACACAGGGCTTAAATGTAAAGTTGTATTTCCAGGTGTCATGGAAGCTTCT
>JAOTQP010000304.1:7445048-7471184 GCA_026413545.1 Cichladusa arquata | reverse complement strand
CACTCCCCTCCCACTCCCCCCCACCAGAAAATCCCAGAGCAGAGAGCTTCAAAAAAACCCTACACTTTAAAGTTTTCACTGCATGTAATAGAATCATTCATGCTTTTTCCCTTTACTTTTTACCTTTTGTAATCTCACTTTTGAAAAGGCAACCAAAAAATGTAAACTTTCCAAAAGCTGAAAAAGATCTCTTCATCTGAATGTCCTTTTTTTTCCTACAGAAAGGGAGAAGGGCTAGGAAAGCTGCAATGTAGCAACAGAGGATGAAAATGGGTAAGCAGATAAAAATAAGCAATGAGGAGCATAGATATCACTTACTGCACACAACATCAAAATAGAAAATGTGTTTATTTGTGCCTATGCCTTGCCAAGGTTTGCTGCAAGGAAAGTACTCAATATTGAAGTACCTCAAGATATAATTTCAAATATCATGTTGAGAAAGCCTCACCAAAAACAAAGAGGGGGGAAGAGAAAGCACCCAAAAGAATGAACACAAGAATCATCTAATTCAAATACCTCACAGTGGTAACAGCCCCAAGCACCTGGGGGAAGGTGAGGGGGCAGAGAAGTGTTATCTCTCTGGAAGGAGCTCTGGGTGGCTCTGTTGTTTCCAGCTGCCAAGCCAGGGTGGCTGGTTTGCCTTCTCCTCCAAAGCCAGGGCAGGCAATGGGCACAGCTCTGCTCAGCTCTGGATCCATTCCAGCATTCCCACACGTTCTGCCTCATGCACCACCTGGCAAATCACCAAATATCAGATTATCAGACATCATGGCAAGCACAGCTCTGCAGAGGGGCCTGGCAGCCCCAGGCAGGTACGAGGGGAGGGGTCAGGGTGTCAGACCCCACCAGACACAGCAGCACAGCCTGTGCCAGCCCACACTGTCCTCATCAGGAGCACAGGGAAGCAGCCACAACACAGGCAGTGCCAAACACTCCACAGATCCTGGCTTAGGCAGCAGAGGAGAAGGAGACTCCTCAAGGATGCCAGAGGGAACAAGCACCAAACAAGAAACTACCCATACAGCCACATTCATGACAGCTGCTCATTTTGAGGTTTAGCTCTTGCTGTTGAGTGCAGAGCTACCAGAAAATTCAGTATCATTGGCTCTTTCTGAGCTCTGGACTGCTCCCTGCATGGGCTCTGAGGGCTCTGCCAGCAGCTGGCTGCAGACACAGCTCGTGCCACTGAGGGTGCAGCGAGCAAATCCAAATTCTGGCAACCTTCAAGGTACACTGTTCGCTACTTCCCCAGCTCTCACTGCTCTGGGAGGAAAGGATTTAAAGCCATTTATTTAAAAAGAGAAATGAATAACACTTTCTAGCAACAGTAGAGTGAAGAAACTACTTTTTCACTGAAGTTGGTCCTGCACATGTCTATTAACTTTAGTAGAGAGCAGACACAGATGTTTAAAATAACACAGCAGCTTTTTTAACTGTTGTGCTCCAACAGCAGTGGGAATTCCCCTCGATGTGTCACCTTGAAGAGCTCTGGCTGCAAGATGCTCCTAGGGTAACATGTTGTAGCTTGGGAATTTGGAAATACTATTCTGTTCTCTGAAGGCTGGGGGAAGAAAGCAGGATACCATAAGGAGAGAGAAAAATAATGGCAGGTTAACATAAGGGAATGGGTCATTTTCATGAAGTTAATCTGAAGCAGATAACTTTCAAATGTAAACCCCATTCAGTGAGAGAAGAAACCAAACAAATACACCATAGAACATATTCCCTGGTCTTGCCTTAAGACAAGGATAGAAAGTATATTAGATCCAGTTGAAAAATCTGTAAAAGATAACACAGCTCACATACTATACCTGTGCTCTGTGTGTATGGCCAATGCACACTGGGTCATCCAACTGTTTGTTCATTATTCAGAACACTTTTGCCCAACCACCTGTGCATACCAGCTCTCAAATAGGAAATATGCTCCCAATACGACTGCATGCTTACAATTTAGGAAAAATACTTGGGAATTTTTTCAGGGCATGCACAGGCTGGTCAAAACAATGCTCATATAGAAAATGACCATGGTTTGTCCCAAGCTGTCATTCAGTGAATAAGGTGGCAGAGACCTGCCTGCTGAGAAACGAAAATGAAGCAGGACAGGTTTGAGGGAGCCTGGCACCATCCAGCCAAGCCCTGAGCTCTCAGGCCTCAAGCCACTGCTTGTGAGTGCAGGGTGACTTCACACAGCTCTGCAGTTAACCTCACAGTTAGAAAAAAAATAAAAAATTACTGGCTTAAACTCAACATACCCACAGCTCTGCAGGGCTCTTCTCTAAGAATATCAGATAAAGTACCTCCTATAGCCACCACTCTGCTATTTTTCACTATTTGCTCCCCCTTTCTGACCTTCGGTGAGTAAATTATAGGTATTTTTCTCCCCACTATTGCATTTTGTGTCCAAGCATTCTACAGAGCTAACACGTTTATGGACACTTTCTGAGCTGGAATCTCTCCATTCCTATATTGAGTCCAGTGAGGCTGAGAATAACTCACAGCACACAACACACGAGAGCCTAGACCCCAATGGACTGGGCATCATCCCCATTCCTACAGGCAAGGCAGATGGAAATTGGTTAGGTGCAAGGGGATCCATTTCAAGGACTCTGGGATGTGGCTGCAGTGCATGAGAAGAAATACAACCCAAGCAGACTGGATTTCCTAGCATGAATAAATACCTTCCCCAAGAAACTGCAATTTGGTCTCTAGCCACCAAATTTTGTCCGGTCATTTGCCACTCACTTGACCAGGTTGTCAAAGCCACATCCAGCCTGGCCCTGAACACTTCCAGGGATAGGGCTTCCACAGTTTCTCTGGGCAAAGGGGAGCACAAAGGTGCCACAACAGCAGAGGAGGGCTTCATTCTGTTCCCTACCCAAACCTTCATCAAGCTTCATGGATGTATAACAAGATGCTTTTTTAACAGACCAACTGGATTTGCTAGAGAAAAATCTTGAAGTTGAGTGATTTAATTCAGTTTTTTTTTTTTAAAAAAAAAAAAGGTAGAAGGCAAATCTTTGTTGGATGAAAGAGATAGATGCCAAACTGTTTTAGTAAAGCTGCAGGAATGCACAGGAAAATTGGCTCAAATGCACATTTCATTCAGTCCTTGATTTATTGCTATTTGCTTACATTTCTTCAGCAACTCAAAATGCACTTAAGTAGGAAAAATGTTTAAGATTTGCTCTACTCTTTATTACAGCAGGCTTTCACAAGACATGGGCATTACTCTAAGTCAATTATTTTTTGCTTCATTGTCTTTGACTGGGTTGGACTTCTCTCCTCAGTCAATGAAAGCTGTTACAGAGCTGACAAGCAGCTTCCCAGCTGAAAAACACACTGAGTGCCAGCCAAAACTCACTGAGCAAGTTGATTTCATCAGGGAGCCACTGTGCCTTTTCCCAGTACAGAGGATGGACTGAGGCACAAGCTCTCCAACAGGCCCACGTTTGCCTTGGCCTCAAACTACACTTGCCTGCTTTTAAGGCACTTTGCCCTAAGTACCAATCATAATTCAAGAGGATTTTCAAATGAACTGTCTTTTCTGGGTTGTTGAAGTGTGCTCTCATTTTTTTCTGTGTGTGAAATGAGAGCCCCTGGCTTGTTTGCTACAGGAAAAAAGCACAAGTCATCTCCAGCAATCCTCCTGTAAACTGTGAGATTTGAGGCAGGAAGCACACAAAGGTGACCCATTCAAGATACATATCCAGGAACAGTAAAGCTGGAGAGCCATTGCTGCAAGACAGGCTCTCAAAACCCACCCCAAGGAAATTCAATACCTCAGAGCTCTTCGCTTTCCAAAATTTTCCTTCGGGATATAACCTCTCAAGCAATCTACAGAGTAGAGCCACCCCATGAGTCTCCATCACTCAGAAATTATTTAATTAAATATATGCAACTTCCCACTGAAGGTTCCAGGCATCCAAACAGATCAAAGCTGGATATGAATCAGGATTGCTACCATTTGTTAGAGTCCACTCTTCTGTCTGTTCATCCCTGTGGCTTCAATCCTTGACATGTAAATGCCACCTGTGCCCTGCTGATTGAAATGAATATGTCCATAAATTCCTTCCAGCTTCATGGATGATCTGTAGACTTTTCTGAACTATGCTACTTGAAAACCATCTGATGGGTTTTGTCTACACTTTCAGGAAATGCAGCCACATTTCCCAGTCTCCGTCTGCCCAAATTTGGCTTGGCCAGAACTACTTCTCTGTGCAAGTTAAAAAAAGTGGAGTTCCTATGCCCTGAGGTCAGAATTTTGTCAAAGCACAGATTTTTTTGACATAACTTTTTAAGGCTATAAAACATTCAAGAGACTGACAGCTCCAGACTGTCATTTGTTTCAGGAGAATAACTCAAAAAAAAAAGTTAAAGGTTGCTTTTAGCCATCTAGTTTATATTCTGAACTTGATTTATCCCTGAATGGTCCTTTGTAAGCCATTTATGTTTCCCATTTAAAATAGAGCAGCTACAAATTCTTCTGTTATCTAAGCATGTCAGAAATGAAAATTAGATTGTTTTTTGCATTCCTTTTATCACACCAGCTCAATTCCACGCCACACATGAAAGCTTGGTCTCTTCTTTCTTCCAGCCAGAAGCATTTAATCCTCTTAATGGGTGACTCACCCGACTTACTTAGTCTGGTCAGATAGGAAATCATCTGCACAGCCAAAGAATTACAAGTCTGGAACAACACTGCATGAAATTACCTCAAGGATTTCCATATGGATCTTGCTGTCTACAAGACTATCCTACCTAATAAGCCCAGGGGATTCAGATAATATATTTACAAACCCTACTGTCATTGATTTTTTTTTTTTTTTTTTTTTTACTCTTTTCCTCTCCTCATTAAACAAGACAGGTTCCCAAATTGAAGTCACTGGTTAACAGCTAAAAGCAACTTTTGTAGGCTTTGTAGCAAGTAGGAGTGACAAAAACACCTCTTCTCTCACTTCCTGTAGGTCAATAAAATATAACATGATGAACCATCTGCTGCTTGTGTAATGGGTAAAGGCTGGAATAACACATCCAAACTAATCTAGTCTTTTCAGGGTTATCTTCATGAGTTTTAAATGTAACCTCCCACTGGCTACATGAAAGAGCTGACTTAGCTCTGGAATAGCTGAAGTCACTCTCTGTGCTAACAATCTTATGTGCTTCCATTCTCACCATAACCAACTCATGAGGCAGTGAAAATATCAATTAAATTACCAAAATTACCTTTAGACACTTCTCACAAGTCCCCAAAATAGGCTAGTATTTTAACAACACATCCAAAGAAGCAAAAGCAGAGAAGATGTAACATTAAGGGTCACATCTTGCATTTGGGATTGCTCACATCTGGGAGAACATCCCTGAGAAGAACAAGTCAGGGAATTTCTCTGCTGCACAGAGGCAGATGGGGGTGGATGGAGGGTGCTGTGAGGAGCAGGGATGGGCTGAAGGCCCCTGGCTGTGCTCTAGGAAGCTGCAAGGCCTTGGCAGGTGCACACTGTGGAGCTGGCAAGGGACATCCCAGCCTCCTGCCTGGCTCCTGGAGGGCCACTTGGACACCAGGGATAACAGAGATGCCAACACCCACCCCAGACATCACTTAACCCGGTAAATCTGGCAGCAGCCCAGCACTCTGCTGTGAAAACAATCACCTTTTGAGAACCTCTCCCTGCCCAGCTCAGGGGAAGCTCCCACCAGCTGCTGGATATGATTATTCCTCACCTCTCCTCACACCATGAGGCTCTGCAGAGAATACAAAGTCTGTAGGGAGGACTGATGGGATTTTCCATGAGGCTTTGTAACACTGATCTGTGCCTTTCAGCTGGTGCAAAAGCAGAAATACAGGATATTAAACTCCCACTGTTTAAATCTTATGTAGGATAAGGGAGAGGGTTTAAAAAACAGAGCTGTGATGCAAAAGGATGTATTCAGATGTTCTAGCTTACTCAGCATCAGAAATTACATTTAATTAATAATGACAACCATATTCAAATAGCATTAACTTTAAACCAACTAAATCCATGAAATATCTTCAGCTTAATTTCTAAATACTATTATTTAATTACTATATCTCTTCTGATATCAATTTAAGCAGAAAATTTATTCTCTTGAGGCACGTTGAACAAAGGCTCAGACATTAGCATCAGTATCTTCTTGTTATTTCCACAATTATCTTTCTTAATACTAATCACTAAATACAATTTTTAAGTGGTATTTTCTTTAAGTCTTAATTTGCTTTGAGTTTTTTCAGGTGAAATTCAAAAAATGAAGGAGCATTAGTCCAACAAGACAAAACTAACACAATTTGCAATCTCCCATCAATTTGTAAACTAACAAACCAACTGTAGTGAAAAGCAAGTGAGTGAAAACCCTGCATATGTAAGTGTTGTAAGTCACAGGATTTCTTGTTGTGGGTAATTTTTTTTTTCTTCTGTATTTCATCCCCTGTATAACAGCAGTGGAACACTTCAGCTGGAGGCAGCCTGGTAAACACTCAAACTGTGGAAAAATACTCAGACTGCTCTTTCAGGGACATTTCTTCATCTGCTTCTTCATATTGGTAGCTAAACCTACAGTAAGAACATTTTAAGTATTCTGTGTGTTTGTGGTTTTAGCATAAAACAGAGGGATTGTTAAATTTCTCAGTATTTTCTTTAAAACCTATTGTCTGAGGTCTTCTAGGGCTGCTTGGAACTGAAACTGAGAACAATTTTTAGATATTTCAAAGCTTTATGAACTGTCAAAAATGCTAAGTGATAAATGCAGCTTTTTTAACTCTTCATCCTCCAGAACCTGCACATCCCAGAAAACAGACATTAACAGGAAAGTATTTGCAATAAATCATGGCTGAGACTGATAATTACAAAATAATTCCAAACCCATCAGTGAGCTCTTCAGAACAATATAATACAGTTCAGTTGCTGAGTGGAGTTTCCCTAAGCTCAGATAGAGTTATGTCATGTGCACATAGATTAACAAACCTGTGACACTAGAACTTTACAGATCTAAACAGTCCCTCACTATTCCTGTCACTAAAAATATTTAAATATTTTTCAAGGGAGTGAGATGTTGTCCACAAATCACTGCATGTTTTCCCTTAGAGAATACAGAAAGAGTGGTTCAAATAACACTAAAATGCAGTTGTGTACTAAGGCTTAAAATACCCAGATCCTCAGCATTTTCCTAACTACCCACAGTGACATTAGAAGCTTCTTCCCAGCTCACAGTTGGGGTTTTAGAGAAGTGTTTAACTCCATTATTGATGAATATTGTATAGCCTCATAATAGAGGTATGTAGCTATAAATCAGGAGCAATGTATAATCCAAAGATTTGTTACAGAAGTGAAATGTCACCACAATTGACATCTTGGGGCCTTTCAGGCTTAGCACTTGTATCAGCCTCAGCAGAGTCTGAAGTTTGCTACAGCTCAGTCAATCATCCATACACAGGGAAACATGCACCTACCTCATCAGCAAAAACTGGGCTGAGATCAGATGCACAACATCCCACCTTCACCCAGACACTGCAGGAACCAAATATGTTTGTTTCAAAGCTGAAAGAAATAGAGAAGACCATCACATGATATTTCTTTCCATGTGTAAGCTCTTTATTTTGCCAGTTGGTTTTGCAGAATCCTCTTCTGCTCTCATGTTTGCTCCCAAAGCTGCTTTACCCAACTTGACCAAAATATCCCCTCACTGTACAACCTACTGCTTCTCCTGAGCAGTGTAAGACTAGCCTAGCCCTTCTCCTCTCACTCAGCTGAAACATTAACCATGTGTATCCATGCCTAAGCCACATAACTCAGGATTAATCATTCCACTCTGATAAATGTCATTGACTTTTGCTCATCTCTTCAACATGTTTTTACTCGAGGGCTAAGCAAATGCTAATAGCCAAGGAAAGTTTTATCTGGCAGATAAAGGGCACTCTGGAACTCCAAGGATATCACACAAAAGTTCCAATGGAATTGAAGAAAACAAACCAATTACCATAAATTTATCTTTGACTTCAATAGTTACTTCCCATCCTCCATTAATTACTTCTTATTTTTACAACCTCATACAGAAAAATAATGCAACTTGTCTTTCTAAACACAGCGACCAACCACCAGCAGCAAACCATCTGAAACATTCCCTGAGTGCAGTTTGTGCTTTCCAGAGCTGGCAGGTGCAGGCAGTGAGTGTGACACACAGCACAGGTTTTGGGACAGGCTGGAGAGCAGGGCCTGACAGCCAAGTGCTGCCTCCCTGCCTTTCCTCAGGGTGCTCACAGGCAGCTCTGACACTCCCTGCACTGCCCTGACCCCTCTGCAGCCTGCACACCTGCACTGCCTCTGCAGGGAAGGCACAGCAACAAGCAGCACAGCCTGGATTTATGATCAGGATATGCAAACCACTGCTTTAAAGTGAGTTGCTTTAGGCTTAATGCTGCACTTTCCCAGGAAAGTCAAGCAGCAGAATAAACTTGGCTTTGCTGGCTGCAGCCTTAGTGCTGAGCCAGGCCAGGGAATTTGAGCAACAGCCCAACAGGTGAGGAAAATGAGCAGAGAGAGGCTGCTCTGAAAAAAAGGAGTCTGAGTGGCACAGGGATGGCTGAGCTGGTGCTTAGCCCTAGGCTAAGTCTTCATGGTTTTCTATCACATTTAAAGTGCATTAAACAGGAGTTTTCTCTTTCTAGCAAATTCTGAATAATCACATCTCAAAACATACACAAGATTTCCCTGGAAAAGCTTGGGTGAGGACAGCACATAACCACTCACAAAAGGCCAGATTTCTGACTGAGAGATACCACTTCACAGCACCTTTAAGAAATAAGGCTTAACTATTTTCACCATTTTACTTGAGCTACTCAACCCTAACCCTAACCCCAACTACAAGGCTAGCTGCTAGGAAAAAAGCACTGCCTACAGATACTGCAATATAAAACCAGATAATTTGCTCACACACATGGAAGCATCTTACTCTTGAGTGGGACAGACATTTCAGAGCCACACAGTTATAGGAGCAGCTAAAACACAGACAAGAGTTTCAGCAGGAGCTGGTAATATAATGCTGGGATATGCTACATGCTCTCAGAATATTGAGCATGGCTTCAGTGGAAACTGGACACTCAGACCCCTTCAGAGCCCTGTATCCAGTCAAAGACCAAATTGAAAATTTTTTATGCATGCTTTGAAGAAGAAATAGGAAAATACTACAGGAGACTACTTTCTTTGCATTAAAAAGACCTCTCACATGAATTTGCCTGAACCAATATGTGACTTTACAATAACTGGTCAAGCAATTTCAACAGATGGAAACAACAAGGAAACAAAAACAATCTAGGCAATAGCTTAAAAATAAAGTCTCTCCTTTTGTCGTAGGGAAGTAACATTTTTTGTTATGGAATTCATACAAGTTTATTTTTCAACACAATCTCCTGCTCCCCACAGAAAATAAAATGCTTATTTGGGGATTATATTAAACTGGCTAGTTACTTGCAGTGGTTGTCGTTCTCCTTTTTCTCTATACCCCCCAAAAAAGAAAACAAAGAGAAATTTCATCCCTATTTAACCTAAACTGCATTGTTATTCTGACAAAAACAACCCAACCCCACCACCCTCAAATGCCTATTTACAGCCATATGTGTCACAAACCAAACAAGACAACACCTTTGCTGGTCCATTCTAGGGAGAAACAAGCTTTCTTGCTGGGAAGAGGAGCCCCAGCACAACAGACCAGAGTACCTGGTGCCTCAGGCATTTCTGTCGCTCCTGCTCTCACACCCTGTCACCCAGTTAGGGTGGATTGGGGCCCTGCAGCTGAGCCCAACTAAGGCTCACAGGGTCCAGGTGCAAGGGCAGCTCTGTGCTGGCTGTCCCTGAGCCCTGGCAGCTGCTGCCATCCCAGGGAGTGGCTGGGATGCTCCCATGCTGGATGCAGGGTTATGGATGCTGCCCGCTCAGAGCAAGTTTTGAGCCTTCTCTTACTCATAGACAGGGGTGACCTCCTGAAAATGAAGCAGAAGATCATAAAAATGTAGATCTGCTTTAGCACTTACAGCAATATGGAATTACATACAGGTCTTAGTATGTGATTTCAAAAGCAATGCAATTACCTTTCCTTGGGAAGTAGAAAACCTGGGGATGACCAAGTCTTTTAAAAAATTCATGTTGTTTTCATGCCTTTTTTCTTTCTCCATAATTAGTCATTATCTTAACATGTGGTTCTGTTCAGAGTCTGACACTCCTGTAAAGTTGATGAGTGTGCATTGAAAACACCAAAAGAAAAGCAACAAGAAAGGAAAATGAAGAAACCTCAAATTACTTGGCTTCCCCACCTACAGTGCAGTGTGCCTATGAATCCACTGGTATTTTACTTTTTTCTATTCAATATGCAACTTCTACATTTTAGATAATGCACACATACAAAAAAAGTAATTTATTTTGTTTGGAGGATTTTTTTATAAATGCTTCTGATTTTTTTTTAACTGGAGAATGTGACTTATATTTCTGAACATATGAAGAGTGGAAATGCCTCAGCATTAAAAACACAATGGGAATGATTTTAAAGCTTATAATTTCCATAAAACATTTAGATACATTTCAAATCTAAATGAGCTGCTGATGAGAGCTTTTTTTTGTGTTATGTGACAGCAGAATCCCAAGATCCTTGTTCAACCATGACTCTCACTGAAATTTAGGAAAAAAATTATCGGAGCCAAGACAGCAGGATTCAGTCCCAGAGTTTCTCTGCAAAGCCCTAGGGCCAAATTCATTCTTGATTTAAATCAGACCAGCAGAACTGAAGTCAATAAAATGCCACTGATTTATATCAGCTCGTATTTATTGCTATAGCACCCATGTTCACTTCCATGCCTCCACTGTAATCATTTTCCACCCTTCATTAGGTGCATATATAAAAGCTGACAGAAAGCACAAGCCAACTGACTGCTCTTTGCAGAACTCCAAATGTCAGATTTCCCTCATTTGCAAACAAGGTCTTGATCTTACTAATGCTGGTGGAAATAAGGATTCCTACAACTCAGCTCCATGCTGCTCCATTGGGATAAATGAGATAAAAATAAAGAACTGGAACACAGAGCTACTGTGAGCATTCCTGTTTGCATTGCTTTGAGGTGTGACATGCAGGGAATTTTAGGGCTGGCTCTTTCTGTGTTATCTCACTGGTAACTCCAGTTCTATTTAATAACGTCAAACCTCTTAGTGACATTTCTAGACAGATTCCCTGTTATTTCCCACTCAGTTGGTGTATTCTTTTTTCCTTTTATCACTGTTCTGCAGAGATGCTCAAAACTAATTTGCATCAAAATGCCTTATTGTGCCATTATTTATGGAAAATTACAGCGTCCCAAGATGGAAGGGGGATGCCTGGCTGCATTCAAACAAATGGTTTGCTGAAAACCAGTGGGGCAGCTGTGAAGTGAAACCCCTGACAGGCCTTTGGTTCAGTTCTTGGAGTGCCTTGTGCTCCCAGGGTCGATTCCTCCCAGAAGGAACCCACGTGGTGGCTCCATGCCACAAGTCACGCAGCCCAGGAGGCCCTGTCACCTCACCAAGGCTCTCTCAGCTCATCCCTAATGCTTCTTTCTTGCACAAGGCTTCAAACCCTAGAGGCAAGTGTGCTCCAGGACCAATTATCTCTCATCTGGTGTAACCCACAAGAAATGCAAAATAGCAGCAGATAGCAACTCTGCATGAGTGTTTTGGTCACCCAACCCACTCCTCTGAAACTGAATTCCTGCTGGCATAGATGCAACCACTCTCCTGTGAGCTTCTATGCTGCTTCTCCAAAATCCCCACTGAAACTCTGACTTAATTCCTTATGTCCCTGGTAATGTCATAAACAACAGCAAAAAAATCACTTTCAATCTACAAAGCCAGTGTGGGAATATCTACCCAGCTAAGCTACTTTCATTCATTATCCTAGTGGGTTGTAACAGTTCAAAGATATAATTGTAACATGATCATTTATCTTTTACTCTGGCTTCTGCTAATTTTGAAGGAACAAGAAATTGTACAAGTATAGTGTTATGATTCTAATCTTTCTTCCTTCTTTTTTTTTCTTTTCTTTGTTTTCCTTTCAGAGATACTGCTGGAGCTTCAATTAAAACAGAGAGTTCTTCTCTTGTATCCCACTGCTGCACAAAGAAGTGCTCTCCACTATGCACTATACACTGTGCCATTTAATTTCTAAGGCATGTGCTACTTTAAATAAATGGAACAAAATTCCAAAAGTAAATCTGCAACACTTTCACCCTGAAAGAAGTCTTACTTACCTGATGGAGTTATTTTTCACGTGGGCTGAAGCACTAAATCTTTGGTCAAAAAATTCATGAAGTACAAATAATCTTCTGAAAATGTTTTTTGTTCCATGCTAGCTAGTTTTCACATGAGCATACGCCACTGAAAGACAGAAAGATTGTTTATAAATAACTGAGTCAATATGATTGTGAGAGAGATGATTATTCTGGTGATTAAGTGTGGTCAAGGGAAGCGTGAGCTTTGAAAAGTCTTTCCCTCCTTTCAGTCCAAGTAGTTTAGATTGAATTAAAACTGCAGCCCTCTAGGTGCATTTCAGCATGTGGGGCTTGATTCTGATGAAGTAAATCAGTATAAGGATGACATAATCCAGCAGTTTGTATAGGAGCAATTACCTGCCAGAATTTTGGACCTAACTGAATTTTCACTGGAGTTAAACTGATTTAATTGACTTTATCATTGATTTCAACTTGACTTGAATCAAGGCATTCATTACTGCCTTGAGATATTATTAAGTTGCTGTGAAACTTTCTTAAAGTTAAGAAATTTAAAGAATATCGTCTGAGCACAACAGAGCCAGGATGCTCTTTTTTCTTATTCAGATACATATCTAATGTTTTTAAGAAAACTTCACAGCTTGCCTTATTAATGCCTCCAGGCAAGGAATATAATGCATTAAGATGAGTTGAGTTTAATTTGTTGATTTGTTTGAATGCCCATATCAGTTCTGCACTAGGGTAAAAACCCCATACTTACAGCTGTGTGTTCCAGCATCTATATTAATTCACAGTTTCTTATTATTAGTCAGTACCTCTTGTAAATGTACCTCTGAAAACTTCATAGCTGTTACAGTCAACTTACACGCAGAAACTTCTGACTGAAATTCTGTAGTTCAGTGTTGTTTGCCTGAAGTTGAAAGAAATATATGTAATCTTTATTTAAAGATCAAATGCCTGAATACCCTCTGCTTTGTAGGTTGTGAGACAGCTTCTATTAATGTTTTTCCACCATAAGTCTTCTTGATAAAGACAGTAGGATTAAAATGCAGAAGCTTAGATGAGAACACTCACCCAGCTGTCCAAATATGCATCATATTTTTAATAGGAATAAATCTATGTTTACCAACCTATATAACTGTTTTCTAAAACACTTCACATGCATAGTTCTCACTAAAGCAAACAGAACTTGTTCAGAGACATTTTAGAGACAAGGTCCAATGAATTTGTCTCTACAAGTTCCTGTACTAATCCAGTAATCATTCCTCAAGGCATTCTAGCTCTGCTGCCATATGGTTTTCTGTGGGGAGAACATTAGAGTTGAATTTGTTTTGTTCACAGGAGCATCCTTCACTGGAATAGACAAGCATGTATTGTCAATAATCATGATGGTTCTGCTCCATTCCCCTCGGTGCACAGAGCTGACACCTTTGCTGAGTCACCCACAGTAACAGGACTTCCTTCACATTACTCATTTCTCTACAGTTCCTGTTGCATTTTTATTCTTCCAAATTGACGTCTGCATCATCTCCTCTAATCACCTTAGTGAGATCCCCCTTGAATTCCTCAGAATTGTTCCTAGCATTCATAACGCAAATCAATATGTATGGCTGGGGGATGGCTCTGCCACTGTCACCCTGGCAGCACCTGGCAGCAATTATGTCATTCTAAGCAGCCAGTGTAAGCTTGAATAGTTAATGCACAAAGTCCTGAAAAGCCATGTGGACAACGGCTTGCATTTGAACAGGAGGAATTAAAAGGAGCAAAACTATTGCAGAAGGGAGTGAGTCCATGGGAGAGCAGACAGATGTATCAAAGCAAGGGATACATCAATGTATTTATGACCATTTGTTAGGGATGAGGAAATTCAGCTGTGAGAAAAGGGACTGCTCCTGAAAAGCAGCAACAGGTGGGCTGTCTACACAGATCAAACACATGGAAAGTCACTGGATGTCATTTCTTCTCTGCAGAAATCCAGCTGGGGAAGTACAGAGCTCCATTTGGCAGAGAAGGAGTCAGAACTACAAAGGGGAGATTTTAAGTGTGGCCAAGGCGTACATCTAAACATAAAGAGCCTTTCATGAGAAAGATTAAATTTAATTTCTCCCTTCTCTTTTCTCCTTCCCATTTATTTTTTCCTTATTTTTTCTCATGGGAGCGATTTTCTTCCTCATTACTGGCAGGTCAGAAAACAGTGAAATATCTAGAACATTTCAATTTTATCCCTAAGGGTCACGCCATCACAAAAAGCATTTTACTACTATGATGTGTAACTTTATTTTGTCATTTGTTCAGCTCTAATTGTGATATGGATCATATTTAATTTTTTAATTTTCTCTTTTTAAATTGTTTTGTGCATGCTTGAGGTGAACTAAATGCTCCCTATTTGTAATTTATTTCTGCTCTGCAGTAGAGTAAGAATTAGAGGCCATCACATCCTCTCTAAGATGTCTTGATCATGCTTTTTTTTCTTTGATGTATTCTGAGTGTGCCCTTTCTTTTGTCATATGCAGTGCTTTCTTGCAGCAACTTTTAACAACTGTGATTGATTTCTTGGCTTTCCTTTTAACCACAGTCTAAAACTTCCTTAGTTTTCCAACTGCCACCATACAGCTTCTGTATCTTGACATTTTCTCTAAAGATTTTTTATGATCCTCAAGAATCCATAGTTTGATAATTCTTCTCAATGTATCTTTATATACTGTGCTTTAGCTGTATGTAATAATAAAGCGTTGAAAAAGAAAGCCAAAACTTAATTTAGACTTCTTCATAAATATTAATTTAAATACTTTTGCCTTTCATATTTCCAGGGACAGTTGCAATTGCCATAAGCACAGAAAGCACATGCTTGGCTTCACCTGAAAGAATTTTGCCATGTTTCTTATGTCTTCATTCAGCTCCTTTTTGGTGAGGAAAACCTAGGGGAGGGGGAAGCATTGATCACCAAACTTCGTGGTGTGACTGAGAGCTCAGGGGCTGTGACTGTGCTCACAGGGCTGTTACCAGCATGGTACTGAGCACTGGGGGCACTCACCCAGGCACATCTCTGTTTATGGAACATACAAACAGCTGGGTGTGAGCAGGTGGCACTGCTGGCTGTGCCACTTGTCCAGGGGACACGTGAGGAACCCCACCTCAGCAAGGCCCACTGCTCTGAGTTACTCAGGAATTAAAACCCTGCCAGGTTTACCAGCAGAGTAATCCCTTTGCAATATTCTCAGTTTACAGCAGAAGTCCAGTATCAGAGGAAACCAGAAATAAAATCTCTGCCCAAGACGATTCTGTGTCCAGTAAGCACATAATTTTAGTGGTCAACACAAAGGAGGAGCATGCGTGAATTGTTTCTTGTCCTTCTATTTTGGGCAGGGCAAAGTAGCCAGTTTTTTCCAGCAGGAAGGATAGCTTTAAAAACAACTGAGGTATCATATGAAAATTAGGAAGTGGTTGAGAAGCTGGTGACAAAGGACAGAAGCCACACAACTTTCTCAGTAGAAATTTATGTGCCTGGTAGGAACAATGTCAGTGAAATCCTCACAGACAAGTCAAGTGCAAGTTTCCCCATAGCCACGGGAATGTTCATGATTTTTTTTTATAGGAACTGTGATAAAAATAAGATGTTGTTATAACCTGAGTGTCTATCTCATCTTAATTCTCCTCCTGAATCCTTTCCCTGCAGTTTATTTGCGTTTTGTGATGGTTCCTGTGAAACAGGATATTGATTTATTTTAATGCACAACTTAAAAAGCATGACAAGGAGATGAAAACAAAGAGAAAAAAATTAAATGTGAGATAGCCCAACCATGCTTTGCAGATGTATAATGTTAAGTTCAATGCACAAGTGCTGGTGATACACTGGACTATAAAACCCCAGAGTTCAATGTAGATTTTGGATAACAGAGGAGATATTGCTTCCTGACAGTAGTAAGAATGGACTATGGGAGCAGAGTATCATCAGTGAAAAGCATCAGTTCCAGAAGAGATAATGTGATATTAGTTGGCTGAAGGAATACAACTGGAACTTTGCCTGCTGCTCAGTTTGATTGAAATCCATAGAGGTGAGTGCATTTAACCATGTGAGGACTGCCATGAATGAGGTTAAGGCTTTAAAAACAGAGTGAAGGAGTTAGCTGCAGTTGGCAGCGATGTCTGATGCACATACACATGGATCAATGCTCTTTCCTGTCTCTCTCCAATACCATATAAATCTCCATAGCTATTGGATGAATCAGCAGAAGAGAAGACCTGAAAAATCAGTTTCTCATTGACTTAGGATGGCAAGGACTTAGTTCTTCTTTTTGCCTTTAGTGTTATTCAATATAGACTATTTGAAAATTCATTGGCAGCAAAATTCAATCTTTTTGGAAGTCTGAGCTTGATTTCAAAGAAAAAATGCTCATGTAAAACAAACATTTGCATATTTACTTTTCAGTAATCGGTTGCATCTAAATGTGAGTAAACCCAACACCCAAAAACTGATCTGAAACTTCTCTCAAGTGAGCACATACAAGGATACTTCTCACTGAAGACACTAAAGTATGGAAAGGTAATATTAATTTCTTAACACATCTTTTTCTATAACATTTCATATATGGGGTACCATTTCTGTTTATAAATGTGATGATATCAAGGCAACAAAAAGCAGTCTGGGTAATGGAGGATCAGTCACACAAGTGGTGATTCCAACATCATACAGGTGTGAAAAGAGCCCTGGACAGCTTGCCAGCCTTTAAATAAACATGCGTAGTTATAAAACTGTGCTACCATTTTTCTTGCATGATAAAAAGATTACTAAAACCACTGGTTATAATGTAGATAGTTCAGTTATAGAAAAAAGGGAAAGGAAAAAGTTGTCAAATTCTTTTGAGACTGATCTGTCCTTAATATCCAGGTAGGGCAGACCCACTGGCAGATAGGTGAAAAGAAAGTTTATTAAACATTCTTTTCCCACAGAAGTGTAAGCAATTAAAACATATGTGCCTGTTGAAGCCTATTGTTAGGTTTTCTAACTATGTAAAAGCTATTACTCATCAGCCTCCTCTATGTTATGAACTTGAATGTGAATTTAAAATTTTTTAGAATGTTTTGGCTTTGAATATACTTCATCTGATGAAATCTACACCCCTAAATTCTTCAAATAATTCTGGAGAAGCTCTCCCACAATTTACCTCTCTCTTATTTTCCAACATAAGCAGTAAGTTGGGCTTTCTTCTCTTTTTTCTACCACCCAGAATCTCTGATCTCTGTCAGCAGAGTTGCAGTCCCTCACAAAAAAAGGTGACCACTGCACCCTTATCCACCCCCTGCTGCTCCAGCCCTGAGAAGAGGAAGGTGCTCTCTGCTGATAAAATGGCCTGATCTTTCCTCAGATGGGAAAAAATACATATTTTTCCCTCTGGAGAGAGAAAAGAAAACTCATTCTGCTGTGGAGAAGCTCCAAAAATGTGAGCCCTAAACATGAATCCTTAGAAAAAGGCCAGAATCCAAACTTGGTTCTCTAATTGTAGGCACCATTGGACAAATCTGGATTTAAGGCAGTTGGGGGCAATAAGGGGCTCCAGGTGAGTCTGTCTACAGAGCTGTTGATAAATGATGACTTGTGAGACACAGGACACAGAGACAAGAAGCTGCCTGCTGCCCATCAGCTCTCTGCTGAGAGCAAAGCATATTTGCCCAGACCTTCTCTGGCACTTGGGAAGGGGAAAATTTGTGTTTCTGCTGAAAAATGAATTGCTTTATTTCCAGATCAGCTGCTGATAGCACTCTGTTCCTAGCAATAAGAAAAGGAGGGTTTAAATATTGACAGTATTCCTTATGTATTGACAGTATTTCTTATATTCCAAATGGGGACACATTCTTTATTCTCCCTTTATCCTTTCCTACTTGAATTTTGCTTTTCTTCACTATGCTTCTGTCCATTTAAGAAGCAAGCTGAAGCAATATGCCGTCCCTGATTTAGTGCACATTTGCAAATTGTCTATTTAGTTTTATCTCCTTGCTTTCCTAATTCTCCATTTTGTTTGATCTGCAGTGCACTGGAGGCTGGTAGGATTACAGGAAGAAAATGAGCTGCGTAATGCAACCTGTGGAGGGTGTGGCAAAAAGGGACTTACTGGCAAATTGACCCAAAGGGATTATTTTAAAGTCATCTTTTCTAAAGCTCTATTTTAATGGGATTAGAGAGATGTCTGATACATATTTGATTTCAGCAACCTTTTAGAGACCCTTGCCTGCCTAGGATAACTCTGTGCTGTAAAGGATGCTGCAGCTATGACATTTGTTTTATTTCAGGGTAAATTCCATGGGAAAGTAGGATATTTTAAAGCTGTGAAAAGATGTCAAGAAATCAGAAAATACTGATCATAAGGCTTTATAAATATCCCCTTTCTGTTTTTTTTTTCTTTTTACTCATCATTGCAGCCTACAGTTGCAATATCTAAGGAAGTGCTGAACTTTCTCTCATACACGAGATTCATATATTTTATCAGAATTTATGTTTCTTTTAAATCTACAGTAATCTCATTGGCATAATTTATGTTTTAATATAATTATTTTAATTCACTATAGACTCTAGTTATATTTAAATTGACTTAGGTATCTTGGTTGAGATCTTGACTCTGGTGAAGACAGAGAGAAAATTACAATCCCTTGATTTCCCATCTCTCTCAGTAATAACTTAATAATCTCAGCACTTGCTCGGGCATTTTTTCTCAGCTTTCCTCCTGCTCTGCATACAGCTGAAAGATGAAGTGTGCTGTCCCACTGGATATCTCTCCATGAAGGGCTTGTCCTGCTGGACAGGTCCCCATGACTGCAGTTTGTGGGGACACACAGGGCCAAGATTCTGACAAGGCAGCTGCCAAGGCCATGAAGTTCTTTTTGCCTTGGTTAACTTTGTCACTTCTTTGGATTCAAATTCTGCAACATGGAAGTTTTTCTAGAGTTGCCATAGATTTACATTAAAATCCAAGGAAAACTGTTTTTAGAGTAGTTGAAGGCTACCTAGCTCCACCCATTCCAGCATGAAGACAACACATCCATGCCAATCCAGCCAAGCTCAGCCCTGCTGCCTTTTCAGACAGCAGGTAAGGGATTTACTTCCAAAGGTTTTCCCACTAAGAGTGTCTGCTTCTACTGGACTGCAGCTGCCAGCAGGAACTCTGACTGACTGCAATTAGTTGTGTGTTAAATGTTAATTGGTAGATTTGGCCCCAGGGTTTGCAACCAGATAAGGATCTTGCACCTATTTCACACAAAGGATCCAGGTAACTCAGAGGAATACTTTCCTTTCTCTCCTTTCTCTTCTCCAAATGTACTTTATACTGTTTGGCTAAGCAATATGAGACTGTGGGGATAGGAGAATAAGTGTTTCACGGGGAATTACAATATTATTATGCAAAAACAGAGACAAAACAATCCCATTTATTTATTTAAATTTTGGTCTTCAGTGTTTTTACACAAGACTGAACTCAAGAGTTGAAACAAGTGATCTCAGAACAATGGCCTTAATTTACTTCACAAATGAGACTCAAGAGCCCCTGCAGCAGAGACAAACAGGAGATAGGCTGAGGGGAGGTTTCAGTGTCATTAGTTATGCTTAATGTACTTCCAAATTTAGTGTGGGGTTCAGCTCTTCCAGTTCACCTTAAAAAGGTAATGGGGCCCTTCTAAGCTGCCAGAAAAGATTTGGCTCTGGCACTGAGGGGCCCCCAGTGCAGATTTACTTGTATCATTAGAAAAGCCATTTCCTTTTACGTGTGAGCCTAATGAAAGTACACTTAATTTATAATTTTGTATAATTATAGATCTTGATGAGACAGATGAATGTGAATTCAGTATCAGCTTGTGAGTTCATCATTCCTTGTATCATCCATTTCTCAATTATCCCTAATGGTTGTGTTCAAGAGATTTATATCTTGTCATTTTCCTCCTAACCCATGGAACATATCCCTGCAGATCTGTACCAGTGATTTTGTCCTAAGGAGACCAATTTGTGACCCATATCAGGTTTCTGAAGGTCAAGCTTGCAGACTATCTCAAATAGATAGAGGAGAGCCATTCTTCCAGCTCACGGTATTCCCACTGCTCACTTTCGACTTCCAGAACAACAGCCAGGTACTCCAAGACTGATGCCTTCTCTCCTCCCATTTTCATCCCTTTCCCTTCTTTGAAACCTTGCCCAAGACCAAATTAAACCTCAATAATACAGACAATTGTTTCTTCACACTTCTTTTTTTATATGTATTAGTACAATTTCCCAACTGTCCTCTGGTATTTTCCAGGTCTCAGCTTTCTCTTTCTGACTTTCCTCTTTTGTCCTCTCATTTCAATGGCAAAGTGTCCTCCACACTGGGTTCTGGGCTGTATATCACAGCAGCCTTTTGGGTCTCTCCTTGTTCCTCTTATTCATGGTAATCTTTTCCTCATGCTATTTTTTTTTTTAAACCACCTGATCTACTCCCAGAGGTGATACTTATGAGATAACTATAAGGTCTGGCAGTAAAAGCAAACATGAGGCATCATAGGGAGGGACTCTGTGCATTTCAGAATTTGTTGCTGAATTTCTTCAGAATTTGTTCTTCAAGAAACTACATGTATCTGAGAAAAAACATATTCTGGACAAAGACGTGCAGTTACTCTTCCACAAGTCTCCTGTTATGAAAAAGGTTATCTGAATAATTCAGAATACAAACAAAATTTTCAAAAATCCCACATTTCTAACCTCTCTTTCACCCTTTACATGGTCATCTCCCAATACTCAGGGCAGGGATTAATTTCCATTTCAGAGTATAGAAAAAGTAAGCCCACATATTATGGTGGTTTTTCTGTGCTCATTCATCTTGCTGACTTTCATCTTGAAAGGCTACTGGATTAACTGAGAACATTTATTTTTATTTTTTTCCTACTGAGGTGATGGAGGCAGCAGCCTTAGTAGAAACAAATTCTTTTCCATCAGAAGAAGAAGGGTTCATAACACAGCTCTGTTTATCATCCTCCAAAATAGGAAATACTGCAGCTGCTTGGTCTGCCACTTTGAAATGCTCAGAACCAGTCATGCTTTGTCATTGCAACACCCACCATTATCTGCTAGACCAGGAAAGTATTTCAATGCTCTCATGATTAATATTTTGGTTATGAGTACTGTTCATTTTGCCCTGTATGATGTAATTGAGTTCCCTTAAACATCCATAAATTGTCAGGTACTCCAGATATCTATCAGCATCCTACCTGTGTATAGAAACACTTGGGGAATTTTTCTCCCTAAATTTAATAAACATAGTTTTATGGAACACCTGAATAAGATCTGTTTAGAGATGTGCAGATTTAAACAGGTGAAAAGGCAGAAAATAAAGGTAAGGCAGATTCTGTCTTACAGTGCAAGAAAAGATAGAGGTGACTTTCCATCACCCACTGTTCAATCCTTATTGTATTGCAAATGCTAGAGTAGTTTTGTTCAGTCTTATGAGCAATGAGCTGGTTACTCAACCCATCAAAAGGCTGAGCAAACCTAAGGAGGGAACAGTGCCTTTTCCAGGCAGAAATACTTGACAGGACTGGCCTTGCCTTGTCTCAGAGAAACTCTGATTAATGTAAGAATAGCCCCACACAAAAACCCACGGCATCACTCCACACTTCCAGCTGCTCCTAGGAAATGAGTTTTCCCATTCCACTTAAGAATAAGGCAGAAATGATAGTTCTCAGGCTCAAAGGACAAAAGGATTCACCCTCAAAGGACAAAAGGGCTCTCATTACTTAACTTTATTGCATCTCTTAACTTAAATTTATTGCTAAATGTGTTCATGTTTGGATGGTATTTAGAGGATGTTGTCATGAGAAGAAATTGTGAGCCCTTCAGTGCTGGATTATCACACATTGACCTGGGTGGGATCTTGCCTTTGACAACAAATGTAAACTTGCAAGTGGGCAAAGGCCTGGCATCACACTCTCACCTGCCACAGAAGCTTGGTGTAGGTGATTACTAGCTTCAGATGTCTCAATTTTAAAAAGCTTGAGCAGAAATGAAGCATAGTTCAGGGAGATACAAGTGCTGATTATAAGTAATAATTACCAGAACAATAGGAAAAAAAAAAAAAGAAAGAAAGGGAAAGAGTATGAATTTTGAAAGAAATTTTCATTATAAGGTAGAATATAAATATCAATATAATTTTTGTAAAAAAAGTGTTTACTGCGGTGTTTCTTAGCTTAGTAGCAATTCTTGGATATACCTGGCAGAAAACTTACCATGGAAAACATTTGGAAAGAGAAAAAACTTGAGGTTGGGTCCATTGTTGCTACATTTCTACGATTCTTCTTCAGGCAACCCAATCCAACCCCCCCCTCCAGCATATCATCTGCTCCTCTATTCCACTACAACCCTGATGATTAAATAGAAGCAGAAAAGGAAAAAAAACCCCTCAAATAATTGTGAAGAGAGGTGATGTAGTTCTTGAGAATTGGTCAGACACTACCAGCAGTGCACAAGACTAGATTTGGGAGCTGGGTAATTCGCCAGCTTCCAAGTGATGTCTCACTCCTGCAGTAAAATAGCTGCATACTTGAAGAAAAGGGATGAGGAGTGATTTTTCCCTTGAACTGAGAGAAGAACTACTCAAGGAATAAGAAGATCAGCAGAACAAAGACATTCCATGAATCACAACTTCCTCTGCTTTATTTTCCTTTTTCCATTTATAGAGTGAAATCATCAAGCATGCAGTAGCTTATCTATGTAATGTTTCATTTCATAGGGTTTTTGAGAGAAGGCAATAGAGGAAAAATACAATAATCATACCTTGCCTGTCATACCACAACCACACTGTAACCTGGAAGATTTAGAAAGGGGAGCAAAAACTGAAATGTTTAGAAGATTGCAGTGCATGGATGTGTATGTACTTTTGTACATACTCCTGGCTAAGGAGTGATCTTATTTCTTTGTTAAAATATAGTGCAGACAAGGGGATTTCTAAGTAAAGCAGCAGCAGTAATCCTCACTCCCCCCAACTGCCACAAGTTTTTCCAGCCATTTGCACAGTAGGAATTTCTTCTGGATTTTCTGACCTCCCCATGGAGCTCATCATATGGATTTTCCTCATTTTATAGCTCTGTTTTAGCCTTACATGCTGCGTTCTTGTCAGTATTGGCACACAGTGGCAGCTTAGGTGTTAGCTTCTGCTTGTTTCTATCCCTGCTGTAGTCATTGCTGGGGATAATGACTGTGTTCCTTTCTCTGCCCCCCTTTCCTTTTGAAACCCATTGTTCCCACTCGTGGCAATGAAGGAAGGAAACACTCGGGATTGCCAGCACCACCTCCATTTCGCTGTTGCACTGCTCCGGCTCTGTCTCAGAAGCTGCTTATTCCATCTCTCCTCTGCCCAGGGAAGATGTTGGAGAGAAGAGGGAGGGATTTGGGAGCCACAGGAACTCTGGAGAGGCAGAAATTGTTGGGTCATTCGGCCCCATTTTGTGGGGAAGTCTCACTGACTTGTGTTTCGCACTGTTCTGTAACTTTATACCTCAAACCTCACACCTTCTTCAGGAAAATGCTGGGAAGATCCTTTAAGTTGTCTTTACTTAATTTCTTTAGTCAAGGCTTTAGGAAGGAAGAGAAAACCATCATCAGCTGACTCAGTCAATGAATCCCATTTTGACATGATAGCCCTCTTTGCTTTGAATCACACTCCTACTCCTTACTTTTCTCCTTCCTTACTTACATATTGCTTGGGTTTTTCTCTTTCAGTATGGTACCAGAGAATGAAAAAAAACCACCAACTTTTAAAAGCACAGTATAAAAAAGATCAGATACAAAAGTCTCACCTGACATGAGATATGAAATCATCACTATCCTGAAGTCAGCTTAAACCTGTCTTTCTCTTGAAACAGTGGGCTCTGGAAAAAACCCTCAAGCACAATATTACTTTTAACTTTTTTTAATCTCTACTTGGTTTAGCACTGATCTGACAGAGTGTTCTGCTGGTACTGAACTCAGTATTATTGAATGATTGATTGGCAGATTTCTCCAGTCTGACATAGTGTGGTTTCTGCTCAGCTTGTGTGCCTTTGACTGAAAAGGGACCAATGAATTTAAAGATGCTTTGCTCTCCAAAGAGCCTCCTTATTACCCTGCAGCTCTTCTGACACTTCAGAAAAAGAAAGCCAAATTTCCCCACTGCCTTTTCACTGTTTGGGATGATTGTTTTGTTGCATTTTGGCTGCACAAAGGATTGCAGTTCAAAAGTAGCACCAACTCTGTGAAATGGCAGAGAGCTGTTAATCTACACCTTTGGGCACTGGTGTCCCAGAGCACAAAAATGGGGAAGGTTAGGGTGGCAATGGGGTGAAGTTGGGTTGAAGACAGTTCTTTTACACCTCAAATCCTCAGTGATTTGGCAGTGGAACCAAAGAAATGTGTGATTTACCCCAACCTCAAAAAAAGGCTTCATTTATGACAACTGGATCTGAATTGAACTTTGCTGTGGGCTTGGGCTAAAATCTTGTTCTAGTTTCATCTCTTTTCTTCCACATAAACTATAATGACCCCAAAGACATGAGACAGGAAGATCACTTATGGCACTTCAGAAGATCTAGTTCCTTTCTTCAGGAAGAATCATTGAAATAGATGCTTGAGATCCAGAGAGACTTTCTGCAAGTCCCTTTCCATGGAAAACCATCCCAATTGACAGCTGGTACATTTGTGCCAGAATGTTTAATAGATTTAGCAGTGAAGCACATATGAAGAGCAGAGAACTGAGCTTTTCTGGATTCAATCTAATGCAGGCCCTTCTTTATGAATTAGACCATTAAGCTTCTGTGTACTCCTTCCAGAAGAAAAGTATGCTAAAGGAAGTTTTTCAGTGCTGAGATTATTAATTTATGACTAGCACCTCTCATCTCATAAGCTATCAGCTACTATTTAAATGTACTTTAAGTAAATATATATTCCACTCATATGTATTCAAATTTTGCTAACACAGATCTACTGTCACAGTGGTTAGTTCATCCATTATTTACATTGATAACAATAAAAATATTATTCTTCAGCTTCAGCATAGCCTGTATTTAAGTATTTTTAAAAGATTGGCGAGTTTTAACCCTTACACAACTCCAAGTTTGGAAAATGTTATCATATCAGTGAAGAGTGCAAATTCCAAATAGAGTAATTTCTTTAGAAGTTTCTCACTGAGATATCTGATACTTTCTAGCTTATTGTCCTTCCTGGTAACCATTATATTTTCTTGACTTTCAAGAGGCAATGAAAAATTGGAAGTAGAAAGTACAAACCAATGTTGTTTATGTATGGCAGAATAAAAGAATAAAAGAAAAATCTAAGTGAGGCAAACTACTGCTAAACTGGAGCTTGGCAAGCAACAGAGGATTGGTGCTCTTCTGTCCCATGACAATAATTTTATTTTCAAATGTCTTTATCAGATACAGCACTGAGGAACAACACAGTGTGTTAGGCAGGCTAATTAGTTCATTAGTGAGATTCATCATTACATCAGTACAGTACCCAAGCCTCTGCTCTTATCCACCCAACGAAACTCAGTTACCTGGGGATTTTATTTTTTTTTTTTTAATATTAATATACAGCTTTCATCTTTGACCTCACCTTGATAAGTTACATTTTAGAGACCATTGGGGAAGACTGAAAAAGAATATACAATGTTGTTTCATGTCTTTAGTCATGCTAATGGTCTTTTCAGGAATTGGGAAGAGAGAAACAAAAGAAAATTTCCAAAGAATAGTTTATGCTGCCGTGTTTTTGGTAGCTGGAAAAACCCTATCATTTTTCAATTAAATTTTCCTTGAAACAACGTGGTTGTACATCTTGTTTTACACCAACTCCAGCTGCAGTTTATTGCTCTCTGCTCACTATCTGGTAATATTTT
>JAOTQP010000304.1:7417671-7443729 GCA_026413545.1 Cichladusa arquata | reverse complement strand
TAATTTTTTTTTTCATTTAATGTGTTGAGCTAAAAGAAAATATAGGAAGAAATTTGCTTTAAAAAAACCAACCAAATAAACAAACAAACAAAAAACAACTCTGATGACTCTGGGCAGAAAAAATTTCCTTGGTATTAATAATATTCAATTGTAAGATCTCTGTCTTGGGACTTCAGCACAGCAGTGGAGTGTTGTGGCAGAAGTAAAGAAAACAAAAGCATGTGAAAGGGGAGCATCCTAGGATCTTACAGCCTTGGCTTAGCCAATGACTTGGTGTACAACCTTGAATAAATCCCTTGTCTGGTCACATCTCAGGAAATCAGCTGGAAAAGGAGCATGAAAGCCTGGCCTCCCTGACAAGCTGCTTGGAACAAACTGAGATGTGCTCCTGTGACAGCCCTAGCTGACATGTACCTCTTCAGATGAGGATTGCCCAATGGGCACCTTGTGGGGGAAGGGGAAGAATAACCCAACATGACAGATATAAAACCACCTGTAACATTTACTGCATAAAAGGCTGAAGTTCCTCCACATTTAAATTAAACAGTACAGAGGATAAGACAGCAAAAGATTAGCTTCTAACTTTTTTTTTTTCAAATTCGACAAAATAATTCTACAAACTAGATTTAAGTGGTTAGTAAAAAGTTCAAAATTAATTTGAATCTATCCAAACATGTTCCTCCGTGCTAAGTGTCATAGTCTGTGGATCAAAATGTGTATCAGATGGACACAAGAAGTCAATATGAATCATCTAGCACACGAAATCTTGCCTCCTGTTTTACCCAATTCAGCTCAAGCCTAACCCAGTCCACACACATCACTGACCCTGCAGGCTTGATCATCCTTATTATGAATGAAATATTAGTTTTTGAAAAGAGTTTGGAAGCTGGAAGAGGAGGAAAGGACAAAATTGATGCTATGGCTGACTAACTGCTAAAAGGTTTGGGAGGTGGTTTTGGTTTCTTCTTTTAAAATTTTTTTTTATTTCAAGTTTTGAAAGAAAGTCTTGAAATGAAAGAATGCACCATCTATGTAGGTGAGTATATATGAGAGTTAAAAGCCTCACCATAAACACTGTGCTCCTGGTGACTCCTTAAACACTGATGCTTTACTTTGTTAAGCTCTGCTTCTTGGAGCAGTGTGTGTATGCAACTTGGCAGTTGCTAAGGTAACAATCATTTGGGGGAAACAGGAGAGTTAAACAGACTTATAAAACCTACATAAGATTGACATGAAATGGCAATGACTTCTCTAGGCTTATGGTAACTTCCTATGTGTTCATGAATACACATATCTAACACAAATGTTTCCATTTCTGAGGAATTACCTGGTTATGTTTTTGTTTAAAAAATGAGTGGCAGTGTCACTTGTACTTGTTTAGGAAAGACAAAATGTGGGTTAATGAAGGAAATGTGCTTTTGACTCAAACCATCACCATTTAACACACAGGATATTTACACCCATTCCCTGCCACTGTTTCTTCTCCAAAGGGATGCACCCCAGCACAGCTGCAGGGGCTGCTGAAGGACCCTTCACCTCCTCTTCCCACCCTTGAACCTGCCTGTGCTCTTCTGTTAATTCCTTTTGGTTAATGGTTTTTCCCTAAACCAAGACAATTTGAGTGTAGTGAATAGCAAGATCCATATCTGAGATAAGGCACATGGACTCACACTGCACCCCATATTGCCTCCCCATGAAAAAAATACAGGCTGCTTTAACTAACAAAGATGTTCTGCAGCTGCTTCAGTTAGCAATTGGTTATAAAGGATGCTCCTTCTATTTTAACTAAAATTGGAACTGGAGGATGCTTCCCTGACATCCAGAAATCATCCCTTCACCTCCGAAATATTTTCTTTATATAAGGCACCTCCATCACTTTCTTGGTACATGTGGGACATGTAGTGTTGCAGATTATGATAACTTGGAGCTGAGTAAAACATTAAATGTTTCTTTTTTTTTTAAAAAAAAGAGGAAACTCCACTGCAGGAGTTGCTAACATTTTCTAACAGGAAACAACTGATCAACTGAGAGCATTTGGGGTGACTGATTAGCACAAGCTTCTTAAAGGCTCAGTCATCATTTTCTGATAGGAAAGCAGAAAACAAGGGTGGTCACAGCCACATAAAAAACTCAAATCAGATAGAAGCACAGATGCTGGCAGCATACAAACTAGGAAAACAACAAAATACTCCAAAATGGTGCAAATCTCCGTCCACCATTTAAAAATAAACATGCAAAAAGGACTAGGTTTCTTCTAAGAAGAGTCACTTAAGCATTCAGTTCTGTGACAAGAGCGAAGGAAAAGCTGGGAACAGAAACCAAGGTGATTCTTCTAGCAAAGACCCACCACCCAGAGAAAGATTCCAAGCTATCAGACAACTCAACAAATGCTTCAAGATAGGCACGATAGATTCCAGTAACTAAGATTAGTTACTAGCACGATAGATTCCAGTGAACTCAGGGTTCACTGAGTGTTTTCATCAGCACTCAGACTTTCAGCTGAAATGGAGAATTTTCACACTGGTGAAAGATCACTTGCACTGCTGTTTATGTTTCAGCTTCAGGAGAAGCAGAGGGATAATGCAAGTCCTTCGGGCTAAACACTTCCCAGATGTAAGACTGTACTTGTCCATAATAATAAGCATTACAATAGTTCAGATCTGTTTTGCAAATGTCTTTGAACCTGTGTTTATCTGCAGGGTAGGAAAAAAAAATAAAGAAAGGAAAAAGAACTAGCAACTTTCAGCATAGAAAGATGGTCACAGCTAAAAAAAGCCTCTGCGAATCCAACTTGTACCCTGAATATCCTAGGGAAATTAAGTTGTGTCTAATGTTGTCTGTCTTGATTCCCTGCGTGGCTGTCTGTGCTCTCCAGTAGTGGTTTCTGAAATGTTAGTCCCCCTGGCAGGCTCTGGCTGGGGCTGCAGGGAGCCGAGTGAGCAGCTCTGCTGTTGGCAGCAGGGGCTGTGCCCTGTGCCCTGTGCCAGCCCATGGGAGCAGGTCTGGCAGGGAGGGGAGGGCAGGGAAGGTGGTGCCCACTCTGCCTGGGGAAGGAGGCAGCAGCAAAACTCTATTTTCTTCGGTGTTCCCTGCCGCTGGCACTCAGGGCACCAACAGTGTGCTCTCTGGAGAGAGGCATCAGCAGGGCTGGTTTTCAGGCACTGAGCAGATTGCCAGAGGGAAGGGGTTTGGAGAGGCAGCTGGAAGGATCTGCCTTGCTCTTTTTGTCCAAGTTCATGTTTTTGACCTTACAAACTAGAAAGGCTGGGCTTTTCCTTGTGTTTATGTGAATGTGAATGAGGCATCTGCCTCGTGAAAACACTCATTGGCACAAAGAAACCTATCTTCTTCCACTGGCTTTTCCTCTGTGTGAGTTTTGTCTTTACTAGGTACCATGCTCCGTGTCTTCTGCAAGGCGTTTCCTATTTAGGAGAGACGCCCAGGGTACTGCATTAAACATCTGATTTCATTCCTCACATGGTCTCTCTCTCCCTGGGAATTTTACAGCTGTTCCTCATGACAGGCACCAGGCAAAAAAAAAAAAAAAAAAAAAAAAAAAAGTGAACGTGTGTGCACACGGGACAAAATATTCGTCTGTGATACATTGATGAGTTTATAACCACATGGTAAATCTCAGAGCAGACAAAAACTGTCATCCATTACTCCTGCATGTCTATCATTTTGTACATTACATCTTAATGCCATTCCTGTCCATGAAAAGAAAAATTATGGGGACCATTCATACTTTCTTATCAGCTGCAGAGGGGGAAATCTAGGACATGAGCCAGTGCTCCAGAAGGATTTCCCTTTATGAATTTACTGGTGTGCAAAAGAATTAAAAAAACCTAGTTAAAAGTCAGTGGTATTAAACTTAAATCAGCTGACTAAAATCTGCAAGACAGATCAGTATTACAAGGCTAATTCAGCAGTACAAGAAAACTGATGGCAGCAGACAGAGTCTGGGACACAGAGTCCTCATGATATCTTAGTTTTGGTCCAGGATATGGCCTGGCAGTTTCTCACCCTCTTAATGATCTCTGAGTCACCATTATCAAATCCAAGTAACTCATTAAAATAGCACTTGGAGAAGGCCAGTGTGCCCCAAACCACCTGCAAATGGGAATTTCTTAAGGCTAAATCGATGTGATTCAGTGAAATGTGTGCTGGCACTCTCAGGAGGGACTTTCAAAACTTGCCTACCTCAGATAATTTTTTCAAACCTAGAGCTACTACTTTGGCATGAGCAATAAATAACTGAAAGCAATTTAACTGTAATCTAAACATGTGCCAAATTTTATTTTTGGGACAAATGGTTGAATGGCAAGAAGAAAGAATCACATAGTGCAACAGTAATTTAACATTATTTACATAACTAACAAAGGGGTTTTTTGGGGTTTTGCAGTGGTACCTGTAGTGGTTTTGGTTTGTTAATTTGAGATTTTTCAGCCAAGGCTAATAATTTATGTTGTGGGATAGCACTGGCCAAATTGTTAGTATATTTACTAGAGCTGTTTACTTATTTTTTGCTGGAAGATAGAATTAGGAGGAAGGCAAAACAGGCTTAAACTTTAAAGTTTAAGCCCAGGTCTTAAAAATTTCAGGAAATCTTTACAAACCACCATAGTTACCTTACAAGGAAAGTTTACTAGCTGTATTCTGTTGTACTTGAAATCTCTCTGTTGACATAAATGGAATTTCTCTTCCATGAGACAAGTAGAAATAGATGTCCTTCTGAAGGAAAAGATGCATTTGTCTCCTAGCCAGGAACTAGTAAATCAATGTTCAAACATCCAGAGTTCCAGGGGAAACAAAGGGTTAGCTGGGCTGAGGAGCCTCAGGGTTGCTGGGCATCCTTTCAGTAGGACTGGTTTTTACACCCACATTTGGCAGCTTGCACTCTGTTTTATGGTGAAAAAATGGACCCTTACAATACCTCTTGTAGGAGCATAGTGCATTGGAAAGAAATGAATCCTGTGCTAAATTCAACCTGAGCCTCTGGCAAGCAAGCCTGACCCTCTTGAAATTATTGAATTCACTAATGGGATCCCTCTCTGAGAGGAAGGAGATAAATATCCAGACCATTTATCACAATCAGACTATTAAACATTTAAAAATGGCATTAAAGGGACAATGCACAGACTAATGCCCGTATCAGAAGTGGCAGCCCCAAAGGGTGTTAGCAGCCCAAATTGCTAAAGCCTCGGTCTGGAGGTGCTAATCACAGTGCTGGGCTGGTGTCTGGTGAGAATGAACATCCATCGCCCCAGGCCTTGGGGCTGCAGTCTGACTGCTCAACGCTACAGTAAAGCACTCAAACAGAAAAAGAGAACCAATGTTCAGGAGAGCTCTGCACAAAAGCTCAGATCCTTGACACCATCGCTTTGTTGTGCTGCCATCCTTATTTTTAGCATATTTTGATAGGACAGACTTTTTCTTTTGTCTCAGCCTGGTGACAGTTAATTAAATAAACGTTTCGCTGGATCCTGATTCATATTTTATATGATGAACTGATTCAAAGGAAAAACCTGTTTGAACTGCAGTGGGTAGATGAGTGTGGGGGGTTGGAAGCTCTCACATAAATAATCACATCATTTTGTGTATCATCTCTTAGCGTTTTTCATCATCTCTTCAGCTCCCTCTGATATTTCTTCTCTAGATGTCCATTCTGTTTGTTTTGTTAAGTTGGCACATGAACAAATCAATCTGTCTGCTACTCTGAGCAGCTAAGCCCTATGCATCTGTGTTCCTGAAAGCTGAGAAAAAAAGAAGAGGACAGAAAATAAATGCCTTGTAAAGTGTGGGAAGATTTGTTTCTTTTTTTCTGGCAATTCAATTAAACCCTGAAGGGCCATTCATTAGGTTTTGATATTGGATTTTGGACCAGAAAGGCTACTAATTGGAAGAACCAAATGCTGTGTGACCACTTATGTGCCTTGACCTCAAAAGGGAAATCAAATATATCCTTAGAAATAAATTCAAGAAGACACATTCATTGCACCTCTGAGGATAACCACCCACATATTCACATATTCTCTCACACATGTGGAGCTCTGCTGATTAACTTACAGGACAATGGGAGACTGAAGGAGAACTGGAGCTTTTCTCAGCCTTCATGACCCACAGCCTAAGGAAAGGAGTGAATGTGACAGCCTGTGTGGCAGGAGTGGGCAGGAAGGTGTTCTTGGTAATTGTCTTCCCCTCTCCATGAAGAACCAGAGCAGACCCTGTCTCGTTGGCTACCTCTAACCCTGTGGCTACTGTGTAAAAAAAGCAGGAAAGAAAACATGATTCCAAGTAATGACTCAATTGCAGTTATGTGACTTTTATCCTAAACCCCAGAGAAACCTGAGTTTTAACATTTGATGTGGCTGGCAATAGGGAATGCAGCAGGGAATCTCTGATGAGGACAGCAGATAGTGAGAGTGGGTTAGCGTTTCCTCGACACCAGTGGCTTTTTTCCTGTGCAGAAAATGTTGGTTTTGTTTATCATTATAAATAATTTTAATATATATTAATTACCAATAATGTGGCAGCTAGTGGAGAAAAATCTGTGTGATGAAAATGACAAAAATGTATTGGATTTCAATGATGAGGTAAATGACACTTTCAAAGACTCAAAGATTTTAAGCACAGGATAAACTTTAGTCAGTTTGTTCTAGAAAATTTAGGCCAGCAAACTCTATACAGTTGCTTCTGTAATGAGCTTAATAACTTAAAGATAAACTAAAGCATTTATTTTACAGAAAGGCCAATCCTACAGCTGAGACAAAATTTACTGCATCACTTGGAAAGTTCTGCAATTACAATTATCCTCATTATAAAAATGTGTTCCTCCTCATTATTTAGGTGCTGTTGTTGAAAGCTTAATGGTTCACACTCATTTATATGGGAAAAAAAATAAACAGTTTATTATGAAGTATGGAACTACGGCATAATGTTCTCAAAAATTAGTTCAATTTTAATGAGGCTGCAGAAAAAGTAAATTATGTGTTCATTTGTGTTCTGGCTAGGTGCTGAAATGCAGCTGTAAGGGCTGTTCCAACCTAAGCAGACAGGCTGAATTCTCACACAAAACCCTCCTCTCTCCGGAGACAATGATCAAATTTTCATTAAGACCTTTGAATCTTTCTGTTGAAATCCTTGGGCTATAGGCAGATCCAAAACCACCTACTTTTAAACCAAGTATTTTGCCTTGGAGGACTTATTTGATATGAAACACAGCTGCTTTTCAATTCTAAGTTGACCAAAAACTATGCATTTGAAATATACCTTGGGCTTTTGTGTTCACATACAGAAGCACTTGAAAATGCAAGTGTAGCTCCATATTATTTTCCTTGAGGATAGTGGCAGGAAAAGTTTGCAAATTAAGGACAACCCCCTAATTTCCACACAATTTCAATTGACTTTCCACGTGAGCCTTTTAAAATTGTCAATATTTACCTGGCGAGAACAATTTTCCACAATGCCAAAAATGAAAATGGAAACATAACTTTCAATTGCAGCAAAGCAAAATGGTTTTCATGACACTAGATTGAAAAAAAATTAAAATAAAAAATAGATTGAGGCTAAGCCAACATTTTGTTTCAGTGCTTCTCTCCATATAAATAAATCTGTGCCAGAGGAATAAGATTGCTTAGCATCACTGGAAGCTGAACAGATGCTCATTTCTTTGTGATTCTCAGTCCATCTCTGTGGAACCTAAATTTCAAGCTGATACTAAAACCTGCTACTGATAACTCCTTCTTGCCACCATCCACTTCCCAAGGCTGTTTTGCACTTGGAGTAAAATTTCCTTGATTAGTGCATGGAAATACATTCTTCTAGCTTTCTCAGATTATTTTCTATGTCTGCTTTGTGACTTTACTCCCAGCTGAGGCTTTTGCAGGGACAGTTAAACTTCAGCATCAGATCCCTGGTTTTAATTTGTGAAATAACCATCTATTCAAGATTTGCAGTAAAAGGAAAAAGCCAAGAATACTTTTGAGCTCAGAGATGCACTTCTGTGCTCCTGGACCTTTCTAAGCAATTCCTTGTAGTCTGGGAGGAAAAGTGGGACAGATGTTTGTGAACAGCAGAGAACCTGCAACTCCTGCAATTCATACTTTTTAAAAAAAGTGGCATGTGCAAGGTTTAATCTGAATGAATTCTTGCAGCAACATGGGTATGTTTTCCTTACACCCCCCTATAATATAAGATACTGATCAAGGTAAATCAAGAGTCAACATTTAGTCAGATTCCAAACCAAAAAGGGCAAAGCAGCAAATTGTCATTGAACAAGTAGTGACTTGGGACACATAGCATGCTGCCCTGAGTATTGTAACAACTAGAAAAACACCCCAAATCTAAAACCCTGACACAGTTTTATCAAATTTAGCTTTTCTATCATTTCCACCAGTATTTTCCCCCATTTTCTTTTGCTATATAAAATACAATCCAACAGTGAGCTTGTAAAAACCATGAATGTCAGTTATAGATTTTGTCCTTTCCTTGTTCTGGGACACACCAAGATTACTCTCAGCTTTCCCTTTCCTCCCAAAATGCTGAGTCAAGAAATAAGATCATACTCAAGATTAATTCTTCATAGACAGAGTTGAAAATTATATGCTTCAAATTAAAATCTACTGCATAATATATCAATCCTATAAGATGAAAAACAGGTTCACAGTTTGAAATTTTTTGTTACAGTGTTTGTCTGTTTGTTACACAAAAATGTGTGTAACATGTTTGTTACAGTGGAAGCTGAGGTTCCATTTAAAGGTTCTGTTTCAGGACGCAAAGAAAAATACTAGAGGGTTTTTGCGTTTTATTTTGACAAAAGTTCTGTATATAACAAATAGTGTTCCTAATTTCAAGACAGCAGCTCACTCACAGAACCATCTGTGAGCTTTAAAGGTTTCCTTAAAGCATTTGACGTAAGTTATACCTCAGCAAAGGTCAGCTCTCCCTTTAAGACGATTGAGAAGGTTAATTTGACCAGATGAATCCAGACTTCACCCTGAAACTTAGCTGACATTTTTCGATGAAAAGTGAGTGATGGTAGTAAGGGAAACAAATCAGTTTCAGCTGCTTCTGTTCAGTCACTAGAGAGAGAAAAACAGCCAGCATGAAAACCCCAAATTTCTCAATTACTATGTCCATATGAAAGTAGGATTCTGGAGCTCAACAGCTTCAAAGAATTTGTTTTTCTCACTGTAGCAACAGTACAGTATAGATTTCAGTAGCCAGTTGGAAGAAAGAGGGAAAGGGAAGAGATGTCTTTCCCAGTTGAGGTGGGAGCCTGTGGAATGGAGCAGTCCTCACTGCACTGAGCTACATGTGAAGGGCAGAGAAATAAGGATCTAAAATTTTAAGGAGATAAATGCCGGAAAAATTCTCTCTTTGGAAGAAACAAGAGACATATATCTCTGTGTGTACACATGCACACTCATATAATATGTGTAGCATAAATATATATATCAACACACACACATCACATACAGGCACATAAAGGAATTCAGCCGAAAATTCCTGCAAAACACCTGTTTGTCACAGGACAAATAGGAATGTTTGAGTTGCCATTTTCACCTACTGTGCACAACCCACTTTTGCTGTGCTGAGTAATTTTTAAGCAGGCACTCTGCCACTTCAGCAGATGGGTAACAGCACAGCCATGCCAGCCAAACAGCCTGTCCCTGAAGTTTGGGACTCCCTTGCCAGCTCCCCATCCCAAAAGGCTTGAGCAGCATGCATTGTTTCACCCCTGGCTAGTGAGGATGTGTCACTGCCTGAAATGGAGCATGGATAAACTTAGAATTCCTCAGTCAGCAGAATAAAATATCTCTACTAGGAGGTAAATCCACCAGGGTTTGGATTTTCTGGGAAAGTAAAACAGGAGAATAAGCTACATGCAGAGTTATGTGCTACCTGTGATCTGCCAGAGGGCACCATTGTGAGGAAGCAGCAGGAGTTTTGGAGTAAGGGAAAGGGGCACAAAGTGAGACTGACACAACTGCTGCTTCTCCAGCCATGCTTGGAAGCTCAGCCAAGGTGTCCCAAAGCCTCTGGGATCTCATCCAGGATTCAGCAGAGTGAGGACAGGATTTGCTATCCCTGCCTTGAGTGTGGCTCAGCCACCATGGCCTCAGGGTGTCTCTGGCCACAGACATTTATCCCGGAAACTCCGAATATTTCCTGGCTTTTTCTACAGAGAAGCAGTAGGAACTTTCACTTAATACATTTCTCTCATCACTGCCTTACTATCAGAACGTTTATCTAAGTTCTGCTTCATGTAAAAACAAGTCAGAAAACACATCTTTAAATTCATTACTACTTAATTCTTTCCAAACAGCCACAAGCGATACCAAAAGCTGCAGGTGCAAAGACTGAAATTCTAGATATCACACAGCCACAAGAGAGGGTTTTTTGTGTCTTTCTGATAATGCTGTCTCAAAGCACAAAAGTTAAAAGGATCTCTTATAAATTAGTCACACTGCTTTCACTGCTATTTAGGGCAGAGTTTTCTGTTGGGTAAATCTTTGCCTGCAAGGGGGTAACCAAGCCACAGGTAACCTGTGGGAGCTGAACACCAGAGGTATTTGCAAAGTGCTGACGTACATGGCTTGGAAGTGTTTACCTTAACAAGAGTGAAAAGAAAATAGAACAGTTTTTCACTATCAAAGATGCATATGCTGCAAAACACTTAGCTAAACGTGCATGCATGCATAGTCAAATATACATAAAAGTATATCCATATATTTTCATTATTGTATTAATATGCAAATAAATTTAGAAGAATGATCTGGAAATGTCATCATTTACCCATAAGTGTGCATGTTGTACAAGAGAAGCTAACTACTTTCCTTCAATCATGGCTGTAATTAAGTAGGAGGAGAACTGCAGTGGCTGAAGGTTCATGCTAGAAGACTGACATGATGTCAGGTTTCGTAGGTAATAAGATGTGGAAAATGTCAAATTATTGTGGAGGGAGAAAATGTCAAGGATGCACTTAAAATTAGATTTCCCATGCAAGAGTCCCAGTGAACAAGAGGATGCAGAAGGATGATTATGACCAATGTCCAGGTGCTGCCCTTCAGGGCAGTGATGTCTTGGACTCAAGAGCACAGATCTATTTCAGTTCTTCACTGACACCTGAAAATTGTGCTTATTGACAGCACAACAATAGGATATAACTTCCTCAAAATACTTTCCTGCAGCTTTTCAGCTGTGTTGCTTTAGTCTGAATTAGCATAGATCTAATGTCTCCCTTTTGTGCTTTTTTTTAATTTTTTTTTTTTTAGCCTTTCTGAAGCAGTCTTGAATTTGAAAGTGCATCATTTACTAAACCAACACATTCTGAAATTGCACATCATGCCAAGAAACACTTAATGGCTCACAGGACTGGCATGCCCCAGTTTAGAGAAGTCTTCAGTAAGGCAGGACATACTGCAGTCAACTCCCTCAATTCTCTGTGATCAAAGTACTTGAAAGTGAGTAGGCAGCTTTTATCAGTAAATGCTTGGTTTTAAATCATAACAGCTATTCAGGTTTCCTTGTCCTTGTTTGTAAATTGCCTACTTTTTTTTTTTTTTTCTCCACTTGTTCCAGACATCTACCAAGGGAAAAACTCTAAAACTTTATGGTGCATCTGAGTGGATGATTAATCAATCTTTGAACTTCTAACTTGAGTGCTGCACAGCCACAGAAGGTAGCTGTTAGGAAGCATTAAAACTATGCAGCTTCCTGTCATTCAGTACACATTTCTTCTCTCCCCCTTCCCCAGTCCCTTTCAGAACTTGTGTTGCCATATTGCTAGTCAATTTTTTACATAAAATAATGTTATTTTTATGGTTTAGAGCTATATAAAACTATTGAACAGTCTGTAAAAAAAACACCATAGCCCCTTGTTTTCAAAACTATGCTTTTTCAACTTTTTTACAATGCTGTATCTAGATGAATTTTTAAAGGGAAAGCCACAATTTTCTGACAAAAGTTTAACATCAGTAATTAGAGAAATAGGATTTCCCTGAACTGCAGCAGGACAGTCACTACACAAGGGTGAGTAAAGTAAAAAGTGTGCATTATGTTTGTGTCACTGTTACTGCCCACTTTTGCAGTACAGTAAAAGGGAATGAAGAACTTCAATGATGTCCCAGAAACCCCACCAGAGGTGAGATACAGGTGTCTCACACCTGAAAATCCCTGCACACATACTCTGTGTACCCTGAATTTCACAAGCCACAAACCACCCCTTCTAAAATTGCACCCTTGAATTTAATTTTGTGATGTTCCTTCTTTTTAAGACTGGAGGTATTGCACTCCATCTGAACATGAAGTGACAATGGTGATATCATAGAATTATAGAAATGTTTGGGTTGGAAGGGACATTAAAGATCCTTCAGTTCAAACCCCTGCCATGGGCAGGGACACCTTCCACTATCCCAGGTTGCTCAGATCCCCACCCAGCCTGTCCTTGAATATCCCCAGGGATGGGACATCCACAGCTTCTCTGGGCAGCCTTTATGAATGTCCTTTGAGGAATTTGGAATTACCTTTTGGGTGGCTTTATAAGAGAAAGAACTGAAAGAATAACTGGGTTAGGGAAAGAGCTATAAAATGAAAACCAAGGCACTCCTCATTATTTTGTTGCAAGTAAAACATGTCTCTGTTCAGTTAAATCTCTAGTGTCCCTAGGGAGAGGAAAAATACCTTAGATTCTGCTTGTGTAATCTCTGAATATTCCATTTTAGACAATATTAACACCAGTTGGGAATGAAATATTAATATTTCTGCATTGAAATGACCAGTATTTGCACTTAAAATCCAAGTTTTATTATGATTTCAATAGTCTATGATAATTTTCTTCATGTAGATTTCAGTGTTTCAAATTTCAGTGCAGTCTCATCTATTTTTCATTTTGGATAAGAGTTTATAACTACACCTTCCACTTTCCTACCTATTATAATTTGAAAAAGATAGTTATCAGTAGTTGAAAATATTATTTCATTTTTTGCATCAAGTCAAGATAGAATTATCCCTAGTAATGTAAATTTTCCCAGGGAAAGCAGGTGTATTGGTGTGATACTCAGTAGGAGATAATTTGGTTCTTATTAGAAAATGTCTGGCTATTAGGGGGTCACTTTTACTTTTAAATGCATTTTATTACTTAATTGACTTTCTAAAGGTATAGAAAAGAAAAAGAAACAGAACCCACCCCCACCCTCCCAACTGGTTAAATGGTAAAAATTATATATATAATGTAATTCTTTTTTTCTCTAGCATGAAAAATAGAAGATTCTGCTGCTGCCTGGGGCATGCACCTTCTCTATATGTACCTGAACTGTCTCTGACCTTTTTTTTTAGGCCTTTAGGTAGCAAGTTGAGCAAGTAATGTTTTGCAGCCTATGCTTTGACCTTCCAGTCAGATGATTTTGGTTAGAAAGTCATCTTACTGCAGCCTTCAACTTACATCATGTGAAGAATACCTCATCATCTGAAATATCCATTGCATTCACAGAAAGGCTGAAGAAAATCCAGGTGCATCAGAGGAAGTGATGATATATTTATCTGGACACCTTGGTGTCATGGGTGAAACAGCACATCATGGATTGTAGGCTCACTTTGTCTTGCTTTATCTTTAGTGCATATTTTTGTCTCCATTTATGAACCAGAGAGTTGAAATAATTAGCTTTGTAATACAAAGTAGGAAGGCTACTTTATATTTTATAGAATTCTGAATTGTATTTATTTTTTTGCCCAAAAATTCTAAAAATGCACACATCTCAATCAACACACGATTTGACTCCAGATATTATTATTTTTAAACTGGCTGTTTGCATTCTATTTATAACTTTTGACTTACGAATCTTAGATTCTCTCTTTGTCTTACAGCAGTAAATTCTTTGCTGCTTTGGAACATATGACTGATGCGTGTGGGGTTGTTTTCCTTTCTCTGGAATTATTGGCTTCATTTATCCCTATCATGTCCACTGCCTCTCTTGTATGAGGTCTGACACTAGATCAGAGTAACTGAAAAAATATAGCAGGAAGGCAAAGAGAAAGAAAGAAGGAAAAAAGTTCTGCCTTCACTGTGATTTCACTCAGAATTTTCACAGTGAGGTAGAAACTGCAGATATTTCTATGTGTGACCAGCAGCCTTGTGCTGCAAGTGTTACAGTGACTCTGTGGATAGTCAGGAGCTGCTGCTCTTCTTCTCTCAGGTTTCTGTGGCTTTAATAGACCTAATCCACATTAAGATGGTGAAACACTAATCCAAGCAGATACACCAACAGCCAACGAGCACCTTTGACTATTTGACCTTCTTGCCACCCTGCAGACCACTAACAGCTTCTTCCTTATCTCATCACAGATTCTTTCTGATTGTCGGTCCCAGCTCTCCAGTGCTCCTAGTGCTATGGATTCTAAAGAAATCACAAGATCTCTCAATTTACTGATGAAATTATTTGCATGCCAAGGGTGCTGGAGAGAGCACCACTCAATGGCTGCTCAATCCTGTTGAGAGGATGTGAGAAAAATACAGGTTGTGGATAGAGCTTTGCTGGAGTTTTTTGTGGGGATTAATTTCATGAGGAAAAGATTACAGCAGCTGTTAGTGCTGCTTTCTAACAAGAGCTCTTTCTGCTGTAGGATTTGAGGGTGTTATGTCTCCCCTCACTCGGATGAAAATACTCTGGAGCACCCTCTTAGGCTGTGTGCCAGCCCTTGCGTAGCTGAAGAAGGGATAATCTCACCTATTGGAAAGATAAATGTCTGCCTAAAGTAAGTGCCTGCTGTCACACACTCTCTGGGGAACCTTCTGGGAACCTCCCTTCTGCCACTGACCACAGGAATAGCTCAGGAAAAGGGTAACACTTGTTTTGGGTGAGGTGACTTAGATGTCCATACAGCTAAAGATGGACAATGCATTTCCCCACTGCTGGCCATCACATGTGTAACCTGGCAATAGTACCCTGAGCTGGTATTTTTGGTGCTTATCTGAAAAATAAATAACTAATGTTCAAAATTTAAAAATATGGCAGATCAAATATGGCCAAAGTGCAACACCAGCATGGAAAATAGAGTGCAAGATGTCCGTGGAAAAAATCAGCCTTGCTCATACATACTCTGATCCTTCTGTTGTACTTCCTCTGGCCAGAACACTTTCCTGGGCTGTCTTTGGAAATTCATTATTGTGGATTCATGGATTTTTTTTTTTTTTTTCTTTCCCTAAATGTTCCACTTGGTGAGAGCAGAGTGCAGGACATGAGCTGCAGCATCGTTGGCCAAAGTAAGACAAAATCAGAATTTGATCCACAGGTGGAGGTAGGCAAAATATGGAGTGATGTCACCAATTTAAAAAGAATTATAATTAGAAAGTGTTTCAACCTTCAGGTAGCAATGAGAGGTGTTTACTTATTTATTTTCAGCATGGCACTTTTGTCTAACAAGAAGAGAGTTACAAGGCCCAATATCTGGAGAGAGAAATTGGGTTGTCCAGGAAAGAAAAGAAGAGTAGCAGGGATCTTTTGATAGCAGTGTGTTTAAAAAAACAATTTTGAGTTCAACTTCTCATTGTGTTTCGTGAGTATCGCAGAAATAAAACTCACAGAGATGTAAACCCCTGAAATTATTAATCCATCTTTATCCAATATGTTGACTGAGATTCACTCAGGCTTTTCCCAAGACCCTGTTTTCATCCCGAGTTCCCTGACTGATGTGCATGTTCGAAGTCCACCTCTACTCAAACAGCTTCCCAGTAATTGTACCCTTCTGATTTGCTACAGACTCTTCCCTGCCAGATGCTCCTGCTCAAACCCTTCATGGATCTGTAACAGGGAGGTGGAATTGTTGCCTATGCTAATCTTACATTATTGTCAACAACAAATCCATCATAAGTTGAGCTGGTAGAACATTATACAGAAAATATGTTTCCTGATTAATTTCTATACTTTGCATTTCACTGATGAAAATTCTCTTCTGCTGTGCTTAAACAAAGGACTCTCATACAGATCCAGGATTGGATCAACCCTTAACATGTTCATCTCCTTCAGATTTCCATGCAGTTCCTTATTTGGAACTCATTCTGAATACTTTACTGTTCAGTAAATATTTATTAAATGGACTACTTGGATGCAGCAGTGAAATTCAGCAAGTAATAAAATGCTTGTAAAAACTTTTTGCTCCTAAATGATTAGCTCATATTTCCCAAATGTGCCATGCAGAGAAACACCTACCTAACGGATAGCAGAGATTTTTTTCTGTTCTCTGTGAGCCATAAATGTTTTTCCATATCCTAGAACATGGAAAGAACACTGCATAATGTTTTTTACGGCTATGAAATGTCTAACAGGAGTGAAACATAAACAGACCCCATTAAAATTTTCCTAAGACTTTCTCCCACTATATGAAATCTACTTCATTTTGGTATTGGAATTAAGTTTAATAGAAGCAAAAGTCTTATGTAAATAGAACAATTTTTTTCAAGGTTATGTATACTGGTCCAGTGGCTCTTAGATCCTACTGCCTTACAATTCAGTGGAGCCCCAATTTACAACAGTACTTTAACCTGAATGACCACCATTTCCAGTGAGAAAGTGCTAAAGGGATTATTTTCATTTGTTCACAGAAAAAATAGTTTTCATCCAGAAATAATTTAGTTTGGTTTGCCACCTTTCTGCTCAGCTTTCCTCCCTGTATTGCACAGGTCCAGTCATATGAAAAAAATAGATTCAGGTATATTGATTTTCCTTCTGATGGCTGCCTGTCATCAGGCAGGTGTGGGAATCTCCTACAGAGGCAAATGATTGAGTTTGCACACAACTTCATGCTGTAGTCTTATTTTCTGCTTTTATTTTTCTTATTTTTTTTTACCATCCACGCCAGCTTAACCTGAAGATGAGCAGAAAAGCTGGTGAAATGTGAAATATGAAGGTAATTAATTTGGCCTCTGACCAGGCACATAACCTTTGCCATCTCTATGCTAATTTGTGTTGTACTACATATTTGTGCCTTTCACTCCCAGAAATCCTCTTGAAACTGAAAGGGACACCAATATAAAAAAGCCACTCTCCAGCATGAGGAAGAGAACAACTTGTCTTTACAGAAGAAAGGGCTTATTAACAGTGTTGGGTTGCTATTCTATCTGCATCCTTTTGGAAGAGGTAGAAAGGAAATTACACATTCAACACGCATCTATCCCAGGGACAAACTGCCAGTAGCTTTTCCAAAAAGCGTTACTGCTCAAATAAAGCTGATCTATGAGCCTCACAGCCCAGAGAGTTTTACAATGCAGTCAGCATTTTCTCCTTTGTTCCCTTGATTGAGCAGTCATAGATTTAACACTGAGAGATTTACCAGGCAGCATAAGAAGGAGCACAAACCATGTGATTTAGGTGTCCAGAGCAGAGCCATACATCCCACCACAAACCATGGGTCTGGAAAGGCAAGGACTTTCAGGGTCACACCCCACATAACCCATGAGGGGACAGTGATGGCTGGCAGTGAGTGTTCTCAGGGAAGGGGCTGGGAGCACAAAGCCTGCTCATGGCAGCAGCACCCCAATCCCACAGAGACCCCAGGCAGCTGCACTGCTGCTTGTGCCATGGTCAGGAGATGAAAACTGGTCAAATATTGACACAGTCATTAACCACAATGCAAAATGCATTGATCCAACCCTGCTGTTAGTCAGATATGACCTGAGGTGGAGTAAATTTGTGGCTCTGATGGCAAGTGTTGGCCCAGAGGTTTGAGAGTTGTAACTCCATCCCCCAGTGGTGCTCAAAAAGCCAAGTTCTGACACAGATGTTAACAATAAAACAGTAATTTTTTTCTCCTTGGTAGAAATTAACCTAATTTCAAGTGTGTGTAGTTGTAGTCTCTTCCGACAAGTGACAGATTAGAATGGATTGAAACCAGCCAAGGAGGTTCTTTGCAATTCATATTGGTAGACAGGGTGATGTGGATTTAAAAATAAAAATCAATCTGAACTCTTGCTTGGAAATTAAAGGGAAACCATTCTGAGTACGGAATCAATTACTGACAGTTTTTAACTGCCAGATTTTAAAGATTTAAATTGAATATTCCAACTCGAGTCACAAGAGAAAATGAGTGCAGACACTTTAATCACTGAATGTACTCCTCACCAAAAGTATGATCAGTGGAAGGGAGGACTCAGGACTCAGTCTTCTTTGGCATTTCATAGCAGCACTGGAGTGTTCTGGTGGACACCTGGGGAGCCACAAAGGAGAAAGAAGTTCAAGGCAAGGTGGTCAAATATGGACAGCATATCTCAAAGGTACAGCCACAGTACTGCCTCCACTGCTAGGAAATGAATCCTTCCTCTTTTTTTTTCTTTTTAAATTTTTTAAAGTCCAAAACAAACAATTTCATGTTTGTCTTGTTTGATTGGTGTTTGGGTTTTTTATTGGTTTGCTTTTTTTTCTCTTCAGCTGTCTTTTATTTTAATGAGAACTCAATCCCTCAAACTAAGAGAAAAAAAATTGTCCTGTGAAGATATTGGAGAGACTCCTTCTGTAACTCAGATCAATAGAAAAATCTGGTCTTTTTTTATCAGTTTCTGTTTATGCACTTGCAAGCTGTCATATGTTACACCCTGTGTGTGACTTACTGCACGTGCCCTTTCCCTGCCACACTGCTCATCCCTGCCCCTCTCTGCTCCAGAATGTCCTCAGATGGAAGCACAGGAAATGTGGATCACTGGCAGTTTCCTCGAGAAACACAAATCAGAGAGCACCCTGTGCTTTAACAGATTGATGCCTGTGTGTCCAACATTTGGAAATATATGAGTATATGGGGAAAAATTCCTGTCCCTGGGAGTAGTGTTGCTGAGAGGATGCCCAGCCCAGGAGCTCCGTGCTGGAGAGGATTGTTCTGCACCTTCCTGTAGAGCCATGGTTTTGGTGGTGTGTTTGCTTCCACACAGTGCCTTCCTGAGGTGGAATCTGAATGAAGATTTCCAAAAATTTTGCAGTGTGGTGACTGCCTAGAAAGCTGGTACAGCCCTGTTGCTCCTAGTAGATGGATTCCCACATGGGCCTGTGAGTTTGGGTTCAAAACCCACAATTATTGTCCCATGTTTATGGTGGGCTACAAGTGTGAGGAATGCTGAGGAACGTGTTAGTATCACACCCTCCTTTGGAACAGATAAGAAAACCTCTGAAAGAGCAAAGTGTGCATTTTAGAAGGTATGTAGACTTGATTTAAAAACAGTGTGGCTTGAAAGGAACAGACTAATTTCTGGAGACTTATGGAGGAGATGGACTTCACTTGAGAAGCTGCCCTGAGGAGAACAAGCACAGCTGAAGGATCTGCAGCCTGGGAGGGTGGAAGGTCAGAGACTACAGCTCTGAGATGGGACAAATGGCACATTGACCAGAGACAGGCAAGGGCCAGAGGCTCACTGTGAGCAGCAGCAACCATGAATCAGATTTTGCTGCTCATCAGGCAGTTCCCTCTGCTGTTAGGAAAAAACAGTGGGCTTTAATAATGAAGTAATTGATATTCTTGTCATTTAGCTAATTAGCTACAATGCTTCTTCCACATCCTCTGCCTTCCATGGAAGTCTCCTGCCTGAGGACTGTGATAGCTGATGAGATGTGTGGATTAATATAGAGAGCAACAGGCACTGAGCTATACCTTCAATCACTTCAGGATCCTGGGGCTGAAAAATATTTATGCAACAGCTGGAGACTAGGAGCACTACTTCCCCTCACCATGCAGAAAATTTAAGAGGCATTGATTACTAAAAAATCTTTCAAGACAAATATTCAACACAGAACTGTTACCTCATGCATAACTTTACAGCCAGCACAGGAAAAAAAAAAAAACCAAAACCCCAACTTTCAATGGTTTAGACTTACTGTAATGCCTATTTTTACTTAACTAGCTAAGATGGTGATCTTACCAGGGTAAGGAACAGCTCTCCTAAATGAGGAAGGGCTAAGCAGATTAAAACTTTTCAATTTGGAGTACAGATAAGTAAGGAGGAAATGACAGAGATCTATAAAATTAATCGAGCAATGGAAAAGTGCACAGAAGACAATTATTCACTTTTCTTCTAATGCAAGGATTAAGGGGAGTTAAATGAACAGATCACAGATTTTAGAAAGCATATAAAAAACTTCACACAAAACACAATTAAAACTGTGGAGCTCATTACCACAGGATGCTGGAGATGCTAAAAGTTTATGTGAGCTCTGGGACTAACATACTGAAAAAAATCCCACAGAGATTCTTCTCCAGGCAGGCACTTTGCACATCTCAAGATTTAAGCTGCAACTCAGAGGAGTTTTGGAAAACATAGCTTGGAAATACGACTCTTAGATATCTACTGCTTTCTTCTGTAGGAGGTAAAATTTCTTGCCTTGATATACTTTCAAGCTGGCCTGATGCAATCATCTCCTGCCATTATTAATAGATTTGCAGCCACAGAGAGCTGCAAAGCTGACACACAGCTGTGGGTGTTTTGCTGTAACCAAACCCACTGTGACCATTGTTGGCTGTGGGATTAAAGCCTCTCTACTGAGCACACACTCTAGTGAAGACCCACAGCAATGCTCTGGTCACCAGTGCCTCTCATTTCTCCATCTGTAAAGATCTAAAGGAATTCCTTTTATTTTAGCTTTTGTAATTATTCAGCAAAGTGATTTGAAGGTAGAAAGTGAATCCCAGTGACCTGGATAGTAGAAGAGGAGGTAGAAAATGGCTCATGACTCTGCCTTGGGTAGAGACAGAAAGCTCTGAAGGACTAATAAGGAATTGGCCTACTGGGTTAAAGCTGCTACACATCTTAGCAAAATCCACAGGACAGGGTGCAAGGGCTGGGTGCCAGGAAAGCTCTCATGGGTGCCATGCAGAAACCTGATTTGTGTCACTTGTCCTCTCACATGACTGAATCAAAAGTTTTATGTCCCATACACAGCACATTGGAATACATGTAATTTATGTCTTTCACAAAGAAAAATTCTGACAACATGTCGTTACTCACTTATAAGTAGTATTTTTTCCCCTCATTGTTTTTTGACCTTTTTATTTTTCTTTCTTTTAACACAGGAGGCATAGAGAGGCAAAATTGCAGTAAGTCTGCAGAGAGAGTGCTTATCCATGTGTTTGATGTGATCTCCAGAGTGGCTGTGGCAGCAGGTACAGCAGCATGGCAACTTTCCTGCCTCCTCTGTTAAACAGAAACCTGGTGCTAGGCTTAACTGGATCTTTTGGTAAGCAACAAAAGATATTCAACTTCTTATTTTATTTCTACTGACAAAATTTTCAGGAAGTTCACATAAAACAATTCATGGCAGCAATTTTAGCCATCAGTTTGGTATCCAGTAATGAATTTAAAATAAAGAAAAAAAAAAAAAAGTAAAGAAAAGGAAAAAGGAAGGGATGGGGTTGGATGAGTACCTGGATTATTAATGACTAATTAAATGCAAATTAAAAATGTAGTAACTTAGAGTCCAGTCATGGAAATGTAACTGTCAGATGATGTGGAAGCTGGCTGTTTTGAGGGAATCTGATGAATGCAGGCTCATGGGAAGCTGTCACAATGATGAAACAAGCCCGGTCTGGGCTAATAGATTTATCTATTTCTACCTGGCAGATTATAATAGGATTTGGAGCCATCCTGCTGATCAGTGGGCACCTGCAGAAAGCTCATCACACAAAAAGTGTCATTTGAAGTGGATCGAAGGGGAATATTTTTTGGAGCTAGATATCTGGAGGCATCATCACTTGAAGAAAAGCAGAGAAGGAAGACTGCATTTTGGGGTATAACTTGCAACAGATTGTCAAACAGTCTGCAGAGAAGTAGCTACAATAGCTGATATGCTGCTGTTGTCTGTTCATGAAGAATTCCCACAGGAGATTCCTTCCCTTCCCATTTCTCTGGAGATCTAACAGTGCTGTAGATCCTAGTGCTGCATATTTTTTGACTGAATGTATAGACATTTTGATAAAGCTGAGGCTGAAATTATCAGTATTTCCAAAGCCTCCAGCTGAAATGCTGAAAGAGTCAGTCAGATTTTCCAATTTGCTAAAGATAGGTGCTAAGAGAACTCTCTTGGAAAGCTGGACAAAGTATTATTAAGCAGATTTTGCATATATGAAAGGGGAAAGTATTGGAAAGATTAATTCTTCTAAAAAGAAAAATGTTTTTGAATCAATGCTTTAGTATAGAAAATGAACAACACTATTAGGAAAAAAACACCAGAAAAAGCAATTCCCCTTTCCAAGAAGTTTAGAACATGAAAAAGCAAAATATAAAGTATAAAATGAAATAACATCAACCTTATTTTCAAACCAGAAATTTCAAACTGAAGTACAGTTAAAGGGAGATTGTTATGTACCCATAATACTGAAGAAATCCCTGACAAAAAACAAACTTCATGCATAATCCCTAAACAAGGCTCACACTTCCTTCCTGTGGTACACTTACAGCCATGCTGGCCCATCAAGAAATAAAATGTGCAAACAGTAAAAGGAAGGCATTTGATTCAGGTATCAACAGCATCAGAGGTTAAGGACAAGATTTTCAGAAGGTGCTAAGCAAACAGACCTGACACATCTAATGGGCTAAGGAATGTACCAGTAATTTGTTAACTCCAGAGTACCTGCAGTGGCACTGGATTTGCTTTAATGTTAGAAGGCTGAGTTGTGATCTGTGAGACTTTCATTCAGTGAAAAAGGTAAGAGAGTCTTAAAAAAAAAATGGAACCCTGGGAATTTATCCACCAATGGCACCTGATGCAAAGAAGTGCAGCTGCTGCCTGTGTGGGAAAGGATGTTTGAAAAAGAGAGAGACAAAAAAATAAAATAAATTGTGGTGTCAAGAACAACTCCTCACTCATTCCTTGATCTCTGTTATGGGAGGATCTGCAAAGACAGTGACACCACAGGTACTCTGCAAGTACTTCAGGCAAATAGATCAACTTCTTGTCCTCAAATTTGCCTCTCCCTTAGAGTGCAAAGTGCCAGTGACAAACAATAAATCATTTTAGAAACAAAACTCTGTTTTCCTCTTTCTCTTCTGAACACATAATGACACATGTTCTTCCACAGGCTTTTCTATACCTGCAACACACCTTCACTTATAAAAGTGGCTTGTAGTGGATGGGACATTTAATGAAATCTCCTTTGCTTGTGTCCTTCAGAGAAAAATTTAGGATCTTATTGCTCACATGGGACTTGAGCCAAAACCTCTTATTAAATTCTGTGGGTGTTGGATTACAAGGCTCTAAAAAGTAATAGGAATAAATGGGTTCTCCTGGCTGACCATTCATTTTTCTTTAAAATAGCATTTCATATGCTTTGCCATTTTATGTACACACCTTTGGCTTTGGACCAAATCCTAACTAGTGTAAATCAGTCTCACACCACAGGTAGTGGAGCTACACAAGCTAAAAACAAGCCTAGAACTGGCCCACTGCAAATAAGTTATAGATTTACCCTCTTCTGTATCACACTACTAGTTCCTGTTATTGCTTTGTAAAGTGCTTTGGGAAATTAAGGGAGTAGTAGGAGCTACATTAAATTAGATCCCAGTCTAATACAATCTGACCTGTATTTCACAAGGAAAGAACTTCCACTTCTGAAATGCTGAGCAATGATTTTTAGAAAGTATTCAAAGTAAGGTAGTTCAGATGGCTCTATGCTACCCTGTTCAGAATCATATGGAAAATCTATTACTGGCAATTTTTTTTTCTCTCCCCCTAATTACCATTAGTGCTAATTAGTAAGTATATGTTAGTTCAATCTCATTGTTGCTCCATAATGTTCTGCTGAAAATTACAATAATGTATTCCAGTTTCTTCAGACAAATGTAATAAAATGGTGATTAATATTCCCCAGGGCTATGACAGAATATAATTCAGGGTGATCTAACATGGTTGTAAGTGAAAAGTTTGATATCCATCAGGTTCTGAAGCTGGCACAGTAAATATAAGGTATGATTAGCAGTGTGATGAAACAAAGAGGTCACTGCCCTCTACTCAAATCCAGGGTCTGTGGCCACCAGGACATGGACACAATTGTTTGGATGAGCATGGACTGGTGGTGTCCTTGTCTTCCCTGGTTCAGTTCTTGTGCCTCTATTACTCTTGAAATCCACCCACGCCTACTTCTGTATGGAATGAAAAAAGCAAACCTCCCACTTTGTTAAATAAAAAAATCTTTTTTTCCATGAGTTTATGTAGGCTGTGCATAGATAACAAAATAGAACAGAAATTTAGCACAGTTCAGAGTCACCTGGTGTCCTGTCAATGCACTTAAACCACAAATTCTGGGCTCCATCCCAGATGTGAGTGCCTGTCCAAGGTGCCATCCCCTCTCTTGGGACAGTATCACAGGAAAGGTTCATTTGGAATGACACATGGAATGACCTTGGCGAGGAGCCAGCAGGCAGGTGTCCTCGAGAGGCTGGCAGTCACTTATCCTGAGGAGCTGTGACAAATGGGCCAAGACCACACTGCTCAGCCCTCTCCCAGCAACAGACTTGCCAGAGCAAATCTGAAACAAATCTATTTGCCAGGGCATACAACAGGCTGAACCCAAAATAATGTACAGTGCTTTTATAAAAATATGCATTTTCTGTTATCCTATATATCCAATACTGCCAAAATTACACTTTCTATAAGAACAGAGGGAGGTACAAGAGTGGGAGTTCTTGATCTCACTCTGGCAATAATCCATACAAATTCATGCCCCAGAATTCTTACTTTACATAATCCAATTTATACAAACATGTTCCTCTAGTCACATGCTGCCGTGAATGCTGCAATCAAAGGGGCTACATAGATGGAGAAAGGATATAAATCCAGAATGAATTCCACCCTGACCAGCTATCTTCTCACACTGCCTTACACACCTCCACCTCCCTTAGGGTTCCATAAACTGAGACATTAAATTTCAGAAAGGAATAACGTAAGAGATGCACCAAAACCCACCTTTTATTGCAGAATTAGTTTTACAGCTGCAGATAGATCTTTAAAGTGCAAATGTGCATGGAGTTTAAATTCTCGATTTCAAACTCTGAAAATTAAACTCCTTTCTGTGATTTAAAAAAGTGCCAAACAAAAAAGTCAACATCTACCTCCCCTTAAGCCCAAGAAATTGCTGCTAAAACCAAAGTGCATGAAAACAGGATAACAGGATTGTCTTAATTCTATAGGAGATCTATGGCCCTCAGTGCTTTGATCCTCATTTCCCCTAATGAATGAAAAAGCTCTTTAACAAGTTTAATGTAATAAAAAAAATATTTTATAGGGGCTCAGGTCATGCAGGGTTGTGCCACAAAGAAATGGAAAGTATGAAATGTCTTGTGCATGTACATATCTGTGTGTATATGTGGGAATTTCACCAAGGTGAGAAACAGTGCCCTATGCATTTTTTTCTTTGAAAATTTTCCTTTTCTCTCTTTCCATACCTGTATGTACAAAATGGAAAAAAACCCCAACCTTGTCTTTTGTTCAATGGTTTTGCATATCTGGACAATAAAGAGGTGAATTCAGTGAAGGGGCAGCTCCTAACCCCACACTTTTGGTATTTTGCAGCACACCCTGAACCAGATGAACAAAAGCAGTGCAGATTTCACCCACCCTGTCCCATTGCAGTCCAGAGAAGAACTATGGGAAACAGACACAAGGCTGCATTCCAGGAGTGTTGCATCTACATAATCTCTTTTTACCTTTTCAACCTTAACTACTGAACATTTACAGAACTTCTCAATTTACGAGTGCTGCAGTGCACAAACATTAACTCTGGTGGGGGAATTACATTGCTCCCCAATCAGTGGGTACCTGGAGCCTGTTTTTATATGGATTTTACTCCTGTGTCACCTTACTCAAACCTTTGCCACCTCTTAGACTTCATCTAGGAAGGAACAAGTGACACATGCCAGCCTTCTGCCCAAATCCCATATGCTCTGAGGTCAACCAAGTGGCAAGCAAAAACATGTCTTTCTTGCCACTGACAGGGCACAGAAAGGGGTCACCCCCTGTCATTGGATACTGCTGGGAACCAGGGAAAAAGCAGCCTTGAAGCCTTGGGTTTCTCAGGCTGCACAAGGACAAG
>JAOTQP010000304.1:7381389-7405963 GCA_026413545.1 Cichladusa arquata | reverse complement strand
TCTTCTTCTTCTTCTTCTTCTTCTTCTTCTTCTTCTTCTTCTTCTTCTTCTTCTTCTTCTTCTTCTTCTTCTTCTTTTCCTTTTTCTTTTTCTTATTCTTCTTCTTCTCCCATGTGGTGGTAGTGATGATGATGATGGTGGAGGAAGAGAGAGGGAGAGAGAGAGCTTTCACCCCAATGCATGGATTTCTATTTGTTAATTGCCCAATGAGCTAAAAACACCAGCCTAAGACATTTCTTCAAAACCTATTAGAATTCTAGTTCTACAGTACGAGAGTGGTGTTAATCCTCACACATAACTTGTGCATATATCTCTGTCTATTCATGCAAATGGTTCTATCTGTTCTCTCTTAAAAATGTAAGCAATGTTCTTACTATGTTTTCGTTGTGTCTGGAGCTACATTTCTGAAACTTTTACAGAGGCTTACACTTTGTAGTAGATTCTAAGGCTTTTGCTCTTTTAAGGCACTTAAAACATGTTCTTACTTTAAAACTTCTACTTCATATCAGTGTGACTTAATAATATTTCTACTCACTTAAAACTAAAGCTTACACTTCTATTTCATGTCTGTGGGGCTTAATACACTTTAATTTCTCCAAAGGTTTCAATTCAATCCCTACATTCTGAGGGACTCAGAGAGCTCTGTTTTACACACTCCAACAGGTCAGCAAGTAACAAGATTTTGAAGTGGCAGTCCTACAATTCAGTCTGTTATGGACCCCTTTACCCCATGACAGCAATTTCTTTTCTTTTGTCCTTGAATCAGTTGCTGTATCTCTGTCTGAGCTTTGCTTGGTCTCAGAAGTGTGGTGCAAATAAAACACATCATTATGAAAGGAAAAGGGATTATTGTGGATTCCATAAGCAATGGGAAAGGATCTAATGGGAATTATTAAAATTTGTTTGTCTAAAATACCATTAAAGTTTCCATCAGTACTGCCCTACTGTGAAATGTTTCTTTCAGAGAATCTTAGAACCATAGATTAAATAATGATACATAATTTTTGCTCTAACGAAGTTTAAGTAAAATTTAAAAAATAGGTAAATACTTTTTTGGTGGGAGTAGTAGAAATTAGATATAATAGAGGCATATTCCAAATGATCAGTAACGTTATAGCTTAATACTGGGAAGTGAGTTGTTTTACTATGTGTAGTAATGTGTTAGTGGAAAATAGAGATGCCTTTCAGCATATGCTTGTGTCAATGAAATTGTATCAAGAAGATCCCTAATGCCAATAAACCTGATCATTTAGTGCTAATAAAAAGCTATGTTCTCGTTTTTATTCACTCTGCAATTACTGAACTGTGTTTCAATGGGAAGCTGACAAGCCCCTTGGAAGCAATAAAATAGACAGGTTCTTGGAGATCATGTTCCTACCCAGCCTTCTATGTCTCTATAACCTTTAACAGGTTTTAGAACCCATGGGATTTCTAACTGATTCTTGTAAAAATGATCCACAGTTGGCAGGATTAAATAACACTCAGGAAGAAACCTGTTCTCCATCCAAAATGACCAGATCTGGAATGGTGATGATATCTGTCAAAGAAACAAGAGGAAAAAAATGTAATGAAAACTTCTTTTCTAGCCATTATGAAAGGGATTTCCATGCTGGAGAGACAGCATCTGTACTGCACCAGAGAAATCCAGACACATAATTTCCTTGTGTACATCAGTATGCTCCAGCTCTGCCAAGAGCCCTGTTGTGGCACTTTGGGAGGATAAGAGTGAGAGCAGGAAGGAGAACGTAGTTTTAAAGACTGCTTAAGAGGATTTAGTCTTCATTTCCTGATGACAAGATAAATATTGTCTTGGGCAATTCCTAAAACCTAAAGTTTCTTAAAGTATCCCAGCACCCTGATAGCCAAATCACAGCTGTAACAAATACTGTGGGATGGCTTTTGGTTTTGTTTGTAGAATTTGGGACGTGGCAAAAATTAATTAAAACTCCCAAATATAAAAATGACCAGGAAAGTCTTACAGCTTCCTGTAAAGCTACTGTGGTAGGTATGGGGGAGCAGAGAAAAAAAATGAATTTACAACATAGTAGAGTGATTAATAGTATCATGAGTCAGTCATAATTTATGCAAGTGCTGTGGCAACTCCTTGCCTCTGAGATTTGTGAACCCAGCCCAAGTTCAGCAAGGGATGTGGGCTGCTCATCAGTCAATGCAGTGTTAGCTTTATCAAATCTCTGGGAGTCACTTGGCAATTTTATAATCCAATCCAATGTGCTGCATGATGGCATCCAAGAGGCATTCTAGGAGGTTGCCTAGGTCTCCCTTTCTTGTAACCTTGAGGAAGAATAATTTGTTTTGCAGATTTCTCTCTGCACAGTTGCAGTTTGTGGTTATGGTGCCCATCTCAAAATCCAGGATCCTTTTTCTCCAGTTTGCACAAGTGGTTCAGATCATGCTTACTTTACAGCAGCCCTTGCTGTTTCCTTACCCCTATTCCACAGTTATATTCCAGCAAATAGAGGGCTATGGAAAATGAGTAGAACTTCAAAATTTACCCTGATATTCAAGTGCTGTCTATCTGCCCTACAATGACTCATGAAGAGAATAGTGCCTGATGGCTGCTCATTTTGAAGTAACACAGCTCAGAGCATATCTGCTTCCCCTCAGAATGAAGTTACAATGTGATTATTGTGCTTGATAGCAGTCTAAAATTCATCTATAAGAAGTCCTAACTTGATGTGCTGTGCAGCTTCAGTTGAGCCCTGGCCTGGCAGAGCTCAGGCCTCTGACCTGTTTCTATTTGTCCACCCAGTCTGTGCCCACCTCAGACACATCACAAAAATAAACAAGCTCAGGATCAGTTTCCCTTTGCAGTCTTTTGACTTCAGACTCTGCCCATATCCTGCTCCCTATATTAAAATATTTCCATTTCAGATCCTAGTACTGAGAAGGCACATGAATTATTCAAGGAACAGGAGTATGCAGTTGGAGTAATCACAAAACTCTTCAGAACTGGAACACCTTTTTATTTCTTGGAGTTTCAGTAAACTCTGAAAAAGATCTTTTCTAACAAGCTGGCAAAAATGTGTGCATCATTGAAAGAAAGCAGTAATTCAGCAACAGTATGATAATACAAATTAGAAGTTATCTTTCACAGAACATTATGAACTTTGGTAATTACGAATTTTATAGTAAATTATGAACTTTAAAGGTCACATGACAGACTGATGGAAGATGATATAGTATATTAAGGAAATGTTTACTGCTCTGGAGGCCTGCATCTCTTCTCATCTCTGAGGCTTTCTTCAGCCCCAACACACAGTAATTACCATTTTCACAAAGTCCAGCTTATTAGAGTATCTGAATGTGTCAGGGCCATGGAGGGCACGTTGCAGCTGAAAGATCAGTGAGAAAACAGCTTCCCAGCAAAAGTACCCTGTAATTGAAAAGAATGACTAGTTATAAATTAATAATTTGCCTTCCCTGGAAATTACTGGGTGTGATTACACTTCAGGCCTGTAGTCATTCCACTTGCTGTTGGCTAACATTTAATGTTTGCACACCATGATCCCATTAAACCAGAAAAAAACCTGACAGCAGACTCCTGTGATGCTACTTGCTGTGCTTTTCAGAAAGGGGACGGCCAGGCTCATATGGAAATCTGTTTTGATTGCTTCCCTTTTGATTGTAAAAAATCACGGGGGGGAAAAAAACAGTAAAGCATATTAAAAAAAGAGGTAAAACCAAGAAAAATAAGAAAAAAATGTAAGAGCAGAGAAAGCAAACATGGGTAGGGATAAAAGTGATGCCTAAGATTATTATTTGATACTCTTCTGGGGAAAGAGGACTTACTCAAACTTTATGAAAGCTTTACTCTCTGCTATTTAATCTCTTGTGTAGTGCAACTGTGGCAATCATAAGATGTGTAGTTAAAGATAAAAGATATTTATTGGAAGTCCCTTTGATTTCTAGACATTCTCTTTCATTTTCAAGTAAATCATGAGTTGTTAATGGAAACATTTCTGGAGAAAGACACATTTTTGCCCTTTTTCCCAAGGATCACTATAAGAATTACTATTGGTTTACACAAAAGAGCCTTAGCCCACAGTCACTCAGAGAAATAAAACCCATTAGTACAAAGAGGCCAGAAAGGACAGGTAAGGACAGCTGGACTCAAAATCACAAGTGTGAATTTTCTAACACACTGGAAAATCACTTCTTCTTGTTACTCCTCCTGTCCTGGCAAAGCCCAGGCTGATCCACAGCAAATGCATCATTCTCACTCATGCACTTATGAATATGTTATAAATTGTGACTAAATGTAATTATGTAAATGATAGTCATTTGTTTGCTGTACAGATTAATGTTCTGCTTCACTGGGGTCCCAATATGGAGCAACAGAAGTTTGAGCTTTGCAGCTGTGCCTCTGTGTGGTGCTGCCTCTCATGTAAAAATTAAAATGAAGATGGAATTTGTCTTTTGCTTAGGGGGAACAAAACAAACCATCCCTGTGTTACTTAATACATTATCTATTACTTTCTCCAGGTAGCAGAATCAATCACCTTTCCCAGTGGTGGTAAACTCCTAGGGAATAATTTCATACACCTCCAGCTCTATAAGACAATGTCAACGTGTTAATTGGAATCCCAAAAAAATGGATTTGCTTTTCTTAGTGAAGCTAAGCTTCCTTTGTCAAACTGGGAGCTGTCAAGAGACAAGAAAAGTAAAGTTCTGCTACACTGAGAAGATACGGCTAATAAGGATTTATGTAAAATGAGTTTTCCATCCTGTGAAGGGGTTTTTTGATAATTAATAGGTTGTCCTATTTTGCATCAGGATTATTCTGAGAGCTTTAAGGGGTGGGAAGAGTGTCTAACAAGAAAACCTCTTCCACAAAGCAAATACCTGTGTTCTTCATAAATTTGCACACACATGCTTCCTTTTAAGACAAATCACATTAGGAATTCTGTGTATTTTGACTTTTTTTCCTCCCTCCTTAGAAAGTTGCCTGGAAAGGTCTGCCAGAAGTAGGCTATAACTCTGCTCTCAGGTTGATGCCATGTGAAGTCCCAGATCTGCCTATTTTTTAAAGTTAGGCAGCCCATTTCTCTTGTTTCAACCAGTAACCTTGTACAGCAGACTGAATGCAGCTTCATGTAGTTACAATAACAGGCCCAGCATTCATAATACTGTTATCACAAAGTGTTTATATTCAATTTTCTAATTATGTCATCTGAATTATATATGTCTCTAAATAATAAAGAGGATGCAATCTAAGTAACTCTAAGGAGGAAGGGTAAAAAACATCTGCTAGACTTAAAAGACTTATAAAGGTAGCAGCTATTTTGCTAGAAGTGGGACCAAAAGACACACAATTCCCTCACAACAGTTCTGTTCACATCAGTCCTGAGACTTGCTGTATTTTCAGCACAGTATAACAATGGAGACAGGAATAGGCTGCCTACACACTCTAATGCCTTATAAGTAAAAGTCAATGTTCAGGAAAAGGAAAATTGTACTTCAGGGCTCTTGCAATCTAGTAAAATGAAAGAACCTCTGCTGTTCTGCATTTGAAGTTCATGGTGTCTTCCAGAGCCCTTTGCACAGAACTTTAGCCCTTCATTAATTAATCTTCTGTTGATTACCCTTTTGTCCCTAGAACTTGACACTGACTTTCTTAGGTCATTTCTCTCATTTCAAAAATTTCTGTCTACACAATAGGAAACAAAACAAAACAAAATACTAGATAGTGATCAGGGTGCCTTGCTGGTTCCTCATGTAGTTCTAGGTGATGTAGTAACACTTTCATACCTTAGGCTGCTTGTAAATTACTCAGAGCTTCTAAGGTGAAATACAGTGTTGAGTTCACAGCTCTTACCCCTACAAATCTTACTTTGAAGGAGTATGACCAGGGTATTTGGAATCTCAACAAATGTCACCCACAAGGGGAAGGAATTAGTTAAACTTTTTTTAACACATTCCTGGTTGATTCATGAGGATTAACATGCATTATCTCATTACATACATACATAGTGAAAATTACAGGAGGGCAATTCATGCAGCATGCTCTTCTTTTATAATTTAACAGAAAATACTCTTTATCCTCATTTTAATCTTCCTCTACAGCATGCTCAGATGTTAATCAGTGTAGAGCCTGCCTCCAGCCAGCCTGGATCCATTTCTCACAGCACTTTCACGCCACAGAGAAGCACATTTGTGCAGCCACAGCAGAGCTGAGCCACTAGGATGCTCCAGGAGTGCAACCAACTCAAATATTCATAAAGCTGCTAATTTATGGCAAGTACGTGTCTCCCATCAGGGTTTTCCCTCCGACTGCATGCAGATTCCAAGTGTAATGTGTCCTCTTGCAAAGCAGAACTGGAGGAATTTAGGGTTTCAGGAGGTAAAAATAGAAGAGGGAACAATGCCTCAGCTTTCCATGCTTTCCCTAGGGGAAATATTCTTCTATGTTATTATTAATCCTATATGAATCCAATGATGCTTGAATGCTTATTTGGTGAAATAACTATATATTGCTGTTTGATTTTTCATCAAACATGCACAAGTAATTATGCTCTTCAAAAATATGTAGTTGATAATATTATTCTCTGTAAACATTTTTAAATGTCAAATATTTTAAGATGTTATACAGTAACATAATTTTTTAATGTTTGTCACTTCTCATTTCCTAACAATGAAAACATGCAATTCCTTTTCTTCCATCAAAGTGAAACCAAAAAATGCAAAGAGACAGAACAAAACTTTGAGCACTAACTAAGGGATCCTTGTGGCAACAAAAGCACTTTTTGTCAGAAGAGTCTAGTTAAAGCTCTATTGCAAACAGTTGGCCTGAGGGTGCTGGTTCCAGCCCTTTCCAGGTTGTGAGTTAGGAAAGGTACAATAGATATTGTCAACAAGAGGTAATTTGTAGTGTGGTCAAATAATGTTCAGGCTGCAGATTGGAATATATAAACTGATAACAGCTTTAAAAGAAAAAAAAAAAAAGTGAAGGAAAAATCTAATAGCAGCATTTGGCAGATGAGAGAATGCTAAATGTGGAGTGGGCATACACCTCCAGCACTGCACAAGCCAAACTGTGACTGCAAGCCAGGTCTCTGCACACTCTCTTGCCAATGTGCCTCAGCCCTTCTCTGGAAGGCAAATCATATTGATGGTAATTCAATCCTTGGTGCTCTGGCTAAAGATACTGATTTTTTTTTTTTTTTAATTTTACATCATAAAGCAAGTTGTTTTCAGTACTTTGGATCTAGGTCTGAGACTTGTACTAAAATAAAAGACAAGGGCACCTTTAGAGGAGGCACCTAAGTAGTTCTGGTCACCTGAGACATAATTGGCTGCTTTGGCTTCACGTCAGGCTTGGGATCCTGGTTCTCAGAAACTCAGGAGTCCATTTGAATATGGCCTTCCCAACAGGAGAGGAAAGGTGTCTTCTTGAATTCTGCTAGGCTGCAAGGATCAAGACATTTGTGACAGTGACACTGGCTAATTTTAGTTATCAAGCTAAATCACTGTCAGCCTGAAAAGGCTGCAAAGAAATGCTAAGCTGATAAATGGCTTCAGGTCCCCAAAAAACTGGTGAGCCTATATGGCCACTAACTGCTGCAGGGCCCACAGGCTTCCCATGGAGTCTATCAGCTCCAGAGCTTTCCAAGCAAAACTGCTGCTCCTCTGTGTAAAGGCTCCCAGTCCCCCTGACTCCCTTAAGGCTTGGCCTCTTTACCAGACTCTCCATGGCAGCTGTAGAGAGCTGTGCCTTGAACAGCCCTGGCACAAGGCAGCTGGGAGTGCTGGTGCTCCACTGCAGGGACGTTCGTGTCAGGCATTGCTGAGCAGGCACTGGGTGAAGCACACCCACGGGCACCTCGGCTCTAGTGCTGGGAGTGCGACAGGGAAAAGCATTCCTAATGGAGACAAGCATGAAAAACCCCTCAGAACAGTCAACAGCACGGCCAAAGTGGGGAAAAAGGAGAGGGAGGAACACCAGAAAAAAAAAACAAAACACAATATTTTCATCAGCAAGAACTATGAACCATGAGTAGAGAAGGTTAAAGTCCTCTAACAAGGCCTGAAGTGCAGACTTCATGGCAGAGAAAATGAATATCATGTACATTAAAGGATTTGACTTCTTAGAGTGTTTAGGAGCCTAACACATTGTACTACCATACTGTACATACAAAGGAAACAAGGTGGGGGGTGGTTTGTTTCTTGGGGGGGGAAGAGGATAAATGTTTGATTATTTTGGGGGTTTTGGAACATATAATTGATTTAGAGTTCAGAAAACCATCTTATGAATTTGGGAGCCTTCACAAAACCCCAATAAGAAACTTGTCTGTACTGTTAGAATGAGACAAAACTTTCTTCTCAGTCATGAGCACAGGACTCAATTAAGTTTTTACAACAAGATTTCAGAAAGTCACCTCCAAAGCTCAGAGTAAAGATGTGCACAAATGGCAGTAGCCTGTGTAGTGAATAACACCACCAGCCCAGAGACTCAATGAGAAGGATTCCGTGGTGGATGTTAAGGGGAAAAAATGTTTGAAAGTACTTATAACATCAGATGAGAGTTCTGCCATCGCTATCTCACATTTTGAAAGGGAGGCATGTGCAGGTGATGAGCTGGGAAAGACTAGCTAGGAAGAAAACCAAACCAAAACCAAACAAACAGAAAAAGAGAAAGAAAAAAACCCAAAGAAACCAGCCGCAAAACTAAGACAACTGAGCCCTGAGAAATGACAGAATTGAAACCAAGACAATCACTTATTAACAATACTGTTGTTGCCCAAAGGCTCCCCTGTCCTGATCTCAGAACACAAGTACCAGGACTCTGCTATAAACTCTTAGTAGGGTGCTTATTTGAAACTACAGGTATTATCTTCAGGTTCATTGCCCCTAATATCATACTCAGTTTGTGTATTAGAGCTTAAATAAAGTGACACAAAGCAGTTAACTCAGCTTCTGTGCAATTCAATAGCTCAGATGCACATGGTCTAGATAGAAGCAGGCACTGAAGGAAGAAAAATTCCTTGGCTTTGAGGAATTACAGAACTGTAACTGAGACGACAAATTATTTCCTAGCAGGAAAATTGAGAGGGTGAAATAAATGTGAGTATGAAATAAGTACATTAGTACATTACAGAGAAAAGACAAAATCAAGTTATAACACTCCAAGTCAGAACTGCAATCCACTCCTGTGTGTAATAGAGATTCCTTAATTTCCATCCCCAAATCACCTTGCTGTTTACAGAGAACACAGTCTGGAAATTTTTGTAGGCACTAGCTTGAAAATAGGAGCTTCTCTGTCTAGAGGTATTTTAGTAGGTGATGAGGGCTCTCTTCAAAGGCAGGCAAGGAGAAGAACAGCGTGAGCCTGACATGTCTCAGCAGGGCAGCTCGTTAGGAACAGAAGGGAAACATTGACCACAGTGTACAGAGACCCGAAATCTGCAGGCAAAACAGCTGGGGCTGATCTCTCTCATCTGGGTCCAGCTGTCACCCCTCAGCCACTCTAAGCCACTTAGCCACTAACTTCTCGACATTTCCCACCCCCTTTCAACCTTGTTTTTGAACTTCTCAGCAGGAGCTGCCTGAGCACGAGGGAAGGAGCACTAAGTCCTCTCTCCCTGCACTCAGACTGGGAGAAGGTGGCTTTTGTCTCCCAAGTGTCCTTTCCCCTTTGCACACAGGTACTTCTGCCAGTACCCCCCTCTGTTTACTTGGAAAGCCCTGTTCTTTGCTTGCTTATTTATGGGGTGCATGTAATCAACCATGCATGTAATCAGTACATGTAATCAACGTGTACTGAAAGATAGAAGGAGGAGAATCTTTATATTTCCCATAGCATAGCAGCTACATGTTGATTTTATCTATTAGATTATGAACAAATATTAATGAACCTATTAACTTAATCCCTGAGATCTTCAAAAATTCTAAATTGTCATAATTCAATATTTTTATCAACTCTTCACCCTTTACTTCTTTAAACTATCCCGAATGACAGCATTTGCTTTCCTGGCCATCACTACTGAAAAACTACATTACATGTCCTGTGAAATATCAAGCAAACATTAGTATATGCAACTACCTTTTGAATGAAATTTTTTCAACTTTAAAAAAAAAATTGCATTTTCTTATTCTTTTCAATAGTAGCATTTTCACTATTCAGATTGCTATGCTCTCTTCATTGTTATTTCCATTGTCTTCCCATTTTACCAGATTTGCCCTGCAAATTTTAACTGAATTGAAAGCATTGCAGAAATGCTATCCAGGAATTTACAAGTGACTGGGAAGGACACAGTGCACAGAGCCTGTTTGCAATGACCTGCAGATGTTTTGATCATTGCCTGAGCCATGGATTGCCTTCCTCCCATGGAACCAACCATTGCCATCTGCAGGTAAGGATTAGCTTTAATTTATGTATTTTTATTTTTAATAGCTGTGTGGGAACTCATAGGATTCTGAAGCATTGTTAGTGAGCTGATGTCAGAGTACTGAATGCAATAAGGCTGATCTAAAGCAGGGACAGAAAGACAAGGAGCTGATTACATTAATGTGGGCACTGTGGGCACAAGTACAGTGTAGGCACTTCAGGCAGGGAAGAGGTGTCATTACTAACATTACTAACAAAGCTGTGTGTTAATCTTGTGTGGAAGCATCCTGAGGCTTTCACTCGTGCAGCAGGTTTGTGCAGGGAGCACATGGCCATGAGCAGCATCCAGGGACAGTGTGGTGGCAGCTGTGACTGCAGTGTCCTCTCTGCCCCTTGGGTGCTTGTTAATGGTTTCTCAGGATCCCAGCAAGGATCCTACCAGCTGCTTCAGCACCTCAGGCTGGTATTTTCACCATCAGGTGTGGCTGCACTAGCAAGAGCAACCCTCAGGTGTCTGACCTGTCACTCAGACAGGTGCTTATTCCCCAAATTCACATGGACTCTGTTGCTTTGCTACTGAACTCCAGATACATCAGCTTCCCATTCCTGCTATGAAGTTTCTTTTCAGAGATTCCCAACCTATGGCATTTTATTATACCAGGATCTTTACTGCCTTCCTCCATACAAGCATCTTTCTTTTTGCCATGATTGGTAATGCTGGGGATCAGGAGAGATGCTTGGAGGTGTTATTGATACAGCATTATGCTCAGGATGTCAAATTGGATGGGTGAAACTCTGGCCACAAAGGTGACATTTGAGTGCTCTGCAAAAAGTTTTGAGCCTCTCCTCCAGCCTTGCTTGCTTGCTTTACTGGGCCATGGGATTATTTTTCTGACTGCCCATAGAAGATGTACTGAAAACCACTGAAATTTTTCAGGACCACATGCAGATCCACTAATCACAGTGAAGATGGCATGGCATCAGGTGGATATTACCTTGCCCTGAATTCATTACAGGAAATCTTGCCTGCACTGCTGCTTTCAGGACAGTTACATAAACACTCACCCCATTGTTTTTTTTTTTTAATTTTTGATGTCTTTATACAGTAACAGTTACTGTATTTCATTCACTTGTTCCTTTGAGCCTTTCACATTTTATCTTTTGTTCTTGTTGGTTTTATTTCAATTTCTCCGAAACAGTGCAGGAACTGATTGGCCACTGGAAATTCTTTCCAGAACAATATTGCACCTTAGGCTTCACTTTTGTGGGCTCAAGATCAAACATAGCAACCTCAGCAATGTAAAAGCTGCTGCTATGCTGAGAACACCTTTTATTTTTTGTGTTGTTATATACTTGAATCATACAGCTCCACAATGCACACTCCTCCTGCAGCACCTATGCCCAGAGACAGGAGCTAAGGATGCCAGAGCTCACGTCTCCACTCAGAAGCCAAATCCCACCAGAGGGGTTTTTTGCAACAATAACTTCTCCAGCTGCACCACCCGATTTTTAGCATTCTGTTTTCTAAGCTTAGTTATCTTCAGAAAATCTTCTCTGTCTCAGTTGCTCCTTAAAGATACACCCAATGTGTCCCTAATGTGTTACAGAAGTGCTTTGTTTTCTACTTAGCTAGAGTGCCAGCAGTGGTGTCTAATCACTCCTAACCTGATTTCCAAAGGTCAGAAAGAAGAGGTAGAAAGAACACTTGTTCTAATCACTTTCAGCATTCGAGTATGCAAGTAGTTTTATCCCGTGCTTCTCTCAGATCCTGCCATTTGCAAAACCTACATGGTATCATCTCTGGAATCTCTCTTGTGCTGAACAGACAGCCCTTGAAATGGAGTTTTGAAAGCAATAAATTCTCTTTCTTTTTTTTTTGCCCAGCTGAACCAAATGAAATAGTAGACTCCCAGTTTTCTAACCAAGTCTGGAATAAATGTATTTTTACAGTTTTGTCCAAATGTCATGGTTTAATCCAAGCCAGAAACTAAGCATGACTCAGCCACTCATTCACTTACCCCTGGATGGGATGGGGAAGGGAATCCAAAGGGTAAGAGGGAGAAAACACAAGAGTTATGTTAAAGGCAATTTTAACAGGGCAAGCAAAAGCCATGCGTGCAAGCAAAGGAAAACAAGGAATTAATTCCCCACTTCCCACGGGCAGGTAGAGATTCAGCCATCCCCAGGAAAGCAGGACTCCATCATGCACAATGGCCACTTGAAAAGACAAGTACCATCACTCCAAATATCCTTCCCCCATTCCTTCTTCTTCCTCCAGCTTCATGTGCTGAGCAGGATGCTATAGGGTATATGAGATATCCTTTGGGTCACTTGGTGTCAGCTGTCCTGGCTGTGTCCCCTCCCAGCTCCTTGTGCACCCCCAGCCCCTCACTGGTGGGATGAAGAGCAAAAAAGACCCTGGATGTAAATGCTAACCAGGATTAACTAAAAATCTCTATTTTATCAACACTGTTTTCAGCATAAATCCAAACCACAGTTTTGTACTGGCTACAGTGAAGGAAAAATTCTATCCCATCCAAAGCCAGCACAAAAGAGTTTATATTTTTTATTTTTACAAACTGGTTCATTTCTGCATCTTTCTTTTGAGGTTTTTCACACATCTTGCTCACACCTATAATTTCTTAAAACTGCCACACATCAGCTTGCAAAAATTCCTTCATTTTGTTACTGTCCATCACTTTTGGTATTACTCCTAGTGAGAGTCAGCTTGAAGTTTTTGCAGTGGGCAAGTAGACTACCCTCAGTAAGCACATATCTAGAAAAATTATGTTTATTTTTTTTCCCCACTGTCTTTTTTTTGCAATGCATGTGCCACAGATCACCTAGCTGGTAACATTTTCTCTTGTGCATATCAGTGCTGTTCCCTGCTGTGCAGGGAAAACAGCTTCTCTTCCATATGACAAACAGATATTTATGCTACATGCTGAATTTTCCCTCTCTTTCACCTCTGCCATGCAGTTTACTTTTGCCTCGACATTAGCTGAGGATTTTATAGACCAGTTAAAAGTTTATTTTTATTTTTTAACTCTTTGAGCTTGCCTGAACAGCACACCTGGCTTTCCTTGCACCCAGCAGCAGTGGGGTGCACTGAGTTTGGCTGGTTTCCTATTTGCAGGTCTTTGGGATTACCATGTATGTCCAAAATGTTTCTTATAGAACTACTTTATAGATGCATTCTTCACATATTTTCTTCAGCTATTCTGATGGGTTTTTTCTAACGTTAAATTTCCCACTAAGATCCCATCCCCTGGTGTACTAATTCTACCTGCAAAACACATTTTTTATGGCTATACACTTATTTGTTGCCTTGGATATCCCTTGGCTGCTTCCTTGGGAAAATTGATTTTTTTGTGAAGCTATTATTCTTTAGAAAGAAAAAATAAGCTCAAGTAATCAACAACTTATCTGGATTTCTCCTGTTCACATGAGACTGCCACAAAGCACCCATGTTCTGTATCTACCCTTTTCCTCCCTTCCAATTAGTTTAGAAACTGAGCAGATTTTTTCAGGAGCCTGCCCAGCTGCCTCAGGATGGGACCTACAGCATAGCTCTGTTCTCTGCAGTGCTTTTGGTCAAACATCCACAGCCTGCCCTTCTTTGCCTTATTTACATGAATGCCACAGTCTCCTTTTCCTTCTCATACCACACTTTGGATTCAGATACCTGCCAGTGCTAGAAATTAACAGAGGATAGAATGATCTAAGCTCTCATTACAACCTTCTTAAAGAATTCTGTGTCATCTATACTGCTCACTGCCCACCTAGAGAGTGCCCAAGCTGTGGAAATTTTTTATCTGTTAAAGAAGCAAAATACCTGTGCAGGGGCTGACACACATCTGAGTAATGTGATATTGAATTTATGTCATTGGGATGGTTGATTGGATTGCCTGCAGTCCCCATCCTTGGGCACCTTCAGATGGGAACTGCTGAAGAGAAATCAGCTTGGGGATGCAGAGAGATGGCCTTGGCTGAGTTACAGATGGAGCACTAATGCTCTACTTAAAAAAGAAAAAGTAGGTGTACTTACACATGCAAATAAAATAGACACATGAGCAATGATCCTGAACAACTGCTTTACACTGCTCAGGGATCAGAGGAGGTGAGGATTCCCACATGTGATAATTGCTCTCAGTGTTTAATGGGGGCACAAGGTCAAAACACAATGCCTTGACAAAATATTAAAGGATTAAAAATGAAGAAGATGAGACATGCCATTTAGAAAAAGAATTTGAATTTATAGGGAACAACCACACAAAATATTAATAAAGTTAGAAATATCTCTTAAAATTGATGAGCACCTACTGGGATATTTCTGTGACAGAACAAATCACTTTATCTAAAAAATATCCAACATAAAACCATCCAAATATTTTATTGCTGCAAAAACTCAAGGAGCACTTGCTGAGCTGTTGCTGTTTAACGTATGCACCTAAACTACCAGTCTGCACTCTGTGCTCTCAGGGATGATTGCCAAGTGGTGATTCAGATCACCTCAGATAAAAGCTGAATTTTTCACTGACTAACCAGAAAGTTTGAGTTTTACCCTGTTAAAGTTCATTATTAACCACCTTCATGATGACTGATACCATTAAATTTCTGGTAGATTTATCTATATGAATAATATATATGATTTATAAACATATAAATATATCATATTTATATGCCTAACTAAATTTCTCACCATTTTCCCCCTCCAAGAGGGCACAGCATCTTACAAAAAACAGTTACAGCTAGTCACATGAAGATATTTTTTATCAACATCTTAATAAAAGTTCGAAAACAGAAATATTATCTCAGTTTAAGATTCTGAACTTATGATTTTTCTGTTTTTAATGGAATATTAAAAAATTAGTTTGAAATCTCCTTGTTCCTCTTTCTTGGTACTTCATATATTTTTTTAGAGCGCCCATCCTACCTGGGCCAACCAAGAATTTCCTCATAAATGGTAGACCACGACTGAGCTTTCAAAGTGAGGAGAAAGCAGCTAGGTTTTTTGCTACCAAAGAAAAGTCATGTTCATTGAGAGGTAGATTGCTTTTTAAAGCTAAATGAGCAAATGAAGTATTAAGCAGATCTGACGAGAACAATACAGTTCAGCTGCCTAAAGTGGTGTTGCCAGGGCTCCAGGAATCACCTAAAAGTTCAAATACAGCATATTTCATCCAGTTCTCTTACTACCAACGAGAGCATGGTCTTGCTGCTTCCAAATCTACTCCAGATTACTCATTTATTCTCATAAAACCGAGCAGTTTTAGTTCTACTAAATCAGACAGGACACAGAAGCTATTCCATCAATTCTATTTGGCCTAAAGGACAGCTTGAGCAAAATATTGGCCATGATGCTGCAACCCAGGTTTTCTCTGGTCTTCTCATTATGTCGAAGAGGGAAAAGATAAGGTAGAAGAAATCTATCCTAGTGTCATATCACCATTAAGATCTCCACTCTCAAGAGGGATTTCTTCATCTCATGGATCAATCTGCTGGAGGAGATGTTCCTAGGAGCCTTTTTGGAGCAGCAATGGGGGACACTGACTCCTTAGAAAAAGAAGAGGGAGACAGATCCAAAATTTGTCTTTTCAGATCTACCAGCTGCTTAGCAGTGTGGCTATATTAATAATCACGGCAACACAAAGACAGCTGAGAAGCGAAATTTCTCATTACAGTTGACTTCAGAGCATTTTCAGTGAAACCACAGTTTTTGTGAAGTGCAAGTTGGTACGGCATGCTGGATTAAGACACTTGTAATACACCACTCTTGCTGACTATGGCCTGGCCCTGCCTGTTGGCAGAAGGAGAGGAGGTGGCTTGTGCTGTGCCTTGGGGGCCCCTGATGCACAGCTGTCTTTGTTCCCAGTGTCATCTGCACCAGTCAAGCACAGACTCCCACAGCCCCCAGGGCAGGGGAGGTGAAAGCATTTTGTGCTGTGCAAGTGGTTTACATCCAGCTGCCCTCTGGCTTGTCCTCCCAGTCACACTGCAACTGAGAGCCTGCCAGCCAGCCAAAGGGAGCTCAGGAAAAGCTGAAACAGCTCTTTAAATACTGAAGAGATGTTACCTAACATGATGGGGATAGGAGCTGCTAAATCCATCTCCCTGCCCATGCCTCAAGCAGCCAGGTGTAAGGGAAACCAATCCATCCGTGCTATGCCAGGCACAAAAGGTGTCTAGGAGGAAGAAAGAACAGGTGTACACTCAGTATTTTTAGTTTTATATCAAAACATGGCTCAATTAGTTTCTTTAAAAAGTGATTGTTTGACAAAAACTCTGATTTTTCTATGAAATTTTACTTCGACATCAGTGAGTAATTGCATGCTTGCTTACCTGCATATGCACATTTCCCCTCCTAGCCCCAGCACAGCACACAATTCTCTTAAAACTTGATCACTAAGCATTCAGCAGCCAACCCTTACACCAAAACACACAAACTCACCCATGCTTATTTTTATTGCCATAGGAATACTCATTTTTTTAAACATAAAATATTGAGCAACAGGCCATATTCAGCTTCATGCTGGACAAAAACCCCCAAAATATCAGGAGCACAGCCTAGCCAGTTAACCAACAGTGTGTTTGTTTCTAGGATTGTGCTTAAAGGATAGCCAAGCTCCAGAACAGGAGAACATTATAATTAAGAAAATTAATGAACTTTCACTTGTAGACAGTAATTTCATATATAGCATGTAACTATTGCCATATGTAAAATACTGCATTAAACATTAATTTGTTTCTCTGTATACTGTATGAAGAACCACTCTGCATGCCTTGAAAGAGTGCACAAGAAAACACAGTTAATGATCTAATTTTTTAGAACTGAGTAAAAACTGGGAAAATACAGTCCCCATGAATTACTGCATCACTATCAGCCAGAAAAGCCAGGGGCAAAACCAGATGGAATTTACTTAATTAGGTCCAGATCCAGTGAAGTATATACATATCTCTAAGCCAGAAAGAGAGCCTATGGACAGCAAACAAGTTAAAATAACCATGTTTAAAGACAGCAGAAAGCTATATATGGCATGGACTTCAGTTTTTACAAATGATATCTCATAGGTTCAGGCTTATCTGCAAGCTCAAGCATTTTGCACAATCATTGCTTTGCCTCTTGTCAGCAAATTGCCTAGTTGAAAGTTGTAGAAAATTGTCTTGAAGCTGATTAATTCCTCAATTCATTCCTACTGATTTCTCACTCACTTTTATAGAAAAAAGTTTCCTTGAAAAGGAATAAAACAGCTATTGGCACTACAGACTTTAGGAAACCACATATATGAAATTATAGATTAAGGAACATTTAAAAATCTGAGTAAATTATTATTCAAACTATTCACATGATAGTTCAAAAACAGTGGGCAAGGAAGAAACTACTTGCCACAAGGCAAAGCAGAAACAAGGTATGCTAGCAAGTTGTGGCTGACACATGGGGTTAGGAGATATTGCCTATCTGCACAGCAAGACATTCCTTTCTCCATCTTTTCTTGAGATAAGACATCCATCTGTCAGATCATTACAGCAATGATACATAAGATCTCTATTATTTGACACATTGCATATAAAAAGCAATTCTTGGCCAGAGGGAATTACCCAGATGTGGTAAACTGGGATCCAGCTCAGCTAGGGGCTAAAGTGCCCTGAGCTGTGAGGAAACTTGCTCAAGAAATGAGTCATGAGCAGGGGCAGGGCCACAAGAGAGGCAGAGGATACAGGAGCAGCTCACAAGCTGACTCAGGCAGGTGACATAAATTATACTTGACCTGCAATAAAATAATCATTAACTTCCAACTTCCAGTCCAATCTAAAGATCACATTTTTACCTAAGCAAAATGCTTCATCTTAATTGTCCAATAATGGGATGTAAAAACTAATTCTAGAATAAAAGATTGATATAAGATGAGCAGTATAAATAAAGAGCTAAGTAATACCATGTATCTGCCATAGCTTAAGCCAAATTTAAAAGGTTAATGTTTTCAGATGTGTCTAAACCTTGGGTACCTCCTGAGTCCAGAAACTGAAATGTTATTTTGTTCCTAGAAGCCAAAAGTTTGAGGCCATAATAATATAATTTGATAACTTATGTTAATAAGTGAGATTGAAGGGACAGTGCCATGCTGAATTTTTACCCTTTTGAAGTTTGCAACTATAATGTACTTTAATATTCATTGAACTATTTTCTGGTTTTGTGGCCTGAGGAACAAAGGGCTCCTGGTTGATAAAGGCTGAATATCCCTGATCCAAATAATAAATCATCATAAAGTTATGGTTGTGCAAAGGACAACTTTGATTTTTTCTCTCCAGGTATTTGCTTAGTTACTTCAATTTTCTTAAAAAGGTGAACATGTCTTTAAAGAAAAAGTGAACAAACTAAGTCAACCTTATGCTACAGTAGCTATGACAACAGACTTTGAAATAAGTGTGGAAAAAGCTAGACCTGAATCTTAATTTCATTTCATTTAATTATTTTTTTCAGTCTACTTTTCACATCCAGTACTTTGAATTTTACTCTGAAATTGTACAGAAACTGGGATTTCTTACTAACACCAGATGCACAGTATCTTACATAGCCAATTCTACAGATCTTACTTAGGTTAGAAATGAGATTACTCAGAGAATGAGTAGACAACTCCTAATGTCTCCAGATGAAAGCCAGGCTGCTTTCTGGGAAATGCTTTTCCCAGAGTTGCTGTGTTCAGTGCAGTGGCATGTGTGAGAGACCTGACTCCATGAAGGAGCAATCCCATTGGGTCAACCATCAGCAAACTGCATCACATCGTCTGCTAGAGGTGAGGTTTTCACAATCAAGACACAGAAGAGAAGGTAAAGTGAAAAGTCAGATTTTCAGTGGATTCAGTGAGTGAGTTGAAGTGAGGAAGAGGACACTTCGGTTCTAACATCTCTTCCTTTTTTTTTCAGTCCTTTTCATCTTCCTTGGACTGTCTTTTATAGATGATACCCACAGTCGTGGACACTACCACCTTCACTAGACATAAGATTTGGCTCCCTGCTCCTGACTCCTTTTCCATTCCCCTAAATTCTTTCTAGCAGAAAGCAAATTCTGCCTCTCCCTCCATCAAGCACAGCAGTTTAGCAATCAAGAACAAAAGGAAAAAGAAACTCAGGCCATTACCACTAACATCTTGTCCTACTCTGTAAATGTTCCGTTGCCCTCTCTATTTTCTTTGAACAAGTCCAGGGCTGCACAGGGAAGCCAAATCACTTTACAGCTGTGGCTACCCAGAAGAGAAGTCATTTGAACCTCTTTCAAAGGGAGCCAGATTCACCTGTGCTCCCAAAGCCAGTTACTGAACTGCAGCCACCCAAGAGCTCTCACACCTGACCAGGGATATTATCAGCACCTTCCCCACTGACCCCACTCTGCTTCTCCAGGGCCAGCAACCCCAAATTCACCGTTGTGGATTGTAGGGCACCACTGCAGAGGTTGGCACTGTGGCATGCAGGCATCAAATACAGAAACAGATGGGCATCATGCTACTGCTTACTTATTCAGTCCCTTAAGAACCGATTGTTGAGTAATCAGTCTTCATGATTCTCCCAGAAAGATAAAAATGAATAAAAAGTGTATAAAATATCAGCTATTCTTTTTCTTCAAGTCTGATACTCTCAAATTTTTTTCACTTAACTCCCTCAGCTTTTTCAGTAGCATGCCTCCTGCTGCAATGAATGAAATAAGACTGGTGGAACAAGGACTGGAAGTAAGCAGCCTTAGACTGTATTATCCTTTTTACCAGTGCATTGATTTTGAGACTTTGAAATTTATGCAGGGACCATCTCATGTGTAAGCAACTACAGATATATTCACAAGAGGAGCTGCAGGTCTTGGTCATCAGACACCTCTCCCTGCTGAGGAGTATGGGCTGCCCCACAGACAAACACATTGCTCTTCCTCCCTGATTCACCCCGTTTTCAAGTTGCAGCACTCTCTTACTCTCTTGTAGATGTACCCCACATTTCCAGGGTCTGGGGTGCAAATGAGGTGTTGCAGTGTTCCATCTATGGCTTGCAGAGTTATGAGCAGTTAGGAGGCACTTATGGAATTCACCTGCAGCTTCCAAGCAGCTGAAGACCATCATCAGGTGTGAGAAATGAAGCCCACTCCTCAGCTGAATTTTTAAATATTTAATAAAGGACAATAGGGGGTAAAATCAATAAAGTAGCAGTGACAGCAGCTGTAGCCAGAGGTATAGCTATAACAATGACTTTAAGGGTAACTATAGCAACCCTTTTTATGTACCCTTTCTATTGCACTGGTCAAATCCATATTCAAAAATGGCTATACATATTCAAGCATTTTTTTGAACCAGTTTACATGTTCCAGGAACTTTTTAGCATGGCCCCTCCTCTGACCTGTGTCTTAGAGCATGTGCAGCAATCTTGGTTGTGGTTTTGAGGGTGGTGTGTCAGACTCCACAGGGGCCCCTGTTCCATGGTTCCAGCAGGTCACAGCTGTTGATAGCCCAAATGTCAGTAGCAGGGGTCCTCATCATGCCCATTCCTCAAATTTTATCTGATGGTTTAGTTATTTCACTTATTGCAAGGTAACCACAAGTACTCCAAATCAGTATCAGCTACTTTACAAACACGTCAGAGTTATTTTATTTATTTCCAGTTAGCTACATAAATAAAAGCATTAGTTAATATTTCACAGCTATAGCTATGTGTGCAGAAGTTAACATTATATTATAATGCACAACACATAGCATCCACTTCAACATTTGCAAAAGCCAAACCCATAATATGTGTTTTTCTTGTCACAACAAGTCCTTAGTCAGGAGCAGAGATCCAGGCTTTACTGACTGCAACAAATAAAAGAGATATTTGTGTAACCCCTAAGGGGGAAGAGCTGTGACAAGCACTAACCAAGCACAGCCCCAGCTTACAAAGACACCATTTGCATTCCATCTAGGACTGGAGGTGGATAAAAAGGGCCTACCAAGGCACAGCTGCAACCTTTTATTCTAGGTACCAACCCTGGGAGGGGAGAAGCAGCATTAACTCTTCAGTGGCTGTTTCAGGGAGGGTAGAAAATGGTGTTGTGCTCAGAGCACTCCTTGTTTCTGACAACATTTTACCATTTGGAAATGTTACCAGAGTATTATTCAATCTACACTCTCCTTGCAATGTTCTTTCTCTTCCACCCCCAACAGAATCAGGATGAAATAGCAGTGCCATACATTTTGGTCTTTCTTTACATGTTCCAAAAACCAAATTTTAACAACATCTTTGTTTCTGAATCCACTACAATCAATTCACAAAGAGTTCATTTGCTTTCTGGTGGTGAGTCTTGTAAAGTGCATGCACAGCTACTTTTAAATTTCTCCTCTTTAAATCAGATATCGTTTTTTTAAAGCCTTTTTCCACTGGCTCCAGTGGGCACTGCAAGCTAGGGAAGTAAAACAGAGCCATATTTTGTACTAGAGTTGATATGGTCTTTCCATTTTTCCTCTCTCCAGCATGCAACAGCATTGAGCACCTTGTTTCAATCTCTCATGCAGCAGATTTGAAAGTTATTCGGCTTTTTGTAATCCCAGAATGAGTCATGGACACTTGAAGTTCAATAAATCCCCAGAGGCAACCAGCTTGGTTGATTTTCAGCTCTGATGACCCACAGAAAGATTTTTCTTTTTTTTTTTGAGACATGGGAATTGGATTTTTTTTCCCTTATTGAATATAAACAATTCTCTTAACATGAGAGGGAAAAGGTTCATACTAAAAGGCAATTTTTATTAAAATATCAGCTTCTGCCTGCTGCAGGAAGATTAGTAGCATCACTGACTTCCTTCTCTGTTCCAGCAATCTACTGCCAGTTTCTCAGGGAAGGACTTGTGTGGCTGCTGCTCCTTGACAGTGAGTGTCTGGGAAGTTTATGCTTTGTGTAAGAGCAGTCCTGCAAAAGGAAAAAAAGGAGGTGCTGAGTTTCCTGCTGAGGTGAGTGACAGAAGAACCCCCTTTTCCACACCAGGCCACTGGGGTCTTCAGTAGAAGCACGAGATTAATTATTTTCTTTCAAGAATCAGTTTGTTACAGCCTGGAGAATTATATTCTTAGAAAGAAAGGCATATTTACTGCTGCATTTCATGCACCATGCTGCTGTGTACAAACACAGAGGCACAGCACTGTTAAAGGGGAACAGTGAGGATGAAGTGATGGTCATATACAGTGACATCTAGCAATGAAGTGACCCAGAAATGACACACTCAAATGGTGCAGAATGAGTATAAATTGGCTCTTATTATGTCTTAAGTATTGCAAGTGGCTCCATGGAATGTATTGCTGGGAAAAGCATTTAGTTTATTCAAGTCTTAATGTACTACTTTTTTCATTACTTTTTTTCATTACTTCATTCTTGAATTCATAAACCCCAAAACAAATCTGGATTTTCAGAGATTTAGAATTCAGGCTACAGAAGCCAATATATCACTTAAGATGTAAAAATAGTTCTGTCTAAAAAGGGAGACTTTCTTATTTAAGAAGGAGAATCTGAAAAAGAATACCTAATTAAAGTGTTTTCTTTGGGTTTTTTGAGAGAAAAATGTATGAAAGATGACATATATTTAAATCTTTAGAAACCTGATCTATTCCACGGGTTTCATTTGATTTCTGTAGTATGAAAATATATCCTCCTCTTGTTTCTCCCAGTTTATTCTAGGGGCAGACACTTAAATAAAAATGCCTTTTTATAAAACTATCTCTCTATTTGCTCAACCTATTTTTTAATCTGTGTTTCTTTACATTTGATAAAAAACTACTGACTGTTTTCCTGAGAGAAAATTGTTCAGTCAGAGTTCCATTTTCAGTTGCTGAATATTAGCAGCATTTCTGTGCACCCTGGCCACTAAGGATGGCTGCCTTATTTCCAACTCCCATTCTGCTTCTACCCATTACCGTTCTGGATGCCACGCAAGTGTGGTTTTAAACCTCCTGGTGTGACAAAAGCAAAGACAATAAAAGGTCTGGTGACTGTCTAAGAGTCATTTAAGGATATACAGGTACTTTGAACAAACCCAGACTTCCTTTCTAGGAATGCCTGCTTTCCTTGGATACTGCCTTGCATGACCAGTTTGTGGTAACAAGGTCCCACACATGGATCCACATTTTCTGGGGATTTTTGTTTTGGTTTTGTTTTGTTTTGTTTTGTTTTTTTAAATACAATCCCTTGACTACTACTAACATGTAATTTTGTTTTCCTGTTCCTTAGTCATTTAGGAGGAGTGTCAAAACCCCTTCTGTATAGAATGCAGCTTACAGGGATATCTTTTTCTTTCCCTGAGTGTTTACAAAGCACACAGCATGAAGCTTTTTCGGTCTAATACTTTAAATTGTGTGAATTGTGGAAAAATTGTGAGGCTGTGAAGGAAATTTTGATTTATACGGCTGCACTTTAGGCTTTGGACCCACCTGTGCTCTTCTGTGAAAAGCAGAAAACACCTAACATGGGATGGTCAAAGTTTTCTCATCTCAGACCTGTTTTGTTTTCTGAAAACCAACAAAGTAGCTGCTCAAAATGGCCTTAGAGACCTCCACCAGCCCTGACTTGCACTTTTCAGAGTGCTGTATACACCAGCCTCAGGTGATTTATAGCAAGTGAAGAAGCTGCACACACAAGGAAGGGAAAGGAGCGTGTCTTGGAGAGCACTTTGGCTCTTTGTGCTGCTCTGTGCTGGCTTTGCACTGCATTCCCAACGAGTGCTGAACACAACAGCAGCATTTAAAGTCTTGGCACAAAAACCTGTCGTGTCTTCCTAAGAGCAGTTGGGCCATTAGTGTCCATTCAGTCAGACCGAGCACGGCTGTCTCAGAGCCATTAGGTGGATGGGGAGAGGCTGGTGGTGACGAAATGTTGTGCTGGAGGATCACACGGAGCAATTGCCTGGCTCAGCTATGTGAGAATGGCAGCCCTCGCTGCAGGGCTGATGGACGGGTGGAAGCCAAAAGGGAAATCAGCACTTCATAAAAGTTAATGACCAAGGATATACTTCTTATGAGTCCTGACCATCGCAGGATTCAAGTGCAAAGCACTGGACTATTTTCTCTTCTATTGCTCCCTCTTGTTTTGGACCAATCTCTCTCTCTCTTTTTGTTATTATTACTGTTTGTTTTTAATATATGCCTTTGTGAGAAAGTCCTGAATAAAGATACCCTCCATTATTTTCTTCCATGTCCCTATCAGATGTGACTCAGCTGGACCATCCTTCTTCT
>JAOTQP010000304.1:7362349-7381379 GCA_026413545.1 Cichladusa arquata | reverse complement strand
TTCTACTTTCCCAAAGGTATCTCAAGTGAGAGTAAACATCCCCTTCCAGACAGCCCATTTTTGCTAAGAAAGTTCATGCATGAGGGCAAACATTGGCAGATCTTAAATCATCACAGAGAGGGGCACTGGTGTTCTCAGTTTTAGACATGAAGTATGTATAGATATCTATACTGGCCAAGACTAGCTGTGACACAATAAATAACAGTCTAACCATAACAAATGTAAGTAAAACATCCAAATTTCTTTCTAAAAAATAACCTTCTCCTAACCATTTAATTTTCTTTCCTTTTCACCCCCACATTTATCCCTCTGTTTTACCTAGCATATTTTAATGCTTGCCTATTCTGTAACCAGCTCTGCAAATATTAATCACAGTATAAGCATTTTTTTGTAAAATTCATACAAGTGGGCAAGGCATGGGAGATGAGCTACAGTGTTTGTAGCTCATGTAGTGTTTGCTGTCAAACACACAGATTGTGCATTAGAGAGGAGATCTAGTGCTGATGAGAGCCTGCCCTGCCAGAAGTGCCCACGCCAGCTCCAGCACAATGGTTATGTCTACACAGCACTGCCCTGAACTCATTAAGTCTTCTTGCTGGTTTGAAAAATTATAGTTTTATTCCAAACTCTGTCATTCACTCTGTGACCACAGGCTTAATATTTCGTCTTTGTTTTCTGTTCTAAGTTTGGTGCTAGAAAGAAAGCTCTGGGACGCATGAGCAAGAGACAAATCTAAAACCAAAAGGATTCCAATAGAGCTTGTGAGATATAGAATAAATACGAATACACTTTCAGTATTCTGCCTTACCAAAACTACATTTATGATGGAATAAAAAATTATTGCATTGCTAAAGGAGCAGTCATAACTGTGAAGAAAAAAGGTTGAATTATTATGGCAGACTACACAGCAACAGAACATTTATGGCTCCACTCAGGGCAGATTGCTCAGTCAGGATTTTTCTCACATATATTACCATATAAACCTCCTGTGCCACTTGCAGTTTTGCAGAGTTCAGGTGATGAAAGAGTAAGAGGGGGATAACTTTACTTATTGCTGTGGAAACCTGTTTATCATCCATGTCTAGAATTACTGTCTTTTTACTTGCATTGGAAAAGTGTTGATGAACTCCCTGACATCTTCCCTTCACCCCAAAGTTTCTTTCTGCATACATGCATGCACACCATTACTATTGGAAGATGTGCTTTTATAAATTGTGCTACCACAAGGTTGCTACTCCCTATTTGCCATCATTGTGCAGCAGTGACTTACCAGGTCAAAATAAATTATAACAGCACAGGAGTGTCACAAAATTCAAACACATGAATAGTAACCTCTCTGTCTGACTGTTTCTGGGATAATGAATAAGCTCTGTGGACTGCAAGTTAAATATTTCATGACAGTTATATGATTAACTCATGAGGTTTTTTGAGATTTTATGGGCAGTATGATCAGGTCTATCTTTGTCCTTGTCAAGGTGATACATCCTTTTGGTCTCCATCTATGGTTTCCTTTGCTATAGGTTCAGCAGCAGGAGAACAAATTCCAGTTCTTGACTGGGAAAGTGAAAGAAGGGGAAGGGAAAAGACTATCCGAGTTTGCTGAGATTTTGAGCTGCTACTCTGCCTGCAAACTTTTCCATTTCCATGGCAATACCAAGGGAAAGTACAGCATCTGTGCTGCAAAGCTTGCAGACAGCTTTTGAAATATCAGAAATTTTTGTGGGTACAGATGATATTGAACATATGGTGTTTGAAAGAGTGGCCAACATTGCAAAAGCCTTTGGAATCATCCGATGTTTTATTTTGTATTTCCCCACCCTCAGCTTTTAAGTCTGTCATATTTTCCTAGTAGCAATATAGTGACCCATTTATGACAACAGCTGCACATCCAGCTTGTTACTAGTGATATTATTTATCACAGTGAAAAGGAAAGATTCAGTAATATGACAATGACCCTAAATGTGAGGGGGAAAAACAAACAAAAAAAGAGCAATGCTTATACTTCATTGTATGGCCTGGATTATCTTTCCATGACATATGAATGTCGCTTGGTAGGCACAAGTTGACTCTGCATGCTCATGTTATGTGTGCAGCTGAAGCAAAAGTCCTTCCTCATCTATGAGGACAGTGTTCTAGATTTTTCAGGCAGAGAGCACAGCAGTTTCTATCAGTGATGTGAAATGTCACTCTGAGCTGGGAAATGCCATGAAGCATGAAGTGACAAATTCCCATCATTTCTGCCAGGCTTCATAATGCACAGTGGCTTCATGTTACACCGTCTTTACTTGTGTCTGTGTATTAATTTGGTTAGGAAATATCTAAAAATGAAGCCTTAAAAAACAGCTTTGGCTTGTTTCATTCTCTCCTAAATTTTGTGTAGTTTTTCTCAACCTTACATTTCAGCAAAAACTATTCTTTCTCTACTCATGCATTATGCAGTTCCCAACTCTCTCCATGCATCATCTGTCTCAAGCTGAGGGATTCTAGTTGAGACAATTGCATCATACCACAAATGTGATTTTCCGCTATTAATTCTACGGAAAACTTACTCTGGAATAGTTTAATTCCCTGGTATTTTCTGCATATCTCATTATCTGTGAATTCAGGCTTCCAGTGTCTATCTTGTACAAAACAAACCTCCTGATCCCAAGGTACCAAATTTCAGGTTTGAAAAGTCTATAAACTTCTGCCTCGGGCTGTATTGAAAACCTGAACATCAGTACTTCGGGGCATCAGACTTCCAGTTTTGACCTAACATGTCATGAGACACTAATCCAAAACTGCATCAAACCAATCATTCAGATGAGAAACTAATAATTTATTCAGAAGTTGGCAAAGAGACATCCTTCATATTTCATATGTGTCTGTCTGTGCTCTGTAACTCAGCAAAGCAGGATGCTAAGCCTGTATTTCTTTTTCTAATTGCTTGCATCTGCATTTCAGCCAGACCAGTTCACAGCAAATATGGGACACGTCTCAGTTTCTACTCACATCTCTGCAGTTTCAAGTCACCTAAATGAGTTTCCAGTTAGAATTGTCTGTGATAGGTGGCAGGAGAATGAAAACCTTCTGCACCCTGACAGACTCCCACAGGGTGTACACAAACAGAATTAAAGGAAATAACAGGAACAGATTAAAAGAATAGCATTCAGAATTCCATCTCTGGAAAAATATGCAAAGGCTAGTGAAGGGTGGTGAGATTACTCATTGAAAGCTCTCTTGTAGTCAGCTCATGGGAAGTCCATACACTGCTGAAGGGAGGTTGTAGTTTGGAGGCAGTTATGGCATTCAAGTGCTTTTTGGTTTATGGTGCTTCTGAAGAGCTTCAGAAAAAAAAAGAAAAGCTAAACAAAGATATGAAAATAGAAGTTTTCAAAACAAAATAAAATAAAGTTTTCCAACCCTTAAGGAGAGAATAAACCTTCATATTTGAAAGAGATGTCCATGAAAATGTCAAGAGCTCAAGCCCGTGGCAAGGGTCTTCAAAATGTTCCACAAGGAAGAAACCCTTCTCTCCAGTTCCCTGAAATCTGAAGGATGATTTCTGTACTTCATGCAATCAGGTCAATAAGTGGAGATCAGAAGTCTCTGTAAGTGGGAACTGTTTCATATTTGGCCAACCTTTATATCTTATTTAACTTATCAATGAGCCAATTGATTTGTGAGTGGTCATCCACGCCTGTTTGTGTTTCCTGTTTGGCTGCACTCTGTGCCTAAGTCCTGAGCATGAGCTGCACAGGGCACGGTGGTGAAGCCTCCACTGCAGCCGAGGAAAATTCTTGCAGAGGCAGCCAAGGCTGAAAACAGTTCAGAAATGGGGGAGGAATTAGTGAGTGCCACAGTTCCACTTGTGTGGTTCTGCCTTCTACATTCATTCCTTGCCTTTTGGACTGAGACTTCCAATAAGGATGACAAGAACAAAAATATTTTCTCTTTTTTATTGTGAACGTCTGCTTATTGGGAACTGTTTTGATGCCTTAAAATCCTCTTTAACAAGCTGTAAAAAGAATCATTCTATTACATATCTCTGCTTGGTAATGTGGTAATATCAATTCATCATTTGTAGCCAGCAGTTCAAATAGTGTTTTGGCAACATAGGAATCCACCACTGACAAGATTTAGATAAGTATATCACATGAGTTACCAGGGCTGAAATGCTCAGGATGATACTTTAAACTTGAAAATGGTTTCCATAATATTAATCTCTTAAATATTGTGCCTAGAGATGGGTGGAGCTGACCGACTTTTGATTTATATTACAACTCTGATTGCAGAGATGGCCACAGAAAGAGATGTACTGAGTATGTCTGTGGAATTGAGCAATCAGATATACAGGATGAGCTTTAGAGCACTTTATGCTACTACTCCGTAATGTTTTGATTTTTTAATAGAGAACTTATTTTTTTAAGTCAAGGGTGGAAAAACAAATAGAATAAGTAATAGGATTATTGCAGCTTTCCCCTGCAATTTTCCCCTTTCTTTTGCAGCCAAAATGATACTAAAGGGATTGAAGTAACCTTTGCGTTGCTCCATAGCAACACCAATCTTCCCTCCTCCCTTCTGCCAGCCAGGCACCAAGGCTGTCTCGGGCACTGTCTCACCTATTCAATGACACAGCTAGGGAATGAAAAGGGTGAGAAAAGCCCTCCAGAAGTAGAGTAGGAAAGATGAAAAACGCTACCAATGGGAACAGAAGCTTTTGGGGGAGGCTGGGAAGCGAGCAGAGACTGAGATTACAGCCTGCACAGCTTTGCTCATGACAGCCCATAAGGGTGTGCAGCACCACCCTTTCCCTCTGAGTTAGCCAGCTGGGGAACTCACACCTTCACATTTGTACATTTGATGTCCAAGCCATTCTCTACAGAGGCTGTGGGCTCTTCTCCAACCCATCCATTTCCCATTTCCCATTTTATTCAAGTTACAGTTTAATATGGTAGTTGGTTGCAGTGTAATGGCTTTTGAGCTGAGAAAACAGCTGAATAAAAGATGATACAGAGCTGGTCAATTTGAAGAGAGGGGATATGGCTGCAAACGAGGCAGGGAATCATCAAATCTTCTCTCCTGAACTCCCCAAAATGGAAGGCAGTGAGAAAAATGCTTCATAACTTCATAACTACAACATGGAGGCAGTTGTTTGCTGCGCTGCTGTGAAGCAACAGCAAAAGAAAACAAAAGACCATTTAATCTATTCACTTTAAGCATTCCTAGCTATGCCTTTGTGGGAACTGCAGCTTGGTTTCACTGTGCTACTGAAGTGAGCCCAAGATCTTGTGCGACATTTCAAATAACAAGAGCAATATAATTCTCCATTACTTTACTCACTTTAAGCGCATGTGTTTTGTGGTTAATGTAGTTCCTGGTGTTGTGAGAGAGCAGTAAAAATGAAATCCATGCTTAATGCACTGAACTTTGACAACAGCAGCTGCAAGTCAAAATTAAAATCCACTGCTTTGCTTTGCTCTCAGGGTCTAAACCAGCTTTGAGGAAGTGCTGCAGTGTACTGTGAATGAGGACATCTGAAATGAAAAAACACCTGAATGGCTGCCCAAAGGACAGATCAAATCACCAAAAGCAAACAGTGATGTGCCAAGCTGTTTGCTGAATACTCAGGTGAAATCAGATAAAACCCATAAGCCTTGGAAATTTCAAGACAAAAGAGAGAGACTGAATTTTTTATCATCTGCTGCAAGGCACTAATCATGGAGATAAAAGACTCATTTAGACTGGCTGACTTGACCCAAAAGCCAGAGGAGGCATTGAAGACAATGAAGTTTCTGCCATCGGTCTCAGAGCACTTTAGATCTGACCAGATCTACAGTACAATTTTGTATTAAGTTGTCTTCAGGGGGAGGAAGTGTATTTTGGTTTGGGGTTTTTTTTGAGGGGTGGGGCGAGAACTGTTGTGGTTTGGTTTTTGTCCAGACAGCAGCAGCAGTGGACTGCTGAACATTAGTTATTTTTGTCAGTGATCTGATTATGTCCTTTAGGTTTAACTGCATTTTACAATGACCCAATATACCCAGGTTTTGTTCATTTATTTTCCCTTTATGTCATCAAGGACCTGCTTTGGTTTTGTGGCTGAAGCAGGGATTATGCAGACCCCAGGCTGCCTCTAAAGGAGAGTTCTTTGGGACAGTCTCTGCTGAGTGCTTGCCAGGCATCATCCTCAGCTGTGCCCTGCCTGAGGCAGGTGGAATTCTCTCCAGTGATTTTCTATGAGTATCTACTATAGTGACAATGGGAGAAAAATCCAAGGGAGGAAGGGCGTGCAGACACTGTGATCTTGAAAAGATTGTGAGCAAGGACTGCCAGAAAGAGTCACTGGTGCCACACTTGCCTGCTCATAGGGGATGGTACCTGTGTCATCCAGAACTCCCCACTTGAAATTGGAGTCTTCCTGCTGCCTGTCCTCCACAGAAGAAGCAGTTCCTAATCATAAAGGTTTCATGGCAAGAAAGTCCCTCCTAGAGGGATAAGTGGCAGGTAGGAAAATAACATGGCCCCACTGAGCCTGAAATTTGACATGTGAAGTTAGTCACTTAAAATGAAAGAAAGTGACAAGGTTTACAGCTGAATTAGCTTCCTATGATGTAGAAGATTATTGATTCTGTTAAATAATAAAATCACATTACTGAATGTACTTCTTGTTATATGTTAATGGCAATAATGTAAGTATCTTGCAGATCTTGGTGCGCCATTCACCACTCATTTTCAATAAGGAATAGAAGTAGCAGGAGTCAATAGGTCTGACTCTGCAAGCTTGCTTTCCTTTTGCAGTTAACTTTCCATGTATTGAAATGCTCTGAATACAGATTGAGTTGCTTTGTTGGATATTTATTATTGTTCCACCTGCGTTGGAATGGAAACAGCTATGGCTTTGATAAATAGATTCAAAGGCAGTCCAAATTCATTGTGCCTCTTTTAAATGCTTTTGTGTCCTCTGCTGGAGCTCTTTTTGATTTACTCTTCCAGCAAGATTTCTCTTGAATCAAAATAGATCTATTTCTTGCTTTCATAGAACATCAGTGCAAACCCTTTCTTTGAACCAGATAGTCCCATGTCATGTATTTGTCCAAGTTTTTGAACAGCCAAAGTCTGTTCCTTTTTTCCATGTTGATAGACATGGTACTCCTTCTTAAATCATGGAGGCTAGATAATTAAAAAGAAAGGTGTCAGAATCTGGCAGTAGAACTTCATTAGCTTTCCAAAGCATACCAAAGAACATTCATTATCACAGTATGAAGTATCATAAATAATTAGTACTAAATCCACACATGCCAAGGGAATGATCAGTATGTCTTCATACTGTGATCAGCTTGCCTGTTTATTTCCTTACTGTGTTCATTTGAAAGCTCAATGTTTTGCCAATTCTGCCATTCACACTCATTCTCCCAGCATTTGTGTGAAGAAAGAAAAAACCACTAGGATTGTCTTGCTATTTTCTTAAGTCATGACAGCAACTAATTATAAATATGTCACCAAAAAATAATAGCACTACCTTGATTTAACTCATCCTCAAGATACTTTGTTTTTGAAGGTAGGATGATATTACAAAATGCCATTGTAAATTAAGGCAATATTAAGCATAAGGCTGATGCAAACCTTCCAAAAATGCAGGAAGCTGAGTTTAAAGATGTAATTATATATATAAAGTTCTTCTTCAAGAATTCATGTTTGTGCCTGTTCCCTCTTCTTTTTATTCATGTCCTCACTGAATGAGAACTTCTTTCTCCTACGAGGAGAACTGAGTGCACAGAAGAAACACACTGAAATGACTTACATACACACACAGACTGTGTATTTTACGTAAATATGCATTTAAATTTACTCCCAAGATCACCTTTGTCAGCAGCCCAGGATGTAACTCACTAAATAATGAAAGAGGGGCAGCATTAGTTTAAAGTGATTGCTGTGTTTGCTCCATTATTAAGTTTTGTTGCCTGGTGCTACAGGGCACGGCAACACAGCAGGGGCTAAGCGGGGAGAGGAGCACCATGAAAATTTAACAGGAGGTATGCACCAAGAACCTGCAAACTGCAGAACATGGAGATTCTGAGGCATCAAAGAAATGAACAAAATAATCCACTTCTCCTACAATGCTTACTGTCCTTTCTTCCTCTGTAAATCTCCTACACCTCTGCCTGAAAGACAGCTCCCGCTTTCACCTTGGCTTCAGGTTCAATCCAGCTGTCTTGAGCTAGCCTGTTTATTAAAACTTGCTGTAGAATATAATACTGCTGACAGTTCAGCTACCTGGAGTGCCCTGGTGAGGCCCCAGGACAGGAGAGCAGAGCTGCAGCATGTGCTCAGGGCACAGAAATGGCTCTCTAGCCTCTGCCCAGGACCCTGGCACCAAGGGCTCCTCTGCAAGCTTCAGCTGCTGCCAGTTTGACTAAATGGCTAAAAGCAGTCCACCTTCCTGCTGTGATAGATCCTAAATTATCCATAAGCATAATATGGAGTGATTATCAGTAATATTCCCACTTCTTTTTTTGGGTTTTGTTTTTGAAAAGGAGATGTAAATTAGCCCAACACAAGTGGGAAATATCAATTGTAATAAAATTCCTGATACAAGAGGGAGAAAAACAGTGAAAGCATTTTAAAAGTGTTGAAAGACTCCAATTAATTTTCCATTAAAGAATTGCTCAATGTTTTGAAATTGTACAGAATGAGAAGTTTACAAATTTATCACAGCAGCATAATTCAATTTACAAAGGTTTTTAATTTTTTTTTTACCTTCCTAGCATTTGTGGATGGGGAAGAAATGTACACAGTCTAAAATATTTTCAGAGGCTCCATTTGGCTCCATAGTGGAGCGACTGGCAAGAGGCTATCTGGTGGTATTTCCCAAGAAAGCACTGAAGTGGCAGAACCCATCTGAACCCAAGTTTTCACTAGACTGAGTAAAAGACAAGGCTGTTAACAGCATGTGCTAAATCGAAGGGAAGAGGGGCACAACCACGTTTCTGCCACTGGGCAGCATTTCCCAGCTGAGGACAAGTTGGGGCTGCCCCTCCTGGAGCAAAGTTCTGCCAGAGCCTGGCACAGCTGCCTGTGGAAGGCTGCAGCTTTCCTCCCCCAGGAGAAGCAGAAAATGTTGACAGCAAGGAATGTGGGGAAGGAGCTGGCTCCCAGTGCTGCTGCCTGGGTCTGGATCACCCAGCCCTAGTCTGCCTGAGGGAGCATCACGAGCCTGGGACTGTGACACCTCATGCTGAGAGGGGGAGAAGCTGACACAGCCTGGAGCCAGATCCTTGGAGCAGACAGAAGGAATCCTGATGGATTCTGAGTCAGCTAATATAATACCCAGATTCCACAGAAAACTAAATAACAGGTTTTTGTGTCAGAGAGAGTCTGCAGGGAGCTTGGTTGTTGTCTACAAAAATTCATGGGAGAGATTGCGTTCCTGTTCAGTAGTTCATTTTCAGAAGGTGATTTAGCCACTTGTTTTACTCAGTTTAAAACCATCAGCCTATTATTCATAAGAGAAAACAGATTACAGAGCCTGAGAAGCTGTATTTTTTTTCTTCACCGTGGCTTCAAGCAGGTCCTCCAATACTTAACTGGCCTGGGCAGTTTTCCTCAGCTCTCCTTTGTCTGTCTCCATGGGGAGGTATATCATAGCAAGAAATCAAATCAAAATTTACTGCAAGATTAAAGGCACTGGACATCAGAGCAAGTTGCAAGGAACCACTGTGCTCAGATTTATGCTCAGACCAATGCTGCTTTGAATTCCACTCCAGTTTCACAGATTATCAGGGAACAATAGTCAAGTTAAAACAAGGCTGTTTCTTCTTAGCAGCAATCATGCTTGGCTGGAACTTGCTCTGTCACTGTCTGCACTAATCAGTCACTTCAAAGTTTGCCTGGCACCCTCTGGGGCTGCCCCCCACATACAGCTTCTCCTTACTTTCTCATTTCAACTTCTTCCCAACTGCTGAGACTGGTGGGAGAGAGAACTACTCACCAGATGCAGAGCAGGAACCTCAGAAGCATGAGGCAAACCCAAGCACAAAGGAAGATTTACTTTGTGAACTTGGTAGCTTCCTATTCTACTTTGTCTCCCAAGGCAGATTTCTCTCTGCCTTTGCATCAACAGAAGCAATAACCTTCAGCTCTGCTCCCTTCCTTTCTTCTCCTCTTGTTGCACAATGAAGAAAACTGGCTCAAGGTTAGTGGTAAGAGAGAGCATAGTCTTTAACCAGTTCTCATGCAGCATTTTGATAACTCCTCTGCTAACAGAGCTGATAGAGAAGAGAACAACAGAGGGGAGGCCATTCTCTTCTTGCTCCTTTTCTTCACTACTTTGAAAGTTTTGAGTATTTTCACTTAACTACAGAGCTAACAAAAATGAGAAGTAAAATGGCCTTTGAAATGTGAAAATTCAATATTAGAAATGTGATGAGAAGACACAAATGTAGCTGTTTGAAAAGGTTTGCTGAACAGCGAACACAGGGCTGTTGTACGGCTCCAGCACAGGAAGAATGAAGAGAGCAAAAGGAGCAGGCTGTGGGGAGACAGAGAAGAGACAGACTGAGATTCTTTCAACTGAAAATTCAATACAGCTTCATTCATTATATATTTTTTATGAAACAGAGGAATTAAAAAGAAAAGGCTTGAATGAAACATGGGGCTTCCAGCTTGCTCAAGAATATCGCAAAATCCCCTATTCAGTTTCCCTTGAAGCCAAGAGAAACATGTCTTTTCTGGTTCAATTTTCAGCTCTTTGAAGCAGAAACTCAGTCTTTTATGTGTCCCTACAGTGCTCAGTGCAATAGGTCTCCTGTCTCAGCAGGGACTTCTAAGTGCCATTGTAATAAATTGATTAATCATAATTTTTAATAACTCCTTAATATTTCCAGTATCATCCTTGACTAAAAAACATGTATGCAGGCTGAAAAGGCATGAAAGTTTAATTCAGAATACAGTAAAGATAGATTTTTTCCTACAGGAAAATCTAGCACAAAAGGTAGTAAAAATGTTGTTCATGTAAAGCAGATGCAGAAATAACATTAACAGTGTAACTAAACAGAAACCTTGGCTTTACACCTATTTGTAGCCTAAAAATTAAGTGTACGATGAGTGGGATATGCATCCGCATGCAGGGATGCTATTTATGACTTCAAGGAGAGGGAGATGTACTGTTACCCAGCTCCATCTGCATGGCAATGAAGGGCCACTCAGAGATAGAGGTGTAAATCTTCCTGATGTGATTCCTCCCCACTCTTTTGCAAAGTAGCACTTAATATTGACTCCTATATTGCTGCCATATAACCCCCACAATAAGTGTGGAAATGGAAGGGCCAGCTCACATCTCTCACTGGCTCTGGCTCAGGCTGCAAATGTGGGCGGACACTGCTGCATCACTCTGCACTTCAATAAATGTTTTAAGGGCTTATTTTTCACAGCAGGAGCAGGAATGAAAAATAAGATCCAATTGTACATGTCGACAGGCTGGGAGAAATTCCAGCATGCCACAACACCAAGTACCAGCCCAGCCCTTCCACCCTGTAAAGTACAATTACTGTAAATTGGTTCAGAGCTGGCAAACATCAGAGGCATGTGTGTGCCTCTCTGCAAATATACATATACAGGGCTCATAAATGATTCTGGGGTTTTCTTTGTCTCTCTGGTGGCAGGGAGTTAAAAGCCTTAATGTGAACTATCCTTTTCCCTCAGCTAGGGCAGATTTCTACCTGAGGGAGTTTCTCTAGGCTTCTCTCCAATCCAGTGAAGACCACAAATATCACAGAAGGGGCTCATCTCCCTGTATGGAAAACAGGGAATGCTTGGGCCATTCCCATCTCCCTCCTAGGCAGCTAACTGGGATTTACACATTTTACCCATGGCTGGATTAAATGCTTGCTATTTGGATGCCTAATGTCATTTGAGTTGAAGTTTTGTATAACTCCACAGCAAAAAACCACAAATATATCTAAACATGCTAGTTTTATAGAGAGAGAACTGTCAATTTTAAAGTCTATTTTCTGTGCTAATTTGCAGCCAGAAGAAAGTATTAGGTCCATTAAAAAAAAAAAAAAAAGAAATTGCCTTTTGTAATTTAGAGTTACAAAATAGAGTAAAAGCTAAAGTATAGAAATAGATAAGCTTTTACCTCAGAATTTAATCTTCTGTATTCATGACATAAGCAAAACATAACATGGAATTGTAGAATACCATTGTTTTTCATGTGGCTTTCCATCTCTGATACACACCTCTCATGGCACTGAGCACACTCAGAACCCTGCAGTTCAACCATGCTGCTGAACAGAAAATCCCATATGTGGATGAACACGAGGAAACATTTTCTTGCAAATTATTTCTCAAAAAACATCAGCTGTGTGATAAAGCTGTGGGATTAATTAATTTAGTATGCATCTCTAATTGCCTCATTGCAGTCCTTCTCTCCCAGGACTAAAGCTAATGCTCCATATCTTGAAGTATCTTCAAATTACAGGTTTTTTTCCTTATCATGGCAGGCCATTAAATTATTCTCTTACCTTCAACACATAAGGAATTTTTGTACATACTATATACAAGTACTATATAGACATGCTGCAAGTCTGCATAGATACTGCCACTCCTAGTAGTTGAAACAATTTTAAAATGTGGCTACTTTTTTCCTCTTAATGCTAAAGTACCATTGGGAAGTACAAGACATAGCTCAGATATACAGGTGTATATCATTCCTGTGTCACAGCTATATCAAGAGATTTTAAATAAAGAGACACCACTGGGTCAGCTAATGATCTGACCTAATTTAGCCTAGTTAATCTTCTAGAGAGCCCAGTACCTCATATTTAGCTCAGCAATATCTCCCCCAAAACATCCAGTTATTGATTTGACTATTTTAATGATTTATATCCTAATAGTCGCCAATGGCACTGAGATTTTAGTTTATTTCTACTGTGTGTGTTTAGTTCTCCTGTGTGAACTTGTGTATTTTTTTGAGTGGATTAAATTCATCATGAGTTCAAAGAGAGTGGTATTTGAACTTTTTCCTAGATTTACCAGGAGGATCATTCTGAAGAGTTCAGCTGGATAGGGAACAGACAGTTACCTGGTCTGTTTGAATTTCACAAAAGAAACAAGCCCTAAGCCAAGAATTATTCATGGAAGTGACTCAATGAATAGTTAGAATAACTATATTACATTCATACATACTAATTATACATGATTGGCAACAAAAAGGAGATAAATTATAAATTTGATTTAAAAAAATGATTTGTGAAAGCATACATTTTTTTCATTGAGGATAAAATGTGTATCATGATTTTATTTAAAAGATAGGCCTTGGATGATGTCAGATCCCATGAATAAGCATGGCAGGTGATCACAAAGCTCTCATTGCAACTGAACCCAGCTCAGCCTGCCCAAACCCCAACTCACATGAAAGCCCAGCACTCCCAGCCATGTGTAGGCCAGGAAAAACAGTGATCACATTTATTATTTAGGGAAAGGGACAGCAAAACGATGAGCACATCTTGCAGCAGGGATCTGCAGCCCCTTGGGGGGCAGCAGCGTGTCCTGCAGCCTCTGGCACCGACTCTCTGGGTTTCAGATCTGCCTCCCCGTGCTGCCAGCAGGCTGGGGATCTGCTGGGAGCAGCCACTGCAAGGCTTCCTGCTTGCCTGGTGCCTTCAATATTTCATCTTAACCCCTAACCAGAGCAGATATGTGAGGAGCAAGCTAAAGCAAACTCCTTAGCAACCTGTCTCTCTGGTTTGGACAAGCAAACCCTGACTTGCAACACATGGGAAAAGACAGTCAGCAGTTCCCAAGATGACCCTTCTTTGAAGTGATATCTTTTTTGCCTTATTTGCATTCTGGTTTCCAGCTAAACCAGGACTTGCACTGTTGATGTCCGTGTGTCTGTTCCAGTCCATCCACTAACAATTTCTGACAACTGGGCAACTTCAAATTCAAATTCAACACAGGTAACTTTCAAATATGTCCCTAAATTTCCCTATAGTCCCTAAAAACATTAGTTAGCAACTGTGTCAAATAGAAAAAAAATTACTTATTTTCTGGAGGAAAGTAATCTACAACTCAGTGTAGATTTATCCTGCAGGAGTCGGGAACAAGCCAGGAAGTCTCACAACATTCCCCCAGGAGCCAATGGGGATATTAGCTAAAAAAGCAAGGGGAGAACACAAATTAAGATTAGAAGCACAACAGATATGAGTACATAGGAAACCATATGCCACTAGATTATAGAATATCTTTTAAGGATTGTTGTTTAAAATTTTTTATCCAAGTCTTCTTATAAAACCATTTTTAGGTGTTATGTAATTTATTTTTCCTGTGCTTCTGGGGTCCTGTTTGCAGAAGTACCCACCAAAACTTCTGCAGCACTGTAAACACATTTTTAAAATGATTTATGCCAGCCATATAGCAGCCCTCAGCCTTCAACAATGAAGCCATGGAAACTTCACCAGATGAAGGCTGCTGAAAGGAGGAAGAAAGAGAAGCACTGGCAGACAAATGTGGGCCAGAATCTGGCTCTGATTTCATCTTTGGGAGCAGTGAAGAGCAGGAGGAGCTCCCATGTTCCAGCTCCTACAACAGACTGCTGGCCTTGTCACCCACTGTCCAGGCTTGCTGGGATCATGACACGGTCTTCAACACCTTTCTAAAACCTCATGGCTAGTTTTCCTGTTGTTCCTTTAACCACTAACATATTTTACCTTTAAACAAGGACATATTTAATTAGAAAATGAAATTAAATTACTCAATCTCCCCTTCTTGCTTTAATTTTATCAACATCATAACTTCACTTGGAGCTACTCCTCAGTTAGAGCAAGAGGGAAGCAAAGACCCCCAGTCTGAATGCAAGCTTGTCTTACTTGGTCTTTCTAATTTAATTTTTATTTTTGTAATTCTCACATTTCCTCAGGCTATTTAGGATGACAGCAGCCTATGGCCTTGTGTAATCCAGGACTTGAACTATTTTCAGAAGCAGTAAACTCAAGGAATAAGAAATAACATCTATAAAACTTGTCCAGTGGGTTAACTTGATATAATACTTCAAGACACCTGTTATTCCACATTTACTGGACTTCCTCTGTCTCCTTCAACACTGTACACTTGCTACCTCTTTTCTTGATAAGGAAACCAGCACAATAACCCTAACAGCAGTTTTCCTTCCACCCCTGAGATGTGTATCCTTATAGATTGCATGCAGTGGTTCTCTTGATTCATAAGTGTACCCTGAGTGAACGCTGTTGAATCTGGCAGCTACAGTAATATTCCCCTGCCATATGCATTTTCTGTACAGATCAGGGCCCTTTGCCCACCTCTTGCTAAAAGTGTGCTGAATGAAAGGGTGGGAGCTCCATGACATCTCTCTTGGTGTCTATTATGTTCTTTTTCCTGCAGCCCATGAAAGGCCACAACAACCACAGCTGATAAAGGACAGAGAGAAATGTGTTACAGAATAAAGTGACAATGAAACAAATACAACTCGTGGGAGAGAAGGAATGAGTTGCCGTGGGAAGGCAGGAGCTTTGTTGGATGCCTGAGGTCAGGCTGCATGGTCAGAAAGGAGATTCCTGGCTTTCTGACCCATAGCAGAGACCCTGCAGAGGAAAAGAGGGAGCAGAGGAACCTCATTGTGTCTGGTTTCAGCATACCAGCACCTTGGTGAGATAAACTGAATTTCAGGGCTACAGGAGCCTACCCACTCTAAATGCACACTTCTGTGAGTCCCATCAGAAGGAAAATCACTCAGAGACAGAATGCATATATATCTCCTGAATTACTGAACAGAAAATAAATCTGAAAGCCAAATGGTTCTACCTCAGTTCAGCATGTCAAAAACTAATTTGCTTGTATTAGTATTTTCATTCAAATAAGCCTCCTCTCAAGAAATAAAGCACAGTGCTAGGAAAAATCGTCGGTCCTGCAGCTGTGATCAGGGAATGAATGAGACATGACAGCGCTCTTGTAGATGCTCAGACAGCCTGAGCTTGCCTCAGTCATCTTTTCCTGCGGTGGCAACATCCTGTGTGATGTAGTTTTGTGTAATTTCTGACATTGTCATTTCAGATGTTGTAAAATCCTGGAAGCGAGAGAAGGGACCAGAGTAAGAGGGGAGAAAATACAACATAAAATAGCATCTGACAACACATATCCTGTCCCTTGTGTCATTGCAAGGTTTGCATGACTTGTCAGGATAGCCACCAATTGATCAAAATGTGCCTACAGCTGGCATGGCAAACGTGCTAAGCCTTGGAAACCCCTTGATGCCATAACCTACATAGCAGAGGGGTCAGTTGATTTAGGTTTTCCTTCCATGTAGCAACCTTCCCTTTCTGATCAAAACACTCAAGTCTGAGATGAATGTGTTTCTGCTAATCAATGGTAGCAAACTGGACAAGAAAAAGGCAGGTTTAGCACAATTAGCAGCATTTAGACAGGCTACTTTTCCACAGGTTTCTCAAGAGCTGATACTCTGGACTCTCCCAGCAGGGTTGAACTGATATTGCACTTCCCTCTATTAGAGTGTGAAATTATTTGGGAAATTGTTTGGGCACATGTTTTTGTGGGTGTTGATAGTAAAAGTGCTTTCTGAGGTCTGTCCCACTGTCAGACTGATCAGTTTCATAGAGGAGTTGTCAGACAGATGAAAGGACCTCTAGCATAACTAGAGATGGCAGATTTCTTTAGCAAATCATCCTAAAGCCAGTTAACAATGGATATAAAATGTTTTTTTCTGAATTATATGTGTCACACAAATACTTAGAGCTAACCTGCTGATTGTCATGACTTTCATATAGTTTCTCTGCCACTAAGACACTCAGACACCTTTTAATGAAGATTCTCCCCATTATCAGTATGATTCCTCAACATTTGGTGGTCTCTGCTTCTGTCTAATTAGATGGTCAAATAATATTCCAACTATTCTCTGTTTAATCAACCAAACCGTTTTCATTAGAAAACAATATTCTTCCAGTAGTTTCAACAAACATGAAAGGGGATTTTTTAATGGGAATCCATATGGTTATTGACAAAATTCCATCTCTTTTCCTGCCCTCCCTCATCTGGGTACTTGCTGTGCTTCAGGTCCTGGATTCCACAGGAGTTTAATATTGAGATATGGAGAGCAGCATTTTTACAACACAAGTTCAGGAGGATACTGCAGAACTAAGAAAGAGATTCTAGACATTCCCTGGTGCGCAAACTGCTCAGGAGGAGCCAATTTGGATCCTCCCATCAGGGGTTTTCACTGTTGTCATCAGTGAAAATCAGTTTTCAGTTATGGTGACCCTGCAAGAGACTCTCACATAAGCATGGCATTTCTAAATCTGTGAATAACTTAAGATGGACTTGCAGGGCAAAAGGTTTAAAGCAGCTGAATGGATTCTGAGCTGTGGAAAAGGGACTCTTGATTTAGGTAGCCTTCAGTTTTGGGTTCCCATTTCTCAGAAGGTACCTATTTTCAGATTCTTTGTAGGTTGTTTCAGGTACTCAAAGTAATTAAGCAGCTGCACTGTGAAAGACAAAGCCCTCAGGATCCTCCAGGGCTCATAGCCCAAAGTGGAAGCAACCAGAAATCTCCTGCCACTCTGTGATGGCAGCTGGTTCTGTCCTCTGGCTCCAGAAATAAGAGAATTTAAAGGGGCTCATTGCTCCTTGAGCAACTAATCAGAACAAATACAAATTCTCATCACCTTTAGATAAAATAAATTAGGTTGTTCAGTTCTGTTTTGTTGTTTTTTTTTTTTTTTTGGTATTGTTCTCCTAAGAGAGGGGAGAGTAGCTTATGGAGAAAATCACAATGATTTTAGTAAACAGATATTCTGGTGTTTGATGTATGAATTAAGAGGGAACAGTGGTTACTAAAAAAAATACACTACAGAAATAAGGAATTACTTACTATGCATACCACAGATAGAATAAAAACAAAGAGCCACATTATGCTCTCATAAGAGATAATAAAAATTTCATTCTCTTGCATTTAGACTAATTGTACCTGAATTGTTTATTACAAGACCATAATTTGGTCAATTTTTAAAAGTGTTTATGTTTTTTTCCAAGATGATTTTGGGTGCAAAACTGAAAAAGTATTCCAGGCAGAGGGCTTGTCTGCCACCAGTGGAAAAAAAAATAGTCTAGCCTTGCAATTAATATGTTACAATGGTAAATGTAAATACTGACAATTCATTAGCAAGACTATTTGTAAAGCATGAGATCATAGTACTAAAAAGTGATTGTAATTCAAAGTCTTTTAATTCTTTAGTTTATTAGCTTTTGAATTATTAGAATTGGTTTACAAGCTCTTTTCTTTAGCAAGCCAAAAACTTGCTTGGAAAAACAAAACAAAACAAAACAAAACAAAACAAAACAACCCCCAAACCCCCAAAAAACAAACAAACAAAAAATAGAAACAAACAAAGCAAAACAAGAACACCGTACAAACGATACCATTGGCATGGTAACAATGACCAAAAAAACCCAAAAAAACCAAAAGAAACAAAAAGAAAGACAAACTGGGGTTCTGGATGAATTCTGAACTTACAAAAATAGCAGGTATGGAAAACTCACAAAAAAATATACAATCTGCTATCATTACACCCTTACACTGTCTCATAATACAAAAATTAAATTAAGATCTGAGTTTTATTTCAATAGCAATAAACTAGGAATTAAGTATTATTTAATAATTATTTCTGCCTGTCAGTTCTGTGTTTGTAAAAACCTACATCACTTTCTTAAATGTTTTTATGTTGTTATAGTTCTTGTTTACATCTTAGTACAATTATTTCTACAGTACTATGAAAGGCATCGAGGGAAAATTTTACATGTGTTGCTGAACAGTACTGAATTTCTCCACAATGCCAGAAGTACAAATAAATCCTAGTTTAGTGATGCTCAGCGTGTCTAGGTGATCATTAGGGATCTCAGAGAGACTGACAGCATAAATACATTCTAGTCTCTTTAGAAAATTGTGTTGGTTTCACGTGCTCAGGGGAGGGGTGGATTCGCCTCAGGGAAAGCTCCATGAGGCTGGGGAGTGGGAGGGGCTCTC
>JAOTQP010000304.1:7345002-7357196 GCA_026413545.1 Cichladusa arquata | reverse complement strand
AACAAAACAAAACAACACAACAAAAAACAACTAGAACAAGACCTTTATTTGAAGAAAAAGTAATAGAATTCAGATAAAGTACTTTGGAAAGTGTTAGTGGGCTACTAAACTAATGCCATTTGAAAGAAAAGTCCTTACTCAAACTCCAGTAGTAGAAATTATTGTAGGATTTCTCTTTTGCACTAAAAAGGCTGGGTTTTAGCATAGGAAGCTTAGTCTGAACTTGCATTAAACTTATCAGCTTAAGGAAAATCCTCCATCAATCAAGGCTCTGAACTTGCTTAAGGAGCTCAGATTCAAGGGCCACCTTTATACCACAACAATTTCTGCAAGTTTTTTCTCAGCCTGGTAACTGAAGCTACACCATAAAATATCAATAAATATCCAGTCACTTTGGTATCTATGCTTACATACAGTTTTTTTAGTGCCCAAGATAGCTCAAGCTGAATAAGAAAACATTATTCAGTTGCAATCTATCACTGGAAGCCTGTATTTCTTTTTCGTGTAATACTCAGAGTACCTTGAACAGCAAAACAAAACGCTAGAAAGAATCCTTATTCCAAATATACAACAAAACCCTCAAACAGGATCCTCTAACTCCCTGCCTGGTGCATGTTTTCCCCAGTCTCTCTTATCAAGAAACATCCTCAAAAGTTATTTGGAGCTGTTTTGAAGAGGGCACAGTAGCAGCTAGTCCGTCATAACAAGGGCAACACCTGTGTTTCCCTGGCTATCTGGAATCCCAAATCCAGTCTGTATCTTTTTGTGGTTTAGGAGTGAGACTAAGGATTTCAGTTGTCACTTGACAATGAAACACGACAGGATATGATTATCTGAATATGGAATCAGATTTCTGGGGAAACTGCCTGTCTGAAATCATTGCATTTTTATTAAATTTGACACTACATGTAGAGATAAAACAGTCAGTGACTACATTTCATTACTGTGGTAAAAAAAGACTGCTTTAATATAAAGCAGACTGCCTAAAGATTCAGGTTGCATTAACAAAACTTACTACACTGCTTTGCTCCTCAGATAAGCCTTCTGGAATGAATGCATGTGGACAAAAAAAATACCACTCAGCACAGGCTGTAGTAGCACTGTTTGTCAAAGAACAATTCAGCAAACTCAGGCATTACTTGGAGTGAACAGAAAAAGCAGAGTTTAGTCTGAGTGTGTCACAGGAATGGGGCATGAGCCAGGCTATGGATGACACACAGTGGTGGGCTTTGTGTCACATATCCTGTGGCACTTATCCATGAGGGCAGATAGTTACACACCAATTTTCAGTACTACAGACATTGAAGGAATTGTAGTTCTCTGGCCCTAGCAGGTATAACATGCACAGACAGGCTGCATATATCTCAAAACACAGCATACTTCAATTTCTATAGTCCCAGCAGCAAAGTTCTAGCAAACCATGCCAGACAGTTCTTGTCTGGAGAGGCAGTTCAGGTAGTTATTTATTTCCAGCATTATTGCTAGCAGATAGTTTCCAGGCATTATTAAATTCCTACTCCCTAACAACCAATTCCCTGTTATTAACATGCATTGACAGCCACTCACTACCTGTAAATGTACAATGAATTTGGCACAAATCAAGCTTCATTTGCTGCCTGGGAGTATGGATTCAGTTTGATGGACACTATCAAAAACAAACCACAGAACTGCTTGAGGCCAGACAACACAGAGAAGCCAGTGAAAGTGAAATTTCATCTAAAAACTGGGGAAGTCAACTGGATGGCACTGCTCCATCCGTCAGTGTTGCACAGTATAAAAGGACAGAAGTAATTCTCTGTATTTCTAGCAAATTACAGAGAGTTTTCCAGGCTCAAAAAAATTTTCCACTCCATTATCAAGCAAGTAAAAAACATGATAGTGAAAATTGAGAAGTGTGTCTCTATTATTTTTAAGAATATTACAAATGGACCTTTTAAGATGATTATTGATGCATTGACAGTTAATGCACTGAAGCATTAAACTGAGAGGTCTTTTCAGCTACCTAGGAATACATATGTCAATTTGTTTATCTAGCTACCAAAGTAGATTCTTCTGATGGTCCCCCTCACTCCCTCTGGAACCATTCTGCTTCCATGTGGGGCTAGAACTGCCCTAGTTTGTAATATCATGGACCTTCCTCCTCCACTCTGGGAAAAGAGGTTTTTGAGCACTTACAGAGGTGCAGTCATGAGCATAGAGAGACCAAAATGTCTGCAAAAAAAGTTTATCCTAATCTAGTCATTGAGGAGTTAGGTCTAAACCAGAGTAGAGATTGCCTAAATTCTGAGGAAAACACAAAACTTGTAAACTCTGTATTGCTCTAATGGTTTCCTCTCTCCTTGATGGAGCCCTGTTGAAGAGAATAAGCCCTCTCTTATTCACTTCCCCATATTATTCGCCATCCATTAAGGGAGTTCATATCAGGCAGCAAAACTGGCTAGTGATGATTAGGCAGAAAAAGTAATTAGCAGGAAACACTCTAATCAGGGAGCATGAACTGAAAACTCAGGGAACTGTCAAGTTCCTTGGTCAAGAGAAGCATGGATAATAAACCTTACACTTAAACATGATTGGGTTTGAAGAGGAAATGTTTTGGAATGGAGGAACTGGGAGAGAAAAGTTAATATTGGTACTGGAATTTATAATAATAAAGGGAGTGGTTGCAAATGGAGCTCTTAAAGCTTCTTGAGAAAAATCCATTATTCTTTATTTTTAATTTTGTTTGTAAAATAGAGAAAATTGTCCTAACTTCTCAGCCATGGAAAAAGCCCACAATGTTTTGCTGAAATTTCCAGCAATGTGAACAATCAGTAAGTGACCAATTTTAATGAGACTTCCAAGAGCCATTAGAAAGCTAATGGTTTCTCAGGTTATTTCACTTTGTCAGTTGATTACCTTGCTCTGTGCTGGGAGTGCATGTGATTACTGCCTTGCAGGGATCAGCAGCAGCACCTCTTATATCCAAAACAATGGAAGTGGTGAAAAGTTGGACTTTTCCTGCTTGGCCTGGGCTTTGCCCCCAGCTCCTCTCCAGGCAGCCGGCAGAGCTGGTGCCCAGCTTGGCTCTGCATCCCATCTCTGCCCCACACTTGTCCTAACTCACTGTGAAACCCAAGCAGTAAATGCCTTGGGTGGCTTCTGGGGCTGGCTCAGAGACTTCATTTCACAGAGCACTTGAGCCCCAAGAGGAGAATAAACACAGTATTAAAGCTGAATTTCTTTCCAGTAATACATTTCCATGTGCTGATCACCACCTCCTGTGGTGTTTAACCCATGCAATACAGCACTGGTATGTATTCTGTATGAGAATTAATTATTCAGAGTATGGATAACCAATCCTTCTCCCTGAAATTCCACTCCTTGTAAAAATTCTAAAACAGTGAGAAAAAATCTTGGAAGTCACACTGACAACATTTCCAAGGGAGGATTCCTGGATGTGGCTGTCCTTAGGCAATACCACTTATTGTTCAAAAGGTGAAGATGGACCTTTGCCAAAGGCAAAACAAGATGATTTTGAAGATGATTATGGTCCAGTTACATTAAATCCCTCTGGAAATAGCTGTATTGTCTTGAAGGCTTTCCAGGTTAAATGCTGTCACATTTATCCTGGCAAATGCAGAGTAACATCAAGAGATATGTTTGTAGGTCTTGGCTAACACCTAAAAACTGAATCAGCTCTATTATTGCCTTTATTGCTGACATCTGTTTCTCCCTAAAGATGGGTAAATAACTGCGGCCAACACAGCTGACAGGGAGGAAAGAGATACAAATCAAAAAGGAAAAGTGCCTCTGGGACCATTTTCAGGCCCCCTGACAATAAATTTCAAAGGCTGCTACTTCCTTACAGCATGTAGTTAGACCCTAGGCTGTGCTAGACCCACTACTGCAGGATGAATCCCTCTATGACACAGTTCTTGGTTTTATACTACAGTGGGATCACATTCCCAGTGTTCCCCATACTAAGCAAGTGAAAGGATACATGTTTATCCATGAGAGCTGTAATGATGCCATATTAAGTTTAAGAAGTTTAAGACATGGTAAAAAGAATTACCCTTCCAATCACTTGTGCTGAGAAGAGAAGGAGAGCCCTGAATTGAGGGTTATACTGCTTGAAACAGCCCCAGTAAAGCCTCCTCTGAACACAGTTTATTGTGCACATTTGGAATATCCCATCTGGCTCTTTTTTTCAAAGAGAAGGATTTAAAGGTAGTAAAGAACGCGTTCTTCACTCAGACCTATCTTCATGTATTACGAATGGAGAAGTGACAGTGAAAAACAAAGCTCAGCCAAGTGGAAGAAAAGTGGGTAAGTTATTTTGTTTATTATATCCATTACAGTTATGCCCAGGGACACGATGAGTCTAGGGCTCTGTTGAGCAAAAATCACCATGCAGCACAGAGTAAGAGCTGGTGTGAGTTCTGAAGAGCTCACAGCCAAACAGTCAAGCCAAAAGCCACTGCAGACACCGAGCACCCAAAAGGGTTGGGAACACAGCTGTCCTGGAGGACATCTCAGGGTCATAGGAACAGCTTCATTATTTTCCTATTGTCAAGACTGATTTGGGTTGGGTAAAGGTACAAATTACTGGTGGGAAAGAATAAGTGAAGTGGAAAACCAAAGTGGCAAGACAATGAGGAGAGGAAGGAGGAGAAAGCAGGAGCAGCAGAAGGCACTGAATGCACTAGGTCCTGCAAGGCAGCACTTGCACTAGGGACTGGGGATAGAAACAGGCATGAAGACACTTGCCAAAATATGCACAAAATCTGCAAAAGAATAAATTTCATATTCCAGATATTTCTATTGTAGCAATGTCATACACTGATTAAAATGACAGATATCAATTCTACATTGAAAGTAGATGCTAACAGAAGGCATGGCTGCATTGCCCTATCTTTTGCCATCTGTATAATTTTCCTATTTATTAGTACACATTAGAGATATGAATTTTAAAAAAAATCCCAGCTCCAGGTTAGGAATTTCAGTACTGAAACTAAAGGGTTTGAAGTTTTCCTGCAGTTTCATCCTATGCTGCAGTATAAAGCACAGACAGGTACTTTTGAAAGAAAACCATCAGGTCTTACATGCAAACTACAAAATTTCAGTTGCCCACAAAATTCTTTCTAAGAGTGTATTTTGATCATTGATCTAGACACTTTGGAGAAAATATTACTGAAAAATCATTAGACAGCATTAAATAGCCTCATTAAACACTAACAAGTTGATATCATTGAGCTAGAAAAATTGATGAGATATGTTTGACAGATCTGTAGGAGCAGCAGAAGGACTCCCAGTCATTGAGGCTGAAGATGGAGCTGCCACAGTGGCTTTCTGCACTGGGGACATTATGCCTATTTAAATTGTTTCAGAGCTGTCTTAAAACTGTGCACAGGAATGACTCTAGAATAATTGGCAATAAAATGATGAGCCTTTAATTGTTTAGGTCTTGGGGGAAACAAGAATCTGTTTTGCACACAAGTTTCTGGTAAATTTCCAATTCTTGGAGACAATTTGCAATAGCTTAGCAGCAAAAAAACAAGTATTCTTTGCTAGTTTATGCCAAAACCAAAAAGAATAGAAAGATACATGCACAGAAAATAATCTTCACTGCCAAACCCACAGAAGCTTATCCTGAAGTTACAGAGCAGCAACTTCAGCAAGGAGTGCATTTAAGGCTGCTTTCCTTGTCTCACACTGTATGCCAAGGGTGACCTCTCTGTCTGCTCACATCTGCTCTGGGCTTCTCTGTGAGCAGAGCAGCTGCCAGTGCCTTCAGCAGCATCACTAGGACCAGTTCCTCCATCACCCCCCATCTCAGTGCAGCACTGCCTTGAGACCCAACCGAGACTATAGTCTGCTCTCCAAAAAAATCTCAAGAGGTTGTGTGGGAGGTCTAGTGCTGGCCAAGTTGCCAGTGCACCCACTAGAATTATTTACTCATTTCCTGCTGTGAGATAGGATTAAAAGGAAGGCAAACCAGGCTCAAACTTTAAAGGGTATAAAGGAAAACTTTATTAAAAGAAATTAAAAAAAATAATAAGAATCAAAATAAAACCTTCAGAACACTTCTTCTCCCCCACACCCTCTTTTATTTCACACTGACAAGGCACAGAAGCAAATCAGTCAGTTTACCACCTCTAGAACAGTCTCTCTCCAGTTCACTCAGGGAGAGGAGTCTCTCTCATCAGCCTATGGAGCCTTCTCCACAAGAAAACAGTTTTCTCATGACTTCGAATAAGCCACCCGCAAGAATGGAAACCTGATCACTGTGTAAAAGTCCCTCCCCTCAATTTACAGTTTTCCCCACAACTGTTTTTGAGGGCTCACTCTTTAGCTAATGGAGTACACTTTTAAGCATAAGCTGTTCAGAAGCAAAGGTTCTCTTCATCTATCTCTGAGATCATCTTCATCTCTGGGAGCAGAGGTCTTCTTCCCTGGGGGCAAAGGGTCTTCACTCTTCTCTCTCTCTGTTCAAGCTTCTCATGGGATTACAACTACTTCAACATCTGCTTACTTTAGCATAAATTTTGCTAGTATCTACAATGTGAATGCTTCAACCACCCCATGCTTTTTCCATGATTTATAGGGATATTCCATATATCACAGTCCATCACCATAGCTTACAGGAGAATTTCAGTCCAAATTAGGGCATCTCCTCGTCCCCTCCCATCTGGGACCTGACTCTCCTTGTCTGATCTCCATGTCTCCATGTTGTTTCTCTGTGTGTTATTTCTCTGACCTTGTCTTTCACTCAAGAGAGGATGGAAGGTGTGCAGTGAAAGAGTTGGTGATATGCTCCCCGCCGGTGGTGGCTGAAGCTGTTTGCGGTGGGGAATATTTCGGTGGCCATGCTGAGGGGTGGCTAGGATCTTTAGAACTCAGAGGCAGCACCGGCGGGCTGATGGCTTCCCCTGCCCTTGCCCGGTGGTTTCTGGTGAAACTCAGCATTTCAGCCCCACTGGGGGAGGAACCTGGCCCAGCCAGACTAGTTACTTGTTGAGAAGCTGGAAGCAAAAGAGGGATTCCCAGGGTTTTTTGTCTAACTTTTTCATTGGTGTGACAATGTGTCAATATTAAAAATCAGCTGCTGATTAGTTTTTGTCAAGTCTAAAGGAAGCTGTCAAGGTCCTTACAGGGAATTATTTCCATAACCGATTCCTTCCCTTCCTTACCAAAAAATAAATTAATACAAAACCAGAACAGGTTGCATCCATTTTTGAATTAATTATTTTATTAATACTTAGGTTTTTAACATAATTTCACCTTTTAAAGTTTGAAGTTCTGCTCATTCTTTCTTTTTCGTTAATGTGTATTTGAACTTGACTAAAGTCAAAACTTCTAAGGAGAGGCTGGAAGCTGAAAAGAGGACAAAATGTGATTTCGAGTTTGGGAATTACCTAATACATCACCCTTTAAAAATTATAGATAATATTATATTGCTAAATGTATTTTTGTTTTCTCAGAAAGCCTTTTTAATTGTGAAAAAAAATAACACAAGTGAGAGAAGAGAAATTTTGGTTACTTCCCCTCCTGTCAGCACAGTAATGAAGACAACCGAGGCAAAACCCAATGTTCTGCATCATCAGGAGCAAGGCAGTTTCTTTTTTTTTTTTTTAGCCATAAATCTTGGTGTCAGTGTCCCTGGAGGGTTTCATCATTCTTCTCTTTATCCAGAATTATTTACCTTAGCTTTCAAAATGTTTGAGTTTGGGAAGAAAAGAGCTCATCGTTTTGTGTGCAATTTCAGCTGAAACTAATTCCAAAAAGCTCTGGTGATATACATGGAGCATTCCAGTTGTACAGTACAGCAAAGCCTCTCAAATTTCTGCTCAAGGTACTGAGAGAAATTGGTTGCTTAGTGGAGGTGGTTTGTCAATAGGAGTGAGGCAGACCCAGAGTCAATAAGGTGCTCTGGGGAATACCAAAAGAGGAGTCTGACACCCTGGAGCACCTTGTTATTGTGCTCTAATACAAACTTTAGTATTTGTACCACACAAAAGATTCCTTTATCCCTAAAGAGGCAGCAAGAACAAACTAGTTTGCTAGATTTTACCAGATAAGGCTTCAAGGTTGTTACTTCCAAAAGACAGAAATCCTCTGTCAGAGTATCTTTTAGCTGAAGTTAATTAAAGCAAGTGGTCATTATTTTCTTCACCAGGGAAAAACATAGTCACTGTGTTCCCAAATCCACAGGAGATGGGCAATCCTGACTTAGTTTTAATTCTGCTTAGAATTTTTTTTTCTGCCACTCAGACATGAAGTTCAAATTATTAAAAAGTTCCACTTCAGAAAGCCATGTTGGCTTTCTCTTGCCTTTCCACAGACTGAAGTGGGCTCTGGCTGCTCAGATGTCTCTTGAGCTGGCTACCAGCTGCAAGGCTGGAAGAACTGTAGTAACAGAGTAAGAGGAGCAGAAGTTAAATTATTTTCCCTCCTAAAACAGTGAAAGATAGCATTGTTAGATCAAAATATCAATAGAGAAGGAGTGCAGATACACTTCTGCTTCAGCGCTAGTATCAGCAAGGAGACTTGCCCACGGAAGATCGAATGAATATGAAGCAATGCCTGGCCAGTGGCCATCGACTGGCTGCACAAAGGCAAAGTCATTCCCTTCGTGATGGCCTGGCTGCTGGGGAACCTCTGGCCAGACACACACTTGCCTGTCTGTAGAACAACTCAGGCAATGATTAACCCTGCAGGCAGCAGCCAGAGTTTAGGCTGGAAGCACAGAGCAGTAAGGAGGGGCTATTAGAGCAGCAGGCAGTGCAAAGGGCCTTGCTGGTGCTGTGTGTGACTTGCACATGAAAATTCTGTGTAGATCCCTGAGATTGGGCACCAGCCTCGCTCAGAGCACACAGCTCCAGAGGAGGGAGATGATGCTGAGAAAAAAAACCCAGACTGAATATCGGGTTTTGTGAATATTTCCATTCTAGTCAAGAGAGGCAGCAGCGCTGCCTGCATTTGTCAGCACCTCTGGGCAGCCCACAGAAGTACCCTCTTCCCTCTCCCCAGCCTGCCCCACTCCTCTGCCCATCTATCCTGCTGTGGCAAGGAAAACACTGCCTAAAGCAGAAGATGGGGTTAATGGGACGAGAATCCTTTAAACCCAGGCTAGTTAAGCAGGCTGAGCTGAGCACATCATCCCTGTTCTGACCACATCATCCTTGCTCTGAGCACATCATCCCTGTGCTGCACATCATCCCTGCACTGCACATCATCCCTGCTCTGAGCACATCATCCCTGTGCTGCACATCATCCCTGCACTGAGCACATCATCCCTGTGCTGCACATCATCCCTACACTGCACATCATCCCTGTGCTGCACATCATCCCTGTGCTGCACATCATCCCTGCACTGAGCACATCATCCCTGCTCTGACCAAATCAGCCCTGCACTGCACATCATCCCTGCACTGAGTACATCATCCCTGTGCTGCACATCATCCCTGCACTGGGCACATCATCCCTGTGCTGCGCATCATCCCTGTGCTGCACATCATCCCTGCACTGGGCACATCATCCCTGTGCTGCACATCATCCCTGTGCTGCACATCATCCCTACACTGCACATCATCCCTGCACTGAGCACATCATCCCTGCTCTGACCAAACCATCCCTGCACTGCACATCATCCCTGCACTGAGTACATCATCCCTGTGCTGCACATCATCCCTACACTGGGCACATCATCCCTACACTGAACACATCATCCCTGCACTGAGCACATCATCCCTGCTCTGAGCACATCATCCCTGCACTGAGCACATCATCCCTGCTCTGAGCACATCATCCCTGTGCTGCACATCACCCCTGCACTGAGCACATCATCCCTGTGCTGCACATCATCCCTGCACTGCACATCATCCCTGTGCTGCACATCATCCCTGTGTTGCACATCATCCCTGCTCTGAGCACATCATCCCTGCACTGCACATCATCCCTGCGCTGCACATCACCCCTGCACTGAGCACATCATCCCTGCACTGGGCACATCATCCCTGCACTGCACATCATCCCTGCACTGAGCACATCATCCCTGCACTGAGCACATTGTCCCTGCACTGCACCTCATCCCTGCACTGAGCACATCATCCCTCCTCTGACCACATTGTCCCTGCACTGAGCACATTGTCCCTGCTCTGGCTGCGGGGGCTGTGCCGTGTGGGCTGCAGAGCATGGAGCTCATCCTGTTCCAGCACAGGCTCATTCCTGCCTTTTGTTACTGCCCATGAATGTTAATCATCAACACCTTGTTTTCAAGTAATGGTTCGCCGCATGAATCACCCGCAAGACGGTTGTAATTCAAGACACACCGCTGCAAACCAGCACAACATAACCTCAATTGTCTCGCTTTCGTATATTTCTTTCGGGTTATAAAATGTCTGATTTCACTTCCTCAAAGTTGCAGAGACAGAGCAGAGTTCCTCCCTGCAGCAGCCAGTAACTATGGTGACCAACACCAGTGCGATGAACACACCTTCTGTTCCAACAGGAGCCCAGAAGCACTGGAGTTAAGAAGTAATATAAATAGAAATAGGACTGAAAAGAAAAACAAAGCGCTGGGAAAACTTTGTCTGGGTGGAATACTGTGAAATATGTTATTCATTAATGCCTGTGTATGTGTATCTCAGGGTCTTGTGACCCTTCACCATTTAAAAACACCAGACAAAAACAGCAAAGTATATTTTTTATGTTTAGATGGGAAGAACAGAACAGATTTATCGCTGCCCCTGTCACACAAACGAACACACTTTGGAGTATTGAGTGGCTGATTCCTCCTTTACAGGGTATTCTTTTAGAAAGCTGTAGATCCAGCCATGTCTGGTATGTGGCACAAATGTGGTAATAGACAGATGCAGGCCTGCAGGACTCAACAGATCTGCTGCAAAGTCAAGCAAGGAATGCCCTGATCTGCCTGTTCTGCCAGGGAAGGGAACACAAGGTCTGCAGGATAGGTAAAATGCTGTCCCAGCCTTACTCCTTAAGTGTGCTTTCAGCTGCTCCTGGCCAGTGAGTACTTGGGAGCTTCTGCTGCCAGAGAAAGCTTCAAGTATGAGGGGCCAGGCCTGAGCATCCCTCTGGTACTTGGAGGTGATTTTGCTACCTGGGAGAGAAATGTGTGTCAGGGTGCTGCCACATCTCATCATTGAGTAGTTTGGGCTGGAAAGCAGCTGAAAGATCAGTTCATTCCAACCTCCCTGCCAGGGGCTGGGACTTATCTGAAATCTGTCTTCTCTGCTCCCCATTGACACTAAAGGGTAAACTGAAAGGGAGTGATTTACCAAAAGTCTGCATAATAAAGGCTTTGCCAGAATTAAAAAGCCAAGTTGTTGTCTCCAGTTAAGCAATGAGCTATCATACATAATTCAAAAGCTTTTTTCAGAATATTTCACACATTAATTAGTAGTAGTACTATGAACATTCTTCTAATTTTATCACCGATAGTTTTTTGCTGCTTCCTAACTGTAAAAGAACTTCTTTAATCTCTGGAATTTGTACGATACATTACATTACTTCTGCCTCCTCTTTTATTCACTTTTATAAAACAATGTGTTTCTGTTTACCCTAAGTCTGTAAGAAAGCAATTTGCTATGTAGCTGGCAGCTGTTTGGTGTACCACAGAGTTTCACTGGTTGTATTCCAGCCAGAAACGGGGGCAGAGGAGGACAGAGGAGGGCTGATTGCAGTGATATTTCAAAGAACGGTGTGATGGTTTATTCCAAATTAAAGGCTGGAAAGGGAAAGCTATAGGTTTCAAGAGTTAAACAGGGAAGAAATCTTAATTTACTTTAATGTCTTTGCTCACAGTCAGCAGGTTTCAGGGCACATGTGTATCCAAACTAATCAAATGGTGGTTTCTGTGTGACAGTCTCTCCGCCCCACTTGACACCCCTCAAGGCTGTTTTCAGCTTGCTGAAAGTATTCGCCACAAAGTCTGGAGAACCTGAGCCAGGCACGATTTTTTGCTGGTGAAGAGGTAGAGCAAACCCTAGGGCACATTTTATGTTCCTTTTCATGTACTATCTCAAAGCACTCTCTCCTCCCCGCACGCCCTCCCTCCCCCCCAGTGCTGTCCCTTCTGAGTAAACACAAAAACAAAACAAAGAGCCCTTCTTTCCTCTCTGGAAAAAGAAAGAAAAAAAAAAAAAAAAAAAAAAAAAAAAAAAAGAAATAATAAAAAAAAAGAATGAAAACAA
>JAOTQP010000304.1:7287125-7324422 GCA_026413545.1 Cichladusa arquata | reverse complement strand
AGAGAGAAAGAGAGAGAAAGAGAGAGAAAGAGAGAGAAAGAGAGAGAAAGAGAGAGAAAGAGAGAGAAAGAGAAAGAGAGAGAAAGAGAGAGAAAGAGAGAGAGAGAGAAAGAGAAAGAGAGAGAGAGAGAGAGAAAGAAAATACTACACTCATTTTTTTTCTTTGCACTTTCAACAGACAGGGAATGTGATTATTTTTGTACCACGTTCCTTGGGTTATCAGTACCGGTCTTCATGCTACCATGAAAAAAAACAAGAGAGGTCATCAAAAGTAAACTTCTTGATTTCTCAGTCATCTGCCAATAAAAACGTTGAGATGAACAGCTAATGGCCTATCTGTGGTTTCACTCATCGTATGGGACTAGAAATGCCCAGCTTTGTCTCGTTCTTTCACCCATGGTCCTCATAAGGCTACAAAGTTTTGTGCTGTAACACAATTTACACCAGTTTGAAGCATGGCAGATAATACCAGAATGGAAATTTTCCTGCTGCTATTGCAGCCAAGAGGCCCAAATCCTGAACTACTGTTCACAACTTCTAAGGGATCCAGCAAATTCTTCACTACTGCAATTTGGAGCAGACTAGATATTAATAAAGAAAACAATACCTAAAAGTTTGTCCTCTGTGGCTTAGTCAGTCACAAAAAACTTGATCAGACCTCAAGAGTCTGAGTTCATGTTCATTCATTAAGTGTAAATATCAGGCCAGAAATCTAGAGAGAAATATGCAGATAGCAGCAAAGGCTAGGAACAGCGCATTCTTTGAAATGTCAAAGTTCTTACAGATTAATTATGCAACTATGGAAAACAGGAAAGCTTTGTTTGCTTGAACCTAAGAATAGCTGCTTAAATGACTGAAATAATAAAGAAGTAGGCAGAAGTGGATACAGGTTATTTTTCTGCACCCCAAAACCATTAGTAAAAAAGGAATAAAAAAATATCTGATCTTCTCCAATAGTTTTCTCTGAAATGAGAAAATTCACAAGGTAGATGAACCTAAACCCTAATCTGAACCCAGATCAAGGTAATTTTCCTGCTGTAAACATCTGTGAAAGTTGGGGGAGTATTAGGCAAACCCCAGAATCCATGTGGTTTCATTAATTGACCGTGTTGCATCATTACACAATTCCATCAGGATTTTAATTTTTGTTTGCTTCGTTTGTCTGGGCACCTGTTTGCATACCTGGTTACTTGGTGATAAAGGCAGAGTAATTTCCATTCACTATAGGAAAGGCATTAGTAAATGAGAATATGTGGAACAATATTGGGTGGCTCTTGTGCATACGACAAGAGCAAATATCTGCCCTGCACTGTGTTCTGCCAACCCTCCTGATTCCTAGAGCAAGAACAGGCTGGTGTCACTGGCACTCTGCCATGTATTCACAAGGCTTATCATCACTTATATTCAACATAAATACCATCTTTAACACAGAGATTATGTCCTATGCACAGCAAATTTTCACTTTAAGAAAGTAAGAGCTGCTGCTTCAGGACCAGGGATTAGCTGGGACTGATCTCATCTCTCCTTGCAGTTAACCTACTTCTGGCATAAATTCAGACGTACAACTGCTGCCTGTTTACAGTGCCAGACAGCCCCAGGGAGTGGAGTGTGGAATATTCCACATTCTGATGTGGAACACACCTGGAGCATATTTTACTTGGGACCCAAATCATATCTCACTTTCAGGAGCTCTATATTCATCCCGTTTGGATTAGCACAAAGGAATACAATGCACCTGCCCAGGCCACCAGGCACCATACTTTCCCAGTTCCAGCCTATTAAATCAGTTTCTACCAGCTGACTCAAAAGGAAGCTGACATTTAATAGTTAGATTTTCGGGTTAATACGAGGTAGGCAAATTGCACAAAAAGGTTTGAATTTCTGATCAGCAGTGGAAACATAATCACTAAATACTGATGGTCTTAGAGGAAAAAGTGGTGGCAGACTGTTCTGGTCCAAGGAAGAATTCCAAGCTCAGGAGAAGGTCTTGAAAATGAGGTGAGAAGGATGAATAATGTGCAAGGGTTGGACAGAAAAGCACCTTGCTTAGAAAGCAAAAATGAAAGGCAAGAGACAAACAGGAGCAAAGGTGTTCAGTCTTTGAGGAGAGCACCTATCCCTACATGTGTTTTTTAAGTGTCAGTTTTACAGATATTTCACCTGCAGAAGGAGTATTTAAACAGCAAATTGTTGAAATAGCAAGCAGTGCTAGTATTTAAAGATGTGGTATTACATCACCTAGGCAGCGAGTAAGGTGGATTATTTAATCTCTGTGGTAGATTTCAGGGGATTCTGTAAGCATCAAACAAGTCAGAAAGAGGGAAGATTATCATTTTCCAGACACTGAAAGCATACAATTTGGCTGAAAAGGAAAGGGACAAATCCTGTCTTCTATTACACTGATTTATACCTGGAGCAACTCAGCCAAAGTTAGTTTCTCAGTGGAAATTGAACAACGGATATGAGACCAAAAAACTGTGCAACAAGTATTTAATGGACAGATAACTTTCTGGAAACTGTATCTCCAGCAGTGGAAACACTTAAGGGTAAGTACTTAACACAAAAATCTTACAGAGAACAGTAGCTGCATGAAGATGCTGGATCCCCAAACATACTCAAAACCTGTCTGAAACCTAATGCTCAGCTCAGAGTCCCTGGGAACAGTGCTCTGTGCAATGGTAAATGAGGCTCCAGTTACTCCATAAGCACAATAACTTAGTGCAAAGAAAATAAAAAAACAAAAGTATTATGCAAGACAGCAGTATGTCAGAAACAACAGCATTGCATACTCCACAGATGAGTTGGAAACAACGAATGTATTCAACACTTGCTTTTTTTATTGCTACTCTTGCACTTATTCACATGCCAGGAATTTCTGAAAAATCAACATTTCAGCACACTAGCTCAGGAAGAAGCAGGAGCTCCACCACACAGACATAAAGTGATAGCAATGATCTGGGATGCAAGCCCTGCCTTATGTGCAGGCTTCATTGGCAGAGCTGCCAAGCAGTGTGACAGATGCAGGATGTGGCACCCCACAGCATCTAAAAGGAGCTTGGGAATGGTTGATAGTGGGCAGACCTGGAGCTCTGCTCTGTCTCTCTGTCCTGAGGCAAATGACACCTCCTGCCTCCACAGCCAGCTATTATTTAAAATATTACACATCTGGCTGGACATTAATTCACAGGTTTATGCAATAATGACAAAGAAACTTTCATCACTATGAAATAGGAATTATATATGCATATATATGTCATTATTTTCCTGTTTGAGGACTTGATATTTGGCAGAAGGAAAAAAATGAAAAAAAAACCCAACGAAACAGAAACCCCCAAAATTCCCTGCATTGGTTGAACATTGTGAACATACCACATTGGGTAGTACCTTTGCAATGAATTTAATGCCAAATGGAGAAAACAGACTGCCCAGCAACCACAGGGCAATAAGAATATAACTCCTTTGGTGCCTGGTGTCTCCTCATCACCCGTGCTGAATGAATTACATGGGCAAAAACAGCAGGGAAATTGTCTTATTTCATGGTCTACTTAAATCTTCTAACAGGCACATTTTCTGAAATCCAGACAAAATGCTTAGATCTACCAAACATCTGAATGTGTTTTTGCTTTAAATGGCAGCTGTGGTGTTATGCAAATGTAGCTCTGTATGTAATTAATGCATATTGTGATAAAGCTGACAGTTATTAATAAAGTCCTATATAGAATCAGAAAACCTTTTTTTTTTTTTTAGTATACAGTGATTTTCTATATATGATCAGGCCCTGGATGTATATTCTTAGCTGAAACTATAAATAGCATTTAATAAATGGGACAGGAAGTATTGTCTTAGTCTGTGTTCTATTCTTTGGCTGCCATGTGCTTCCTTTTAATGTGTTTCCCCAACTTTAGGGTTTCCATGTTACTTCTAGAACAATCAGCTTTGACACAGGGGAAATATTATCCCCCTCCTGCTTCATACTTAGAAAACAAATGAAGGTCATTTTTTTGCAGGACTGAACCTCGGTGACCCTGCTTATCACTCATATTGCACATTTTCCATTACAAGTGCTTCCTGTTTTCCCAAAGAACATTACAGCGACAGAAGCATTTCCCCCATGTGTACTGCTTTCAGTGAATCCAGATTAATGTTGAAGGCAGGGATTTCTGCTGCTGCACTGATGAGGACAGACCAAGCTAGACACAGAATGCCTCTACTGTTCATTACACTGCATGCAAATCCAGTCTCCTCCTCAAAACAGCAGTGCATGGGAATCCTCAGACTGGCCGACTCCATTTCTGGGGATTTTTCCCTTCCTTTTATCTGGCTTTTTCTGTTTTACCCTTCCTTTCCTTCATATTCTCCCTCAATTTTTTACCCTAGAAAAACCAGAAAAACATTCCTCCCACAAAACATCCTTCTATTAATTGCCTGTCACATAAACCCTTAATCTCCTAATGTTGGCCCTGGTTCTGCAATAAGGAGAATCTCTCTAGAGTCCAGGGAAACACACTGATGTCAGCTAGCACTAAATGTCACCTGTTTTGTTTTCCATCAAAACCTTTCCTAGTTCTATCAGGAAGAAACTCAGATTTCAAACAAACCATCCACCATTATTACAGCAGATTCGTTTAAATCCCACTTGTAAATGCCACTGATTCATTGATAATAGGCATCCCATTTTGTTGTTGTTGTTTCAGACAGATGTACTATGAACTTTATGCTGAATGAAGGAAAGTGGAAGATTAAGAAAGCCTGGGATAATAGTGAAAATAATATAAACAGGCAAAGTTTTGTTGTTGTAACAGAATGTATGTATTTGTTGTGACATGCTGCATCAGGGATCATTTTGCAATTAGAGATTTCCATTTAAATCAAGAAGCATTTATTAAATGAAAAGGTAGAACTACAGACAACTAAATGAACTCCCACGTATATTGAGCTCTACCACTGTGTCTCAGTTAGTCATGGTGAAATGTGTAAGCTCCCTTAATTAGCACAGTCACAGTGAACTGAATTTTATTTCACATCGACTTTCTTTGGGCCTTACTTCTTCTGCAGTTCTTTTTATCAAAGCTCTGCAGTATACTAGCAGTCAAGTCTGTTCCACAGAGAATGTAACTTGGTTATTCATTTGCAAGCTTATTCCAAAATAGATCATTTTAATGGATGAAATCTAAATTTGCACCAGACCTGTTAACACCTGTGTTTATCAGTTTGGCTCTGTGAATGGCAGCAGACTCCACTGGTCCATGGCTAAACAGCACACACTACACTGCCACATATTTGTTTCTCCAGCTGTTCAGCATGCCCATGCTAACCAAACTCAGTGCTGTTACTAAATATTGCTTTCTTTACTGTACAGAATCCCAAGCTCCTTCTCACAGGCCGTCATACACATGATGCAGACAGACCATGATGCAGCCAGTGCACCTTTCCAACCTTCCTCACAGCTCCCAGAACAGAAAATCACAGAAAACTGAAATAATGCTTATTGAAACACAAAACAAAGCAGCTCATACTTTCTCTGTTCACCTTTCCACATAGACCTCTGCTTTAATTAAAATATACTTACAGTAGAAGGCCTCGGCCTCATTCAACGTGTCCCTGATATCCCAAATTCATCCAGTGCCTCCAGACAGACACAAACTCCAACAGAGTGAGGAAAACTGCTCTCCAGCTTCTGGAAGAGTAAGCCATATTTTTGCCATCTATTTTCCAGAGACAACAAGAGGGAAACTGTTGGAGGTCAGGCTATTCCCAGCTCATGGACCTGCCTAAGGAACGGGGAGGTAAGGAGAGAACGGAAGCACAGAGACTGACAGCCTCTGTTGGTCTCTCTGCTCCCAAAGCCTGTGGGTTTGTTTCTCAGGATGATGCTCATGGAGGGCAGAACATTTGCTAGCAAGTATCCCAGTCCCAGAGAATGGCAGACAGCATGACACACACGTGTCACAGTGGTGTGGTGACACCCTCTCACTGACCACATCGGTGTCATGCTGTCTTAGGATGAAAATAAACACACCAGGGCTCACATCTGCTGTTGCCACGTTATAGTCACTATATTATGGCACCACTCAATGCATATTTGTGTTTTTAACAGGCTTCCTCTGAATAAATAGGAACATTTCTTGTTATGCATCTTGTGGATCAGAGTGCTGAATTTGCTTTTTGCAGCATCTCACATACTGGATTCCAAGTACACTTGGCCTCTGTGCCTGTGTGTTTGTCTCTGCTTGTTTGCCTCTAGGTTTCTTCCCTTGCCTTGGGAGCTGTGTATTTTCCTGCAGCACTCCCCTGGAAGTTGCAGTGTGAGAGCACTCAGTCAAATGGCAACAACTCTTTGCATGGGTTTTAGGTGGGAGAGACTGGCTGTTGCAGGAATTCACTATCTGGCACGTACAGTAATGTCCACAGGCTTTGCTGTGCCCTTGCACCTGATGAGCCCTGAAATCTGGTCAGGTTTAGTCCCTCTCTACCTCATTCTCAGTCCTGTTTCTTGGGGGTTGAGGAGGGGAGAGGATCTGACAATCCCTGTGGATTTTTGCCTTCTGAACAGTTCATCCAGCCAGCAACCAGCAGTCTACAGATGAGACTGAGGCTACTGCAGAACATCCAGCTGGCCCTTTATTTGAAAGTCTCTAAAATATGGACTGTATTTAAAATTGTTTATGATCTGTCATCAGCAAGATCTTCCTCTCCACGAACCTCCAGCCCCCTCCCTCTCCCTAGGCAGCCTGTGTGGAAGCTCCCAGCCCAAACAGGAACCACAGTCACTGCTGCAAGATCAAGCAAGCAATACAGCCCTGTGCAGAAAGCAGTTCCACTGCACAAATTCATATTTCACATCACATCAGGAGAACAAAAAAGGAGAGAAAAAAGGAAATGGAGAGGACTGCAGTTAGAGCCATTAATGTTTCATGAAACCTCTCACATCCTTGCTACAACTGACAGGATAAAAAAGATACAGTCATTAAAATTCAGATAACAGGATACTGCCTTGGTGTTCTTTATATTAAAATTCTGGGCTGAATTATTGCTTTGCTGAAATATGTGTCTCTCTCTCTATTCTCTTACATCAGTGTCTTGGGAAAGACCTAATACTTCAGCATCAGCAACAAGAGCCTGTATTGCTCATGTAGTGCAGTTTGTTGCCTTATGGGGAAAGGTTTTTATTATATTGCAGGAAGGTGACTGTGGAGCAAGATGTACATGTCCATTTCAAGGTCATTTTTTTCCTTTTGTTAACAAGAAACGTTAACAAATGAAAACACCAAAGTTGAAGAAAAAATCTGAAATACTCATAGGTAAAGTCTCCCTCTACATCTGCAGGTTCTGGGAGATGTTTTGCAAAGGAGAAATTTAAGAACTGCAATTGGGACCCACATTTCCACTGTGCTATTCTGCATAGAGTAGTGTTTCCAAGGTGACAAAGAGGCAATGTAAATAAAAATCAGAATTTCTGAGCAGAACTTGAAACTTTTGAAGCTTTAATTTAATCTAGCTTTTATGAAAATATAAAGGTTTGATTTGGGTTTGTTTTTACTCTATTCCCTTATGAAGTCTAGAAGAAAAAGTAAATACTTTCTCACCATATAAAAAAAGCTTTACATAGCATTCATATTTAGAAGTGAAAAAGATCATGAACCAAGAAAGGATTTTACAAAACCTACCTGGTAAAAATAGTTTTCAGACTTTGCTGAAAGCAAAGCAACATTTAGTTTACCCATCCCTACTTTTTGGAGATTACTAAAATCTCTTTCTTTCCTAAGCACAGGGTTTTGGTGGAATGCTATGAAACAGAACAACACTACCCTATTTACATTCAGCTGGAGCCCATGATTTATCCCACTGATGTAAAGCCCAAGCTGATTCATTACCCTCCTGCTAATCATCACACACCTGGCAGTGATGGCTTTTCTAGTCAAGCATGAGCACTAATGAAGAAAGGAAAATTTGTTTCATGAAGAATCAAGTGCACTTTGCCAAAAGATATAGAAAGAAATAATGGGGGGAAACTCACAGATTTTTCAGAAATTTGCTTTCCTTTATAAAAAGTATAATTATTGGTTAGTCCGTGTTCCCTGCTTTAGATACAGGATAGATACAGTTTTACTTGGTACCAGTGGAAATCTGAACAGATATCAAAAGGAAAAGATCTTCAGTTAGGTTTCCATTTGCAACTCTTGAATTGTATGCTGTCAACACTGAAGAAGGGCATATGCAACTTTTAAGGTCACTGCAGCAAAAAGCCTTTTGAACTAAGTGTGCACCTTTGAGTGGTCTGCATTTCCTCCACTGGTAGCTCAAACAATACAGCTTGTTTGTAGAGCAAGCAACAAATCCTATAAATAAACTCCAAAATAACAGCAAAAGCAAACCACTTGTGTGACTTACAGCAGTTTCCTGATGGTGAACACAGCACATGCCACTGGTTCAGAAGCTTATGAAAACCACTGCCAACCCCTCAGTGCATGAAGTTTGGGTAGGAGTGATGAGGAAAGTCTCTCTGCTGAAGCCATTTCCCATCCTCAGAAAACACCACACTTTCCTTCCAGATCAAACTGGGACCCAGCCCTCATTTAAGTGGGCAGGCAACTGTTCTGCTCTCAGTCCTTATTCAGAGGCTGCTTACTAGAAATGTGTTTCCTTCTTTTAAATATGGTGCAATCTAGCGTTAGGACCATCCTAAAAAAGCTGGAATGATAAATGTGGCCTCAGCCTCATGAGAGCCAATACAAAAACAAACACTTGCAAACACTTAGTCTGATTTAAGGTTCAGTACAGAGTGCAACATTTTCTCTGTGTACCTTCCCCTCTCTTTAAGGGTTTAGATGAGTTCTGAGTTGTAATCAGGGAAATTTATATTCTGTGCAATTCATAATTCCCTGAAAAGTGCACTTGAAAACATTTCAAAGTGTGTCTCTGAATACACGAGAGTAAAAAATGTTTTCCCTTATACTATGCATGTTATGTAGTTTATGCTATTAAAGAAGGAAACTAAAATTTGATAGGACATTAAATATTTGAATTATTGAGAATGAAAAGCCTAGTATTAAAATATAAAGTTATTGTTTTTTAAAAAAGTGTGGCATAAATACACATTGAAAATAACCTTTAACTTCTTGTTTACAGTAACCTGACAGTTCTACGTGACTGTCCTTACCCTATAGCCAGGCTCATGCACCAATGCACTCTTGGAGGAAGTTGGCATTATCTTAAAAAAGACTTTCTGAGACTACTAGAGTCTTCCCTTATCTTTGGAAAACACTTGTGTTATGTGGGTTACAATGGCAGTATCTTTCTATTAACTTCTGTAAGATGTGTGAAGAGACACAAAAATATACTCATAGATTATTCCACATTTTGTCTCTCAATATTGCACTCATCTTCTGGATTTTTCTTCAAATCTCAGCTCACCCACCCTCTATTTTTGCCAATGCAACCTTCCAAGAATAAATAAGAAAGCTTACTGTTGTGAATCTTTAAAAACCAGAAACTAAAAATGTTATATTTGAAGATTCCAGCAACTTCAAAATTGACCCATATTAAAATGATAAATTTTAAGTTTACGCATAGGGACAAAAGAGAGTTTGAATTATCATAATTTCCCTGGAAGTTGTATAGGAATAATAGATTAATTTCTTGTGCCCAAAGCAAAGATCTGATGAGGTCTTCAGGAGTCCCAGGGTTGGAATTGTCAGCAGGACATGGCATACCAGTCACTAGCAAGGGGCTGAGACAACTGGTACTCACAAAAGCAGGTTTTATCAGTGAAATGAAGTCAATAAATCTGTATGTACTAATTTCTCTTTTGGATGTTTGACAGGCACGAGTCTTTGCTATCCTTTTATCCTTAGAAGGATAACTCTATCTCTAAAGGGTAGCAAAGGGATTTTGAAGGGATAACCCTTTAAAACTAATCTACTTTTAGAACATGAAAATTGTTTTAACAAGCTGTGCATATTCAGCTGATGCTGAAGTAATGCTTAACTAATAATAATAATAAAGAAATTTCTCTCTGATCAGGGACTACAGATCCCCGGCAGAACTCATTGTGTTCTGTGTTTTAGAAACAACAAATGATGCTTATTAAATACATTTATATGGATCTCAGCCTGCACAGAGGGGCACATCCCTCATGAGATTGTCAGGAGACCACATGGTGTCTGTCCTAGGTCCAAACTTCCATGGTGTCTTTCCATGCCCAAACTTCTTGGGCATTTCTTCTGCTCAGGCCAGAGTCTGACTAAACTCCAATGCAGAAACAAAATGAAGAATTTATTTTAGCCTTACATATCTATCTCTTTCTTTCAGTTTAATTTCTACTTATTTCTCCTTTTTATCAATTTAAGAGTTTCATTATGTGGCAGGGAAAAATATCAAATAAATCCAACCTTCTGCTTCTTTTTGTGGAAGACAAAGCACCAACACTCACAGTGAGACTCAGAAACAGGAGTGGTCACTTCACCAAGTTAAACTTTTCCCTTTGCTTTTCTGTGCCCTAAGAAAGTCACTAAGAACTGCTGCAGGATTTATACAAGGTGCCTTTTTTAAAATAGGCATGTGCCTGTCAATACTAATGCAGGCAAGGAAAAGATAGAAAATTCCAACCCTTGTGTATGGTCATGGATCATGCTGCTGTGGGGGGAAACAGAGAACTTTAAAGCAAAGAAACTGGAGCTGAACAGGAAGGAGGGAAATGCAGTTCCATCCACAAAATATGTTCACAGTGGAAGGCTTGTGACAATACAAATTATATTTTAAAACTTCAGAAGAAAATTCTTCCTGCTTTGCTTTTTTTTTTTCAAATTGAAACATCACAAGAGACCATCAGGTGGGAAACAAGCAAGGATTAGCACAGTGATGCATATACTAAGCAGGTATTTTCTGGCTCCCCTCATTTTATAACAATGCTGTAAAAGAGACACAGCTCTGTTAAAAGCATTCCCATCATATCCCCTTGTATTGCCATGACTTATTCATAGGAAGGAAAAACTGAACACTTGTACAAGTAATTCCCAGTCTTCTATCTTCCCAAAAGAAGGTTAGAAAACTGCTTGATTACAACAACTACCAAGGAACATATATGCTGTTTCTGAAAATGGCAGTTTGTAAGGGACATATAAAACAGTATTAAAGAGCAGAGACATATCCTCATGTGCTCTGAAAATATGAGGTTTTGTATGATGGCTGACTTCTGCAAAGCTTGAGCGTAAATTATTTAATTTCTTTTTTGGATGTTGACTCTTGCCTGTTCAATAATATGCACAAAATCCTCAGCTTCAGTAAAAATAACATTTCCTGAGCCCTGCCACTAGGCATTGGTGGGAAGCAGAATTAAAAGAACCAGACCAGTAAATTGGTCTCCTGCTTATCTGCAGGAGATTTTTCTGGGATGCCAGTGTCACCAAGGACCATGTCTGCAGGTGTCTCAGTGTGTTTGTGGAACAGACACACCTCAGCCTGAGCCACAGCTGTCTCTGGCTCTGCTGCTGACACTGAAGAGGAAGGCAAAGGCAAAGGACTCCCACCTCTAGCCCTGGTATAACTAATCCTTCTTCTCATTTTCCTTTCAAGTCAAAAGGACAGCAAGTGGTGACATTTAAATGACATTCTGCCTGTTTATAGGTTATTTTCCTTGCACACAAGAAGGAAGAAAACATAAATGTGAATAGGCAGGAATTGACAGGGTGTGTTTGAAAGCAGGATATCTGTCTCCTAAGTCCTTAAGTCCCTGACTGTGTTCCCTGGTGCTCTGATTCCATGGCTTGCTCTTGCAGGGGTGTGACCACAGCAGCTTTTCTCCCGTGGGCAGCCTGCCCTGTGCCATCCCACACTGCCCACTGGCCCACAGCAGTGACTGGGGCAGCCGAGTGCGCCTCTCAATCCAACCAAACCATCATTTGATCTCTCTGCTCCTCAGATACCTAGCAGTGTGTGTTTACTTCAGAGACCCCCTAACCAACTCTCCCCAGTAACCCAGCAGCCTGAAAGAGATTTATCTTCCTGTCTCAAGCCCCCATCTGCCAACTCTAAAGTGCAGCCTGTCCATCTGTGACTCTCACTATCAGCTCATTCCCACAGCCACTTATTTGGAAAAGTACATCAAGACCTTGGAGACAGAGAAAGAGAAATGTATTTTGAAAGAAACAAAATAACCAAGCCATGCCTAAATAAGACTGAGGTCAACAGCAGAGTAAGTGAAAATGCAAGCTTCACATTCATTTCCCCAGAGAACCTGGAAGAAGGAAAAAGAAGTGTAATCTATTACAGCAAATATCCTCACCTCCTTTGGTGGTAGGAATGATCCAGCATTATCTTCCACGAGGTAAAAAATGAAATAAGACTAGCTACTCATCGTTTCTCTAGAGTTTAAAATTTCAACTCTCTTTCACTGGCTAAACATCCCCCACTGCTGGTTTCCTACCTCTGAAGCTGCACTTCTAATGAAGCATTCATTAGAAAAAGTCACCAGCACCACTACTACAATATTCAGCTATGCTACTGCTTTCCTATCAGAAACTTTGATGGAAAGGGTGCTGCACCAAGTCTCTTTGGGTCTGGCTAAGTTGCTTCAATCCAGTTTGACCAGCCCCCATTAGCAGTCCTTTTACAGCTGTGGTTTTAGAGTTGAGTGGTTTAGGGAGGTGGTGGTGTATGTTGCTGGAACATAACTGCTGGTCTCTAGCCTCCCTGATAAATTTTAGTCACCCAGTCCCAGTCCACTTCCTCTCCAGTCTTTCAATTCTGGATTTATCCCCTAAAATTGCTTTCCTTGAGATTTTTACAGCTAGCTAATTGACTTTCTGTTCCTTCTCTTGCACTGTGCATGAATAAGGTCTCTTCAGAGTTCTGCTTGCAGCTCTTTCCTTTAATGAAAGTATTGTATTATATTCATAAACCACCTGGATGGAAGGTTCACAGAAACCACAACAGTATTTAAAGGGGAATAATCATTGAATAAATACTGAACTTCTTTATAAGAACTCAACTTCATATGAAAATACCTGAGACATATGGCTAGGAAGGAACGGACTGTCGTATTCTGAAATGGCAAAGCTTTAAGAAAAAATGCAAGAAATATTTTCTCTTCTTTTAATTTTTTTCTTCTCTGTTTTAATATTTGGTTATTTGTGGAAGCTGTTTCCATAAAAACTTAGATCCACCCCCCCAATTTATTTTACGCATAAATTTCCATTTTGAAAATGTTATAGAAGTCAACATTGATTATTAGAAAAATTTTGATCATAGGTAGATTTGTTATTTTGTGGTTATTGATAAAGAGTTGAGTGTCCAGGATTCCAGGAAGCATCCTGATGTTTTCCTGCTATGGATAACAGTCTTCTTATAGAGTGGGGATAAAGGGAATGGAACAGTAAAAGCAACCCATGCTGTAGGCCATCTTGTTCCTGCATATGCATCCAGCAATGAAAAACTGAAAAAAATTCAAATTATTCATTGACAATTACACAGTCATCGTTATGTTTCAGAGCCAGAGATGAAGTGAGGCCATTCTTTCTGCCTTCCCAAAACTTATTTAATTTAATGTCATTTTGCATTTTGGACACCACCTCTGCATCCACAAAAGCTGAGCATCACTACCGTACTTAGCATCAGAAACACTCTGTGTGTGTATACATGTTTTTATGTAAGGTATAAAAGTATTTTTAATCTGGAATATTGTTCTAGATCTGTGTTTTAATTCTGTGACTACAAAATAGATTTTCCTCCTGGATTTTCTCTTGGCATTTTTTTTTCTTCCACTGACCTCAGAATTACATAAAACCAACATTTTGTGTGGTATTTGGGCCTTTTTATGTCTTAGCATAATTCAAAGGAAGAAATTTAAACTGCATGTGATGGAAAGGTGAACAACTGAGAAAACGCTCTGCTGCTGCCCCACAGAGGTTCCTACACTGCTGCTCCACCTGTCCTTTGACTCTGAAAGAATGGCTGAGCTAGATCTTACTGACATTTTCTTCTAATATTGCTGTTCAAGATGAGGTCTGACACCAATTTTAATTTGGGAGAAAATTGTACCTCTGGCACCAAGTTCTCAGCCCAGAACATCTGTGCAAAGGCTTATGAGCTCTGCAGGGGCATCTGAGTTATTTCTAATGACCATTTAAGTGTCCAACAGTTTTCCATTACAGCTGTTTTCTCTAAACACCTGAACTGACCATGAGGTTTCCAGGGAACCAAATACTGACAGATTACTTTTTTCCTCTAGCAATATTTTGTAATGCCTCAAGAGTCACGAAACTTGTCTTCTTACACACTCAGGTGACAGATTTCTTTTTTTGAAGTGCATGGTCACCATGAGGCTCAAAAAAAAAACAAACCCTCAAAAATTTCTTCAATATGCAGATAAAGCAGAGCTCAGTGACAGAGAATAGCTTTGCTTGCTGTCAAGTGGGAGAGTGGGCACTTGATAGAGAACTGAGCTCTGCTCAGTGCTTTGACCAGGAGGTGGGGAAACAAAGGGAACAGACTGATTGAGGTGTGGACAGGTATGAAGATGTCATCCCTTCTCTCCTGCCTCCCAGTCCCTCATGCACCAGGCAGATACAGAGGAGAGAGCTGTAAATAGTCCAGATAATCTCAAAATGCCTTTGTGCCAGCCAAAAGAGTTCAGGTATGAATTTACTTTAAAAAGACAGATCCCCCTCTGCTCCACACTGCTTCCCCCCACAATATCAGAAGGACTTTTAAGCCTTTTTCACTTATAGGCTGCTATTTTAGTAATTAATGTATCTACCATAGCAACACATTTCAAGCTTGAATACATATAGTACATTTATTGTTCTTGGAAACACTCTCAGATACACAGTTCAGCTACTTATCTTTCCTGTATCATATTCACAACAGATGTTTTTCCCCTTGTACAATAATTACTTGTACTCTGTTCCCATTAGGTATGCACCGAGAGAAAAATGATATGATTACTATTTAGTCACTTTTAGCATGAGTAGCCTGGAGGGCTATATTTTATGATACATTTCCAATCACTGTACCATGATAAAATGATACAGAACAAGTCTAGAGTTGCACCTAACCATCTACCTATGGACAGAATTTTTCAGGGATGACCCTGGTGTTCAGTTTCTGCTCTTGAAGTCAGCATTGATATCCTGATCCCTTGATAAGTAAATCATAACTGAGCTATTTTAGGCTATTCTAAGAGTCTCAGGAGGAATTAAAATTACAAAATGGTCTGTCAAAAACAAATTCTATCAAATTGGTGTTTGTCAGCTTTTTCTGAGCTTGTCATTCCCTTGTCAGCAGTCTGAAGGGGCTGCACAGAGTTTCCTGGCTCCTGCAGTGCTCTCAGACATTGCACCCCTCCCTTTCTAGCTCTCTAGTTGGGCAATTTATGCCATATCTTTGCTACCTGTTTCACTGTAAGACCCTACGTGCCAGATGCAGCTGTTTAGGGTGGGATCTCTTGTCATATGTCTGAGGTGTGGATCCTGGAGTGGCCCTGCAGTGCCAGAGCTCCACTAGAAATCAAACTCAGCTAAAGCCCCATATGAGACTCACTCTCACACCTTGGCCAGTTGTTCAGTCAGGACACACACTGCATCCCACATCATACATAAGAAGCTTCCAGTGAGTGCTTTTCGTGTAGAGATGTTTCTGCAGTAACATGTGTATGACTCATAGCTTACTTTTATCATGAGGGACCTACATCAGCATAAAAGGGAAAGACCTTACTTGACATTGCTGATTTCTGTAAGAGAAAAGAATGAAAGCTAAAAGGTTTCTTTCCTTGCAGAAAAAAAAAAATACAAACACACTTTTGACATATATCAGAAAGAGCAAATAAAATGAAAATATGTACTTTTTCCCAAGAATATCTAAGAGAAGGGTGATTAATGTGTTGCAACCTATGGCACAGAGGAAAGGAATTTGAAGGGTTGCTAATGTAAGAACAAGTTATGGCAATTCAGAGTCCCTGAACACATGGAAGAAAAATAGTAGTGACATCATTCAAAGGTGTTGCAAGTTCTTCAGGAAACTCAACTTAGCCTTTCACCCTGGGATGAAAATCTACAGCTTCAGTTAAAACCTTGGCTACATACTGCACGGGGTGTGCATCCTGTGCATGTGTGCAGTTCTGGATAACCTACCCTCCTCTTGGGGCATGGAATCAATGAGACACATCCACCCTCACTTCTGAGATAGAAAATGGATGAGAAAGATGTTCCAGATCATGAAATATTGCAGACTCCAAAGGAGTACCTGTGGATGTCAGAAAATTCCAAGAAAGGAGGCAGATTCAGTCTCTGAACTATGAAAGTAATTTTGGCAGTTTGAGAGCCCTTAACTTCCATAAACTGTTCCTGAATACCTGTTTTCCTCATGCAAAACAGGATAGGTTGTATAATGGAAATCACCTGACACTTTTCCAAGCACTTTGGAAATGAGCATATCTTTTGATACCACTCAAATAAATCATAAGGTATTTAGCAAGGACCTGGTTACTAGAAAGTATGGTCAGAGGAACAGAAAACATTTTGAAAATTGGGTGTTGGTTCAGAAAAAATTTTCCGTATGCCTGCATATCTCACTCTTTGCAAAGTAAGAGCACCCCACAGATCCATCTATTCTAGGGCTACATTGCAAACAAAACATTGCCATTGATTTCCAGAAATAATTCGCACCTGGCTACTGTGACACAGCTTCCTCCACAGCATAAATAATGATGTTTGTGCCCTGAAGCTGAACACATGACTGATAGAGGATATTCAGTGGCCACCATCCCAGAGACATTGGGTTCAGTGTGCAAAGCTGACAGTCTCCAGTGTGTAATTCAGAGCTCCTGTCTCTCCTCTTGCTCCCTTGTTCAGTGAAAGAGAGCAGATAGTGACAAAGAAGACAGGGAAAGAGCTGTATCACTGCAGGGAGGCACAGGGGGGCTTTAGCCATCCTGTGCTCTTTGCCACAGCTCAGCTACAATGTCCTTTTTAAAGACTGGAGCTGAGTGTTGACAGGGCCACCAAGGCCACCGAGGTCTGGTTGACCTCTGTGCTGCCGCAGAGAGAAGAGCTCAGGTGGTGGCCCTGCTGCCAGCTTCTGCAGCTGTACACTGAATATATCCCCTGAGTCTGAACCCTTTTAGTGGTAGCAATTCCAAAAGGGAAGTGTGTTAACGGATACTTAAAATACTGCCAAGTCCTTCAAGTACATACTTGGAATGCTGGCCAAGGTGCACAGGAAATGCTTCTTTACCCTAATTTCAGACATGTTGCTTTCATTTTGGGATTCTGGTGTGAGATGTCTTACCCTCTCTGACCTCTATTTTCTCCAAAATCTCAAAATCATAGATTCAAACCAATCCAGCTCTAAAAAACTCCAGGGCTGTTTATGCAAGGACTTCCCAGATGAAACTCCTGCTACCTTTACAAAGAGCATGAGGAGCAGACAGGCACTCACTGGGAGAGACTGGCCTCCAGGTCTTCCCTGTCGCTTCACATCCTAAAACCTACTGTGATGTGACACAGAGAACTTAAAATAACAACTAATTCCATTTAGAAATAACTGCATTATTCATCACACATTTTCTGGTGTTTGTCCTTTTGTTTTTAATACTGAGGATAGTTGCAAAAATATTGCAATGTGTGTTTCTCGATTAATTTTTTTCTTGGCAGTTTATCCCTAATATATATTGATGTAACTAAAGCTATCAATTAATTTATTAGATTTGTTTAGCTTTTTTTCTTGAAAAAAAAGTTAATATTGGGGGATATACTTGTTATTCAGGAGGGTTTGCTAATATTTTCTGTTTGCAAGTTTCTTCACAACTTTCTTCAGCTTTAATAAGCTTTTGTGTTTAAAATGGAAATGATACTAAACCTATTTTATCTCAAAGTATAGGGTGACCAGATAATATTTTCTTTCAGTCCAATGGGTTGGAAGCAATTCAGTTCTCAAATTGTTGCTTTTTAAGAGGAGAACTAAGGAATAGTAACAAAAGAACTTCTAAAAACAAACAAACAAGCAAACAAAGTCATACCCTACTTACAAAGGAGGTAGAAAAATAAAAATAATATGATGAGCAAGGGAACCCCTTGAAACAAACTTTTCCTTCACTTTTTTTGATGCCCCAGTCTTGGCTCCCATTGATTTTAGTCAGCAGGCTTTGAGTCACTTTAAAAGTTTCTGAAATAGCTGCACTTGTCATCCTTCCTATTTACCCTGTAAAGTTTATTTTGACCTTTGTATTATAGATCATCTTGGTGTTGGTTTAGCACATTCAGCATCCTTGTCACAAGTCTGCTGCCAGGGTCTGGTGCAGGGGAGTTTGCTTTCTCAGACTGGAGTAGGTGACATTTTCAGCCAAACAAACTAAAAAAACCCACAAGTAAATAGAAATATTCTCTCCAAGTTTTGATCCATCATGGTGAGGTTTGTTTTCATTTCCAGACACAAAGCCACTATGCTCTGGCAGCCAGGGGAAGGAGAGAACACAGTACTAATGAAAACATCTTATTACAGCATTGTCACAACAAATTTGTCACCAACATCTCCCCTAGCCCCCGTGATCTTTCACTGAGTTCTACTTCTGTTAAAACTGATTTACTTTTCCATGATATCTATTATTTCTCAAATACAATACTTTCATATCAGGAACTCCAATAGCCTTTAGAAAAGTCTGTTTTTTGGTGCTTTTTTCAGTGTTGTAATAGTAGATTTTATTTTATGTGGTCTATATAGTGAGATTTTACTTTGTTACAAAGATAATATATTTTTACAGATTTAATACTTGTGAAGAAACCCACATTCTCTCAAAGGTTTACTGTAGGAAGTAGGTATAGATCCTTTTATTTTCAGTGTTAGCAGTGAAGCATAAAATATGATAATAACAACAGTTTATTTCTATGTCTATTATTAAAAAAAATCTCTAATGAAGTCAACAAAAACATTTGATTGGATTCAATAAGGTCCAGCTCTAATCACCTGCCCACCTCTGATGCTCAATACTGCACTTAATACATTTTACTGTGACTGTTGTGTCTACAAAAGGCTGCAACATCATGGATTTTTTAGAAAAGATGTGCAACACAAAATAAATCTGACCTAATTTACTGCAGTAAAACCCATCCATTTATATATAGAGATTCATAAATTTGATTGTGGATTTGTTTTTTTTTCATTAATTCATGTGTTGATTTAAAAAGTAAGAAGTAGAAACTATATCCCATTTGCAGGTGACTAACTTGTGACTTCCCCTTAAAAATTAAAGCTCCTCCCATTCTCCATCTACTGAATCCATAACATTAAGGAAGTGCCACCCCACAGGCACAGAAATGCATGGATGTGCACGTGGATGAAACTTCTATTGACACAAATGAAATTCCAGACATCTGAAGGCAGGATTTAGCCCAGAGTACTCAGTGTGTGACAGCTCATTTATTCTCATGGCAATGAACTGATGATGGAGAAAGGCTCTTAATGTGACACAGCAAGCTTTAAGAGCAGAAATGGGAATTCAGGAAGCCATTCAATTGCTTTTTTGAAGAGACTCCTACTTTCAAGTCTGTGCTCAGCATGGTGGTCCCTGCTCCCTCCAATTTCCAATAAGAGCTGATTTGTCCTTCAACTACAACTGCAGATGTTGGAGGATCTGTTTTTAGGCTGTTAAAGTCTTCAATTCACAAGCTGTCTATGCAGACCTGTTAAAAAAAAATACAAAAGAGAAGGTAGAGAAGCTGCAATAGAAGAAAAGAGAACAGGCAAGCCTCAATTTCTCAGACCTACATCACACGATAAATTGCAGAGAAGTACCTTCACTATCACATTCTATATTTCTTCAAAATTTCATGTTAAATGAACTAGTTCAGTTAAGATATTACCCATTTTGATTTTTAAATTATGGAGTCTTTCTTCTTTAAAGTATAGTGCTTGTGCATTGTGTCAGGCAACCTCAGCTTTGGAGACAAAATGATCTTGCAAGAATATTAGGATAAAGCTTTCAACCATAATCCCAACAGAAGACACACAAAAATCCTTTGAATCTTGTTTAATTTCTTCTCTTTCCTTGTCCATACATGCACAGAACAGGTTGACAGCCTGAGTTAGATTAGTCAAATGAAATAGGAGACAAAACAGGTGATCTGTGGGCTTCACCTGATTTAACAACTTGAATCCAGCAAGGGCTAATCCCTAACAACACTACTCTAAATTGCAAACTGCTGCAAATTTCAAAGCACTGCACTACTACAAACTGGCTAATGTGAGCAAAGAATACAGTCCTCACTCTCACTACAACACAGATATCTCTTCAGAATTATTTGAGCCTTACCCTAATTTTCTGGGAAAATTAAGCCCAGGAATAAAATGAAGATAAAAAAATAAGATTCAAAGCAGATGCAGTAGAAAAGAACAAGACAGAGGAAAGGAAGAGAAGAGGAAGAAGGAATGGCCCAAAATTTTTCTATTTTTTTGTATTTTTTACTTAGCAACAAGTAGACATCATATTCTGATGGAGTACAATTTACTTTGACAATAAATTGACAAAAGATTCTGAAGAAAGTGAGACCGGGTTAAATTACCAAAAAACCCCAAACCTCACAGTCCAGTTTTGATACCAAAAAAATGACAAAAAATTTCATTACTAAAAATGGACACCTTCATTTTTACTTTCTCTGGTGGCAATTCCGACCTTAGTAGAACAGTTCAGAAAGCCAATATTTATATTTGATTTTTTAAAATCTTCCTATTACTGAAAAAAGTCTCATTTTTTTGCCAGAAAAAAAAAATTAGACTGTATAATTAATTAATTTTCATGCAATTCACTAGGATGGAGTGGAGAAAGTAAGCTACTCCTAAAAGAAAACTGTAGAGAAATTACAGAATTTCCTAAAAAAAGGAGCATCTGTGGCTTCCAAAACACAATCACAGCTGACAGAATTTCTCACCTCTATTTGCAATCTCACCAGAGACCAAGGACTGAGAAACCACCACAGGAAACTGCTTAATGCCCTGTGTCAAAGTGATCTCTTCAGATTTAGAATGAGCAGAAAGGCTGAACTCATGTGAGGACACTTCCACTAGCACTGCTCAATGTTTTATGTGGTGTTCTGGGGAGAGCTGGGAGGTTTTGGTCTCTCTTACTCCCAGAATAGCATTTTTCACCACCAAAAAAAAAAGTCATGGACAATAAAATCAATACACTGAAGCATTTCCTGAAAATGCTCAAATATCTGCATTGACTCAAAGACATGCACAGTAAAATGAGAATTTTTATTTGACAGCTGATCAGCAGGGAAGAACCAAATGGCCAAATTAATGATAAATACCATTCAAGAGCCCAGTTGCTAGGGCAGGGTATGGAGAGGTATCATGTAGGTTACAATGTGCAGCCTTAAATTTTGAAGCCTACAGAGAAAGGGGAGCTGAAAGGTTTGTCAGGAAGAAAGGAAAATAAAGAATGTGCCAAAGTGTTGTGTAAAGGCAGCAAGTTGGAGATGTCAGAAATGTGTCACAAACAACACTGTCAGGGTGATGCTGGGAGCCAGAGACCCAGTGTCACTCTGAACGTGGTGGAGGAAATCTGGAGGAATTTTAACCTAATAGTCAAGTTCAAGGACATCCCTAGCTCTTCAGCAACACCTTAAAAAGCCAAACAACAGAATAAGAACAAAGAAGGAAAAAGTGAACTGCTGTGGTTTTATTTCTGTAAAGAATTCAAGATCGCTAGTCACATTGCCAGTTATACCTACACAACTATAATGAAGGTTCTGCATGAGACCTGATGTCCTTTTCTTGTCTTTCTGTCTCTCTCCCTCATTCTAAATATTTTTTTTTTTTTTTTTTAAAGTTGAAAAATGCTCTGGATTTGACACCAAATATTTCATGCGTCAGGAAAACATGAATAATGCAGTGGAGTACTATGGTAGCATGAACTGCTAGAGAAATCACAGCTTCTGGTCTTCACTGCTTATCTAGAGAAAAATTAGGTCTTAGGTACATTCTTGATGGCAACCAGAGGCTCCAGGACAGGTAGTGAAATGTGGACTTCACATGCCATGTAAGTTCTGTCAGCAAGTATTAAATAACCCTGTGTGCCCCATTCCTGGCCCCTCCACCCCCCTCATTTGTTTATCCTTCATATGTTGAAACTTCTACCACCTCGGTATTTTCTCCCTAAAACCTTTCCTCCAATGAGCAGAAACTAAAACATGGAGCAACAGTGGCTGTTGTAGCTATCAAGCTATTTTGACAACAATACCAGAATCTCATATATCAAATACTTACCAATTCACATTCATTGTTATTTTGTTTTGCTTGCTTTGCCTTCCAGTACTGTTGTCCAGGGATAGGGCCTTTACATCTGAGTCATCTTTTCTGATTTTCAAACAAGTATTAAATCCTAGGGGTCTATAAGACTTTTTTTTTTCCCTCCCTCCTCACTTACTATCTTTGCCTTTTGTAGCAGTGCTTAGCTGATATTTCAGCAAGAACATCCTCCATCTCCCAGGGACAGCACCACAAGAAGCACAGCAGCATTCCCTTTGTGAGGCCACAGGACATTCTTGCATCCTAATTTCTGCTATCTGACACAGTCAAGCCCATCAGCCTGTGAAAGAAGAGAAATTAAAGAATATGAGGCTGCTGTGTCGGAAGGGTCCTACAAGTTAAAGGGTAAAGTATTAGGTGAATTGCCAGGTGAATTCCCATAATTCAGTTTCACCCCTGCATTCTGGACTGTTTCAGTGATCTGTTCTCATCCTAACACAAGAGGAATACATCCTGCAGTTCTTAGCTACACTCAAATCTGAATTTAGGAATTAGGAGAAAAGAAGAATGTGCTGAAGAAAAGTGGCTGAGATGAAGAGAGCAGCAAGGAAGGTATGAAGATGCTCTCACATCTCTGCTGTCATTTCTGTCTCAATTACAGAAGGTACATCCCAAATAAAATCACATACAGTCAGCTAAGACTTCACTTAGGGAAAAAGTGTCACCACCAGATGGGACTGGCAATTCTCCATCAACCCTGAGTCATTTCTCATTGGGTTTGGAGTGACATTGACTTTATATCACATTGATCCTCATCATTACACAGAAGAAAGCTCACATGGAAAAAAAAAAAAAGGTGAAAATACTATGGCCAAAATTTGTTTTGTTATAGAATAATATTAAGCTTCTGATGGGGCACGTTCTCTTACTTTATGAAGGAGTTTAATGGTGTCTTTTAAGAACATTAAATAAGTGGGCTACTTGAAAGCATTCTCAAGTTAATATTGCTTTTCTCCTGCTAAGCTGCTAATTATGTCATTTTTCCATTAACTGAGAATGTAAAGTCCTCAAAGCCAACGTGGAGTCAGTTCTCTGAACTGCAGTAGCCCCTCAGAAATTCAGCACTATCAGACTGTTCTCACTTTGCAGGGAACACACTGGCAAAGGGCAGAAAATTCTGACTCTGAATTTCTTCCCTGACAAAATGTTTTCAGGAGTGACCAAGCCTCTGCCACCCATTTTCCGCTAAAAAGGATCAACCTGAGCATTTCAATTTCCACAAGAGCACTGCAAGTAGTGTGTCAAGGTACAAGAATGGATCATTAGCCAGCTACCAGAGGTTATGGCTCATTCTAGGCTTCATCTTATGAGTATTTGAAGCAGTAAAATTCAGAAGTAACTTATCTAAAGAAGCTACACAGGCAAAGTAAACTACGTTATCTGTGTTAATCCCTAATGAGTAAAACTGCTCTGTACCAGCACATTAAATATTTAAAATCACCTCCCCATGATAAATTTGCATCAAGTCCAATGTATTACATGTCACTCCTGAGAGTTTGTCAGCAAAATCCAACAAACAGGTTTGCACTTTCACATCTATTCTTAGCCCTCTTTTTTATTTATTCTTACATGTACAAAGATGTCTACAAATCTGAACCCACTCTGTCAACCAGGCTTGTATCTACAGGATACATGCAAAGCTAACTTCAAAATGAATTTTTAATCATTTCTTTTTAAGGCTGAGAACAGAATGGATCAAACATTGAATATGTTGTAATTTTCCAAGTTCTTCTGGTAGGTTTTTTGACTCTGAAGAAATAAGATATTTCTCAGCCCTTAGTTTTTCATCTTCAAAAATATGAAATTCTCCTTGAGAGAAGAGTTGTTTTGCTACTGGGTTAAAAAAATAGATTTCCCCCAAAAACAAAACAAGTACCATTATTTTCTCTTTTCAGAAATATAAAATATGATACACTATAGTCATTACTTTCTGCTGATCTTGAGCAACATATAGGCTGCCATTTTAATTTCTGCAATGGGGTAAAGAGACAGACCAGTGTCTCCTGATTTAGTTTATGTACTTCCTTTAGAAAACATGGTGACCACCAGAAGACAAATTTGAGATTCCTGGTGACTTCTTGAAACCGTGAAATTGTCGGTGTGAGAAAATGGTCACCTTGCCTTTCATCAGGTTAAGAACACAAAATAGAGAACAAGCAAATACTGCCTGACAATTCTTTCCCTGGCAGAGTGTGCAAGACAGACTTTGTGTTGCCAAAACTTCCTGTTCTGGGGTCATACTTAGATTGTAAGAATATGCACTAATAATAAATTATCTTTCATCTCCTTAGAGAGACAGCATGAGTCTGAAAGTACACACAGAGTCAGCCACTTATGAATATTTAAATATGACATTACCTTGCTTGTTTATTTTATATTTTAATGTTAAATGATGTGCAAAGAAATCCCTAATATAGCATAACTTAGAAATATATATCTTTTAAAGTAAATCAAAACAAAGTCTAAATTGTGCCTGTGATAAGATTATTTCAGCTTGCTCTCCCTTCAGGTTAGTCAACATGCTTGTTTATATAAATATAATATTTATTTTAAATGTATTTAAATTATTTGCAATAGGATACCCTGTTAAATAAATTGTCTTGAGTTTGAGGGGAGAAGAAGTTCTATTCTGGTATTTTTTTTTCTAAACTAACAAAAGAATAAGAGAAATACGGGGCTTTTTCAGCCTCCTGAGATTTCTGATACATTATTTAGTGTGTGGTTTTGGATTTTTTTCATTTTCCTCACTAACAAATACACATAAACACAGAAAAATATCCTACAGAAACAATTGATTGAACTGGCCAGACACTGATGATGAAAATGAAACTACCCACAGGAAACTGGTGAATTTGAAAATGAGGGATTATCAAAGTAGTAATTATGATTTGAAGGAAAAGAAACAAAGAACAATTTCCTCTGTCTTGAAACCCAAAAGTAAAATATTTAGATAATATAGATTCAAATAAATGTTTCCAGTTCTACTGTCACTGTAAAATTTCTGCTTTTTTAGCCTGAAAACACTTCAGTGGAACTTGGATACACTAAGAAATGAGAAATTGAGGATTTTCTTAAAGGGGAAACCATGATTTTGCATCTCCAAGATGAGATGGAAAAGTCACAGAAACACTTTTGAAATAACATATGGAATGTGATCAGTTCAGAAAGACCTTGACTCAGGATTGTAGTCAGGAAAGGACAGAGAATGAGATTAATAGCTCTGTCTATGCAAATTCAGATATTCAAGTTCTTTAATGTTAAAATTCCTTTTTCCAACACCCCATGATGGAAAGCAAAAGTTAATACTGGGATTCAATGAAGGAAACCAAAGCCCAGAGCAGAACTTTACAGAATTGCTGATATTTAGATGCTCTGGACTCCTGGGCAGAGGCAGCCCATTGTTGTCCAAAAAGCAGGAGAAAAGTAGTGCACAAGCTGCACAGCCCTGCTCTACACCATTACAGTGACTTTTTAAAGTAGCACAAACAATATTTGACATTTGTAGGGTAATATGCAATGATGCTTTTCCCAGATTGAGATTTTACAGCTTTGGCACAGGATGGCAAAAAATTCCAGTGACAAGAATCCCTCAGGTCAATGGCCAGTGGTGAATCCCATGGTGTGGCTGACTGCCCTCTCTTCAGAAACACTTCACCATCTTCAGGGGGCCATCACAGAAAGGCCCTCAAGCCAGCAGCAACCTTTTCCTTTCCACACAGGGCTGAAGCATTCAAGCAAATACCTGGGGCTGGCATTCTCACAGCTCTCCCAGGCTGGGATTTATGACCTTTACTAGACAGATAATCCTAAAAGGATTTGTGGGAACTTTGCTGAGCTCCCACATCCAGTGATCCCCACTGCCAGTGGCAGTGCTCTACTGCTGAGGGACCTCTGAGATGGGGTTTGCCATGGTGAACAGAGCTCTCACTATTCCTGCAGGAAATTATTCCATTCCCATTACTGACACTGACAGCATAGCTCTAGGAGATTATTCATTTTGGGATTAGAGCCATGGGAGAGAGCGGCAAATCCCCATTTCTAAAGGAAGCAGTGCATTGGTGTGCTCCTCACACTCCCTGTCTGCAGCCAGCCTCCCTCTCAGTGCCCAGTCTCCACCAGGGGCACCTGAGGGCTGAATTCATTGAGCCCTTGCCATCCAGAGCTGCTCTCACTCCTGCTGGAGTGCCTCTCATCACAAAGATGAACAGGAATTCAAGAAAAGGAAACTGCAGAAACTCCTAGTACTAGAACCAGAGGAAAATACTCAATCACACTTTTGTCACTGTCTGGTGGTAAAGCCCCTTACCTTCTGGCCAAGACTTTCCACAGCACTTGGCAGTAGGCAAGTCTGAATGTGAAAATGCTAATTCATGTGTTCCCCACATATGTCTTTTCCCATCAAGCTGAGCTCTGCACAAAACATCTGTGAGAGAAATTTTGTTTCGAGAAGTGTGAAAGAACATAAAAAAGCAGTGATTTTTTTATTGTCAATGTGTGAAGGAAACAGATCTCAAGCTCCTCTCCTCTTCTGATAATATACTGCTAGTCAGTGGTCTGAAATAATATGTGTATATTACCCAAGCCAGAAATTAAGTTTTGAGACATCTGATGGCTCTGTTGATAAGTCAAGATCCATGTTCTCCCATGTATGGCTGACAGGTTCAGCCAAGAAGCCTCTTCCCCTCCAGTGCTTGTTACTATCTGAGGAAATAAAGGCACTTGAAAAAAAGAATTACAGTATTCTTGTCTGAAATGTCTTTATAATGAGGCAGCAGAGGATGTGAGAAAATTTAAGATTTTTGCTAGACTAGTCATTTATTTAAAATCCGTGGTGACAGGCCCAGTATGGTATAGAAAAATACACCAATTAAATATTACTCATTTTTGCTTGAGTTTTAAATGCTAAAGTTTCATAAAGTTTGCACAGCCATGCAGACAAATAAATAATAAAATCCTAGAGATGCTAGTCTATGGAGCAAGCCCTACTAACGTAACATTCTTGCCTTATTTGTCCTTATACTTCTTGCAGAACCAAGTGTCTTTGTGGGTGGGATGCTGAAAGTCTGATACCCTGGGTCTGTAAGGAGTCTTAAAGGTGTAACAATTTCTGTGGAATCATTGACTTTTGTTATTGTTGCTGTTGCTTTTTTATCCCAATCTGAGAAAATTTTAACAGGTGGATTGTCAGACATAATTGTTTCATGAGAATGAGCAGCATTAGGATATCTTCTGTATGGGTTAACTCCCTGACCTCTCCTGGAAGCAGAAGGAAAAGGAGTGGCCCTGTCGAGCTGTTGAAAGCTTCCAAACCACCAGCTGGCATTCACACAAATTCCTTCATCAGCTCCACACAAAAAATCCCTTTATTCCATGTGAGTTGGAAGGCTTAGGAGCACGGCTAGGATACCTTGTGAACGTTTACAATGGCAGTTCACAGAGTCTGTACGCTGCTTGGAATGAGGAATTCCGCGCATCTCCCTTGCCAAGACATGAGTAGGTTGGACTTGATGATCTCAAAGGTCTTTCCCAACCTAGCTAATTCTGTATTATCCATTCAGCCCCCTTCCTGCTGTCTCCAACTTGGTGCAACATAGAGTGAAAACACCCTGCTACCTGTCTATATAGTGAAAACACCCTGCTACCTGTCTATATAATGAAAACACCCTGCTACCTGTCTCAGGACTAACCAGCCACAGATCACCCGTAATGTAAGAACTGTCCCTTCAAGCACCATGCGTGGGTGTGTAGAGATGGATCTCCTCACCATTTCCCCCTCTCATTCAGCTGCAAGGACACAGCGTGGAAAGCAGCGTGCTGGTTTTGCACTGGTGGGGATCGCCTGAGAGGAGCAGCACGGAGCCTGGAAACAGAGGAGGGCTATTTCCCTGCAGAGCTTCCTCTGTGAGCCGCAGGGACCAATCGGAGGGCTGATTTGGTAGCTGACAAACCGAGTAACCAATTAAAAGTTATTTCACTTTCATAAATTACACTGGTAATTTACTCCGTTCTCTTTCCACTTCTGTCGGAGAATGGGGTAGCAGCCGGCCCGGCCCCGGGCTCGGCCCGGCCCCCTCCCCGTGCGGCCTGGCCGGGCGGGGGCTGCGGGAGCCACCGAAGCCCGGCTGGGGAGCCCTGGTGGCAGGGGGGGGAGAGGCTTTTGCTGGGGTCCTGGTCCCCCCCAGTGTGGCCATGACTCGGCCAGACTTCTGCCGCCGTTTTTAAAAGCAGCCAGGAGGGAGAGAAGCCCCAGCTGACCGCTCGGCGTGGGCTGGTGCAGCTGAGTTTTGGAGTTTTGTTCAGCCTCCTCCACGTGGCCTGTCCGGCCTGAGAAGCCCTGGCACGTTCTTTTCCAGCATGGCCTGGCCCAGCTTCTTCAACATCTGGATGCAATTTTAACCCTTTTAATGCCTGGATAAGACTACAGATCTCCTGAGCTCCCCTGAATGAGAGGAATAAAGCAAGGAGTCTACTGAAGTCAGTGAAATGAAAGCAAAGTCTCCGGATGGGAAGAGATTGAAGAGATGCTACTGATAAGTAGCTGAAAACCTTTTTTTTTTTAATTTGTGGGCTATGAGGGGACTGTGACTACACTGAAATTCCTTTAAACTCTGTAATATACTTGGGGACGTTAAAGTGCTTGAATAAAAGATATTTTGCCCCGAGGGAATGCGACTCTCTGTTTTGGGACTGAAAATATGGACAGAGACATTTAATAGAAGAAGAGATGAAGAGAATTTTGTCTTTAAGCAGCTTGCCTTTAAAAGTTAACACCCCCATGTATGTGGCATAACCCATAATACAGCTCTGAAAACACTGTGAAGATGGGAGGCATTTCCACAATTTGCAATTTTTTCCCAGGCGGATGTGGATTGTGAAAGTGAAGACACCCCCTAAGTTTAAACCAGAAAAAAAGGAACTTTTCTCTCTAGAGTGAACTGAAATTATTATTTAAGTAGATAACTGACTGAAGTGTTCTCTGTATGTTGCTGTTAAGAAATGTGGAAGATGAGAAGGGGGAGGAGGGAATGATCTGGAAATCTTATTCTGAATTTTTTTTCTGTGTTATTAATAAATCTCTTCTTATACCCTTTTAAGTTTTAGCCCTGCCTTGTTTTTGCTCCTAAATCCTATCTCTAAAAAAATTGAATATATTAAAATTGGCAAACCCAAGTCACACCATGACAAGCACTGACCTGCAGAACACTGGCCACTTGTCAAGGCTGCTGAGAAATGCATCTGGCAAAGGTGCATTTGCCTCCTGGCTGTTGGGAGCTGCAAGCCAGGCATGAACAGCACAACTGCAGGATCAGAGGCAGACTTGGCAATTCCAAACTTGTTGAATACACGAGATAGAACAAGAGTCCAGCTGCTCCCATTAGCTACAGCTTTTCAGAGCCATCACAGAACTAATTCCTTTATTTACCTCCGCAGTTGTTCCTCCCTGACAGAGCAGTGGGAAATGCTGTGTTTATTGGATTGCAGACTGATCTGTTGGGAAAGTCAGATCTGCCCAGGCTCCAGCTGGGCACCCCACAGGCTCGGCTGACGTAAAGAGTTGGAGATTGTGAGCCCAAACAGAGCCCAATAAGGCCAGAGTCCTACAGCACATGGTTCTAGCACAGGTTTAGCACATATCTTCTTTAGGTCCCACTATGAAGGCTTTATCAATCCTGCCTTTGGCTGAAATAGACTCCTGCCTAAAGCTCTATCTTCAAATGGAAAAATTGTTTATAAGGGATCACACTCTAAGTTCTTTTAATGAACTGTTTGTCTCAAAAAAAATCCTCACTACTGAACTTTCATAAAATTGAAACCATGGGGAAAAAATGCTTTCTTCTACATAATTCCAAATAAAACCTCTAAATGAGGTCAAAGAACTCTAACTGGTCAAAGAACTGGTACCTTGTTCCAGGAAGAACATTTCTGCTAACAACTGGCAGAGGGGAAGTAGTTTATTCTGGTGTCTCAGGCTTTTCAGGAGTCCAGAGGAGAGCAGAATGAATGGTTTCATGGTGTTTTTCTTGTGAACACATGGAAAAACAGATTCCCCTCTTCTCAAAGCTCTCTCTGAAGCCAGGAGTAGAAGGTACATTCTTCAATCTTGCAAGCAATTACAATATTTCGATGTGAAATTATAAAAAAACAAAAAACAACCCCCAGAAACAAACCAACAAAAACTCAAAACCAAACCAAGCAAAACAAAAACAAACCAAGAAAATTTGATTAAAACTAATAATACCTATGTTTTTAGTTAATCAATAAGTACCAGAAGTGAAGCAAACTTTTCTGGTACACCTTCATCAACTGTGGATTTACTCACAAGGTCAAACATTTGCAAAGGAGGTAATTTTGAAACCTTGGATTACTGCAAAAGTATGGCCTTATCTAAATTAGTTCTGCCCACACTCTCAGCCAATAAATTTCTCCACCTGTTTACATATTGATTTTTTCCCATCTTTTATTTATTTCAGCTTTGAAAAGAAAAGAGGTTTATTAAGAAGGTAACAAGAAGTATGAGTTCAAAAAGGTTATTTTTTTTGTTGTTGTCAAATGTCTCTTGAGCTGCATCACCTTACAAATGTAAATTAAAAGGTTTAAAATGTTGTGATCCAGTGTAGAATTCTAATTTGAGTTATACAACTAATTTTCTCATTCAAAACACTATGTATTATTTCTGTGTTGCAACACCCTGCTGATCTGGATCAGAACCCATGAGCTCTCAGCTCTCTCCTGGGATGTAGAAAAAGAATTGCCTGAAGGATCTTTATTCTATTTTTTCTAGTCCATCCATTTTGCTTCCCTTTTTTGAAACAAATAAAGCAGTACAGCATATGTTTAACAGCCCCATGGACACCCACAAGTAAGTGTGAGAGCTAATAATCAACAGCAGCTTGTGAGATTTCACAGATAGATAATTAAAAAGTCTGTGTTTAATACTTCATGTTCCCTCTGGTTTAAGATGTGGACAGATTTGCATTCCTGTGTCACTTGCTGCCAGGGCACTTAACCTCTGATAGCACAATGGAACAGTTCTACTTCTTGGTGCTTCTCAAATGCTCACAATTTACTTCTACTGATTTCACCTTGAGCATTTGATCTCATCCAAAGGTGTGGCTTTTCTGAGAGATCAACACTGTTATATAATCAAATGAACACTTAGATAGGGATACTCATCTGGTCATTTATCAGCTCATTTACAGCACTTTGTGATTAGTTTTTATTTCTGATAAAGCTGTTGTCTCACAGAAGTTTTCAGAACAAAAAGTATTAGAGCATTTACTGTTCCTTGGAGACTCAGTTCTCCTGAACCAGCTCTGGAGAACCAGTTGGGAGACCCAAATCTGCCTGAAAGGACAAGGCAGACAATTCTTAGTGTGGAATCAATGCATGCTGGACAAATTTCTGCTTAGAAGCAAGGGCTAAGTGAGCTGTGCAGCAGCAAGAGTGCAGTCAGCACCTCTGGTTCCTTGGAAAAGGCAGAACCCTTCAGCCCAGCTACCCACACAATCCTGCTGTGGTCTCACTTCAGAGTGCATGAATTTAGGCAAAGTTACTGAATGCCAGTACAGCATGGTCCACAGCTGAGGCACAGCAACTTCAGTGCGTGAGTACATAAAATAGTCAATTTCAGAAACAAGTGCATGAATACATAAAGAACAAAGCTTACCTAGGAACAGACACCTTCCAAAGGTAAGAAAAGATGCAGATACTATTAAAAAAAAAAAAAATCCACCCCGAATCTCACACAGCAGCTGCTGTAAGTAAGCTGTTGTACTGCTACAGTAAGTGTGCTGGTTTTGATTGACCCATTCAAAAGCAGAGTTTTGTCCAAATACCCTTTCTTTAAGGACCTCCTCCCACCACAAGTGGCAAGAGAAATGTGACAGATTCAGAGAAACGAACTAGCTTAGAGACCTGCATTTATTTAACCCACTGCTCCAGTGGCTAGGCTCCAAGGCAAATCATATGGTTTTGTTTTCTCATATTCAATAAACATTTTCAACAGCCTGTGTAATCTAGGACTTTGCAAATTGCTGCAAATGCATTAAAATTAGAGACATATGAGAAACCCTTCCAGTTGTCTTCCACTACCATGTGTACAAAAATTAGGAGAAACTAGAGTAACTTTATATCCTGCAGGTGTCTTTTGGAAGCACAGAAAGTTTTCTAAAATTGACTTTGCATTGTATCACTGATTGCAAGGCTCTGGATAATAAGTTCTGCTACAGCTTTAATTCATTGACCTGATAAGGCTCATTGGTTGTCACAGAGCTCTGAAGTGCTGCTTCAAGGTGTTTTTTGGGTAGAGATTTCATTTTAGACAGGACAGGATCAAGGATCAAGAAACTTAGGTCAAAGCATTTAAGCCACTGAATAATGAAGTCAGAGCAGTAGCATCTTACACTGCAATGAATATCATTATTGGCTACAAAAGAAAAATAGTCAGCAAAGAGCTCTCTGAGCTGAGTTCCCTGTTGTATTAGACAATTGGATCAGGCTATGGTATCATACCTGCCTTTTAGGATGGCTGAATTACCCAGCAGCAAGCTTATTGTTTTTGGTCTGGTGCCCACTGCTCCAGCACATCACCCTTCTGCTCTGTGGGCTGAGTGCTCGCTGTGCTTTGAGACAACGGCTTTTATTTCAAACTAGACCAGGCAGCAGGTCCACACCCAGCCTCCCAGGGTACTCCCGACATCCTGGCACTCACTTGCAATCTGAGCTCAATGCCTCCTTCAGAGCTGGTTTCTAACATGACCAAGTCATTGCAGGAATTCCCTGCCTTCTTTGTTGTGATTTGTGCTGGGTTTTTTTCTACCTTGGATGCATTTCCATCTCATCAGCTTCCCGGTTTTGTTCTCAGGGTCAATAATCTCTCCCTTGCTGAAAGCATTTTATTTTATTTTTTTTTTATTTTATTTTGGGGCCATGAGTAACACCTACAGCCCCCTCTTCTTTTCCATATATGTCACCAACAAGGTTTTTGCTCTTCTTTAGCCACTCTGGTGTCCAGATCAATGTGATGAAGTAATTATCACCTTGTCCTGACTTTTTAAGCTGTAGCTTAACTTTCTGGTTAGATTCTTCTGCATTACTTTAACTCATAACTACTGATTTCATTTCAGTGATTTCATAACCTTTTTGAACACACAGCCCTTTGCCTTGAAGGTTTTTTCTCCTGTTCCTAAAATAAACTCCAGATGACTTTTCTACCTGCAACTTGAGGACACTGCTAGTATTTAAATGCTTTGGAGTAGCTGACATATTTTCAAAGCTATTTTGAGCTCAAGAGCCTTATTACACTGAGCACTGCCCTAGGTTTGTTAACAATTCCTCCTTTCCCCAACAGTAATGCCATAGAACCTCAGCTACTCAGCCCTACAACAGCAGAGCAATCCCAAAGAATCCTCAAACATCCTTCTTAATCCTCTTAATTTGTTGTTCTTAAGCCTTGACTAAGGGAGGCACTTGACTGTGTCCAGGCACATCCATCACTGCACAAGCTGAGGTATTTCTGCAACATGAAATTCCCTCCTCAGCTCCTTGAAAGTTTCTCTTCCATTTCCACACTGGCCCTCCCAGCTCTGCTACTGTCAGCCACTCCATTTTTTCCTCAGTCAGCTCTTACAATGGCCTCTAAAATATTTTCCTCGTGTCCTAAAATACCTTGCTCCTGTCTTTGAGCTGCCAGCTCACCAAATCCCCATCTCCCACAGAGGCTGACCCTGCTCCCAGCCATCCCTGCCTACGTGCTGCCTTGGTGCAGAGAGCAGGGCAGCCCCATTTTTCAAGGTGCTTTTCTCAGCTCTCTATTACAAGGTTTCCAACTCAATCATACTTATTTACAGACTATTTTCATCCTTCTCTTTAAATTCTCCTTAACTTGTAGTTGATAGCAGTTTTAGTGTAGTTTGTACCTGAAAATTACTTTACCATGCTCACCCTAAGCAGTTTCAGTCCAGAAGTGAATATTTCAGCCATGCTTTGCCATCTTACTTCCATCCCATTACAAGTGTTTTCTGATTTGCACAGGTCCTTCAGTTTTGAAATTGCAATTAAATCCATTGTTCTACCATGGTTTTTGCCAGCTGAGATATCCACCCTCAGGTTCTTCCCTAGCAGCTCCCATTTCTCCACTTTTCTCCATGTTCCTGTCACTAACACAATTGCCATTGCAGTGCTGGCTCATTAATCACATCTATTCTCTTTTCAGTCTTTGGGACCACACTTTCATCAGCTGCATCCCATATCTTACTGCAGTTCTCACTAGCTTGTCACCTCATTCCTTGTTGTCTACCATAGCATCCTTTATTTCTGCTTTTTTTTCTTTTTTTTTTTTTATTTGCTGGTGAATTGAAAAAAACAAGCTGGAAGGCATTAATGTTTCAAGCACAACTAATATAGAAGTCCCCTCTTACATCATCTATCCTGATTGCTGTACTCAGAAGGTTAAATATGGGCTTCAGGTGGTAATAAAAGTATTATATGGTTCAAAAATTCATCAGTGCTTTGCTGGTATTTTACGTGCTCCTCTCTAAAACAGGTGACCTAATTAGAATAAATTAACTCTATTTTTTTAAATAATAAAGTGTATTTTTGACAGTAATAGTACAACTACTTGCTATATTTTTTTCTGTGACTCATTTTAAGCATACAGTTTTCAGCCACTGCCAGGGCCAATGCTAATTGTGCCTTGCACTATATCTTGAACTCTCCTTGAAGCAGTGTGAGTATTTAAGTAGGCTAGATTTTCTTTTTAACTTGTCTTCTAGCCTCAAAAAAAATTAATAAGGTCACCTAAAAGAGACAATGAGGTATGTGGAACTTCCTTCTCTCATGCTTCTTGAAAGAGGTGATTAAATTTCCTTTCCCTCCTGCTATTTCTTCCACCACAAAATACACGCAAGTGTATCTCTTTTCGACCTTGTCTCAAAACCAGAAGCTGTTACATATCTGCAGTAGAGCAAAAGTAACATGAGTTAGACCCAGAGGCCAAGATGCAAGAGAACATGTAAGCTGGGTAAGAGGAGTGGAGAGCCTGATGGTTTGCTGTTCAAATCCTGATCAAATCAGTTGTCACCAAAAAAAAAAAAAAAAAAGAAAAAAGCATTTAATAGGAAACTGGTATCTGTAGATTGAGCAGACCTGTAAAACACAAATTCAGAAATTATATAGAGCAAAACTGCTGAGGAAATTCCTCACGATTTTTGAACCTCTTGGTGAGATTTCTACGCTCACATGGACATTGAAAGAAAAACTGGAACATTAAATATTTGTTCTGGAAAGTCTTCAGAGACTCTTCCAGCTGAAAAAGGTTTGTCTGTGCCTGTTACTACTGTATGTAGAGATAAGCAGTGAGCACAAAAATATACCCATAAACCTTACCTTTTGCTGATTTTGAGATTTCTGGAAATGGATGTTGTGATGACATTTCCTTCCTTTGAGGGCCACAGTCAGAACTAATAAAAAACAAAGATAAAACAGTCAGCTTTCTCAAACCAGTTGTGTTTTTTAGATTCTCCCACTTTTCCAGGTGTGTTTCCTTTTAGCTGATGCAGGTGACCTGCTGGCATCCCTTGTTCCTCATGTTACTGGAAATTGCCAGTTGATAAAATCACCAAATCAGGAAGGTGGAGTAGGGACCCATTTTGCATGAGCACAGAGTGTTTTACCTTCCAGAGCCAAACAAATCATTACTTTCTCACAGGTTTTGTTGTTCATCCAAGTTATGGAGATCATGGGAAAAGCAAGTTACATGGTTTTTGAACAAGGACTTAAAAGAAATGTTCCAAATGTGTCAGATACATTACTTAGAAAACACCTAGGCCGGATTAGAAATTTTTCATCAAAATTATTTTTCGAAGGTAAGTTGAGTTTTGACTGAACTCAGTGAGCAGAAATGTTTGATACCATTTCAAAATTCATCAGTGGTTTAATTACTAGGTAAAAATATGGAAGGGCTTCCTGGTTTAATCAAGAAATACTCTCTTCAGGGATGAAGAAAAAAGAATTTTTTTTCTGTTCTAACAACTGGAAAAACCTCTGAAAGGTTAAAGATATTTCATCTTCATTTTGTATATATCCAAGCAAGCTGAACAAAATTAATTTGCATAGGAAACTGTTTTTGTCCTAAGATGGTATCCCAAAAGACATTTTAATATAAAAAGGAATACATTTGGTATATCAACTGATTTTATTCTTTATTTTTAAAGATGATGTGGGTATTGCCAGGAGTCTATACCCCATTAAAAAATAGCAGCAGAAGCATTAGTGATTGTCTGCATATAACAAGATTTTGCCATATCAACCTTTTGCAGAGATTCAAACAAGTATTCACGTAATTGTCTTTTTGCCCTTGTGTCAGAAATAGTTGAAATTTCGCTCAGCCTTTCCCAGCTCTTATTTTAATGCATTATGCAGCTTCTCCAGAAACAGAATTGTAGCTCAGCTCTGACAGTGTGAGTTCACACTGCAGGAAGGCTTCTGTGCCAGGGCTGCTTCAGCCACAATGCAGCATTTTCCTCCCTGAAGACCTCATATCTGTGAGCACAAATTGGGTAGATAAACTCCTTACCATGGCCACGGCAGAACTTATAGATGCCTGTCAGGGACGGATTCCCTGCCACAGCACACAGAAACCCCAGCCTGCCACAGCTGCTTTGTTACCTGTGAAATCCCGAGCACAGTCTGCATCTGACACTTCCCCAGGAAAGACAGGCTTGGTTTCATTCCAGGCATGTTTTACATGCGGAGCAGGAATGTTTGATTTATACCACAAAATGTCCTGCAAGTGACAACAGAATAGGAGTGAGGCAGCTTCCATTGGCACAGTGTGGAGAGAGTGTGGAAGCCAGCCACAGGCTGCTTTCTGCCAGCAAGAGGAGATATCTGGAAGGAAATGCCAGTGAACATAGATCCTTTTTTAGGAAAGAATTTCATTCAGGATCTATGGCTTATCTATTTACGAGAGCGTGTATTTAATAAACCAGCTTGTTGC
>JAOTQP010000304.1:7256811-7287104 GCA_026413545.1 Cichladusa arquata | reverse complement strand
ATTTTTATTAGTGCTGTTTTATAAGTACTGCAAAAGCAAAATATTTTAGAATTGAATTATACTCATCTCTTTCAGGAAACATTTTTATTTGGAAATATATCTTAGCCTTTTCTACAGGGATTAGTTATAAAACAAAAATATTTTATGTACCTATTTAGGTGTGGATCAATAAAACTTATTTTCATGGCCATTGTGTTGATGCAGCAGTGGCTGCTGAATTTGCCTCACTCTGTCTGCAGTCCTTAATCTTTAATTCAGAAAACTGCATCCTGCTGTTAACTGTAATGCTACAAGTTTGGGATTTAAGTGGACATAGGTAACACAGTGAACCCAACACACAGATCTATACTATACACATAGTGTATATACTATAGAACACACTATACTGTGAATGTGGGATTTGTTTGATTTAAAATCAAATTATCAAACAGAAAATGAAAGCACAATACTACAGCAGCTTCACTTAAATGCTCTATTTATAAAAGGTACACCGTTTCTCAAGTTGCATTGCATCATGTTGGCCTCATTGATAGTGACCATTCTGAATCACACCATTAAAAAGATCAAAAAATACATTTGGTGTGGACAATGGGAATTTTTTTATTCAGTCAGCTCTGCTTTACGAATTCACTCATCAGTTCAGTGTCACAACCTTCAAAAAGCAGCTGAATGGGTACTGACAACAGGCCTGCCCTGGGGCTTCAGAAGCTGCAGGAAAAAATGTGAGTTGTGGGGAGATTTGTCAAGCCCCATGGAAATTCTCATCTCTACTTTCCAGTTTGAGAGAGCAACTTGAGGATCAAAATCTGTGAAGTTTAGAACTTTGATAAATGAATGTCCAGTAAGCCACAAATGGAGCTCTCAGAACTGAGAAACATCAGAGTTAAGTTTGCACAAAATTAACTCTGCCCTCTGGGGAGGTCCATGATAATCTGGCCTTTAGTTAGTCCCAATAATCCATTTTTGGGATTTCCATGGGACTCCACAACTGATCTAGCAGCCTCCAATGAAGGAATGAGCTGTTAGTAGACTGTTAGCATCATTTTTTGGGGCCAAGGGAGTGCCCCTGCAGTCACAGTCACCACCTCAGACTGAACGGGACACTGTCACTCAGGTACCTTCATAACAAACCCTTGTGCTTCCTTTCTGAGGACAATACTGCAGTGCTCCCCCTTTAACCAAGAGATACAAAAAATAGTGGAAAAACTGGGAAAATACTGACTTTCTGAGTGCCATGGTTTTGGTTTGTGACTGATGATGTTTTGCAAGAGCTTCCTTTTCTCATTTCTCTTAAAAGCAGGAAACAAATAAATACTACAAATAAACTGTGACAAAAATAAAAAAATCTGCTCAGGTGGAAATATTTGCTTAACACCATACAGAAATCTACCTCCTGCCAGCCCTACTCCTTCCTCCTCAAAGAGCTACACCTGTGTTCTACTCCCAGGGAAAGACAGCAATGTCACTAGAAACCCCACTCTGCCCAAAAAAGTAATTAAAAAATCACCTTTATAATGGAAACTCTTAGCTTACTTTAGCTCTAGCTCTTACATACATCAGTACAGCTCTGTTTAAAAATAAACTCTTGGAAAAATTCATACATTGCAGTGGTGATGAAGCAGATGCCACATTCAGGGTACTGTAGATTTTAGTTAAGTAATAAAGATGAGTGATACTAAAAAAAAAAGACACCAATAATAACATCGGCGAAGGCCAAACCAACAGAAAAACCCCTGCAGCATCCCAACTTTCCTGTAAATGACTGTGCTAATAAAGGATGCTGAGAGAATAAAATAAGAGGAAATGGAACACTCAAGTCAGAAGCATTTCTAAATAGTCACTAATATGTTTGAAAAGTTTCCAGACTTCTTACTGGAAACTGGCATCTGCCAGTGACTGTTGGAGCAGGGCAAATCTATTTGCATGTTTCTAGTGCAGAGGCAGTCATGTTCATGGCAGATGTTTGTCAGTCACACTTTACATGCCCCAAAAGAGATGTATTGCCCAATTAAACAAAAAAGAATGCATTTAGGGCAACTCTTGGTCACATCTGGCTAAGAGCAGCTGTGTTGGAACAAAGGTAGACAAAATCCCCTGTTATGTAAGAAGCATCAACCTCCCATGAAACATTAAGAAGGAAAATTTATTAAATCGATGTTGTTTGGTTTCCTCTCTCTTCTCCTTGGAAAGATATTAATTCTCTTATCAAGCAAGAATTGTCTTCAGGTTGGTTTAGGAATTTTTCCCTTCCTAATTTAGCCTAATGTAAGGACCAGATTATTAAAGGAAAATGAACATTTCAGCTGCCACCAAAGGTGACAAAGGAAAGAAAAAAGAAACAAAGGTATGAAGCTAAAACTGAGACAGAGAAAGGAGCCAGGTTAAAAATGAATTTGATCATTACATTTCCTAAAAAATTCAGAAAATAAGTTTTAGTGAGCTGCTACTATTAAATTGAGAATGACAAGCAAGTGGTAGAGTCAAAAGGGCAAGTCATAGTCCAATATTTACAGATACTTCTGAGCAGTGCACACACCAAGCCTCCATTTCTGCAGCATGTGAACACAGGGCTCTGGAGTCAGGAGCACCAGGGCAAGCAAGGGATGTTTGAGGTGCCATGGACATCTCTGATCACTGAAGAATTCATTACAGATGGGCTGCAACAGGTAGAAGTTTTATGACCAAGCATGAAGCCCTGGCAGTGGTGACTATCTAGACTAAACCAACCCCTCCCCCTTTGACAGCCAAAGGATGAGAAAGAATTCAAAGCTTCTACCCCAACTGCTCTCTTGGGCTTGTCCATGAAAAATCCAGGACTGGAGGAAGAATAGGGGTGATTTTTCCCATCTCCCAACTGCCTAGTATAACTGAATTCCTCCTATCTCATTTAGGAGAGGAATGGGATAGTTGTCTTCAGGTAATTGGTCTAACTGTAGAAGGTCCCCATCTCAAATGAAAAGCAGCTGTGAAACAGGTCATACCTTTGCATATTCTGAAGATTTAGATTGGAAAATTTCTCTAACTAGAAGTCTAACAGCAGATGAGGGGGCCAAAAGATTGGTCAGGGAGTGCCTCAAGGATTGCTTTAATTGGCAGATGTATTCAGTTATGAAAATGCACAATTTGCTTTTACCGACACAGAGTTGTCTTTTCTGGCTGTGAACAGCTACTTTAAAAGAGGCTGAATACAGCAGATGAACTTGTTAGTATTTGTTAATTAAATGCCTGCAGTCACTTCATTTACCACGCTTAAAAGTTTAGAAACACAAAGAAAACAAAGGCAAAACATAAAACTGATGGACAAGGCTAAGTCAGAGAGCTGAAATCATAAAGTACAATTGAAACTAAGACTCCAACCTTTACTGCTCAAGAGCTGGTTCAGGTTGTGGCCAGAAACAAGAAACCAGAGTGCCCTCTAACAGAGGGATGTTAATCAGGGATTTCAAAAAGTCCCCACAAAATGCTTCCTTTCTTCCTTAAACTTGCCATCAGCTGCTTCCTTCCTCCTACACTCATCTGCAAATCTCATCCCCTCAATACAAAGAAAAGAACAGAAATCTGTGCTTGTATTTTGCCTTTGGCTGGAATAAGAAAAACTCTTGATAGCAGAAACCCCCTAATTTTTAGTCATTATAATTTGTAATTATTATGGCCACATGCTAATGTATCCCTAAACATCCAAATGAAAGAGAAATTATTTGAAAAAGACTGGAAGGCAGATGCCACCAGCCTAGCAGGTCAATGAAATCAGCTAGTAATTAAAGTTTTCTAAAGAACTCATTTTTTCTGATTTCTTTTCAGCAACTTGAAAAGACAACACAGAGGGGGTCCTTCCTTTAAATGAAATTATATTCATCAAATCCATTTGTAAATATTAGTTCAGTTAAAACAACACATAATATATAAAATGTAATTAAGTTCTGTATAGATTTCACTTTCATGGAAGACTAAGAACAGCAAGGAAGAAATGATGCTATTCTGTTTCTAGAGCTCATAGGAACCACTAATGATTTCAAAAGCTCACGACTCATCAGCTGCAATTAAAACAATTGCAATGACAGTGACCTCAGCAGAAGACAAAATATAATTGCATAGGCAGCAAACAGTACAGAGAGATGAAGCTGGAATGCAGATGCTACTGATTCATGGGATGCCTAAAAGAATAATTCTCCTGCTAGTGTGTTTGTGAGTACTTCCTAGCATGGAGGTACAGCAAAGATGGCTAGCCAGAAAACAGCAACTCCAATGCTCTGCACATCTCTGGAGGATTTGGCTCCTGCTTTGGAAAAAGACATCAGTGTAGACTGTTACTAGAGTGAAAGTAACACAGCCCAGAAGCACAGACCCGGCCAGCAGGTGAGCCATGTGCTGCACACAGCCAGCCTTATGGTCTGGAACATCTCACATGTATTTGTTTGTGCACTTATTATTTTTAGTAATAATAAGCAAGGACATGCTAGCTTCAACAGAACACCTTCCACTGGAAAAAACAGCTTTGCACAATTTCCTTAATTGTAGCCCTGATGGGCAGCTACTTTGATTAACTGGCAAGATGAGCAAAATTTTTAATACTAAAGAACAGTGGAATTAAAAGAGAAACTTTGTACCTCACTATCCGGCCATTATACTCAGCTAAACCTCCTTTCCCATTTTCTCCCTCAAAATCTTTGCTCTCAATATCATCATCTTGTGCAGGTCCATTGTCCTCTCTTCACTTGCTGACTAATCACAGCACAGACTTTGATACTCTTAAACATTATTTTTTTCAATACAAGGTTGGACAAGTTATCTCCATTTGCATTGTTCTCCTTTCCTTCTTCAGTCTCATGTTTACATCTTCTTTTCTCAGAGCTCTGAGAGCATCACTGCCTTCCCCAATGGGATGTTAGACCACATGGGCATTTTCTCTGTTCCAGCTGGGCCTCCAATGAAAATGATTGCTCTCTTTAATACACAGAAACAGCAGAAAAGCCATGCAAAATGGCTACATCCCATTAGGGTGTTACTTATGAACAAAAAAAAAATCACCCAGTTAAATAGCTTTGTGCCAAAAGAGCTTGAAAAAATGCCTTTTAGAAGTCACTGTCCCTTGTATCTGGCTGCTTAGCTGCCACACAATCATCCCCTCAGCCATCTCATTTAAAATGAGCCATGTTTGCAAAACCCGACTGTTTCAGCAAACTTGACTTATCCAACCACAGCCAGTCAGCTGGCAGAGCTAGTCCTCCTTTGGGATGCAATATTGGGCAGCTCACAGCTCAGAGAGCTCCTATGATCCAAAACCCACGCTCCCTGATCCTCTCCTTTGTCCTTCAGCAGTAAGACTCAAGCCCAGCTGAGCCTGCCTGTTTGCAGGTAAACCTGACTTGATTAAAACATTCTCTTCATTCCTTGTCTCCCCTCATAAGTGCCAGAGAGCACTGGCTTCTACTGGAAGTGAAATTAGGAGGCACATTTAAAGCATAAAATATGAGAGACTCTCTAATGTCCAATTTTTTTGTTTTGTTTTGTTCTCCTTCTTTGTTAAATTTGATATTTCTCTTTCTGGTTTGGCCTGAATAATCTTTACTGCTGGTGGTAACCAAGGAAAGGAAAAAAATACCCCTAAAGATTCTAGACTGGAAATCAGGATAAATAAAATCCAATAGGCATGCATTATGGACATCTGATTTAAAAAAAAGTGAGAGACAAACCATTTTCTGAGCACAGAACTAGACAATAAATCACAAGTAATACAAAGACTTCACCAAGAGAAATTCTGGGAAAGAAACAATGTATTTCTCCCTGTTGATATTTCTTGTGGTTTGGACCTTTGTTTGAAATCTGGTTGCTACCTCATGGAAGTTTCTTCCCTAACACCTTTTTAAATAATCTAATAGCTGGATGTCTGAAGGGGTATTTTGAAAAGATACTTTTAAATTCCTTACTTTCCAAAAGTTTTAAAATCTCAAACTAGACCAGAGGAACTGAAAGCTTTTCTGGCACTTATAAACAATATTTTTCAACCAGGCCAAACTCTCTGTAAGCAGAAAGAGAGCTAATAAGTCAAAGACCCATGAGATCCACAATGGTCTTTGTTCTCCTAGTCTGTTTTATACAGCAGATGTACAGATACTGGAGGGATGAGTGGCAAAAAAAACCCTAAAAGAGATATTCCCCACAGTTCCTTGATACCTCAAGGCAGCTATGAAAAGCCACAACTAACACCTACTTCCATAAATACATTTTTGTTTACAGATAAGCCCTGCAGTCTATCAGCAGGAAGACAATCCCATTTTCAAGCTCGTGTTCTATTCATCAGCAACAAAGGAAAAAGAAAAAAAAAATCTTACAGTTAGGTTTGTCTTTGCAAACCTAGGTTTCCATTTGGGAGACACATTCCAGTTCTAACCAGAACTGGTGATCAGATGGAAGCTGAGAGCAGAACTGAGGGAATGAAAAAGGGGATTGCACAAGGAGAGGAGGGATATAATTGTGTGCATCCCCTGCCAGATGTTGTGCCAGGATTTGGCACTCTCAGGTTTAAAATTCTCCCTGCTTGGTGCTTAATGACACAGTTTTGATATCTAGCATACAAAAACTTGAAAAAGTTCTGTTGGATTATAATGGTTACAAGGGAGAACTAAGAAAGCTGGTGGCACACACACAGGGAGGCCATGAATTCCTTACCATGCTTTGAGAAAGAAAGAAACAAAAAAACTAAGGCAGAAAGACTCAGCTTCTTTGAAGCTGGCCATTTTGTTAGCTTTTGCCTGTAGCTGTATTTTCTAGTCAGGAATGACAACAGAAACTTTAGATAGTATTTGTGTACTTACTTTCAGGAAAAGCCTCCATAGTAATTTGTATAATGAAAGAGATGTCGCCTTAAGATCCAGTTAGATAAATTTATCCTGTGAATGAATGGACATTCTAAATGCACAATAAAAACAGAAAGGCTGATTATGGTGGTAGTATTTTAATCCATGAAGGAAAAAATTGAACAAGGTTCCTAACTAGAAAGAAATTAGATATTTCTTGACTTTGGATTAGGAAACACACACACGTTTTTGGGGGGCTTTTTACCCATGGAATCATCTTCCATCTTAAAGAATCAAGGACTCAAATTGGGAAATAGGGTGCTGTGCACTGTGAAGTGGAGGAGAACTGTGCTCATGGTGCACAAAGGTGGTACAGGACTATTGAAGTCTGCTGGCTTCTCCTTCTTCACCAAGGTGGATTGTGGAGCTTCTCCCCGTGTCAGGACAGGGTGTGTCTGTCACACAGCCAGCACGTGTGCCAGTGTCAGTGCTCCCCAAAAAGCAGCAGCTTTGCTGCCCAGGAGCACAGCATCCTCTACAGCCTGCACTGTGCATGGTGTCTGTGCACTCCCCATGGGGCTCTGCCCTGCTGCCCTGGGGGTTCTCAGCAAGTCCCTGCCCTTTGGCCCAGAGTTCCCTCTAATAGCTGGAGGGTTTCCAAACTGGTGCAAGAATCCCCTGCCTCTCTGTGACCCCAGCTCAGGACCCAGGTGGAAATCTCCTGATACCACCAAGGCACAGCCAGGCTCTCCTTAGTCAAGTCCAGCAAGACAACAGCTCTTCCTGGACCCTAATTGATCTAGTTTGATGGCTGACACTGAAGTAGGCCAGGTGAGCTGTCTCTGAGAGGGAATTTGGGCTGGCTGCACAGGAGCAGATAAGCAGTTTGCTAGCACTTGGTGAGGTGATTCCTGCCCCAGCCCCCAGCTGAACTTCGGATCCCTCATTCTTGCTACGGCTATCATCCTCTGCAACACTGTCATGTATTTTTGCTACAGATGCCTCCTCCCTTCCCTCCTCCTTCTCCTCTTTTTGAGGGAAGCTGCAGTGGCATCCTAGAGTTCAAACAACCTGCAGTGCCTGGGACACATCTTTCAAAAACCAACATTTACAATTCATCAGTTTGCTCTGCCCTAGCAGCACACTCAATTTGAACCAAAGCTGCCTTGTTCAAAACATCTATCAGCTCAGCACTGTATAAAAGGAAAAAAAAAAACAAAACAAAAAAACTTCTTCCTAAAACAGCAGGTAGAAAGTAGGTGAATGATGAGAGCAGTGAGCATAGCACTGGCATATTAAAACTCACAAAAGAGTAGACCTAAATGGCCCTGCTGTAGAGGCAATGTTGGTACAGGAATTTTTTGGTTTTCCCAAGGCAGAAACATTAAATATGACAAGGAATATTGGCTTTTCTATTTGACTTCAGAACAGCAAGAAACATATCCTGAATGTGAGCCAACTGCCTGGCACAATTGAACAGCTGGCTAAATTCTTTAGACCTACAAAGCTTTTACATTAACAATTCTACTTAAATTCTGCCAGGAGAGAGCCCAGGTAACCACGGGGGAACATGTCATTCCCTTTGAGGGCAGGGTATGTGTGCACTCCTAGTTTAGGAAATAGAGGACCCAATCTATAGTTAATGATGATGTAAGATTTTTTCTTCTTTTTCCTCTTTAGCATCTCTACATGATCACCCAGTGTTACAAAGGTTATGCATTCTGTCCTTTGTGTCATTAACTTGGCCCTTCAAACCCTCTTTCAGTGACTATTGTGAGTTTTATAGCACATTCCATAGTTGAAAACCTCACAAATATGGCCTCATTAAGCTGCATAGCTCCCATTTCAGGGTAAATAATCACTATTATCCTCATTTTAGAACCCAAGGACATAAAATTCACAGAAATAGTGAGACAGGCCATAGAGCAAGTCATTGTCAGAGGCCAGAGCACCACACTGGTATTCCTGCCCCAGTCCCCATGCTCACATGGGTAGATGTGACATACAGCAGCCTGAGCACACGTGTGGCTCTGCACAGGAGCCCTGCTCTGGAGTCACTGGGGGGACATGAAATGTATGTTTATTTACATTACTTCTCCCACTGAACTCAGCAGCGTTGCAAGTTCAGGCAGAAAAGTACATTTTGAGAAATGATCACATGTGGCATTATCACTGACTCAGAGCACCAAAATTACTGCATCAATTTATGTCGCTTTTGGCAAGTGAGATAAAGGTTTTCATTCTCCTGAACAGCCTCCTCAACACCCCCACTACCTCCCAACACCCCTGTAGTTAATTCATCCTAAGATCCTGGCTACTATCACAGCTAAAAGCTCCCTTTGGAAACCTACAGCATTCTTAGCACACTTCAAATCCCACCCACTCAACTGTAGCCTTGGCTGTGGACACAGCCCTGCATTCATATCACACGCACAACACATTCCCTGTCAGCATTTCCAACCAAAAAAGGACACACGGTGCAACAAGAAATAAAAACACCCTCTGAGGACTTTTCAGATTTTCTGTTTGCTTACATAATCACAGTTATTGTTTCTACAGCTTTTCCCAGAAATATTTAATGTAATGTTAAATAACTATGAGAAAATCCTATTAGTACAAATTCATAATGATGTTATGACTAACTAGAAATATTTATCAAAGCAGTTGCCTTAAGAAAAAGAAAGAAAAACAATCTGTTACAACTATGGCATTTTAAAATGTTTGCTTTCTTAGTATTTTATTATAAAAGCCAGATAAAGTAATTAATGTAATATCTTTTTAATTAAGCATTTTCTTTAGAGTGATTTTTCAACGGAGGTTTATTAATTATACTAAGAAAAGCTGCAAATATTTAATAGAAAATGCATGTCTTAGCTGATGAAACATTTTCATTGTTTCATATTTGGACAATTCAAGAAAGTAATTAATGCAGGTGTGCTTGCAGAACTCAGCACATGAAATGTAAATGAAAAGTGGGTTTAAGAATAGATGGAAAATATTCTCAAGAATGGATGAAATGACCTAATGAAAGCCAGAAAATGAGCCATTAAGCCCCTAGTCTTTCCCACTGTATCTTTTTAGACTTGAGGAAATGCACAAAACTTCCCTGATGGGTAGTAAAACCTTTCTAGGATCTTTATTGCTCTGGCTGACGCCTGATGAATTCTGACTGAAATTCCCCTCTCAGTGTATCCTTTGCCTTTTTCCCCATCCCAAGACAGCTGACTCCTCATGCTCCATACATCACACCTGGATACCCTGCCCGGGCTCCAGGTTGCCAAGTCAGATGTGCAATTACTGTGTGCCATGATAAACAGCCCAGAGGGCCTGGCCTCAAGGTGCTGAAAGCTAAGGGATAAGGTAGGCAAAACAAAATATAATCCGAGCTCAGGTTCAGTCCCCAGGCTGAGGTTTGATGGAATGTTTATTCAAGCAGCTGGAGTAGCAAGCATGTGCATTAAAGGCAGCATTTGCCATTTATTGTAGCTGTCATTTCACACTAGCACAGTCCTGAGCACAGAATACTGTACAAGCCTTTCAAGCCAAAGCTGGCCTCATATCCTAGTTTCCATGTATGATGTAAGAGGTGTGCACTGCCTCAAACACCTGACACATTTGCTAAAAAGGGTTGGCCCAGACCAAGAAATGCATTCAGTGGAAATTGTTTCTTTGCTTTCCCAGCTTGATCCCTCCTCTGTTTTCCCCATCTGTTTGTCTGCTACAGATGTGGCAGCCTTTGAGCCATCTTTTTCAACCTGCTCCATTTTTCATGCTTTTGAGAAAAAGACATAGTGATAAAAGGTTTTCCTTTTCCCTTCTGCAAGGCTTTAAGAGGATTTCTACCCAAGGGTTAAACAGCTATGGGAGCAGGTCTGACTTCTGCAGTGAACATTAACCAAGAGCTGGAGTGTTACTCTCATTACCCATTCATGAGTTCAGGTAACCGGTGGAAGAATACCAGCTTCCCCTTCTATAAAGCAGATAAAAGCCACATGGGCCATTGCCACAGGCAGAGTCTCAGACACTCCTTCTCCACAGATTTTGCCTGGCACAGATGCCAGCTGAGCATTGCTTGGATGGCCACTAAGCACAGGGGCAGCTCAGCTGAAAAGCAAAGGAGGTGAAAGTGCAGAAGATTTAGAAAGAAGCAAAGAAAGCAAATAAAGGGGAGAAGAGTCTCCCTTCCCCTCTATGCCTCACAGCACATCTTGCCCACACAGTGTCAGGATCATCTTCTGGTCCCAGTGCTACCACTGGGGCTGGAGGGACCCTCACTCCCCTACAGAGGGTTCTAGAGTGGAGTTCAGCTTTGGAAATGTGCTTTACCTTATCATCTCTCAACAGAAACCTCTCAGAAAAATTAGGTGTTTCTTTAACACCCACAAGTGAGCTGTCTTAATTTACTTTCCACATGATTACACATACTTTCCACTCCAAATCTGAATTAGTAATAAATAAATAAATAAACACCCCAGAACTGACAAACCGCTTCATTTCTCATACTTCCCCATTTATTTTTCTGCTGGCACTTTGCACTATTGCTTTTAAATGATTTGTCCATGGTGTGTTTTCAAATGCTACAAGCAAGAGCGGGTTTGAAAAACAAGGAAGTTGTACAGTTGGAAAGCTGAAGTGCAATTGGCATACCAATAAATGCCTTGATAGTAACTTCAATACAACTGCACTGATGTGTCTTGTTTGCAGAGCTTCTCTCTCTCACACTCATTTTTTGAAAAACCGTGGGCCCTGCACAGAGGATGAACCAGGAGTGGCCCCCAGTGTTACAAAAGAGGTGGTTAAAAGGGCAAAAACTGGGAGAAGCAGTCGCTGATTTTGGAGATACCTTGACTGGTATTCTGGACTATGACTCTGCCTAATCCTCTTAAAACAGGGTAAATATCACCTGACAAATGAGAGTTAAATACTTGCTCCCAAGGGATTATCCCTACTGACTCCTTTCCTTTTTTACTGGATCAGAGAAATGGCATCAGGAAGGAAAAATCAAAAGTTGTCTCATCCATGATGAATGTAGTTATGTCTGCATTTCCAAAAGTTGTGGTTTTATTACACAGGCCCAGAAATCTCTGTGAAATATCTTAATTGCACAGACATTTGAGCCTGTGCCTCTGCCAGCTCATATCCCTGTTTTGCTGCTCTTGGCCAAGACAGGAGAGGAGCTGTTCTTGCCATCCACAGTTCATCCTGGGGGTAAGAGTTCCCCACTGTGCTGCTTCGGGCAGCTCCAGGCAGCACAGAAGCTGCAGCCACTTTTCTGCACATCTTCTGAAGCACAGCCCATACCAGATGTCCACACTATCCCAGCAGCTTGTTCCCTGTCACACAGCTCAGCCTCTCAGAAAAATCACATCTGCTCTGGGTCAAGCAACATTAAGGCTACCAGGGGATGCTCTAGCATGATGTCCCCTCTCCACAGCCGGGAAAATATGAAAAAGGAATAAATCATCTCATTTCTTTGTAATTCTGCCTGGTGGCAGTGACAAATACATGAACTCTGACCAGGCACTCTCAGAGAGAAAGCAATGGCATTCTTTTTCCACTTGGAAGGAGAGAACCAAGTCTAAAAGTCTGGACACAGATGCCCATCCCTTGCTGTAATCCAAGCCATAAATCCCTGGTCACATATTCCTGTTTTCCAAACATTATCAGGTCATCAAATAGAGCAGGCACGAGGTAATGGAACATTCCCCAGTACAATGTTTGGTATAGAGGAGTGTTGCAAGGAGTTGAAAATTTGGCACTGATGTTTTTGCATGATTTTATTTTCTTAAACAAAAGAGAATGAATGAAGTGGACTTATTCTATTAAAGGAAGAAAAGAAAAAAATAAAAAAGTCACTGAAAAGTATTGTATTCTGGGGGAGACAAAAAAATAGGTTTTTGCTCTATGTGAGGTTGAGGAAGAGAAGGATTTAAACTGACCTGCAAATTTCCTGTTGTGTGACTGTATTTTTTAATTCTGAATTTTAATGTTCCAACTTTTCTTTAAAAAGTAGCATTTCAGGAAAAAATTTCTTCAAGAAAGACCTTGAAACCATAGGCAATTTGATCAAGCCCACAAGGACAAAGCCTAGAGCTTGACTCTTGAGCCCTGGTGAAACTAGCTGAGTGTTTAAAGCTGTTCCCACACCCTGCTGACCTCCCTGCTCCTTGGCTGACCTGCCACACACCTGGAGAAAAGCAGAGAAGCAAATGTGTGCAAACATCTCAGCCTTTCCCACTCACAGGCTCTTTTACCAGTGTGATCTCACCTCTCTGGCCTAATTAGCCCAAAAAGCCAATGACAACATGTTTGCAATTATGCAGGGGCTGCTGCAGCCATTGCTGAGGTGCTGCACATGCTCCTGTCTGCTGACCCTGCCACAGACCTGCAACTTCTCGCCACAGGGCAGGGAGAGCCCAGGGCTTGGGAGCAGACTGAGCTGCTCCTGCCAGATTCTGCACCCAGGCCCCTGGTCCTAGCCTGAACCACATGTGCATGACAGATAACACCAAGAGAAAAGACTCAGGTCTCATCTGGAGGAGTGGGAAATTTTGCAGAATGAAATCTCCTTTTGCCTTTTCGCAGATTTGCTGAGCTTGGCAATCATTTATCTTTCTGAAGTGCACTGACCACTAATTGTTATTTGCTGGGAAGAGAGAGAATCCTAGGGTATGACTGGAGTCTCTGAGCTCCTTCACTCCAAACACTGCCCTTGCAATGCTTTATTGCACTGACAGGACAAAGGAAGTACATTTGGAGGCCTAGTGGATAAACCCTCACTGCCCACTAAAAATGGCAAATCCCACCCTGAGCCAGTACACAGTACTCTCCCTGCTGGAACAGGTTCTGCTGAGCTTTCATGAGGCAGAAGGCAAATGAGAGCATCTCTGCAACCTGTGGGGGCTCAGCTGGGAGAGCACAGCAGGAGAGAAAGCTGGGATGTTCTGTAAGGCAGAAAGCCAGTCTGGCCCCAGGACATCAGGCAGGGAAAACTTAGGTGCTGCCCTGGGTAGTTTTACTGGCATTTCTAGAAGGAAAGTTATGTAACCTGTACAGCTGTCTCAAGGATCAGAAATGTTGCTTAAATGACTTAATGATTGCTTGGCTAAGGGCTAAAACTCCAAGCTTTTCTCGGAAGCATTGGCTCCTGCCTGGATGCAGCACTGAAGTACACGCTTTGATATTGGGCAACTGCTGGCCAGACCCAGTAAATAGAGCTCTTCTTTCCACAGTTTATCTGCACAGAAAGTGTTTCCTCTCTTTTAAATCCACAGGTGTCTCTCAGTTCCTTGGGGTTTAATACCTCTGTTAGCATTAAATCAATCTTTTTCTTTACAATGGACTTTTCAACAGTAACTCTATCTTCCTTAAGTTAAGGCTCAGAAAAATTGACAGATCAAGAGATACTGTGCGGGTGAGTGCTGAAACCAAAAGAAGAAAGGGAAGAAAATCTGTACCTGTATCCAGAACTAATTATATCTGGGGGAATAATGGATTTTTTTTTTTTTTTTTTTTTTTACTTTGGTGGATGAACATAAATTTTAAAAAAGGTTAGATCAAATGCAAATCACTTTACTTATTTTAACTGTTGGGAGTTTTAATTAAGAAAGACAGAAGCCTCTCACTGTACTATGATTTTGGTGGTTTACAATTTTCTGAAAGGTTTTGAGGGTTTTTCTTATTAGACCATCTTTTAAGTGAAATTGTAATGCCTTATTGTAATCGGGAAACAATAAGTTCTGTGCAAAGATCTGGAAATGAGAAGTTCCTGCATTGCTTGAATACAATGCAACTTTGGAAATAGCAAAGTAAATTTTAAAGACGTTTTTGCTTTTCCCTGTTCAATTTGGCCTAAATTCCTCAAGTTGTCACACAGTAGTTTTCCTTGGGTAAGCTGTAACACTAGGTTAGTTTCTGTCACTTTGCAGAGCTTTGAGCATGCCTTAAAGTAGTTCAGGGCCCACATTCTAACCTTGTCACAATCCTGACAAATCCTACTCTGTCCAAAATCAGTGGCTTTGATCCACTTCAAAATGAGCTGCTCATTCCGTGCTTTTTCAGCCCCTTTACCCGTAATCCCCATCCTGTGCAGGAGACATGATGAAAACCTAACCTCTTCCAAGTTTTTATTTTCTTGCTGGGTTTCTCATTTTTATGTTCCTTCTGCTTCTGAGGGATCATTTCCAGAAGTTTTCTGGGTCCCTGATGATGACCAGGATTTGCACCTCTCCCAGTTTCTGACCCTGTTTTGCTCTGTTCTGGTGTAACTCACATTTCCATTATTTGATTCAATCTGTGGCCTTGCCCCCACCTTTCACAGCTCACACTTCCAGTCTCGTGCATGTTCTACTGCACCCCTACTCTTCATTCCCCCAAATGATAACAATACTTTTAAACTTACAAAGGGGAAAACAGCATTATTCTGTAGACAAACAAGGCAGGTGTTCCACATGGCACAAATCCAAGTGCAGGATTTGTAAAATCTATTACCAGATTCCCATCAACCAGTGTTTCTGTCTAGAAAGTATTATCCACATATAATTTGAAGAGGAGCTGGCAAAAAAATTCCCCAGAATTAAAATCCTAAGGGCAGCTGCATCCCCAGTGAGGTTCTGGCCTCTTTTCAGGGTGCTAAGAGGGTTTCCCACATCACTGGATTCATATGGAAGGGAATAATCTCATAGCCTGGTTAGGGGATTATCAATTTCTTTTGTTTTTCCACAGAGAACTATTCTTGGTTTTCATTATGTGAACTATTTTATCTGTTATCTGTTGTATTAATCAAGTCCCAGGTAAGTCAGAGCTCTAAGTCAGCCTAACAATCTGATTTCCTAAAACATCTGTACATCATCATCATCCTTTATACAAGATAAGAATTCCATGCCTTGTCTTGCCATTTCAGAGTTTTAGTTTTCTGCAACACAACCATTTATCAGGCACATAAGTATTCTGTGCTCTCTGCTCTCCCTTTCCAGGGCTCCAAGTGAACAGCACTTAGTTCCCTTTTTTTAACTCTTTTAAAAAAAATATCATTCCTTTTTCTGGAGGAGTGTTAAGGGGCCTGAAATCCTCCAAAAAAAGGAAAAAAAGAGAAAGAAAGAAAAAAAAGAGACTTTTTCTGGATTTTTCTTCACAGCTTTTAGTTATCACAAAGCTGTCTGATTTTATCAAAAGGAACACAGCCTGAGAATGCTGGGGTCAAGGCACAGAAGTCCCTGTGGAGGTCTGCTTATCAAAAGGTACAAATATTAGCCTGAAACCAAAAGAGGACAGAGAAAAGGGAAAGAATATCATGACTCGGGAAAATCAAATTGTGACACTCCATCAAGAGACCACACGTGCTTGAACCTCTTCTGCCAGGCTGTTATTTAAACAAAGCCCAAACCCAAAAACCTCCTAATTCAGAGACCTAATTGGCTTTATTCAAGAAGACATGAAGAAAAGAAAGGAAAAAAAACAGGGAACAGATTTTTTTGTTATTGCTGATCTATTGAAAAGAAAGTGAATCTCCAAAAAAGGGCCAGAAAGACAGAAAGCTCTCCATGGTAAAACGGCAGTCTGAAGTTTATTAGATTATTTCTGAAACACTCTGAATTCACTGGAACTCACTGATAGGAATGGCTGTGGCTGCTGAGTTTGAAATTAAAGATACATCTTTAATTATTGATTAATAATAATGAGTGATTAATGAGTACCTATGTGCATGTCACAACATTGTTCTGCTTTGTGCACAGCTTGTCTTCTGGGGTAAATCAGACTGCCTTCCTCCAGATTCCCAAGAGAAATGAGGAATGATGTAGCCATGTTACTAGTGGTGGAATAAAACCTAAATGATCTCCAGGAAGTTTCCCAAAAAGTAGATGGTATCCCAAAGCTGTTACTGGAGTAATTGTAGTTTTAGCTATTAGGAATCTTAATTCTCATGGAAAACTCAGATCAAACAAATCTTGACTGTATCTTTCATGTATCACTCAAACATACTGAGATAGCCTTTCATGCTCAAGTGCTATTTTTCAGGATGGTTTTATTCACTTCATAGCATTTGGTGTGAAACTTCATGCCACAGAGAATTTTTCCAAACAGCATTATTGTCACTTTGGGTTGACAACTTTGAAGCTTTCCTTTAAAAGGAGGAGGAAAGCATTTCATGTAATGATAAAAGAAATAAAGCACTTCTGTTTGAGGCTAAGTGCAAATCAGTGACTATGAGGCTTATTAAAAAACATGCTGTTGATTTCCTGCAAACTTCTAGGAGGAACAACCTCCCATCATCCTGCTTTAAGTTTACTACTCAGCCTTTCTCCTAAATTAAACTGCAGCTATAATTGAACACACTTCTGCTTAGAACACCACCTATAAGCAGCCTTCAGGTCTGCAGGTATTCATACAGGTCAGTGCAATTCTACACAAGAATTCCAGTTCTTTCTCCAGGTTTTAACAAGTTTGAGATCCACCCAAACCTGAATCCTCACTGAAATTTAGCTCAACCATTGTTAGTCATTTCTTCACACTATTGACCTGAATATTGACCTAAACTGATTTACACAAGATTGTCTTTATCCTTGGGCAATTTGCATGTTTTGAAATCTGCAACAGACCCTGACAAGGCAGTATGGTTTTGGCCCAGCACTAGTAGAATAAGAAATAAAAATTTCAAACACATGGTCTTCAGTAATTCACATGGCAGAAATACTTTTATCCATACAATTTGACTTATTAAAAGGAACCTGAAGTCAGGTTTACAATGGCTGTACTTAGTCAGCTGTCCCATAGGCATTGGTGGTGAGGTGACTGTGAGATTAACAGAGTTTTAATAACATTTAAAAGTCTCCTAGGATCTCTGACAGCCTTAGGCTGAGCATTCCCAGCCGTGGTGTTGGTTGCAGTGGGAAAATGCAGTGGGGTAGGTGTTCACTGGCATGAGCAGTGTTGATATTGTTGATATCATCTGGCCCTTGGTTATCTGGGCAATTACACTGGAGAGCTCTTCAACACAGAACCTCAATTTTTCCATAATCTCTCTTTGGGCATTATTAACCTTTATATTTTTTTACAATAATTAGTTTTCAGCATCCCATTTCAAGTAGCATATTCTTAAATACACTAATACTGCAAAATTCTGCTGCCAAAGAAGTGGACATTCTCTTCATCTGCATGGCCTTCAGCCTGCATCATTTGTCACGTTAGAATACTGCAAATCTGAAATACATCTGTACTGGAAGCAAACATGACGCACACACGCAAATCAGCGAGGATGCACAGCACGGACAATTTGTCATCCCTTGTCAAGGGAAGCACGACCTGCTGATAGTTCCCACACTCATTAATACTGCTCTCAGAGCTGCTGCATCACCTGGCAGGACAAACTGTGCCAGGCAGGCAGAGGCCCACAGCCACATTTCTTTAGAACCAGGCTGAGATACGGAAGGACAAGCAGCAGCTGGCGTTATACATATTCCAAAGCTAGCCCTGAAAGGAACAAGTGAGTATTTGTAATAGCCAGGTTCTACTGAGAAAAGGGAGATTGCTCAAATTCAGGAGCAAAACTTTTTTTAGAGCTTTCAACTCCTGGATTTGCAGCTTGGGAGAGGTGGGGTGGGATTTGGTCAAAGAAGATTTGGGGATTTTTTCCTGTTTCTGGAGAGGCTGGGAAAGTGGGTTTGAAGAGGAACAGCAAACTGAAGGGAAAAAGCAGCAGTGCCAGCCTGCATGACAAGGATTTTCCCTGAACCCCAGCCTTCCTGCAAAGGACACCTTCCCAAAAGCACAAAGGATGGCAGCAGATTTTGTGCTAGCTGTGATGTATATGAGAGCAACATGAGGGACAAAGGGGTTTTTAAGTCTATGGTCAAATATACAGTGATCATCTGTCACTGAACAACAATACAGCCTGATGGTGATTAGGACATCAATGAAGTAATTACCGCCACACCAAAAGGTGACTGGGTAGTGTGGTGAACATTAATACAAAAGGAGGAGAAACAGAGATCCATTCATGCTAATACAAAAGGAGGAGAAACCGAGATCCTTTCATGTCTCTGCCAGATAAATGCATTGCATAAAGCTATCTCTGTATCATTTGGATGTGCTCTTGTAGGTGCATCAGCACTCCCAGTTTTTCATGCCTGGATTTATCAGTAGATACTAATCACTAAGCACAAGACACATACTTCAGTTCAGTATTCTCAAATGAGGCCTTAAAAGCAACTCTTTTTTTTTTCTTACCATATGATTAGAAGATTTTTCTTTGGGGTGATAGCAATATGTAATTGCTGCACTTAAGTAAAATCAAAGCACGGCTTTTAAAGTCGGTGTAGTGTACACATCTGACAAAAGTGAAAAGAATGCTACCTCAAGCCAAGCTGTTTAATTTTCCTTTCTCATAGCTCAGTTTGCTACAAGATGCTTCACCAACACCAGATTGTCCTTAAGCAGTACATAAAGAGAAACAACTTTAAAATATTGTCAAGAGTATTTGCCGGCTCAAAATCTACTCTCCCATCTCCACTTCCACAGTGAAGATAACAAAGCAGGCCAATTATATTTAATTCCTGTACCTAAGGCATAATACTCAGACTAAGCAGACCGGTGATAATTTAACAGGCTGTAATAAAAATCAGAGTATCTATCCATATGCATCTGCTATAGGGGCTCCTACATTAATGAAGACTGAGCACTTTATATTCTTGCCTCAAAAAAGTCCAAATATATGTGTGTTCTAAAAGTCCACCATAGAAAGGGGAACATTTTATGTTCATAAAATCAGAGAAAGAGGAGAACTGATGAGTGCCATAGTTCATTTAAAGTATTATCTTTGTGAGTTTTCATGTATCGATTTTGGCAGAAATAGAATCTAACCTTGCTGTTACTTACAATGGTAAGGAAGTGTTTAGGTAATGCCTGATTAGGTTTTAGTGTGCAAAACAAAATTGCCTGGGTATTTTGTTGGTTATATCCTACGATAGCACAGATACAATAAAAACTCAATGAGTAAAATAGCAATAAAACAAGTTTTATCAGGTCATCATTTTGTCACTGATTCAGTGGTTTTTACAAAAACATCAAAACCAAGAGCTTGGCACTTACCCTGCAACATTCAGTAGCTGCTGGCTTGCATGGTCACAGAGATGAAAAACAGCTTGAGCAAGTCTGGTCTTAGTGTCACTATTATCTGTTTTGACCTTTTTTACAATTTTCGTCAATGAAATTAAACTGTACTTACGTGAAATGCACTGAAATCACATTTCAGTGATGTTCAGAAATCACTCCTGTCATTTACACTGCTTGGGTTTACTTCACTTTGGATGAGACTCTGCATGAAGTACTGCTTCAGACTTTGCTTAAGAGAAACGCTGAGGTTTCTGTTACCCTCAGTTCAGATTTCCCAAGCAGTTTCAAAAACCACAACACTGAGAGATCTGTTTAAACAGAACACAAATTTTGTGAGAAAATACGAGTTAGAGAAATGCATGTCATTATGTCTGGTCATTACAGATGAGCCCTGTCTCTGCCCTGGAGGGACAGAGATGGGTTAGCAGTTCCCACTGAGGTCTTCTCCCAGTGCTCACTGGTGTCCATAACCTGTCTTCATGGACAAACAGCTTGGAAAATTCAAAAAGCACACATTTAAAGAGGCACAATCTGAAAATGGTGGCCAAGCATTGGATTTTAAGTTCTCAGCTCTTCACATCTGTGGCACTGGCTTTAGCTTCAGTCCATAAGAGAGACAGGGAGTATTTTGGAAGCACCTGTGCCAAACAGATCCCAAACACAGATGTCTAAGTCTCAGAGTGGTGCTCAGTCACAACTTTAGCTCCAGGCCACAACTGTGCTAACAGCTCTGTACTAATGAAGGGAAACTTTCCCAAAGATTAGCACTGCACTTCATCCTCTTTAATAAAATATGTTCTGGAATTATTCATCTGGCACATCACAAAATATCTGGTTTCCTTTAATTATTTTTTAAAATCTGATAGCTGACAATGAGTCCATGATTTGCAATTTCTCTGTTATTTCTGTAATCACCCAAACTGTGACTGAACAAATCTGAACTGGAAGAGGAAACCATGTAAGGAAAACTAAGCAAATCCAAAAGAAATACCACCTCTGAGGCAAGAACAAAGGGAAGAGAACAAATAAATGAGGGAATGGACTAGTTTGTAGAGCTGTTTTAACTTAAGGAATCAGACCCAGACATCTCTGCACTGTTCCAGTACCATTTTTTGTGGATTCCTTTGTTGTCACACTTGGGGGTGCAGATACATACAGGCAAACAGCAAGTGCTCCTTTTGCACCCAGAAACAGTCACTCCTGGAAAAGCACAGTTCCAGTGTGCTGAGATGCCTTCATTGTTTTGAACTCATACTATACTTTCTAGAAATAGAAATCAAGGAAAACAAATTAACAACAAAACCAAACTTTTGGAGTCTCTTTAGCTATTATCTGTCTCAGAACTGCAGAACAAGATTTTCTTCAGCAGTCAGCAGAGGACAATGCAAGGAACTGTTCTTCTTCCACTTGCTTTTTCCCAATTCAGTGATGTCCCCTCACTGTATCACGAATTGCTACTTTACACCTGGTAGTAGAGTAGGACCTGTGACATAAAGCTCACTTCTCCCGGCTGGCAGCAGCAGCAGCCGGCAGGCTGAGTGGGGCTGAGGGAGCTGGGCAAGCCCAGGGGTTGTGCTGCACAGGAGAATGGGAGCGGCACGCCCAGCTCCTGCAGGCACGCTCAGCCCTTTATCGGCACACACAGGAGATGCACACACCCTGCTGAGTGCCTGCTCCCCCGCCTTCCCTGGCTGCTTCCCCGTGCTCCAGGCTCACACGTGGCTCCTCATCACACGGGCCATTTCCTGACCACCCTGCCTCTCTGTGTAGGTAGAGTCAACAGGTTTTTACCAGCAGGGCAATTTAAGGGGCTGCACAAGCCTGCTTGCCATTCCTTCATGCTTGGTGCTACACTGACATCTTGTGGCCCTTAACCCTGGTGAGGCTGTAAACAAGGCCAGCAGATTTCCAGATGTTTCAGCAAGGATGCAGAAACATCAAGTTTGGGAAAGCAGCATTGATTTACCTCTCAGCTCCTACCTGTTTGAATTCGTGTTCCAATCTTCATGTGTCCCTTTTGGAAACAAACTTTTATGTTAAGTATCTCCAAATAAACAATAATCAAGTCAAAAGTAGTAACAAACAGATTGTAAAGCTAAACCAGAATTGCAGCAGGTGAGCCCTTTGTGCAGATGGAAGCAACTTCTCAGTCTGAGGAGAAAGCAGAGTCTACATACAGATATCCACTGCTTTCATATTCTGTTAGCAGGCCCTGTCCTTGGTTTCATAAAGTAGAGGTTTTAAATTGCTGTAACTATATATACTTTGCTTCAGCTGTTGTTCAAGAAAATTTCCAAAAACAAAACCATATGGGTGTTATGGTACTATTTATCCATCATATTTAATAATCAACAATAAGAATAAAAGAAACCTATTTGGAAAAAATGCCAGTAGTTGTATCCACTTATTAAAGCTACCTGAAATTAAATCATATGCCTGTTAAGAGGCAGGGCTGTCATACTGTCATAATATACCCAAATGGAGACTTTCCCTCTCTTTGCCTTTATGGAGTGGAGAGCTGAAACCAGACACTATGGAGTTGGGCATAACTCCTTAACCCTAAATAGGTTTTTATATAGCTACAAACAAAATATGAAAAGGCCTGGAGCTGAAATGCAGTATGGATGATACAGCAAGTAAAAGGAATTTTAGTATTGGAAAACATGAGAGACCATACTTCAATCCATATTCACTCCTCTAAGCACTCATCCACCTCAGCTAAACTAGGATCTCTGATGCTGCTGGGTAGGTTAATGCAGAAATATATTCTTCTGTAGCATGACTGAAGGTTCTCCTTGGATGCACTGAGCTTTGAAGGCATTGATCTTTCCCACCAGTAATTACTGTGTTATCTAACTAGCTAGATTAAAAGCTGCAAACTGAAGTGTTTCAGAGAAGCATCCAGAACTAAGGTCCTATGCCTTATTTATAAACAAAGTACTGCAGCTAAAACAAATGGCATACAATATCACAGGTGAAATAAACGGGATACTGAATTTAGGGTAAGGGAGAGGATCTTTATATGCATAGTCAAATAGCTAAATCCAAGTCAATCAATTTAATTTCATATTCCTATTACTATGCCAGGTAAAATTTCTTTTTTTCTCTAGTAAATTATCAGTGTATAACGTTAGACAATTAGACCATCACAGAAGCAATGCAGGATACACATGAAGAGTCATAACTGCTGAAAGGGCTTCCCTATACAGAAAATAAAAGACCTCACTGAAAAACCTTCCCTAAGGGATTCTACTTGTTTTCTTAGAAAAATACTAAAAGAAAACAAAATGTTTTGTACATTCATCACGAGGTCTGGTGTAATCACTGGCAAAAAGGGAAATTGCAAGGGGGCATCTTCCCCTCCTGCAGGAGGGTACAGTAGGGGGGATGTAGGAGGGTAGGACTGTAGGAGGGTACAGAGCCCTGCATGGGAGACTCCTGAGAATGGGAGCAGGGGAAGAAGGTAAAGAGAGAGAGGTCTGACTTGACTGGTGGGCTCCAACTCAGAGCAAGAGCAGGACAGTGACAAAAGATTAGATTGGATTAGATTGGATTAGATTGGATTAGATTGGATTAGATTGGATTAGATTAGATTAGATTAGATTAGATTAGATTAGATTAGATTAGATTAGATAGATTAGATTAGATTATTAAACCTGGTCCACTTCCTATTGTAGACCATCTATGAGATAAACTGGCCCATGAAACAGTCACATTCATCCCCAAAAGCCATGTTCTGTCTCTACCGTGTCAGACTTCCATCCTTTATGGATCAGAACATGCTTCTCTGGTACAGCCTGTGTTCACTCATAGGCACCATACCTGCTCTTGGCTTTTGTGCCTGCACACCCCTTTCACCCACACAGCTCTCATTTCTCCTGATGCATTTATAGGCTGTTTCCATATTGTCTCTCACCCTTCATTAGGCTCAAGTGAGCAGACAAAGCCCTTCTAATCTCCTCTCATGAGGGCTGTCAAAGCAGCAGACTGTGCCTGTGGTGCTCCAGAGTCCTCTGGTTTGCACTGTGGTTGATAAGAGTCACAGCAGGATCCCAGCTGATCTCTCCAGTGGTGGGATCCTCATTCTCTGCACAGGCAACACTTGTCCCCACTCAGGCTAAGGCATCACTCATCCTCCTTAAGGGCTGTACAGAACAGGCAAACCCGGGGGGCCTCCCTTTCTTTAAGCTGCTTGTTTTCACTCTCTGTTTCATCCTGAATCATCATTCCAGATCTCAAGATAACCCTGCATTCAGAAGTGCCTTCTAAGTAAATTTTTTTCCAGCATGCTCACTACTTGTCCTGGGCAGACCTTTTCCTCTTGCAGGTACAGCAGCCTGTCACATCAGATCCCCCTTTGTCACAGGGAGCAGTGCACACCTGTCTCACCCCAGCAGCCAGGAAAGGCTTCCTGTTCCTGGGACACTGCACACCTGAGGCACAACTTCCTCCTGATGAGCAACTCAGGCATGGCATCCTAAGTGACTGGGATATTGCAATGACAAAATCAGTGGGAACATGCTGGGTGTGTTTGGGTTTGAGTCAAATATCCCATATCCCAGATTTCCGTATCAAACAGAAAAACATGCTGTACTAATGCTATCTCCTGGATTGAAAGCTATTTAGGCAATCAGAAATATGGGTAGTGACACATTGCCACACATCATATTAGAAGAAAAAGTGTCAAGGGCTTCCCACACAGAGTTATTCATCATTGTGTTTTAGTTTTGTAGCTAATATGGCTGAAACTTCATTTGATTTTGTTTTAAAAACAACTAAGTTGAAGATTAATTGTAACTAAAAAGATATTTTCATTGGCAGACATATGAAATCAGAATTTGATCTAGTATAGCTTTTTTACTTATCATGTCTATGACAGCCAGAAATAAGGGAAAGAAAATAAAATGTCAGTAGATTGGAGAATTTTCAGGGGTGGAATTGGAACCCCTTCAACACTTCCAGAACTGGCAAGATGTCTTCTTCTCCTTCACTTGCTCCGTGAGGTCAGCAGACTTTTGTGGAGCTAAAATACGAATGAATTTACTGAGCAACTGAGCATGGGATAAAGTTGGCAACTAGAGCAGGACTTCAGATACACCAAAAAATTCACTGTCACACTGTCACACTCTGCTCCTTTTATACTACCCAGCAGACTCTGGCAAACTACTCTGTTGGACATAATTTTAAGAGAGAAGTTTCCAGCAGGCTCAAGGCAGCTGGAGCTGCCCCCTCCAGTGACACTCAGCCACAGGGAATGCACTGGGAGGATGTAAACCCACTCCTTATCCCAGGCTGGAAACCCTTGAAATCTGCCATCAGCAGACAGGAATTAGAACAAGAGCTCTCTTCTTGTTACATAGGAGTTATAAAGAAAACAGAGAATCTGAGAAGCAAATCTCACTCTGTTGGAGACATCCACTTCTCTTCTGCACTCCAGAAAAAAAACCAGACCAGTAAAATTGGCAGTGTGCATAAAAAATGGCCTCAGTACTACACTAATTAAACAGGCTGTAGCAGGTAACAAAAGGACTGGCGGCAGAAAGAAAATAATTGGGCTTGATCTTCAAGTCTAACGTTATCTGCAATAGGGATTTAAGAGCAATTCAGCTCTTTAAAAAGCTTCTGGACTGACACATCTGAGATGCTGTTATCAGACACCCATCAAGTCAACACAGCATAATCAGAGGCAAAGCCCACTCCAGTTCCTCCCTCCTGCCCTCCCCCCATGGCCTGACTGAGGGTCGGTGATCAGTGCAGAAAGCAGACAGCTCTGCTTCCCACACAGCCAGCCCTTGGCCTCCCTCTGACACATCCAGTGATGGGAGTGCGCCTGGAAATGTGAATTCTTGTCCCTGGGCCCAGGTACTTGCACAGAGAAAACATCATCCCTTCGTGTGAAAGGAAGGTGTAAAAAGAAAGACACACAAAAAAGGGCTAAACAGTGAATCCCAGGCTCCCAAGGAAAAACTTGGAGGGGCTATAGCCATTAGAACAGCACAGATGAAGACAAGCACTTCACTAGGAGGGACACACTCCCAGCATGGGCCACAGCCAGAAGTAGAGAAAGTGAAGTCAGATTCTGGGACTTCAATGCTTTTCAGGTTTGTGACTGTCAAAAAAAGGCAGACTAGAAGAAGATCCACAGCATGAGAATATTTCAAGTCACAGAGATGTCAGCACTATCTGAAGTGCTACTTCTTGCAAACCTATCCTCAGTGGCCTGTTATGAATAATGAACAGAAACATCACCAAATGAACTCATTTGTCATGTACTTTTAAATGCATCTCTCTATTCTTTTGGAGGGAATTAAAAATATTTTGATGAGCACTGTGCCTGTTCAAAACCAGTTCAATGCAGGGAGAAACAAATTACTGCAAATAGCTCTTGTGACTGAAGGAGGATGCTTTGGAGAAGCCATCTGCACAGCTTCACCCCTCAAAACAAAGCCTGAGCATTTCCTGGGGAAAAAGAGACATAGCTGTGACTCTTTTACCCTACTCAGTGTGATGTTTTGTGGCACAGTTCCTGGATTAGGCATGTGAAAGCTAATGCTATGTCTTAATAATACAGCTGATGCCTAAAATACCTTTTTTTTCAGTGATCTACTTTAAAAACATTTTATTTTGAAATTTTCCTCATCAACTTTTCTCCTTCAGAGATTTTCTTATATTTACATTACTTCTTTAGCTTAATGGAAGCAAACTTCCTTGAACATTTTTGGTAATGCATCCATATTATTCTTACTGCATATCATTTAGTGGTGTCAAAATGTATCCTTACAGAACATGAACCATTTTCTAGTCTTATTTTATTTATACTGTAATAGCAAAACAGTAATTTTAAATATAAGAAATCTCAACTCTGAGATAAAATAAAGTCTCAGAGTGAAAGGGAATATCAGTCTTTTTACTTATTCAATCAGGATATTGGGAAGCTGATACATGTGACTAGTGCATTTCCAACTTTCAAAAATTTCAAGTGATATTGAGGCTGGTACAGTGGCCTCCCTACAGTTATAAATGATGTAATGAAGATGAATGCTGCCTGCCAGCCCTGTGTCCTGGGCATCTCCCAGCCAGTGCTACAGCATGCACTGTGCTCTGGGAAACACACTGGTTGAATGGAGTTGAGCAGGTTGAAAGGAGCTGAGGAGACCACAGCTATGTTCAGAGAAAAAACTTGTAGGCATTTTATTTTACATGGAGACAGCCTTGAGAGGCTTCTTCTGAAATGCTCTGCTCCAGCCACAAGAGCTGCTAGGAGCAGCCCACCCCTCTAGTGTCATACACACCAGTGCACACCAGCATCCTGCTGAGCAGCACAGAGGAACCTCTCAGCACCTGAGCAGGATGAGCACACCATTTCTTTTTCTTTCATTTATTTACAATACATGCTGGAACAAGGCTATCTCCATGCCTCTTGGCTGCTACTCTTTCATTCTCTTGAAGTCAAAATGGGCACATGCAGGATGCACTCATTGTCACAAAGCCATAAAACATACTTTTATCTTCTTTTAATACAGATTAATTTGGTTCTCCTATTAATATTCCTACTATTTTGACTGGATATTGTATTGATTCTAATTGCTCCCCAGCTCCCAGAAAAATCCAAAGACTAACTGAGCTGGAAGAGAACATACTTCTCTTTCTGCTACAGCTGGATCTGCCTCTGGGCAGGGTGCACAAGTGAGCCAGGCTCTACCACTGTGCCTGCTGCCTCTGCCATGGGTATTCAACTACTACCCCTCTAGCTGGCAGCTTCTGGCACTCCTGAATAAACCAAGGCCAGCCAAAATAAGACAACACAACTTTTCACTCAGTCCATCACTCATCTGGTTCCTGGTTGAGTTAGTATTTAATGTTTAATTAAAAATAACTGGATAAAACTGGGTAGAGGATATATGTCATCACAGAGGTAGCAAAGGATTTATTAGCTCAAGCAATACTGATTTCTGCCACAGTCATTTTTTAATCAGAAAATAAGCTAGGAGATACCCTGAGCACCATGGCTCGCTCATGTTTGGGGTTTTTTTGGTGAGGATATTCTTTAACCTACAGTAAGGACACTTAATTTTGGTTTGTTGAAAAAGGGTGACCACCTCTCTGGTCCACAGACTCTCATATTTCAAAGACCAGATTTAGCATAAATATCCTTAGCATTACAACCAGACAAAACCACCAAGCACTTTATTTATGGAGGAAATTCTAACCAAAGTAGAAAACTTAACAATTTTTTAATCAATGCACACATTTTTTTATTTTATTCTTTAAAAGCTTCCCACTTTTTTTCTTTTTCACACAGTCAGCTCAAGAAACCTCCTAATGATCACTCTAGACATTGTCTCAGACACTGTGACAAGGAGCTCAGGAGGTTCAGGCGGCTGCTGTACAAACACCTAAATCTGTGCTAATGACCTGGGAGTCAGCAGAAGGAAAAGGATGCTTTAGAGCAGAGTTGGCTTTCATGAAAATACTTTAGGAGGGAGGACACAGGCCCTGGAAGAGCTCATTTCTATCTGGTGGCTCTTAAGTGAGACTTTGATGAGTCTGTGTTTGCTCAGCCAAATCCAGCCCCTATGGCACTAATCAAAACCATGGACTGTGGTGAAGGAAGAGAACTTGGGGAGTGCCAGAGGGGTTCTTAAGAATAAAAGATTACTCCTGGTTCCAAATGACTGCAGTGGATGAGAAAATAACATCTATCTTCAGAAGAAAACTTTTCTATTGCCTGAATCTCATGTAGTACTTTTCCCTGGTTTTCAACTCAAAGTAAGTATAGATTTTCTAAGCTAAAATTAATTTCTCTGGCACTAGCTATTCAGTGACTTACTCTAGAGTATTTTAGGATTAATCACCACTGTTTTCACATGATGTCAATATTCTGCAATGGAATATGTATGAGGGCAGCTTGACTCTTCTAGAAGTAGCTGCTTTGACCCAGAAAGTCTTAACCAGAGAATGGAATTATTTTAAAAAGCAGAAGGGACAAAGAAAACTTCTTGTAAAAGTTGCATAAAGTCATTTAAAAAACAATATAGATTTTAACTTAGACCTGTTCCTAAAAGATCCATAAAGAAAATCAACCCATAACAATTAATTTAATATTTTCCTTCTCAAGTTATTAATTTAATGACAGTTATGGCACGAAAAATAAATGGTTCAAATCAGAATTGTACCTCAGCTGGCTGTATCCCTACCAATTGAATATGCAATGAACTTGGTCTCTAGACTTCTGCCCCTTATTCTTGCACCTTTGAGCCCATAAACCAACAGGCAGCAAATTTAGGGCTCTGGCTTTCCACCCCTTGAGCATAAGACCTGCACTTTGTTTTCTAGAACCAATGCAGCCTGGGGCACATCATGTTATGCTGTCTTAGGAAAACAAGACCAAAAAACTAATCAAACCAACAAGACCACCAATAACTTGCTTTTGAGTGACCAGATTGTGAGCCAGGAAAAATATTAAGAATGTGCATAAATGTTTCAATGAATCAATGCACTCATCTCTGTTTTTCTCAGAGCTGGAGTGCAGCCAGCACCTTCCATGGCTAAAAATAGTGTCAGTAGGCAGCTCAGAATGATGCAAATCACCTTCTTTGGTTTTATTTGATATCTCCTGAGTGAGGGACAATTCATTCCTTTGAGATGGTACTGAAAATTAGTGGAATTATACCAGCAGAGAGCAGATAAGAATCCAAGAAAATTACAAAGGATTAAGTATCATTACTTTGAAAGAAAGCCACTTAAATGACTTTTTCCTCCAGCCTTTCTTACCCCTACAATTCTAAAGATGTGAAAAAAATTCTCCTGGTCATTGACCATAAAACCCTTAGCCCCATATTTCAGGATAATTTCTATTTCCTCTTCAAAGCAATGATTTCTGTAAAAGTTCTGTATGTTTGATTATACCCAAGGTCAGGAGCAAAGTCTAAAAAAGCTGTCAACATACTAATGAAATCCCCAAACTTTGCTTTCTCCTTTGTAATCACCAAGGACTCATCTCCACACCCAGTCAGCAAGATAATTGAATATCATGGGTGAAAGAACACGGCCCTCAAGCTTCTGCTCTGACCTTGAACTCTTTGGCCAGCTCACCACGTACAACACCTCTTTGTGTAAGTCCCTGAAGAATAAACTCTGAGTAAGCAGATCAATTTCCAGCCATCTTTCTCAAGCATTGCATAGAAAGATTCTACAACCTGAGTTATATACTGCAGTAAAACTGGCCCAAAACTAATAAGAGTTTGAAGTCAATTTTGATGTTAAATTTGTTGAATCTGAAGTACTTCATCATCTAATGTCTAGACCTGTGTTGCACTAAGTATATATGATTTTATATATATATATATATATATATATATATTTTTTTTATAATATATAAAAATA
>JAOTQP010000304.1:7243610-7256711 GCA_026413545.1 Cichladusa arquata | reverse complement strand
TATTTTATATATATATATATATATATATATATATTTTTTTTTTAAGATAGTACAATAGATGCATACCTCAGGCAATATGTTTTTCTGTGACCCTGTTCTCAGATTTTCTTTATATTTCTATGAAAGTGTTATGGGCCTACAGAGTAAACATCATTATGCTTTCATACACTTTACTGTGCCAAAATAGTGAGTAACATAACTATTATGGACTCATTTATTAAGCAAGATTACACACAGGATAGTTCATTAACCAGGAAGAAATTAGTAGCCAGTTGTTTCCATATCAGTGTGAGCAGTGATGAGTCTGCAGCTGTGGGCCATGCAAGCTGAAAGCAAGGCAGGCTGAGGAATGTGGTGCTCTCTGCTCCACACTGAGTGCTTCTGAGACACCCTCTACAATGGCTAACACCAAAAACCAAAGGGTCAGTTTTCTTTGGAGAAAACAATGCAAGCAGCTCATTGCATAAAACCCAGTGCTTTTTTATTTCTTTTTAATGGGAAATTTCATTATTCCTACCATCAGCCAGCTCAAGATTGTCTGTTGTCATTTTCTTCTGTTTGGGTTCCTCCCAGGACAGGGTGACAGCAAGGACCAGCAATCCTGAGAACAGAAGCCTTATTATTTTTCAAAGCACAGCAGTCAGAGTTCAAAAGGCAAGAGGCACTTTTAAGATACCCAGGCATAATCTGCGTGCTCCCCCTGAAAGCAGAATTTGTAATTAAAGCTGGCATTTCTGAGCAGCCTGCTAGTGCTGGTCATCTTGCTAACAAACAGAGGGGACATGCTTTGTGACACTGGCACACAATCCGTGGGGAAGAGGTGGTGCTGCTCCTGCAGGAAGCACACACGAGGGATGTGTGGATCTGAGACAGCCTAGAGGGAAGCCAGCTGAAAGATGTTTGGGAAACAAAATGGCTATGTAGTCACAGCAGAGACATAGGAGATGAAGCAAGGGGTTTAAGATCACTGCTTTGCTTTCCCACAAGCTTTTCCTGTCACTTTGCCTTCCTGCCATTTCCTTCTATATGATGCAGAAGAGCCAATTCTAATTTTTTAATTTTTTAATTTTTTTAATTTTTTTTTTTTTAATACTCTGAAAGTCAGAACTTGAAAAGCAAGATAGCAAAAGAGTGACAGGGTTGAATATTCAGAGCAAAACCTCTGCATGGGAGATAGAAAATAATTTGGTTCTCCAAAATCCTGTAATAAAGAATTAAGTAGTAAAATGCATCTGATTGTTATTCAGGTCATTTTCTCAGATAGAAGGATGGAGCAAAACCAGCTTATTTTTCCTTTTTTTTTTTTTTTTTTTTTTTTTCCTGTAATTTAAATAGGTTTTAAGTAGCCATGGATATTATGGCTTTGGAGATCACTGACATATTTCAGGTCTCACACTTTCATTACTCACGCTGGGCTGTATGAAAAAGGACCTTGGGTAATCCAGTCACGTAAATTAATTCATGTTTTATTGAAAATCTCACCATCACCAGGAAAAGATCTTAAACAGTCAAAAGGCATATACCATGCAGAATCAAATTTATATACCGTTAATTGCTTTGAAGAAGGAAGAGCAAGTGGAACCCACTGAGGCTCAGAAGTGTGTTAGCACTAAGTGTGTTAATCTGTTCTGCTTGGCTTCCCAACATGGGAGAGCAAATCAGCATCCACAGCTCCTGTCCTCTTGGAGAGGCTTTTCAGAACAGATTATAGCACTACACCTTGTTTCCAGCATTTGTCTGCAAACAAGCAAGAGGGAAGCAGCACTGCAATTAGCAGGGGTCAGGCTGAAAAGTGGGAATACCTCTGGTATAGGAAATGCTTGCTAGGGCATTCTGGTGGCAGTCTGCAACGTGCTATGACTCACTCACATCCATCTATCCCTTCTTATCTTCAAAGGGGAACAGAAGAAAGGCAGGGTAGATGGTGAGAAAATCCTTCTGTAATTGAAGAGAAAACTCTGCTAAGTATTTATTACCAAGGCCACGTAACTATTTTATGCAAAATTAAAAAATAGATGAAGGCAAAACAGAGAAGACATTTCATATTATGGAGCATTTGCTTGGAAAGAGATGATATGGTAAAGACAAGCATGAGGTTCTTCTGTCTTCAGTGAGATCTCTGGGTCATTACTATGACTCAGGAATGATGGATAAGATGGCAAACAAAAGCACTGATGATGAGTGTGGACTTGAAGGTAATGAGATCCCCTTTAAGAGCTTTCCCTGAAAAATCATTTTTGCACCACCAGTTTTCGGGAGGCAAATCAAATGCCTAAACAGAAAAGAAAGGAAGGTACAGTATTTTGAAAGGGAGGACATACAGCAAACCCAGGGAAGATAAACAGCAGAAAAAAACAGGAACACAAACCTAAAAAAAAAAAAAAAAAAAAAAAAAAAATTATTGTTCAGATCTTAATACAGATAATATTCCTGTGACAAGTAAAGTACTTCTGGAAAAGAATCAGTTTAGATCCAGCCAGGAGGGACACTCAGACCCATGTTCATCTGCTGTTCCACCTGGTGAGCAGAAACAGGGAGCCAGCTCCCCCAGCAGCCAGGAGCACTGCCAGGCAGAGAAGACAGAAATCACAGGGCTCCAGAGAGCAAACTCCTGCCTCTGTGCTTGCTCATAACCTATTAATCTGACAGAGGTTCTGATTTAAACCCAACTCTGCTGAGAGCAATCCTCCACGGGTCCACTGGCATAAGGAGCCCGAGACAACTTAAGTTTTAGCATGGCACAGTATAAATTATTAGAAGCTGTAACAAATAACAAACTCAGGAGATATAAATAAATGTAGTGATGGAGAATTAACAACTTTTCTAAAGGCAAGCCGTGTCACAAAGATGTGTTGCACTTTGGTTTTAAATAGTCAGCATACATCAAGAAATTTCAGTGATTTTATACATCTACAATTTGAAAAAGGTGCTCAACACGGGGCTGCTGCAAATAAGGGACAAAGCCCCAACACAGACAAGTGCCAGTTGTTATTCTGGGCTTCTGAACAAGGCTGAGCATGATTATACACTCAATTCTCATGCTGTCAAAGGGTTGATGCATTTTTTCCAACTTGCTTTTCTTAGCTATTATCATTTCCCTAGAACACCACATCCAGAGGGACAAACCCATGCGAACCAGTGCTGTACAAGAGAATCAAACCCCCAAAGTTGCCTACATTAGCACACCACACCTTCATTCTTCCACCCAAAGCAGGACAGCTTTCTGTGGCTGATGTCCAATTTAATTTTAAAAAATCTCACCCAGTATTACACCTCCTCTTGCCCCTGAAAGGCTCATTTCACATTTATTAATGCCTTTCAAAAAGTTTTTTCTGGCAGATCATCTCCCTGCTCTCTATGATAAAACTTGTTGTACTAATTTCTCCTCCCCAATGATGTTTATTCCCTCAAATATTTGCAGAACACTGCCAAGTCACCTTGCAATCACTGCTTGGAGCATTCCTATCTCATCTGCAGCCCTCCTGCACACAGCCAGCCAGTTCTTCCAGCCTCCTTTATCATTTGTCTTGTCAATTAGTTTCTCTGACCTCTCCTTTCACTTTGCTTTATTAATTTTTCAGCACAGCCCTGTGAGTACAGTACAGATTAGCAGCCTCCCTCCATCCCTCCCCACTGTGGGATCAGGGAGGGGTTGACTCCCTTTGGTTCCCCTGGTGCCACATGGAGGGCAGGGCTGTGCCTGCGAGAGGCACCTCCTTCCAAGGGAATTAAATGGTGCATCCCAGCCCTCAGCAGCCCTTCACACAGCACCTGTGCTCACATCCAAGCAGCTCTTCATGTCACCTCAGAGCCTGAGTGGCCACTGTGGGCATGGGAGGTTGGAATTCCTCCCACAGCTCTTGTCCCAGGGTGGGCTCAGGGCAAGCAGGGTCCCCCTGCTCCCCTGGGCTGGGGACACTGGCCCAGGAGGGGACACTGAGATCGTTCCCTTCACTGCTGTGCTGTCTTTCCTGAGTTCCTTATGCTGGGCTGGGAGAGGTTATTGCACATCCACACTTACTTTTTCCTGAACAAAGGTATTATTTATGGTTGAGTGGAAGATAATGGAGTTTTCTGTCTGTGTGGGTATGGCATACCCACTGCAGTGATTTTCCATTTCATTCATACACTCTGTGTATGAATGTACACTCCTACTCCTGCAAGAAAATAAAACACATCTGTATTGATAGATACAGATATATCTGGGTTTTTGACAGACCTGGATGTTGCTGGCCTATATAAGATTACATTCATCCCAATTTATCTGAGCAGTGGTTACACATGCGTAGTGAGGAACTCTATTATCCTGTCTTTAATTTACTCTCAAGGAGTTCATCTCTCACAAAATCCATATCAGACCCCCCTTTCTCAATTATTTTAGCCAGGGAGGGGAGAGGTCTTTATCTGATCTGATAATGGAGCTATTTGGCTCAGCCCAGCCATTAATCCATCTGACAGCTTTCCTATGAAAAAGCAGAATTTTCATCCTACACTCCAATTTATTTCATCATCTCCACTTTCCTTCTCCAGCCCTGGTTGGTGGTAATAATGAGAACTGTCTAGAAAAATATATAAACATGGCACATGTGTATAAATACAGAAAAAGCAGGTGGCACAGGTGTGAGAAGAAGTGAATTCTGCCTTTACAAGAATTTTTAGCTTAAGCATTTATTTGCCTTATGGAAACTTAAACCAGTCACCATAATTGAAAATATCCCAACACAAATTCCTATTTTTCTCAATAAATAAGGTCTTTGTTTTGTTGTGTGGACGGGTTGTTTCCTGAGGGTGGGGGTTAAAATCAACAATTGGGTTTAAAATTGAGTTTAAATCAACAATTGATTTTGTTTTATTCTGGTTTTGTATAAGTCCCTATCACAGCAGTTCTCTGCTCTTAAATGAAAAATGCTGTATTGTAATTCCAAAGTAAGATTTACTCATTGTGGTGACACTCCAGGTATCATGGAGCAAATCTGGAAAAGAGACAAGCCTGCAATATGGATGTTGAGCTCTCCTGTCTGACCTGCTCCTCTGCAATTATCCTTAGCTGACAGCATCTGACAAGGCTTAGAGTTGGACAAGCAGAAATCCCAGTGAAGAAGGGGTTTTCTTGGTTGTTTTTCTTTTTCAAGTAAGAAAAACTGATATATAAGGCAGCTGCCAAAAGAATTTACATTTTACCCAGTATTAATAATATTTTAAAAGTTTTTTTTTAATTTAAAAATGCCAAAATTGTGAAACATTTAGCCAAAATGCATTTTAAATAGAAATAATGTTTTGAAATTAATTCCAAATTTTCTGTTTCTTTTCAAAACATTGGAAGCAGAAGATAATATTTTGCAGGTCCAAAAGAGCATCTCATTTCTAAAGTTAGAAGAATTCTACTAATAAATGCAGGCAACTCTCAGTCACTCAGGCACTCTCACCTACTGCCACTTGTTTCCCTGTTCTTACAGGTGGCAGTTCAGAGATATTTCAAATGAGGTCAGGAAAGTAAAAGTAAAAAGGATTTTTCCCATAACGACATGCTGAGCAAAAGACAAATCAGAGTTTGTACTTTTCCTGCTTCTATATCTACATTTTAGCTCCCAAGTCACTTAAAGATAACTTCCATGCATGCAATTGAACATTTATATTTTCATCAGGCTACTTCAGTTTCTTAGTTGAAAATGAAAGTATGAAAATGGAAAACATCTCATCCATGCTGGAGCATCTCCTCTAGGTTTTTGGGAATCCTCTGTTAGTTTTTGGTCCTGCTGTAACTCCAGATGATGAGACCTCCCTGTGCAGTAGGTGAGTAGATGGCATAAACCAACCACACTTTGTAACACCTCAGTGGCCATGCCTGAATATTTGAATAAACCATCCCTTTCCACCTCCTGCCAAAGCACCACTGCTGCCACTGGCACGTTCCCACCTCTACTGTCAATACAATTCCTGAGAGGAGAAGTGGCAAGGATACAAGAAAGAGATACAAGAATACAGAAATGCAAATATAAACTGCCAAACTTCCCAAATAGCCTGAATATTCTGTCACTGGTGACTACAGTTTAGTCATTTTACGCTTTCTGAGCCTTTTTATTTTTGAGCCACCTTCTTCTGCTTTGTGCCAGTTCTATAACAAAAAAAGAAGTATCATGGATGGATTTTTTTTCTTTTGAAGATCCTCAACAACAATGTCTGTTTGCTCCCCACGACACTCTCAGCTGTTTGAACTGACAGTCTCTCAAGTCCTGCTGTGACTGAGCTGCCCTGAAAGTTTGCCACACAATTTATACTGCTTCCTATGCAGAACTTAAAGTCCCTGAAAGTCTAGAAATGAGGATGGACTTCTGTTTTATAAGAGGGGCTATATATCAATTTATCAGCAATTTTGTAAAGGCAAACATCAGTGAAGGTGAAAAATAAAGATACATTTTCAGTGATGTCTCCTAGGCCCAACAAACACTCATAACAAACCCTGGTCCCTTTCAGGTTCATCTGCCCATGTCTCTCTCACATATAATGTTTCTTCTGCACCCCTAACTGGGAAAAGGAGAACAATTGATGATGTGCAAAAAGCGGGACTTCCATTTGTTTATTTCTACAAACACTGCCTAAGTGCATTTCAAACTGAAGGCCACTCACGGAAATCACTGGTGGCATAAAAATGAACTAAAAGGGTTTACATGGCCTGGATAAATTTTAAACTACTTTAAACATTTCCCTGAAGTAAATTTTCTTCCTTACACAGAGCAATATTAAAAGAGGGAGACAAGAAAACACAATTTAATTAACCCTTCTAAGGAGTTTCCAGGACAAATTCTTAACTAGCTCTGAGATTTCCTACTTATTTCCTACAGAAACCTTCTGTTTGATTAAGCTTCTTTGGGTAAACATAAACAAAACTCTAACTACATAAATGCCAAACTATTTTCAAGGCAAGTATTTTAAAAGCAATTCAGATGTTCAGAAATATAAGTCTGTATGCAAATGAGTTATAAACATTAACAGACTTTAAATGTGTTACTTATTTACAAAACACTTCATTCTGACATAGTTACTGCTTTCTTTCATGACTTTGTTCATCAGGCACCTATGCCCTGCAAAAACCATGCTTTTTTATACATCTAGCTCAAATCAAAGATAGCACTATCTGCTATCTGAAAAGATTGTATGACAAGCAGGGGTTGCAACTAATGGTCCATAACAGATTTTGTCTTTAATCACTAAAGAATATCCCTAGCTTACAGAAAAAAAACTAACAAAGTGGTGCCAAAAACAGCCTGTCCTGCTATGATGCCCCTCATGATGCATCTCCACTAGGGCCAGAACTGTGAGCTTTCAAATCTTATGGCACACTCCATTTTCTTTCCACTTTGTGGCCTGGACCTTGCAGCACTAAACTCACAACTAACATAAATGCTGCACCAACTACTACAACTGCCTGCAAGTCCTGACAAGTATAAAACCTAAAAGCAGGACCTTTTTATTTTCTTTATCCCAGTCTGAAAATTCTTTTTGCTTCTTGGAAACAATTTCCTTCAAAAATCAGAATCCCCATCTCAAGGGGACTTTCTAATAGTTACCTCCTTTTTGAGCTGCTGTATTACTCATCCTTCCTTTTTGCCTCACACTGTCTCCCCTTCCCATATCATGCATCATCAAATTTACAGAATGGAATCCATTTAAGACACCAAATTATTGCTGAAGGTGAACAAGACATGAAAGTCAAGTACCATGCTCTGCCTATCTTTTGGGATTCTTCAGGTATCCCATTCTGTATTTTACTCACCAAAATGCCATGTTCAGGAAGTTACACAGCCTGAAGAATAGGGGAAACAACAGAAAGGAGAGGGGAAGAAAAGGCTTGACCCTCGTGCTATTGCTCATGTTTGCCTACCAAAAAAATTGGGGAAAGATTTCTGAGTCTGACAGCAATCACAGCCATCTCGACAGTGTCTAAGGCATGAATAATGTGTTGTCAGCTCAAAAAAAAGCCCAAACCTGCTTGTCTCCAAAGGCCATTTTACAGCTGACATATATATCTGACATGAGGGAAAGAGAGATTGCATCATCTCAGATATATGACACTCACTGGGAATGCAGCTGCTTGCTGGAGTGACTTCCATGATAAACATGTCACTTCTGCAGAAAATTGATGGCAGCCAGAATTGTCATTTCTCTAATTCATTTTTCCCAGTCACTTTGTCTTCCTGGTTCCAACGTGCTTTGTAGACTGAGATTCAACACATCTATTGATTTCCTTAGTGCATAAGGGTAAAAATATTTTTAAAGGTTCTGACTGAGCTGGGTCCAAAACATCTTTATACTTTGATTTTTTTTCCATTTCAATAAAATGAATTAAAGTTGAGGAAAGAAAGATGGAGACGTGTAAACTTTAGAGACAAGAGGTTGATTTTGATCAAATAAAGTACCTTTGAGAATAGTAAGTCCTATTAACATGTGGTTTAATACTACTTGGTTATAGCAGTATTTTGTTTGTTCTGGCCTTTAAACAGAAACCTAACCCAGTCTGTGCATATAGATTTCTCTTCAGATGCTTGGGAGTAGTTAAAGCTTCTAACTGTGCCCAAATATAATCCTCATAACTCATAACAATACTTAAATCGTTACAAAAGGAAGAGATTTTTTCACAGGGTTATAGATAATTTGGGTCAGCATAGCCTATTCTGGGCTATGAACATGTCAGAATATCTCCTTTGATTGCTGTCATATGGAGTGACACTCTGCCTACCAGGGTAATGCATCTCCTTACAAATTTCTGTCTTTCCACTGGCCACCCCTGCTAACTACCCAATATACCTGATTTATTCAAGGTTGGTATTTAGAGAAATAAAAAAATAAAGAAAAAAACAAATGAACAAACAAAACACATACATAGCTTTCTCCATTTTTTTGTGTTTGTCTGCTAGATCTGTGGAGCTGCTCTGTTTACAACACTGCTGACACTTCTGTGGCACCAAACAGATTTTGCAGAGCCCCACTTTTGTGTTTCTGGGTTCCCTGCAGCAGAAGGCAGCAGCACAGCCAGGGTGAGGAGAGGAGAGCTGGGCTGCTGCCTCCTCCCAGACAAGGCCTGTCCTTGTGGCACTGTCCCTGCCACAGCAGCAGCCTGGGGAGGGAGCAGGGACAGACTGCAGAGTGCCACACATTTAGCTCTGCAAACCTCCACAGGCTGAGATGGAGTGCAGAGTAGCAGCTCTGCCCACAGGGGTGCCTTGTCAAGTCAGATCAGTGCAGGGCTCTGGCTGGACCTCCACCAGTTACATAAAACACCATCCATGAGAGCTCCTGGCCAGTGCTACAGAGCAGGAGCTGGGTTCAGAGAGCTGCCACAGGTCTGTATCCCCAGCACTGTGGGGGCAAGAGATGCAGTGCACCCCTCTGATCACTCCCTAGCTTTCCCCAAGTCGTTGCCAGAGCAAAACCCTCCTCTTTGCTGCATGCTAATGCAGAAAGCACTGGATATAAATTGCCAGTGTGACACAAAGGATGTCCTTTTCGCTCTTTTCTTCACATTTTCCTTCCTGTGCTTGCCCCAGAGTGCGAGTCCTGCTTTCCTTTCCATGACAGTTACGTCTGTCAAACCTGTCACATATTGCATTTATGCACAAGAGATGCAAAAGCTAAAGCAGGTGCTACAGATGCTTCCTTGATTAGTGCAATGAGTTGATATTGTTTCTTGATATTTCACAAAGGAAAGAGAGAGAATGAAAGGTAAAAAGAGAAAGGGAGAACAGAGGCAGCATTAGATGAGATAAATGGCTTCAGAGTACCTTGTTCTGCTGTGACAGCTTCCATCAGACTTGCCCAGCAAGGTAAAAGAGGCATTTTCTCAAACAGATGGTCTCAAAGTCTTTAGAGCATTAGAGCTCAGAGTAGCAGCATAGCTCACTGCCACACGCTGGGGAGGAGCTGTGCCATGGAGGAGACACTCAATTTACCTGCCCGCCTTAACAGCATCTGAATGTCTGCTCTGCTGAGGTGTTAAACTACACCTTAGTGAAAGGCAGCTGCTGGAGGGACGCTGCTGAGGGTAGGGACAAGAAATAAAAGCTTTTTGTTAAGGCAGTGTATTTGCATTCCGAGGACAGAGGAACAAACCACGTAATCTGTGTGACAAGGTTTATGCCTCAGAGCAGCTTGTGGACAGTGTGACATTAGATCCAGCCACCCTCTCTTCCTAAAAATATGATGGAGGCAGTCAGCACATGGTGGAAACTCAAATTGCAGGAAGCTGGTAACATCCAAAGTACTGCAAATAGTGTATTGATTGTGTGCTGCTGCCATACAGAGCCAGGCTGCCAGGCACTTGTGGGTACATATATTGCATTCACTGGAGAGAAGCTTTTAGTCAGCACAGGAGACTCATTTCCAGTTGTCTAGACAGACAGTAACTCTGAATTTGCAGCTTGCAGTAGGTCTTTCTGCTTTGCAAAAGATGGAGTAAATACAGCCCAGGTTTCTGTTCACTGTATTTAAAACGGAGATAACAAATTAAAACATTATCTTTGCCTTTCTCTTTCTTGTCTGCTAAACAGGTAGTGCTTTAGAAAGGAAAAGAAATGTCTCATCAAAATGGATTTTTATTTTAAATGGCCAGCTGGATTTTAGGTTCCTTTATCCAGAAGCAGAAATCAGTGCATCAGTTAGATGTGATTTCAGCTGGTGCAGAGCACCTTGAGACAGCAGATCAACTCCCCTGCACTAATGATTCTCTGATACCCTCAGCAGGCTTTGCTATCTGAAGATTTATTTTGCTTAAAGCAGAAGCTTTACCTCTATACCACTGCATCAGAAACGAGCCTTCAAATCAGGTTCACCCTGGGCCACGAAAATAGAAAAAAACTCTTTCTCTGATATTTGCCTAAATTGGCATGTCCTTTTCCAGCTGCTGCCCCTTACTTGAGTGGAGCTGGGAGACTTATGCATTCAGTATGTCTTGACTTACACTACTTCTACCTAATGATAAAGAAAATATTAATTCATAAATAACCCTAGGCAGTGGCAGGCCTGAAATGTATACATTACTTACTTATATCTGTGTTCAGCAAGCTGAAAAATGACAGAGTGCCCCAGCAGTGCAACCAGGCAAAGCACAAAGCGTTCAGTGAGCAGGAGGAGAGGCCACGCTGTGCTCCTCACACAGGCTGAGCTGGCAGGTCCTGGCTGTGTTCCTGCTGCAGACTAACCTGGCTGCATGAGCTGCCAGTGCCTGAGTCAGCAAAACAAGGTGAGACACAGCCCCCAAACACACCTGGGTGCAGGGGGCTGCCACACAGAACTGGCAGCTTGTGGCCCCAGGATCAGATACTGCTGGGGCTGCTTTTCACTCACCACCTCAGACTCTTCCCCTGCTCTCCTGCTCCAGGAGACAGAATGTCTTATTTTCCATGCAGACACATTAATAGATTGATTTTTCTTATTCTTCCTTATGAAGGTAAATCCCAGAGCTGCTGGGCTGGGCCACTTCCAAGTTTTGCAGTCAGGGATTTCCACAGAAAGAGCTGACAATGCAAGTGGCTCCAGCAAAGGCCTTTTTCATGACCCTCATGACTTTTTTCATTTTCAGCAGACAGCAGCTTTTATCTCTTTGCACCATTTGGTTATCATATTTTTATATTGCTGAGTGAACCTCTGATGCTGCTACCCAGGGAGAACAAGCACAAGAAATTCTTTCATATGGATCTGTAAAACACTTCCTTGCTGAGGCACAGCACCCCAGCTACCCCAGGCTCGGGCACTCATGATAAGCACTTCACTCTCACACTGCAGTGCCTCCCTGTAGTCCTTTACTGAACGAGTAGAGCACCCCTCCCAATAAAAAAATGTTACACTTCAGTTGTGTTCCAACCACCACAGATTCATACAGATAAATACAAAACACAGCTATGCTGGTCCTTTTTCCTCTTAGTGAGTCCATCCTCATTTCAACTCCAGCCTGGCACAGGTGAGAGTCTGAGATAGAAAAGTTAGCAATAATCCTTTTCCTTACCTCACTCCTATTCAAGCTACTTCCTTAAAAAGAGACCAGCCTAGCAACTATTAGAGTTCATAACCTCTTTCTTAATTAACTACATAAAAATCAAAGCTCTGTAAAACACGGGAAGACTATGAATAAACTGCCTTGTGGTTTCCAGAAACGTTTGCCTAATTATGAGTGTTTTTAAAATGTGATTACACATGAATAATAAAGAGAAAATTCTTTTGCATTTTTGTATTTCCTCCATACAGTATATGGGCAAGCCTCCACTAATCAGATATTCCCTTCAGCAACACGGCAACCCGTTATTTCTGCACTTTTGTTACTTTCATCCTATAAGCTCTGGAGCAGTGTGACCAGGGAGACAATCGGCTTAAAGGCATTTGGATGCTAATGAAGTACAGATGTGCTGTTCAATAAGCTGAGAATGATAGTGCCTTTGCCTCCACTTACTCTGCAGCGAACACCAGAGCTGGGAAACGGCAAGGAAGAAAATAGAAACATGGGACATCGTGTGCAGTAATCTCTGGCATCAATGCTTTGCACTTCTCTCTTCCAGGCAGAAGAACAGAACGCCTAGATCCAGGGTTTGGATCCTGAATGAAAGGATTGGTACTTCTCCGAGGTAGCAGCCTCCCATCAGTACCTCCAGTTTCTATACAGTAGCACTAAACATATGTTCTCATGTACCCTAATCTGGGGATTACCCTGGCAGAGGCATGGATAAACAAAGCAAAACAAATAGCATGCCCAAAGGGTGTGCGGTGGCCAGAATCCTGCTCGGGCCAGCAGAGAGCTGCTAACAGGGGCTGTGAACAGAATGTCGGTGGAGGAGAGCCAGCAGCCCTGCAGGATCCTGTGTGGCAGGAGTGCTGCCCCAGCTGCCATGGAACCAGCCCCTGCAGAGGCACCCAGAGAGCAAACGTGGAAATGAGAGGGGTCTATGAAAGAGTTGAGGAAAGAATAGTTCCTTCTTTGAAAAGTCAGACTCCCCAGTTGAAGGAACAAAATTCAGCTGTGAAAATATTGGCAGAAATCTTCCAAGAGATATATATATATATATATATATATATATAGTAAGGTCACAGAAGGTCAGTGGGTACTTCAAATTCACG
>JAOTQP010000304.1:7212490-7235082 GCA_026413545.1 Cichladusa arquata | reverse complement strand
AAAAAAAAAAAAAAAAAAAAAAAAAAAATCCCTATGAACATCTGAGGGCACAAAAGGCACAAAACAGAGTAAGTGCCACAAAGCACAAAGTATGAATGCATGCCATGAAATTGCATATGAACTACAGGGAAATCAATGTTTTTTTGACAATTCACAAATCACAGCAGATATATTTTGTCCTGTGGTTCCTGCTGCTGCAAAGCCACAGCCAGAAATACTATCAAATCTTCACGCTGTTTATAGACATGCAGTAGAAAATCATCTTAGCTAGGCCCAGTGGGTGTTTACAACAGCTGTAAATTCCCTTCTAACTTCCACAGCTACAATGACTTTTGCATCTCTTCCCTAAAACAATGAAGGAAATTCTCCACTGCTGAGAAGACGTTCAGTTTGTTCTCTCCTCATCTCTACTTGTTTCCAGGAAACTGGAGCCTACCCCTTCTCGGACAGACACCCACTGTTTTTGGTTTTGACTTTTTTCCTGCTCTAGAGCTGTTTCCTCTTGAAACACATCTCACAATTAATTTCTTTTCTCATCCTCACCAATAAGCAGAAACCTACATTCCTTCCAGGTGTGTCCCTCTCTACAGAAAATATTTATTTTGTCCCTCTCCTGGTTCTTCATTCACTGTCACAGGGAAGAGGAGCAAAGGACATCTCTAACACGTGGAAGAGTTTTAGTAATTGTGACTGGGACTGATGTCCCACTGATGGTGTTCCCTACCCTCAGTGAGGGTCACCCAAGTGTACAGACCTCATTAGCCTGTACCTTACCCCAAATAAAACGCCTTAAGCCCACGTGGCCACAGAGCAGTTCTGTTCTTACAGTAAGTTGCATGATCTGTCAATCAGGACATCAGCATCCTACTCTCAGAGCAAGCAGGATCTGGCACACTGGAGTCCTTACTCTGGACTCTAAGACTGAAAAGGACCTTTCATGGTTATGTCATTCTTGAAACAGAAAGTCAATCACACAAACAAGCTCCTCACATATAATTCAAGACTGTCTTTCACTGAGAGAGCCTCTCATAGAAGGCTTTTTATGGGAATGCTTCATTATCTACCATGTGTGACTGATGGGCATAATTTATTGGCCAAAATTCTGGGCCTAAAAATCACAGTATCACAGATGAATACTCATCATCAAAGAACAGCAAAGGACTTTCAGGACATCTGGAGCTATAATGCTATCCAAGAGAGCCAACAGCACAATTCCAAGCAATTACAAACCGAGACACAATCATTGCAGTCCTGCTCACTGATTGACTTTCTTCCTTTTGGGGGAGCAGATCATGGGCTTTAGAGGGGATCAGGGCAGGTTTTTATAACCAGCTGTTGACACTGCAGCATTTAGTGTCTAGGCAAGTCCAGCTGCTGTTCTCTGTTAATAGCAATCATAAAGGCAGACCCTCTGTTGGCCTCTAAGTAGAAGTTAAAATGTTCCACAGGGCCTCTTTGAAGAGAGGAGTGAATGACCCTGATGTCTAGACTAACATTAGTTTCATCTATAAAATTCAGGTCGTAATGTAAAAAGCTGTGTGTGAACTATTGCTGAGAGCATAATGACCTAGTTAATTGCCTATATAATCATTCTCCAATCCAATGAAGTACCCTGAGATGGTTTGAATGGGAAAAGTACCATTAAAAAATCCTTAGGCTAGACTAAACTTTAATTACATGACACCTGCAAATGATAAACTGAGAAACAATTCAGTAAGACATACACATTGTAAAAAAAAAGAAAAAAAAAAAGAAAAAGAGCACTCTGCTTGGGCCATTAATGGATAAAGGATCAGTTCCTAAGGAGTTCATTCTGAAAGCTTCAAATAGGTAGAACGTTGCAGATTACATGCAGGAAAATCCTTGGGACATTCAGCTGCTGTCCAAAAGCACAGGCCAGTCTTCCTCTTCCCCAAATGTCAGTGATAATTTCATACAAGTCCAACTCAGACCCTCCCTGTTCGTGATGGACCAAGGTAGAGTCTGGACATGCTGATGGCTGCAAGAGCCTGGAGAAGGGCTGGATAGCAAAATAATTCTGATTTTTTTTGAGAAGCAATATCAAACTTAAGTGTGTTTTGCTAAGACACAGGAAGGTTGGCAAACCAGATGAACTTGCAATACTGTTTTATTCATGACGGATACAGGAGACAGCTGTGAAAGTTATGATATTTTCTTTTGCAAAAGCTACAGTTGGGCTAAAACAAGTAGTAATAGCTGCAGCACTAATTGACTCAGCCAGTGCATTTCCTATTAAACCTTAGACATTAAGAATTCATAGGCAGAACCAGAAATAAACTGTGTGTGGGTGTGAAGGTACATGTAATGGTAAAAAGCTAAGCCTGCATGAAATTATATTAACTTCAGCTGAATGGGAAGATCCATAGTTAGATTAGAAAACAGTTATTTTATTTGTTGGCTTTCAAGGAAGTTATTGTTAGCCTGTTTGGCTTTGTCATTACTGTTCTAGCTTTTAATGCAACATGGTTTTATCACATGCAACACGATGCCATTTCACATCATGTACCTAATGGGATAATGTCAGGCAGGATAACATCACACCGTGGGAAAGACACCAGGATCACACTGTACCCATCAGACATTCTCCCTGCAGACCTCAGAGCTCCCCCCATGTTTTAATCCAGAAGACTCTCCCTTTGACTTTGACTTGACATGCTGTTTTGAACAGTAAGTAGAGCCAAACACCAGCTCTTAAAGCTAGGCCATGGTTTCAGGGTCCTGTTCTAGTGCTTGTCTGCTGGAAAAATACTAGCAAAGTGGGCAAGGATAGAGGCAATCACCATAAATTAGACTAGCATTATGCAAAGGGAAAATTTATACATAAAATAGTCCTCAAAGGAAATTCTGCCTGCATATAACTGGCCCAAATACATCGAGCTGACTTCAGGGATGAGCCCTAAAAAATATGTGCCTGTGGTCCAAACCTTCCACAGATACCCATCTACAAACTAAGATATTTCCCTAGGATGCAGACAACAACAGAAGCATCAATCCTACTTTTCTAGTGAGGTAAAAAGCCTCAAATCAACAGACTTGCCAAGTTGCTTGCCATATCACAGAAGTAAAATCAAGTTAAAGCTCATGATTCCCTGAATCATATCTCATCTATTCAACCACAGAGCACACTGGACAGAAGACTTGGTCATCTTCCCTTGTGTGGGATTGATCTGCACTGAAAGTAAAAGTTTACATAGCCTAGTTAATAAGATTCTAGGAATCTCCCTGTAAGGAGGTAAATACCATAACTTTCATAGGAGACTGAAGACCCAGTTCACTTATAAAGATGCAACACAAATGTTCAAGGCACATTACAAAAAACTAATGCATTGACTCTGGGATGGAAAATTCTGCTACTGAATTGTCCATGCAGTAATTCCAATCAGATGTTTATAGTTTTACTGTACTGAACTTTCTCCAAATGTTAACTCTTGGCCTTAAAATATGAGTCTTGTCTTTCTGAATGATTATTGGCAACTGAGATAGCTTGCAGATACTTTATTTCTCTGCCTTATAGCAGATAGACTGTGCCTTTGATGGAAGAGGTTCTCCTCTTGCCTTCCAGGAAAAAAAAAATCAGCCTTCACACTGATGATAAAAAAGAAAGCTTTAAGGTGTTTGTAAGCTGTACAGCAAGTAAGAACGAAAAATGTTGTCAAAACATTTTGCAGAAATGTTTTGAAAACAAAAAAACCCCTTTGTATTCATAGAATTTTTAGACACTAATAAGGGAAAAGTTCAGAGTAAAATAAAATCCTTTGTAATTAATTTCCCGCAGTTTCTACTTGTAACCTCTCCATATAAACTTAGCACTTTATCTCCCTTTTCTTTCCGAGAGGGAAATAATACAGAGAAGGATTTTTCATTCTTGATTGGCTTATCTGTCATTAATGAACACAGTAAGCATGTTAACCATCCAAGCATACTTACTTCCTTTGACTCCAGTTCAACTTCAGCAATCTCTCAGCACTTCACACGATTACAGTCAGTAAGAGGAGAGAGGAAACATTGTTCAAGTGCCCTTACAATGCATCTTCTACTCTGAATATCCTCTGTATACTTCCCTTGGAATATATAGCCAGGAAGAAACAGTCCTTGGATAGTTACGAAAGAAAACTGGATCAAGACAACCACATTCATTTTAATTCACTGGCAAACTGACCTGAATTTGGGCCTGGAAATAACTAGTTAATTATGTTCATTCAATGATGTCTCAATCTCCATCAAAAAAGTAATTAAATTAATACTTTTAAAGTACTTAAAACTGTTTATTGGAATTATTCTGTTACAGAATAATGCCCCTCCCCAGCCTATGTTATGATATAAAGGATGTTAAAACAGCCAAAGATTATTAATACTAGCAGTTTATAATATCAGAAACACAGACACCACCTCACTGGTGATCAGCTCTCCAGTTAAAAATATTTTTACAGCAGCTGACAGAGCTGACATTGACATGAAGTAAATGAATGATTAGGAGCACAAATACACTGAATATTCAGTCACTAACTAGCCAAGCACACTGTATCTCCTCTCTTCCATGCAGGGAAATCTGCGTGGCCCTTTCAGCTGCACTTTGCAGAGTCCACAGCTCCTGACTGCCTCTGTGAACTTCTCATCTGCTACACTGTGCAATTCACCCCATCTTTTATGTGCTGCTCCACACGAGATGCAGGCTCTGTCCCACGCCTTTTGCTTCTGCTGCACCAAAGCACATTAGTGTTTTTATTAGATCATAAACCACGTCTGAATCTAATGATCTAATCTTACACTTTCAGATTTGGCATCCCACTGAAGAGTGTTGGGCTCTCGTGGTTTTTATCTCACTTCAGCTCTGTGAGTGGAGTCCCACATTTCTTCGGGAGCACCTGACTTGTTTTGATTGCAATTCTCCTTCAGTGAGTAATGGGTAACAAATCCTACAAATCTCAGCACCCGCTGGTTCAGTCGTACCAACACCACGAAAATCTCATAAAACGATCCCAATCACACCCAGCAGCTGCTGGCAGGGAGCCAACTGCAGCCTCATTCCCTCAGTTGCTGCTCAGAGTGAATTGTTACCAGTCTATTTCCCTCCAGGGCTCTGAGCAGGGGACATTGAATGCAGGTTCACGAGTTCCTGCTTGTCCTGCACAGCCCCACTGTTCAGAGAAAGGTACAAACTGGCACAGCCTTGCACCATCTCTTCACCAGCTGTGCCATTTGCTTACTACAGGAGAGCTTTGGTGTGACAGAATGACCTTTGGATGTGTTTTTGTGTTTAATTTTTCACTCTGCTCTGAAGCCTTCAATAACACACATGACATCAAGACTCACATTGCATTATTTGCTATTACTGACATGCTATGAAATGACTCAGGTGCAACTTCCTTCTTCAGTAACAAAACTCAGCAGAAAAAATGCAACCTATTAATGTTATAAATTAAAGGCTCAATGCTTTCCTATGTGTACTTACAGGTGTTTGCTGTTCCAAACTTCGAAGCCGGCTTGCTTAAAATCTACTCAGTATGCCTTCCTCCTCTCTCTCCACACACCTTCCTTTTAATCCCATTCTGTCAGTATAGCAAAGATGAGACTTGAATCATTAAAAAATCTTAGTCAAAAGGGCAATTACACAAGTGCCTTGTCTCCATCCTTCCTCTCATTTCTCCTTCTCCTTCAAATGGACAAACATTCACTCATTGCCACTTTTCCCTAGAGTGCTCTGGCTAAAATCTGCCTCCTGTGAAAAGATCTCCACTTACCCTGCACCCTCTGCTGTTCCTGAGCATCTCTCTCCTGAGTTTCCAGAGCTGGGCCTATGACCTTCTGCATAATCCCACTGACCAGGCTCATCAAGTGGGAAATAAGAGTGTCCTGTGGCTCCAGCTACGAGCAGAGTTCAAAAACATTGCATGAACAGTAGCAACATCCTGGCTCTCTCCCACTCCTATTATCTACTTCAGTGCAAAGGGAGCATAGTACACAGTAAAATCCAAATGCATTTGCTACCTCATCACTAGTGGCACATACAAGTCCCTCACAAAGGTGGGAAGCAATCACAGCCTGAGCACATTTCCCTCCCTCCCAACTTTTTTTTTTTTCTTTCTCTCACAGCTAGAGATTGAAGAGAGTCTTGAGAGACATGCAGATAAGGGAAGCTGCCTTTAATACTCTGACATTTCACACAGGCTGAAGAGCTGCTTCTCAAATATTTACCTAAAATGCATATGCTGGTAAATTCCACTGGTCCACAGCAGACTCAGGATTTCCTCCCCTTACTGAAATGACCATAGAAGACAGACAGACATAGAGCTCAGTCTCCAAAGATTTCATAACAAAATGAAACCAAAGGTTTGGGGCTTTTTGCATTAAGAGTGTTACTCACTGGCAATGATCCTGTCTAGTATCACTACAATCCTTCCTTGGAATTGCTGAGCTGATGGAGTTCTGCACGCTCACAATGTGACTTCAAGGCATAGTTCAGGAGTGACTGCTGTGCTGTAAACTAGTTTGTGTTTTGCTGTGGAGCCAAAGATTCACGAGACAGAGCTGGAAACCAGTTGAAGTACGAGCATATTAAGAAACCTCCATTATAACAGATTAAATAGAAACAGTTGGATTCATTAAGCCTTAATACCAACATATGGATTAATTTAGGCACCTGCATGCTTAACCAGCTCTGAAGTACACACAAGGATGGGTAAATTATCTTTTCCAATGCTTCTGGGTTTCAGATTACTAGCTGGTGCTGCCAGGAACTGTGTCCTGGCAGCTTTACTGTGCTGAGATGGCCAGCACAGGACTCGATCTGCCTTACAGCTTTCATTTTGAGAACAGCAATTGTAACAGCACTTTGTCTTCCATCTTCACTCACTGACACTGCCATAAATCTATTTATATTTTGTTCTCTCCTAGTCTGTTTCTAACTTCCAAATGCATTTTCTCCTACTTGCTTCACAAGGTCATAGGGAAAGCTCTTTAATGTGTATTGCCAGAATCTACCTCAGTTTACTCCAAACAGGCGCTGTACGAGACTTGTACTGGTCCATTTATATACCCGGCCTCTTTCTTTTGACATCCATGGGACAAATAACAGATGGACCAATTCTAAGAGCAGCCTGTGTACTGAACTTACTGCTGGGAGGGGCAGGAACAGCTCTGTATGCAGGAGGATGACAAGAATTGGTCATAACAGGAAAAATAATCTCAAAATTGAAGTCAGCACTTGGAATGACTTACAGCAAGGAGCCACCACACTGTCTCACAGAGATAGGTGACAGAAGAACACGACACTATTCTCTACAGTGTCTCAGCTGAGCCATGCCCTCAGCCCACTCCTGTGCAGGTCACAGCTATAGGTTTTGGAACTCCCTGTGAACTGCAGAACTTCCTTTGCCAGATGGCTTAGAGCAAACAGCACACCAGGCCTGGGAAGGAACTGTACTAAATAAATATTCCCAGCTCTGCAAGATCCTGGCTTTGACTTCACCCAGTCACTGCCGAGAGGGGACAAGGCTGTCCTGCTGCACCATGTTTTCAGTGCTTGCTTGGGTGGGGTGGGTCATTTTGGAGGTGAAGAAGCAGTAGAGAAAGGAGAGAGAAAAATATATTTAAATAGGCAGCAATATACAGCTGCTTCAACCAAAGGTAACAGAAAACATGTAGCTTCACTTTGTCTTTAAAATAAGTAATTAGGAACATAACTGCAAAAGAAGCATTAACAAGCTTCCCATTTAGCTAGCTATTATTTTCTGCACATGTGTACTTTTTTTAACATAACCTCAGCTCCAAAATGTCATATCCTGTTGTTAATTTATGAAAACTAAGCAGAGACTCTGTAACAGAGGTTAATTTGGGTTTAAAATAAATGAAGTGCCACAGAATCACATACTGCTGATTAAGCTGACTAAAAGCTGTGCCTGGGACAAAGTCTAATTTTTTTTCTGACAAATTTTTCATCACTGGACATAGCCTTTTGTGAATTGGGTTATGCCTGTTCTAAATCTGCCATCCACTGGCATGAGGCCCCTGTGACACATGTGAGGAACAAGGACAACCTCTCAGGATTAATTCCAGCACCTCTCTATTGCACTGCCTGCCTTAGAGATGGTTCAATCCCAGAGCACTCACTGCCTAACTCTGCCACTGGATGCTGTAAACTCAAATTATCAGTGAATCTTACAATTATTGAGATTTCAGTGTATGCATGCAGATCTTACTGATAAAAGAAAAGTAAGTCTCTGACAAATGATTCTACCAAAACCTTTAGTCCAAGCAGTGACATGTAAAAATTACTCTCATGTCTTGCTTTTTAACTTGACAAATCCACACAATTTCCTATCCTTATTCAAAGGCTGAAGCATGGGGCATGGAGTTGTTCTGCCTAAATTAAGTTCACTGAATTTTTGCACAAACTTTGTTTCAGGGGAACATGAGACAGAGAAGATAGAAGCATTCAGTGTCTTTTCTGCAATAATGGTGAAGCCTGACACCTTTCCAGCGTGGTAGGCACTGGCACAGGCTCATGCACAGCTCTGTGAGATTTGCAGCTCTCAGGCTACATTCAGTGAGGAAAGCTGGGGAATCAGCGGGGAAGGCAGAAGGTTTGGCATGTCAGGGCTGTGACATAAAATACTTTATTAGCAGCATCATTACAGCAGACTTATCTGTGAACTACAAGAAGTGCAGAACAATCACCCTTAACCCTTGTAAAATATATTTAGATCATTAGGACCACTATACTAATTCAGCTTATTATTTCCCCCATGAGAAACAATTTTCTCTATACTTATACTATCTAAGTCGTATTCTAATTTCTAATCACAGTGGTCCCTAAAACCAAAAACCATGACATTACAGCTTTATTGTAAAAAAAAGAAAAAAAAAGAAAAAAAAATCACATCAGGAAAAAAACTCAAAAGAACACAGAACTCAATGGTAAAGATAAAAAGACATGTTACAGAACAGACCTCACTAATTAGTCAATCTTTCCTTTTCCTGGACTCAGTCTTCTTTCAAGGACTGATGTGCTCATACTGCAGAATCATAACACTGACCAAAACATTGAGATTCATGTGGGTCATGCCTGAGGAGCACTCAGAGCACTATTAAAAATATCTAATTTCCCATGAGGCAGAGAGCACTTTTTGCAAATACATTCAATAGTACCAGAACAGATATTTCTTTAAAACCCTACCAAAATATACTTATGCTTAAATGAGTGAAATTTCATGGACCAGGGAATGTACTTTCACAGAGACTATACCCATACTCAATTCCAGCTGAAGGAAAGAGGAGCTATAACTGTTTGCAACAGTGCTCAGCACCACTGACTACCATGAGAATTAGTGAGATGTCCTGTGCACCTTCTGTGTCTCTATGTCCCAGCTGTATTCCTTCTACAAGTCCTCACTGTGTGCCTCACCAGATCTGCACAAACAAAGCATTTCCTACCTCTCAGCATCTCTGCTGCCCTTCTCAGTATTTGCTTTCCCTCTGCCATTTTCCACGGAGTGACCAGAGCTGCCTGCTGAGTTCACTGTGCAGGGAAAGCCTAGATTTATAGATGGCATAAAGATGTTTTCTATTTTCCCCTAATATTTTTTACGAGTCTATTTGCCTTTTCGGTGAGACTGAGCACACAGATGATATTTGCAGTGAACTACACTCAGTGACCTTAAAGAAGGTCCTTCTGCATGGGAGTAGCTAAGGTAAAACTTATCATGTCATATGCCTTAGAAGTTATTTTTCCTGGTATCATTATTTTACATTTATCAGCAGTGGATATCATCTGCCATTTTATCACCTAGACACATCGAATAATCATTTTGCAACTCTCCCTAAGCAGACTTATGTTGAACTACTCTGACCTTTTTCTTCAATTGTAAATTTCTTTGGTTTAATACTCAACCTCATTTTTTGCTCAGCTACAAATGCATGGAATGACATAATTCCCACAACATATTTTCATGGGTCCTTCTGGGAACTTTACTCCTTGGCCAAAATGACCATTTATCACTGCCTTTTTTTTTCCCCATTGTTTTTTCCCAAATTGTCTTTATTTTTTTTTTTTTTTTTTAACAAGACTACAAGATGCATAACCAAAGGGGAAAAAAAAGGAGAGTGGGGGATAAATGAATGTAAATTAATTATATTAATGTAATGTAATCAATTAATGTAACCACTCGTAGATTTACCTTGGCTGGATTTAACTTTACAGCTCCACTATCCTGAAGCTACACAACAACTGCCTAGGTAATAATTTAGTACCTAACACTCCTGGGGATTACAGTAAAGCTGACCAGCTGCAAATTTACTCAGGTCCCTTTAAATAAGTGAATACCATAATTTCTTTAGGAATTCATTAGCAATTGGCTCATTTTTAAATGCCTTGGTCTTTCATGGTCCTGCCCCTGTGGATTCTTTACTATTACATATATCTGACCTGCTTTGGCTTATATCTTCTCATTAATCCCACTTTCATTGAATACATACCCAATATAAGTAGGAATGACTTAAATGAAAACAGAAAGAGTGTGTCATCCTTTTTTAGTATACACTTAGGCTTGTATTTTTTCCTTCTTAATTTGAGTATATCACTAAAATCTCATTAGGGTTGTTTACATTTGTTTGATTGGCTTTTAATTCTGTTTAGTCTTGGCCTTTCTGTTTGTCTCCATCAGATTTTGCTTCTGAGTGCTTTTAGCTATGCATTCTTCTTTTCATTGGTGCATGATTCCAATCCAACTTCCATGTTTAGGGCACATATCCAGGACCACATGCATGTCCTGGCTCCTGCTCTAGTTCTGACTCTTTGGGTAATTGTACACTCATATAATTCTTATTCTTTTTCTATTTTTTTTTTTTCCTACAGTAAAAACAGTATATTTTAAACATTAGAAAAACTATGATGTCAGCCTGAAATATGGAAAATGTATTGCTTTGCATTTAAAATAGGAGAGTAGAAACATAACTGAGACAAGGAAAAAAGTCTGAACCCTTTTCTGCACTATTTTTGGTACAGATGCTTCATTAATTTTTCACTTCATTTCATCCCTACAAAGTGTTGTCTGCAAATCTTATTGTGAGTACCTGAGAACTCTCATTTTAAAGATAACAAAATGGTAAATCTGTTTCTGAAATTGCATGGAGACACTACGAAAGCATCTCCTCAATTTCTGTGAGGCTGATGAGTGACCTGTTTTGGTATTAACACTGATCCCTGTACTGGAAAAAAATTTACAGTGTTACCATATGCAAGTTCATTAGTTATGTATTTCTTTGAAAAAATAATTATTTAGTATTTGCACTGGTAAAAACTAATTTTTTTTCCAAGGAAAACAGATTGCAAACTCAGTCTCAATTAATTCCATTCTGTCAGACATTTGCCCATTTTTGGTATTTCATTCCAGGTCACGCTGATGCAAAATTCAGAGATGCCAACTGTCCTGCATGAGAGCTGTCAGACAGATTAGCACTCCTGCACTGACACAGCTCCTGCTTTGTCAGGACTGGGAACCAGTGTGTTGAAAAATGAGTTCTCAGCTGATGTGCCTCTGGGAAAAGAGCAACTGGCACTATATGGGGTTTGGTCCTATGGGGAGTCCTGGTGGGCAAAACTGTGCTGTCCAAATAATATTCCCACTATTCTTTGAAAGAAGGACTAAGATTTGTTAGCACTATAACTCTCCTGAATTCCCTGAGATCAGTTTATTCCACCCCTCTGTTAAAGAAGACTACACACATCCCTTCATTTTCTTTCATACAATATTTATGAAGTCTCTTTTGCTTGCTCAGTTGAAACTGATTGTGATCCTTTCTTTTTCCAAATGCTCCCTCCCCTCTGAATTGAGACTCTGCACTCTAGCAATCTTAGTTACAGATTGCTGCCTCACCTATTGGTTTGTCACATCTCTGTGCTCAAATGCTGACACAGGGTTGATGCTTTCTCAGCTGAGCACACAGTGTCCCAGCTTTTATCTACATCACAGAATGCTCTCCAAGAATCGCTGTAATAAATCCCATGGGATCCAGAGCAATTTAGACTTCACAGTTCTACTATAAAGGATGAGATCCTAAAGTTCTTTAAATATTTCTTGAGAATGATGGAATTCCAGGACTGTAATTCTGTAGGTAAAATGAGGAAAAAGGCACAGTTCACCAGGACATAATTTTTAGCTCTCAGAGCTTCTTTCTTCATGCTGCGTTAACTTTTCACAGACTCAAAAATTCAGACTGCTGAGGAACTGTGACCCTTGTTTATTCCACCTCAAATCTGGAAATAAAACTAAAACCCAGAGGATACACTTACAGTGGGCCAGTTATTTTTGATTGGTATCAGAGTATGCAGATACTACCACACAACTCAAAATCAAGGCCCATTTCTTTAAGAGACTCACTATGTGAAGAACTTGTTACAGCACACCACTAATATCTGCTGAAGAATTCAGGGGGCAAAACAAATCCTTTTTCCTAACAGTACTTGTATTCCAGTCCAAAAATCTATTTTTAAACCATTAGCATTAGTGTTTTGGGGCACAGAAACAGAACTTCTATGAAGAAATGGGAACTATAATACGCAAGCAAATTATGCTACCAGCTGTATCTGTTTGCAAGTGTTACTTGCCTGAAACGTGCCTTTGAGAAAACATTGCCTAGAAGAAATTAAGAATGCCATTTTACCACAAGAAATATGCAGCATTCCTGGATTAATAATGCTTTATAGCTACTTGGGTCTAGTGGGTTTTTCTTCTGTTCAGACCACAGTTTCTGTGTTGCTTTGTGCAGACAGGGCTATTACTATGAACTTGTTGGTACTGCTGCTGTTGTGAAGCCCAAAGGGCTCCAGCATCAGATGGAATTTCCCAAGATAATCTCCTGGGCTACATGAATTGCTTTACATGGATTGCATTTGAAATCTCATTTGATAGCAAGTGTTTTAGAGAGGAAAAAAGTGCTTTCTGGCTTAATCACAGACCATGACAAGTTAAGTGTGCATAACAAGATTTGTCCACTTATCCAGTGTGAATAGCTGGAAAGAATTGCTCTGTTCTGCACTGACAGCTTTAGATGTTGTTGAGAAATAGAAAGGAAAATCCATAAAAAGTCATCCACATTCTTAAAGTTCGCCAGTTATGGTGAAAATAGCAACTTCTTGCCCAGCATCAGGGTATTTTGGCAGACTACTGCTATGCTGTTTAGAGAGTCCTAATTTCTGCTTGTGCACAGATGTAGCTTTTGCTCTGGTTAAAGTTCTGCTTCATTTAAACACAGGAAAAGCTCACCACTAAAAGCTCAGTATGCACAGACTGAAATTTTCAGAATTCTGTTCTGCTTCACCTGGAGCTTTGTCCCGGGCAGCCTGTGAGTCAGGCTCAAGAAGGCACCGTGCAAAGAGCTCAGTCACAAACTCTCCCCACCCACCCCTCTCCAGTCTGCTCTCAGCAGCCACACACGAGGGCAGGAGGCAACAAAAGCGTGGCAATTCCTGTGGCAAATCAGAGGTGGGTATTCTGCAGTGCTAATGACAGCAGCAAGGGAAACTCAAAGCACATAAATGAAGGTACAGTGCACAAAGAGGGCAGCTCCTTGGAGTTTTCACCAGGGCAATGTTTCTAGACACCGCCCCATCCCAGGCCTACCAGGTTGCAACTGGATAAAAAAGACAAACAAGGTGTTCCAGTTTTAGCACTAAAGGATGCTCACCCTTCCTGCAGTAGGCATGCTGTTACTTCCTGGAATGGTTTCAATATGACTGATCAGAAACACATTTACTACAGACTTTAAGTGCTTAATGACCCCTCTTTAACCTCCACCTAAACTGAGTATTATTTCAAAATGAAACTGAAAACCTAGAAGATTATGATAAAGATTAACAAAGCAACTACAAAAATGTTAGGTTGACTAAGGACACAACCTTTCTCTGGAACAAGGTGTCTTGTCAGCCTACAAAATGAGAAGGCTTCAGTTCTCCTACTGCCATAGGGAGTCCTGCAGGCACTGGTCAGATCCTGCTTTGACTAATGCCTGGAAAAGGTGAGGCAGTTTGACAAAATGCCTCTGCCAGAAGTATTCACCATTTACATAACTAACAGAGCTCATTTTTCTGTCCACAAATTCATCATGAGCACAAACCATTGCTAATAAATTTGATACTGAGAATTATTCCACTAACAACCAATACAAAGATTTGCAGAAACAATTCACTGCAACTAATATGTCAAACAACATCTACTCATGCTATTTGTAAGCCATTTTTCAGGCTGATCACCTGAGCTGTCACTGCTTCTGCTTCCTAAGTGGCTGGCTGTAGCTCTCTAAGCAGAAACAGAGCACAACCAACATGCTGCAGACATCTCCTCCTTTCCCCAGGCACTCTCACAAGCACTTACTCTCACAGTTTTAAAGGCTTCCCCTTGGCTGTGAGCATTCTTCCACACTTTGGAATTATGTATTTCTGTTTCTGGCTACTCAGCAGAAGAAAACATCAACAAAACTGAATTGAATTTGCTGGTATTATGCCGATGAATGCCTGACAGTATTTCACTGAGGAAGGCACCCAGGGCTGTATGCTCTGTAGGCTGCCTTCTCTCAGTTCATTCCCAACACTAATGAAATAGAAAGAGAAGCTTTAACTCTACCTCAGATGCAACAATGAGGAGTACTAAACAGGTAGGTATCTAGGCCAAATTCACATTAGGCATAAAGTACTCCATGGAAGTGTTAAAATACTTCCAAAACTGCAAGAAGACTCACACGTCTGTAAAACAAGGACCTGCATCACTCCAAAGTCTTGAACGCAGGAACACAACACTCCCTGCCCTCCCACTGGCTTTTTCCTTCCACCACTAGTCCACACAGCTTCTCAGAGCTCTGCAGACCCTGGAGAGGGTTTACTCCTGTCTCATCATCAGGTGCTCTCCATGACCTCTTCCCAGGCAGGTCTCTGTTCACTGCTACAGCCTCAGTAATAAGGGGAGGATTTTATTTGTGTCAAATACTGCTAGATAATTTTATTCTTCTCTTAATTCCAGTGATCAGAAAGGTAAACAAAAGAAAAATCAGCCCTAATGTAATGCAGTACACTCTGTTGGACAGCCCTGAGAGGCCAGCTCAGTGGATAAAGTGAATAGTACTTTCAGAGGACAAGGATTTAACAGCAGGTTTTAATTCAGTGTGGCACAGCACTAAATTGTGATTTCCAAACATTTTTCTATCCTGTTTTTTGCAAGCACAAACCAGTACAAACACATACCCCTTCTCTCAGACTAACCTATTTCTCCCATTAATCTGGTTATTTCATAACTGATTGTCTCTCTGAGTCAAGGCTATACGTCAAAAAAAATCCCCAAACAATCCTGTTTAAATAAAGCACTACTGCTTGCAATTTTGGTACTAATGGCAACAGAAAAAAGAATAAAAGAACATGTATGAGGAGGAAGGAACATGTTCCTGATGCAATAATTTTAGTTCCCTGAAATTAACACTGGAAGAGATCACACACTCACTGTTCTTTGGGCTGATCTAAAATTAACACAGTGGACTTCACTCCTTTTAAATTTTTAAGGGTACTTGAGAACTGAATTTCCCGATGTGTAAAAATACAGTTGTTTAATAATTGAAGACTTCAGACTCAATCAAAATTTTGAGCCAGCAGAGCTGTATTACTTTGTACCAACAAAAGTCCTTTGTGAAATTAGAGGTCCGAGGGTGTTTGAGCACTGTCAGTATGACCAGCTGGTATCAATGAGCTGTGGAGGAGCACTCCATGCAGTGCAGTTATTTCCATCCAAAGGAAATCACAGGACTGAATGGTGTTACTCATGTGCCTGCCCCTGTGGGACCCTCACACTACAGAGGAACTAGAGCCAGGAACAAAACACCTGGTAAGACCCAGACACATTCACATATCACCAAAGATGATTAAAATATTTTTAACCCTTCTTCCATATAGTTTCATTACGTAAGAGAGTTCTTAGTGCTGTAGTTCTGACACTCAGCAGTCAGAATAAAATTACATAACTAAAATGCATCAGAAGTGAACACCTGTGCTTTATCTCATGTCTCAATCCTTACTCTGACAAAGTACTTGTGTAGTACTTCTCATTATGCTGTGCTTGTGCACCCCTAAGTGTGACAGAAAGGGTAAAAAAAAAATATTGCTCAGTGAAACAAAATTAGTGTCCATGTACACCAGGAAAGGGTAGAGGGTAACAGCAGTTTAAATTGGCTCCCTGTTTAGGAAATGCAGCCCTGCATAGAATGTATCACTAGCAGCTTATAGCAAAACATTTTATTCTCTGTCAAGGTAAAGGTGAGTGCTAATGACTGTGGCTAAATCTTGATAGGCAAATGATCTCCTTGTAGGAGTCTGTCATGTAATGAGCAGTCAGAGCAGCTAAGCAGTAATTAAACACCATTCACTTGCACTAAAAGCATTTCTGGCAGACTGGAGGGTATTGAAGCAGAAACATGATACAATTATTTTCCTTACCTTTACGTTGGACATGAAATTCCAGTATTTCCTGTTTGTTTTTGGGGGCAGGTGCTGTTTTTGGTTTTTTGTTGTTGTTTTTCTGTTTTGTTGTTGTTTTCTTTTATTTTAATTAAACCAAAACACAGAAGCCTTAAATGGTTTTTCTTTCTTTTAACTTAAGGTGTTCTTCCCTGCCTTTAATTAACATTTAGCTCGAGACAGAAGACAGGCATTACATAATGCATATTTCTTGTGTATTTTTAGGGCAAGCCCTGGGAGCATGGAGAATGATGTTGGCTTTCATGTGATCAGGATCTGATGTGGAAGAGCAACCAAGTGCCAGTACACATAGCAGTGCCAAAAGCTTTTGATTAAGCTAAACCAGACAAAGTGTGAGAAACCTTCATGTTGTTCTAACATGTTCTCTGAAAATTTGTGGGAGGAAGGAAAGAAAAAATTTCCAAGGTGGAACAGGGATTTGGACATTTATTCAAGCTGATAATTTTTTGAATTTCCAGTGAATGAAGCGATGGGTAGAACAAGATTGTTGAAGCATAGATAATGTCCAGTCTCCAGACTGTCTGATCTTTCCAGATCAACAAGTGATAATACTATTGATGTGCTGGTCTATTTATGACCACAAATCCAGTTTTAAAGACTACTAAATTAATATTAAAAGATAATGCTTCAGTGTCAAATAAGATGCTATTTTACATATGGAGATAGATTTATCTAAACAAGGCTCAAAAATAACACAAGAGAAGGTGGTTTGTAAGTCCTTTGCATCTGCTACCTGAATGCTTTATATATTTTTTTTTTATTATTTTTTTTTTTAACTATGACAAATTCCAAAAGCACACCTGAGTGCTCCAAGCTGCACTTGCCATAAGCAACCTATTGGTCTTAATTGATAATTTATGCTATATTTAACATAGAAAGCTTACAAATATATCACATTCCTGCATAAGTCCAGTTTCTGAATTCCAGCCCTCAAATATCACAGCAGAACTTAAAACAATATATGAGGTGAACAGAGCCTTCACATCCTCTGGTTTCCTGTAGCTCTGATGGGCTTCTCTGGCACATGATTAATTCAAGTCCTATAAAGGTTTGGGAAGGTTCTCTGGAATCATTACAAATCCCAATTTGTACTGCACAGTATTGCCAAATGTCATAACTTTATATCATGGATATCTATTTCTATGCAGTGCTCTCACTCCTTCAGAAATATTCCCTGTCCTCTCTAATTCTTTAACAACCTTGCTACTTATCCTACATCTCAGCTCACAGAAACGGCTTCCCTGAGCACTACAAGATTTGGGAAGTCTATGTAGCTTTTCACTTGGAATAGAGAGGATTTTTTTTTTTTTATATTTCAACATGTACTTTTGTTCACATAATTTCTGATCTTTCACTTCTTGAGGGAAGTGTTCATAAAAATCTTTTCATCATGAAAGCATAGATCATGCACAAAGCTATTGGTAGTGTACAATTAAGTGTCTAATATTTTAATATAAAGTGAATATAGACAGCTGTGTACATATAAAAATCCCATAACTGCATGTGATTTTTTCCATCTTCCCTTCCATCTTCCCTTCTGTTCTATAGAATTACATCTGTGCATTTGTTTTACAGAAATGATAAAAAGTACTTTGCAACAAGAGCAGCTGTAAGTCTACCAGCTCTGTGATAACTTGACTGTTGGTCAATTTATATGGCTCCATATTTTTTTCCTAGACTTAAAAATCTCCTCTCTGTTATGGAGGTTAAAACTGATGGTGGAAAAGGTAAAGAGGAGAACTTAATCTCTAGCCTTCCATGGAAGAGCAGCTGTGAGAGGAATATCCATCAAACAGTAAAACTTACAGAAGCTGTCAAGTTCCAAAAGGAAAACTCATACTGGTGAGTAATGGATGCCTCTCCCTGTGCATATTCTTCAAAATCAAAGTTTTGGCAATTTAATCAAAATTTTGCTTCTTTAATCTAGGGGGGAAAAAGTTCTCTTGGGGTGTTTTATGTTTTGTTTTTAAATAGACAGAATTTTCAAGCATTGTGCAGAATTGCCACCATGGCACATAATTAAACAGGTTAAAAAACAGGGACACAGACGAATTAAGCAAGTTTCTCCAAAGCCAAAAACGTAAGTTCTATTTTTTTAACAAATTCAATTTTGCCTCCCTCTGAACTCCTGCGCTACACTTACAAGTTTTTTTCTGTGGGACATTGTTAAAAAAATAATTAATTAAAAATTAGGTATTCAAGCACACTTCTGCATGTTTCTGTAAAACATAAAATGCTAATTACTCTACAACTAGAACACTACTTTGCTGATCGGATGAAATGAACCACAGAATTAATTGGGACCAATTTGCTAATCTTTCCTCCATCAGATAAAGATTATTTGACCCAAACAATTTTTACCTGCCAATTAGAGCACTTTTCTGCATTTAGATTTCACTGCTATTAAAGTCAAGAGGATTCATAGCGTTTTCCTTCTATATGATTAAGCCATTTTTAATTTTTTTTCAGAGTAACACAATCACTTGCACACATCAGAAAGAGAAAAGGAAATGGAGAGATAATGACAAGAAGAAGAGGCAAAGGGAAAACGTTTGGTGCCATATGGCTCCAAAGCAGATTTGATACTAATTAATAAAGCTTTATCTCTAATCCATTTAACTCCCCACTCTGGAAAATTTCCCAAGTAATTTGTTTTGATCTCTAATTCCATGCTTACTAAGTAGTTTTATATTTCTTCTGGTCCCCAAAATTAATAATGCATATTTCAAGAGAGAGTGTTTTTTGAGGAAAAAGATAGAGGCTACTGTTACAAACAGCAAAGAACCCAGGAATACTTCCCAGCTTTGGGGCCCTAATTTCCTGTCAAAAGGTGGTTACCTGCTGCCCAGACCATCTGGTTTCCATTGGAAAACTTGGACAGGGAAACTGAGCCCTCCAGAGTGCTCCAGACAACGTGAGCATGGAAACAGGACAAAGGGTGTTCAGTGAACAGTCTGTGCACCCAGTACATGCATGGCTTTATTTCACCAAATCTCTGAAGAGCAGGGGCCCTCTGAGGCTCTTAGAAAGGCAAAACAGCCTGAGACAGAAGATAAAATAGGGTCTAAGGAGCCATCAGGATTGGCCTAGTTTTATTCCATTACCAGAGACAAGAAGGCAAGAAAAGTAAAAAATTCAGCTCTTGTTCTCTCTACTCTTTGCTTTTGGCAGAATTTTTTTCAGCTCTTCCAATAAAGCTGAGCCAGCCCAGTCAGAGGGAAAAAAGGCCCACCTCACAAAAATGAAAAAAAAAAAAAAAAAAACCAAAAAATCCAACATATCATCAATTCAGCTGGGTCCTCCAGCACAGACAAGACTCCTTTAACTCAGGGCAGAAGTCTATTAAGCAAACTTGTCTTATGGCTATCAGAGAGAGACCTATTCTAAAACAAAAGAGAAATGCAGTCATTTTCACTTGAAGCTCTCCACTAGGACTCATGGTCAGTCACTATTTTGCTCTGCACACACACACACACACACACACACACAGGAGACCAGCCCACCTCTCCAGACCCCCCAACTCCTGCTTAGCTGTCTAGTTCATACATAAGGGGCTGAAAAAGCTGTCAGTGCTGGAGTCACCTTTTTTCTTTTTTTGAAAGGGAGTGAGACAGCAAGGAAAGAGGGGTGCACCTTTCCAAAAATGTGTGGGGCAATTTGGCAGTACAGACAGCCAATGCACTTTACAGCCTTGAAACCACAGTCAAAGAGAACCACAACTCTAAATAGCACAAACCTGAGGATTTAAGGGACACTTGGAGTGTGATGGTATTTCTGCTGGGAGATAAAGATGCAGGCTCCTGGAGAACACCATCAATCTGCACTTTGGATGGGAAGCATGAATTAGAGGGTGTGAATCACTTTTCTACTGACACACACCCAATGAACAATCAAAACATTTAATAGAAAACATGAGCCTGATAATCTAAAGATCTCCTTGTGTGCATGCCATGAGTAATAATCTATACAGTTAGTAGATACATGCTTCCTACTCCCCCATACTTCACACAGTCCCCGTGGCTATTGCAGTCTCTAAATCTAGCTCTCCTGCACTAAATAACCATAATTGCTTCCCTCAGAGATAACAGGCAGCTCAGAGGCACCAAAGCTTTTGTTGCTGGAACTTTGCCACGGGTGCCATATAAGAACTGCACAATGCATTACTTATGAATGCCAACATTCATTTATGTGTTCTGGTGTATTTATTTTTGTACTTGGAGCAATAGCTCCAAAGAACAGATGATTAATTCTAGGCCATAGTGAAGGACTGTTTACAATATACAAGCCAACTTTGTAGTAGTAAAACTAGCCCCAAAATCCGTTTATTGAAAATGGTGTTTAATAATGCATTTAGCTACCTGCTATCTCATCAGCTCCAAACAGGTTTTGGTAGGTATATCTCTAAATTTTTTCCCCTTCTAACAAATGCTGCCCTTGCCCCAACATAAACACAGTCCTCATCAACACCTTCAGTGAAGCAGAAGCAAACACCTCTCCCCTTTTTTTGCTTTCTCTACTACTCACATGCCATTCACAGTCAAGCAACTCATTACTGCAAGCTTTGAGCAACTCATTACTGCAAATTTTGAGTAACTTACTGCTGCAAACTTTTGCTGACACTTAGAATACAGCAAGGCTTGCAGTAGTGTTTGGTCTGACTGATCTGAGCCATGAGGGCTGAAGCACAGAATAGCAAGGAGTGATCACAGGAAGAGAAAGGAGCTGAACTTCAATATTTCCTGTTGAGACTGAGGAGCTTTTTGTCTTGGGCTTGATTCATTTATGGTTGCCTAGCATAGATGGTTTCCCACCTTTCTGAGAATTATCTAGTTCCAGATGCTCTCTTGCTTGCTAGGGATCCAGACTTCATGTTCAACGTGTCATGCTAAATAGCAGCTTCCATAATGTTCACCCTTCAGTTCTGAGAGGCACAAAATGAGACCAGGATTTGGAACCAAACCCACGATATTTCTCTTAGACTGTCCCTTCACTGTTATAGTTGGCAGTTCTGGGAACAATTTGACAGGAAAGAGATTCACCAAGGAATCCACGAGTTATGGCAGCTCACGTGTGACCACAGTAACAGGAATACACTAATCCTCCTCAAGCCAGCAGGGAGATCCCTGTGGGTGGGTTTGCTCCCACTGCCCTGAAGGCAGGCAAAGCAAAGCAGAGAGTGACTGATCCACTGTCACATTGCCTGGCTCTCAGCCATCCAGTCACACCTTGTGCTGAGCCTTCATTTACCAAAAACAAGCGGTACAAGATGGTAAAGAGGTGTAATTTGAGGGTCACATTTTTATGTGGCCTGTACTAATACAGTAGATGTCAAAAGTAGGTTTAATTAGAGCAATTAAATTAATTTAGGAAAAGCTGCAAACTGTTAAAGCACTACAGTCAATTAAACAAAGTTCTACACATTTTTTTTAACAATATAGAAGGTTTTTTAAGAACAGAGAGAAACAATCTTAGGCCTGAAAGTTGACAGTAAATAGTTAAAATCTATTAGCTGGGTGGCTCCTCTCTTTAAAATGCTATAGATCCAAATACTTTTGAGAAATGTAAAATACACCACAGGATTAAAATCTAATGCCAAAATTTCCTTTTCCACATTTTTTTCCTCCTCAGCAGATAATATATACTGCTCATTCTATTTACTATTGCACACAGAGGATTAGTTCTGCATTTGATTGTCCCATTTGGTGTAAAGATAATAGATTTATATTTCATTATCTCTTGGCTATCTGGCTCTACAGAGGGCAATTTTGCTAAGTTCTATTATATCTACAGTTTAATGGCTTTAATAAAAAAAAAAAAAATAGGAAGCTAAGTAGTCTTATTTACTTTTTTTACAGCAGCAAGAACTAGAACCAAACCTCCTCCTTCTGGCACTAACTTAACACAGGTAATCCAACCATTTTTTGGTATTTTCAGCCTTTTAGAAATCAGCACCTATTCCAGCTTCTTTTTTTCTTAAAACAAGTGAAAAGAACTTTGGCATATGGCGGAATAAAGATAACTACCACAGTAAGGGCTTTCTTCCTGTGCCCAGGGAAAA
>JAOTQP010000304.1:7140263-7205890 GCA_026413545.1 Cichladusa arquata | reverse complement strand
GGGGGTGGGGGGAAGAGAGAGCCTTTGGTGGCTCCCCCATCTCCCTGCTCAGCCATGCCATGTGGCGAGGGGAGCAGAGCCGAGCCAAGCCGAGCAGAGCCGGGAGCTGCGCAGGGTCAGGCGCCACCGGGCCCGAGGCCGAGCCCAGAGCTGGGCCAGGGGCCCCGGCCAGGGCCACCTCACCTCCTGAGGCCGGAAGCCGAAAGAGAGTTAGTTAGCTTGATCCAATGTGATTTGTGAACTCGAAATTTTAATTAGTTTCCTGAGCTGTCCATCACCAAATCAGCTCTCTGATTGGTCCCCGGAGCTCACAGGGGAAGCTCCCAGAGACGGGACAGCCCCTCCTGTTCCCCGGCCTAGTGGTGCTTTCCCTCAGGCGGCTCCACCCCTCCCCCGTGAAACCAGCACAGCTTGTAAACACAGAATTTACAGCAGGGGAAAAAACTTCATTTATTGTTAAATACTTAACAGCAACACAGTGAGTGTACATATCATGTCAGCACAGTGGCATATAATGGCATTTCCAACAGAAACCAGTTTTGTTACTTCCTTTCCAGGAATGCATCATGAAAAACTGACTCTTCATTATTAAATTTATTTTCAAAACACTGGATCTGTTACAACCTTTTTAGAGGAAAGTATTCCCCTAACACTTCCATGATAAAGACATGGTTCAATCTTGGGACCACTGCTATTTAAAGAATAAAAGGCTTCCACATCAAAAAGCAAGTAAAAGTGGTAACAAGAAGGAAGGAGACAACTACAGGTGTGAGAACTAACCTATCAAACCTAAATCAGGAAGATTTGATTATATCCAATGGTCAAAACCTAGCATTCCAACCACAATCCATCCTCCTTTTCCTCCTCTGGAAATTCCTCTGGCAGACTGACCACACAGCTTTCTCATATTATTTGATACTTTACTTTTAGCTGAATAAACCTTTTGACTTCCTGCTTCAAACTCCTCCCAAAAGTCACCCTAGGTGTTAGATTTTTTTAGCACCCATTATCCTTTCTCTATTCTGCACACAGTTCTAAGTCCAAGAGAACAACAAAAATCCAGATCAATCCTTACAATTCCAGCTTGCTCACAAATAAAAGGAGTGTGCCAAACATTAAATGATCCATCATACAATTTGAAAGCACAACACTGCTAATTAAATTTTCTTGTGTTTGTAGAACTGCTAAGAATTAGTGGTTTCTCCAAATATCTGGCAATTTTACCTCTGACGCCCCACTACTGGAGCATCGCCTGTTTGCTTCCTATGTACAAAATATTTCTTCATATAAATGTATTTCATCTTGCAGTGCTCTTTCCACACCGAGCTTTCACATTCACAGTCTGCTTTCCCATCTTGCATATTAATGAGACTGAAGTGCTCAATTTGTAAGTGCTTATACCTGTGCTGCACTGCACTTGCCAAGCCATTCTATTGTCTTTGAAGGGACTCTTGTGCACAAAAAGGAGCAGAAAACATTTGGAAGGTAGTGGCCTGACTTTACACACTGATGAAACAATCCCAGAGAATAACACAGCAGCAATAATAACACCAACTGATCATCACTGATCATCTCAACACCAAGATGCAGGACTTGGTTTTGAAGGGTGTGGTGAGGAAGAGGCACAAATGGAAATTTGCCAAGAACTGCTGTAGATTTTTCAAGGATTTTCAACACATTCAGTTTCTCAAAAGGCCCTTAGAAACAACTTTGGCTTGATAATCAAAACAGACTTAATGTCATCCTTGCCTTTTCTGCCACCGAATTTTAAAATAATAGACTGAGTACAACATGGTGCACCTGTTGCAGACACACTCTTAGCCAAGATGAAAGGGCAGTTTTGGTTCTGTCTTACTTCAGCACAAGTAGGTCAGCTTGCATGGAAGAAGCTTTAACACTGGAGGAGCCATTTTCTTTCAAACCACAAAACAAAATTACTGAGGCAAAGCAGCAGCTCTTGCAATGGGCTGCATCACTGACACAGAATCCAAACCAGGGTGTTCTGATGAATGGTAACTGAGAAACATGACCTAAACAACACAAGGCTCATTTAAAAAACTCCCCTTCTTCCAGAATGAAATGTTACCTTTTCACCTTAGATTCCCAGAGCCCACAGTACTACTGATCATCTCCCCACAGTTTGACAAGAGGTCACTGACGCTGTCATTTGTTAGACATGTAAGTTGAAGTGTCTGCCCTGTTTCTCCAACAACTCTCTCTCAAACCTTAACTAGAACATCCTCACTACACTTAAAACTCTACAGTCAGGAGAGAGTAGGAGCGTCAAAAGCATCCTGTGACTAACCTTGATTTCTTAAACAGCTCTGAGATATTCCTGATACGTAATTGTGTTTGCCTTCTGATGCATGACAGACATCAAACATCAAAATGATAATACCAGTGTCACAGTGGTTTTGGCAGTACCAAGAATAACTGTTTATGATCCTAAACAGCTTGAATTACAGAAGAGGAATTTCTAGGGCTGTAAAGTTCAAAGCAGTATTATTTCTGACACTTGATGCCACCCTTTTATATTTTCAGAGCTTCGTGATCCAATCCTGTCACAGAAACTGTTATTTCCTGATATTTTGTACTGTTCCTGTGCCTTGTAGCAGTTCATCACGACTGCCTCCCTCTGCAGCATCTGAGGAAGTCTGTAAGTAAATGTTAACTGAGGGAAATAATAAGAGGAACTGCTTGAACCAGTTCAGATTCAAAAGCAGCTGCATTTTGTGGCAGGACTCAAAGACCTGGCCCTGCTGCCCTACAACATCCTCTCACTTCACAAAATCATTAAGTTTGTAAAACCTCTCTAAGATCAAATTTAACCATTAGCCTAAGACTGCCAGGTCCATCACTGAACCATTTCCCTAAGCACCACATCTACACTTCTGTGAACACTTCAAGGCATGATGATTCCACCACTTCTCTGTGCAGCCTGCCCCAGTGCTTGGCCACCCTTTCAGTGAAGAGAATTGTGGAATAATGTCCCAGAGCCAGCACCAGGACTCCCAGCCTGGCACTCCTGGATCCCACAGCTCTGTCTCAGGGTCCCTGCCCATCCCCTGCTCCCTATTCTCCAGGTGCCCCCAGAGAGCCCTGGCACATAGTTCCACCAGTGCCACAAGCCCAGCTTCTCCCAGAGCCCTGCAGAGACAGCCCTGGCACCCCCTGCACTGCAAAAACAAACCAGAACACACACACACGCTCCCCTCTCCCCCATTGTGTGCAGGCTCCCAGCACCCCTCTGAGCCCTCTGGGAGGTGATGCTGGCAGGAGCTGCTGCCCACTGCACCTGCAGAGGCAGGAGATGGTGGCACTTCTGTCCCCACAGCCACACGGGGATGGACACGGGGCAGGAGGTGGTCCTGGCCACAGGCATCAGCTGACTACAGCAGCAGGTTCTGCTCTCAAGAAAGACTAATATAATAAATGCAAAAAATGTGTTTTTATTTTGTCTGCTTTTAGGGTCCACAAGGCACTGATTTTTCTTCTGCCTCCCTTCTCTCTCCTGACTATAAACACAATTTAGAAAAATTCCTTACTCTTGGTCCTTTTCTACCAGGGTCCCAAAACAGTGCCACTGTTCGGAGAGTGCAGAGTCAGAGAGTATGCCCACTTCAACCCTAATTACATAAATCAAATATACACAAGCAGCACTAAAAAAGTACCTCAAAACACCACCTAATTCAGAGCTCTATACGTATGTAGTCTGATTAAAACTCTCAATCCCCTTTGCTTAGGATCTTCTTGACAAAAAGAACTCGAGAATTGCATTTGATTTCATTTCATGACCTTAGGACAGTACCCTCCCTTTCTTGGTCCTGCCACCCTCCCTCAGCAATGCAACGTTCAGTATGTAACCAAGTAAATGATCCCAATTCCTGCAGGTACCCAGTAACCCTCCATCACAAAACTTCAGATTTAAACTACAAAAAAACCCCCCTAACTAACATCAGACTTTACACAGATGTAACCTTCCCCATCATGAATCTATTTAAATGCAGATTTTGGGTATTTGCTACTGTTATATATCCTTATACAGTAGACTTTCTGGAAAGCAAATACTTGGTCTTGGCTGCACCCAAGCTCATATTTTGTTCTTGTTAAGAACCACCATTTAAGCCTGAATTTAAGTCACAGAATTTAATTTTATTTTTGAGAATAGTACTGGAAAGAAAGTAATGTAAGTGCTTCCATTTAAATTCTACAGAAATTAACAAGCACTTGAGGAAAGGAAACAGAAAAAAGGCAGTAAGTGGTATTTCTCTCCAAGAAAAATGAGTGTCTGATTTATTTTAAAATAAGGTCTTCATGAAAACTGCACCCCAAGTACTGCAACTGGGCTTCAGCATCTCAGGCTTTTACCTAGGAATGTAGTTTAATGTTTCACTTTGGCTGAATGCATTTCCCCACACACACACCCAGGGTCACTGAAATGAGAAGTGCGCCCAGTTCTGTGAGAATCTGTCAAGACAGTAACAGAGATCCTGACAGCATGATGACCCAGAAGTTATCAGAAGCCACTAGAAATTACTTTAGTCCAAATATCCTGATACCAAGGAACTGAGAACAGTCCAAAAGCATTTGCATGATTTCCAGAGTAAATCTACACACAAATCTCACCCTCCACTGCATTTCTTTCTTCTAACTATTTCCTGGTATTATTACTAGCATAGCCATTTCAATGATGGGCACAGAGCATTGGCTGCTGGTAGGTACTAAATCTCATCATTGTTCCTATTAGGGAATTTACTATCAGTAAAATGTTATCAATGAGACATAAGAATTGAATGCTGACAAAATTAACTTTTACTGCTAACATTCATCTCTGTTACTGGGACCACATCTTCCAGTGTTGAGGCCGTGTCCATTTACAGAAATATACAGGCACACAGCAGCACTTAAACTCTGAACAAGCTATCTTGAGCCCTCATAGCTGCTTCAAAGCCTCCAAATGTATCAATGAAAACTGTTTTCACTTTTTATTCCCCAAGAACTTAGTAGAAGAAGGGGGGAAAAGGGAAACACCATAATTTTCATACATATTTTATCTGTGCAGTACTAGTTTGTGGGCCTTGATAGCATCTCAAATCTTTTAATGCATATGTTATCAGTTTTGTTTTGTAATTTCCTCTATTCATTTTAGCTCCATAGAAGATGCCTCGATATTCCTAATAAAAATAAATGGAAATGTCTCTTGACTCTGCCATGGAATCAAGAGTAATATTGTATTGTTACCACCACTCATGCAAAAGTCATTCACTTCATTATTATTCAACCTTAAAGTAATATCTTTGTGTGACAGTCATAATTTTTACTTCTTTTCAACTTTATAGCTATGTGTGCCATTACTTAAATATCAGCATTTAAAATGTTTCTCTGTGCTGCTTCAATTGCATTACCTAGTGTCATTTTGGAAAGGCAGATCTGCCTACAGCTTCTGTTGGGTAATAGCATCAAGTTTTGGAGAGTTGTGGGGTTTTTTTAATGAGGACTTAACAGCAGTCAGGAAAGGTATTCCACTGCCAAGAGCTGTCTCAGGCTGTTTTTTTGAATGCTTTCACCTTTCCCCCATGGCAGCAGGGTTGTAACCAGATGACTTTTAAGGTCCCTTCTAACCCAAAGCATTCTATGATTCTATGAAATGCTTGGTCTAAGCATCTGTCCATAGGCTTTTGAAAGCTTAGCTTAGTAGAGATAACACACAAACACAAAAAATGTCCTTTCTAGAGAGACTACTACATCCTACTCTCTAGGATGAAAGGTAAAACATTGTACTTCCTTTTGGACTGACCCTTTCCTTCTTTAATTCACAGCTACATCACCTAAGAGGAGGAGATAATACAGGACCAGGCTGGTGCATCAAGCTGGTAAATCATCATCCCATTTCTCTCCCTGAAGCCACAATCAATGTTGATCTGGCAGTGACTCCCCTCAGTGTTCAGAGAACAGGAAAGGACCAGTGCCTTCCCCCTACCTCCGTCCTTGAAGGCCCTGGGAGTGCCCACACATTTCTGGGAGCCCTCAGGCTGCCAGCAGAGTCTCCCAGGCCCTGAGCCCTGGATAGACTGTCCAGTTCACAGGGCTCTGTGCATAAACACAGTGCACTTGTTTCAAACCAGGCACCCCTCCAGGTTTTCTCCACAAGTCTCATGGCAGGAAAACTACTGTGCAAGTCCCCTGTCGTCTACATCAGGGACAGAACACCTGCTCAGGACTGAGGTAGAAACTTGAACTGACTTCTCACCCCTCCTTCAGGCTCCAAGTTTGCCATTCTAGCACCATTAAACTCAGTTGTTACTTCCCTGAGTTAGACTATTTCACACCATAGTTGCCTAAGGGATGTTAAGGCATTATACACAAACATACAGAGATGTATATACACCTCTCACCACTCTAAGAGTCATAGAAAGGCTCCACATCCAAAACTTCACCTACAACTGAGTCCCACATTATTGATTTCTTGTTCCTTCTTCTCCCATTTCCTTAAGCCCCTGCCTCTCTTATATTTTCTTAAAACCTCCTCTTGTTCAGTTAATAGCCAGCTGCAAATAAATCACCTCCAAAGAAAAAGGCCAGATCTGCCTTTCCAAAATGACAATAGGTAATGCAATTGAAGCAGCACAGGGAAACATTTTAAATGCTCACAGCCAAGTAACGGCATACACAGTTATAAAGTTAAAAAGAAACTAAATAATCTTACATAGAAAAAGGCCCATATCTCTGAAGCTGTATTCCCTTCACCTGACCACAGGACAAGACAAGAATACTGCTTCACTACCAAAAAAGCAACTAAAACCATGGAAATCAACCTACTTGACACAAAAATAGTCATGCAAAAAGTGAGGTGATACAGTGACTTCAGACACTTAATATTTCTTTCAATTTTTGCTATACTGCCTGATTAAATGTTTCTATTGTGATGTGTACCAAGGGAATATTTAATGGACCTGCACCTGGATAGATGTAGGTTTTCTTTTACCTTCAAGGTTATTTTCATAAAAGCATTACATTTCCCCCTTTTATCACAAAGCTGCAGAGTACTTCAAGTCCTTCATCTGCAACTTATGAGTTACAATACAATTGCCAATACAGGAAATGATAGACCATGTCTAGTTAGGAACATCATCCTCCCCTCCCCTCCTTGCACTTGGAGAATATTACAAATGAGTCATTATGGAAAGTGTTCAGCAAGCCAAGTACTGCACTATGTGCAATTTGGGAGCTTATTTTCCTCTCAGAGTAATAAATTAGTGACAACCCATAGTTCTTCAGTTTAATCTGAACAATTGTATTTCTATTAGATAGAAATGCCAATTTCCTTGTATCTTGCTTCTTAACCTCTTCTAATTATCTCCCATGCTATGCTTCCTAAATCTCCATGCAGAAAAGCTGCACTCATTTGGAATCCTGTTAGTGTGTTAGCAGTCCAGGATGCTTGGGAACGCTGTGATACAGGGCTCCAAATGGGCAGTATTTTCCATATACTGAGGCAGCCCCTGCTCCTCACAAGAGTCTGCCAAAATATGCTTTCAAATGCAAGCAGCAGCCTGAAGTATTCTAAGAAAGCAAACAAAGAATGGCTCACAGGATCACAGATAGCACTGAATCTCTTTTCTCTCATCCCAGTAGCTCTGAAAGTGGCAGTGGTTTGGGACTGGGAGACACAGTCACTACTGACAGGGATAAGTCCAGGGAGAAAAGAATGGCTACCATGGAAGAGCAGGGAGGGACCATATCTTCTTAGCACAAAGAAGCCACAGGCAGGAAACTAATCTGGATTTTTTCCACAGTAAAAAAGCAAAATAAAGGCTCTCAGACCTTCCTGAAAGCAAGCAGACTCCCTCCATGTGGACTCCAGCAAGCCAACCCAGCAGCATTTTACATTAAGATCCTCCTGTTATGGGAGGAGACCCAGAGGAAAGAAAAATAGGCCCTAGACTCTCAGCCCCCTCACTGTGATACTTTACACTCGGTAAATATCTCCAGCCCTTTGCTTAGACATCATTAAAAAAAGCAAACAAACAAAAAAACACAGGCAGAAAAACTCCAAGAAGCCTCCCCAAAAAAACAAAACACCAACCCCCCCCAACAAACACTCCCCCCAAAAAAATAAACAAAAAAACCAAAACAAACAAAAAAAAAAAAAACAAACCAAAAAAACAAAACAAAAAAACAAAAAACACAAAAAACACAAAAAAACAGAAAAAAAAACCCAAAACCACTCACACTTTCCCAGTCACCTGCCAATCCCTATCCTAAGGGAAGCCCTTCTACTGGGTTTTTATCTCCTCCCCAGCCATCATCTAGTAATTACTCAACAAGTTGTAGCTTTTCCCCTCCACCCTGACCTTTCACCCAAAAGAACCAGCAGGTTCCTAATAACTCACATGATCAGGAGAATTGGCTGTACCTGTTGCATTACTGCAGCTCTCTCCTCAATAAAAAAAAGCTTAATATTTGTGCATGAGCCAGGCAGAAGGCGTATTTATTAAAAACACACAAATAATCCCAATGTATTGCCTTAGGCCCTAATTGCAGATTTCCTCAGCAACAGAGTAACCTGTCTCAATTCAATGTCATTTGGGGCCAGTGTAATGAATCTCCACTGATAAGGGAGAATTTGGAGCAAGTTTTCCCCCCTCTTCACTTGATCACTTAATCTAATTATTCAGTCAGTCTGGGAAAGACATCTTTATTACCACTTTTAACCCTGTATTTAAGGTTAATCCTGCTTTCAGCACTGTTAATTCTTGTTATTTTATCTGTGTCTCTGTTATGGGCTGTTAATGGCCTTAAGCACTGTTGCCTCTCTAAATTTCTCTTTCCTGGTTTTAACAGGTGCTGACTTTTAAGCCTCCTGAGAAACTGGTTTGGTGATGCCTTTCCCAGAGCTCAGTAGTGAGAAGTGGATAGGCACAGTATTGACTTCAGAGCTCTGCAGCCTTCAGGTGGAACCAGTGCTCAGTATCTTGCAGAAACAGCTCAATCTAAGGATTTTTTTTGGTGGAATTAGTTTTAAAACACAATGATCAGCATATGGTTGAGAACTGCAATTCTAGTTTTCAATTGAGATTTTATTCTGCTCAGCACTGGGCTTGATCCAGGAGCCTGTGGTTCTTGTTCTAAGCAATCTTTCTGTTAAACAGAATGTGAGCTCACAAAAATCCTTTTTCTGTTCAGCATTTTATTCCAGATTTGCTGTCCTGCACAGTCACTGGGGCAAACAGCAATTACACTGTATTATTTTTGAATGGAACCTCATCAGTCCAACACCATCACTAATGAGGGTCGTGATATAGCCTTTCTGGCAATTGGTAGCTCAGCTAAAAGTTACTGCTGTCACTCATGATAATTATCCATAAGAACCTGAAAAGGAAACAATTACTGCTGTACCAAACCACTCAGTGGCTCCCTGATTTTAAATTCCTGCAGTTACATTATTTTGACATATGTCAAGTGACACATCAGAAGAGAAAAAGCACATTTAAAGCTGAAAAGTACCTTAAAGCTGAAATAGTACCTGATTTCTGTATCTCTGGAGAAAATTAAAGCTTTTCCCTTGATTTCTAGCTGTTACATTAAAACAATCAGTGGAATCTAGTTTCCTTTTTTCTTTTTCAACTGCAGCTACACGTAGCCTTGAGTCAGAAGATACATTCAGTCAAAAGGACAAAACTGTTGAGTTTGAGATATTATGCCACTAATCAGCATCTATAATGATATGATTCTTATTCTTGCAAAGATTTTTGCAAAGAAATTAGCAGATAAATGGTTAACTTTAAATGAATATATGTGTTTTGATAAAGTGTTCAAAAAAAACTGGGAAAGAAGGAATCGCAAATCAAGGTATTAAAAAGTAAATCAGCTTATTATAAGGCTGTGGTTTGGTTGGTTGTTTTCTTTTTCTCAAGTTGCCTACTGGAGAAGAGCATTATTTCAGACTTTGCTTGCATCAACTGGGTTCTAGAGAGATACTTTTTACCTATCACACTTCATTCAGATAGGGAAACTGGATCCAGAATGAACTCAGGCGTGAGATCTGAATTATTTCTGTAAGGACCTCTGGAGTTCCTCTGCTTTCCCCTGCTCATCAGAGATCTCTCTAGTGCTTGATGAAATTGTCAAAGCATCATCATTAGCAGCATCAGTGAGGGGAAAGGAGAGAAACCACCACAATTGTTCTGTGGGACTCCAGAGTCCTACTGCATCCTTCAGGCACCCAGGGAACAGGAGTGTGGAATCAGCTGGGAGCTGGTTCAGATTGTGTCACTGCAGCCACACAAATCTCTCCTTAATAATAAAACTGCTGTGTACACTCACCAGCCTGCATACCCATATGGGCCCCTTCACACTGCTCAGGCAGCAGATTTCTGTGCAATAACAGCCAGAAAATTCAGCATCAGATTCAAAGGTTGACAACAAAACAGATCATAAGAATACCAAATCCACTGACTAGAGCTGAACCTGGTGCAAGGTGTTTGCTAAGTAATCTCTTGGTTTTCATCTCAGCATTTTTGTATCTGCACATAAACAATGAATTCCTGGCTCTGGAGATATTTGCTGCTTAATCAACAAACACACATCTGGAGTGTCACGTTAAATTTTTCTGTGCCGAGATCCTCTGTGGTTTTTATCTTATTTCTCTTTAATATCACTCTTTCTATTTTCCTTATTACATATAGAAACCAGAAAAACAGAAACCAAGTGCATTGTTTTTCAGGTGGAAGAAGATGAGTATGAAAGCTCCCAGGACTCTGAAGGAGACAGTGTTTACATGAAAACTGTCCCTCAGAATGCTGCCTCTACAAAGGCGCCAATGAGTAATCAAATTCTGGCAACTCTGGAAACTTACTGTCCTCTGACTTTCAATCTGAATAATTTATTTTCTGTTTGAGCTGCTGCCTAGAGTGAAGCATACACAACACTGATGGGGCTAGGATGTTACACTGAGCACACAGAAGCTGTGGTTTGATGATTCAGTCTTCAAAACATTGAATCTCAGGATGAATTTCCCCTTTGTTAGACATACTTGTATTTACAGAACAGCAAGGCAACCCTATGGAGATGAAATCTAGATAAACAGTACATCAGCACAGAGTAAACCTAAGTAAACCAAGAAAGAAAAATGTTGCTTTAATGAAGAAATTGAAGGGAGGGAATTTACTTTGCTCTGATAAAAAAATCCTTGGATAATTGTTTACCTGTCTTGTAAGCTCCATACTTTGAGGGGGATTGGTGTAATCAACTAATCTCTGCTGCTGCTTAAAACAGAGATAGAGACAGTATGGTGATTGCGTCTCTTAGATTACATCTTCAAATCAAACAAACAAACAAACACTACTGGAGTAGTAGGACCTGCCTGGGATGATCACTGAGCTCTGAGTACAGCAGAGAGAGAAGTGCTCTTAGATGTCTCTGTCTCTTGGATTCACCACTGAGTTCCCAGCCCCTCACCTGAGCCATTTCTTTCCTTACCTGGAAAGAATGGCAGAACCAGGCTGACACACAACATCACCTGCTGAACTCTTCCAGTTCCCAGTGCTGTGCTGCTAAAGGTCCCTCAGCCCCAGCCAAGATGTCAAACAATTTTACATCTTGTCAAAGCCCCTATCTGCCTCCAGGCTGTATTTTAGCAATCCACCTCCCTTGCCCTACATTTTGGTAGTCCAGGGGTAGCCCCAGCTCTCTGCTAGACGTGGATTTCAATGGGTATTTTTCCAGCAAGGGAGGAGGAGAGGAGAAAGAGCAGTGGCTCTGTGCCAGCTGCTTGCCTGCAGGGCTCCAGCAGGGCAGGGACACAGCTCCTCCCGTGTGCATTTGCTGCCTGCCAGGCTTTGCCTCTGCAAAGGTAACTAATGGGAGCCACATGGAACACAGTGCACGGGAATGCAAGGCTGCAGCAAGGGAAAAGGGATGAGCTTTATATCCCTTCAGTCTGATCCTCAGAATGAGGAAACCTGGTTAAGCCTCCCATTTCAGGGCATGAATAGCATCTGACCAAACAGCTCCAGTACAGAGGGAGTTGTTCCTGCAAGATCTGTGTTTCTAATCATGCTAAGAAGAAGCCAAATGACAAGGAGTCCTCAAGAGGCCTGAACTCTTTACTAGGAGTTAAATATGTTGAGATGTGAGGAAAGCAATCTATTAGACAAACATTAGATTCAGAAGACTGATTTTAATGGGATATGTTTACTGTGTGAGCCAAAGGCAATCCATCAAATCTCTCCTATGCTGCAAAAACAGGAAGATGCACTAGACTTATGGGCTGTGGACAGTCCTGCCATCTGAACCATGTTCACTGCTCTGAGCAGGAGTGCTGAGGCACTGAAAAACTGCCCACCAACCAAAACCACATACACAGGCCTGGGGACTTGGACAGTAATTGGTGCAGAGGATTTGACACTGTGAACATTTTCTTCTTGGGAACATGCAGCCTCTGAGAGAAAATGAGCATTTGCTGAGCTCTCCCTCAGGTGTAAAACCCTTCCCCCTGCCATTTGGCAAGATGTTGACAGGTGATTAAGTGACCAATGGCCATGGGCTCTCCATAGATTGAGGTGTCAGTCACACTTTCCTTTTACTTTTTGTAGCAAATTTGCTCCTACATTAGCAAGGAGAGGAATATGAGAGGTCTGCAACCCTCCCAAAACCCACTTTGCTTAAGTCACTCCGTCAAAACTGACTCACATGCCCTCAGCTCCTTGGGTTGGACCATTGCTGTGACCATTCTCCCTGCCAATGTGTGAACTTCTGCTTCTGGACTCAACTAAAAGGTTTCTAAAATACATGAAGGATTACTGCACATAGGGCAGTCTTGATATCCTCAAGAACTAAACCACTGTACTGATGAAAATAAAATTTCTAAGTGCAAATACTTATCATGAAAGCCACTGATTTTTTAAAGAAATGACACTGTGGAAAAAAAAAAGGATCTCCAGAAAGAAAAAAAAAAAAAAAAAATAGGGAAAAAAAGGATGTAAGAGTTAGGGGAAACTACACTGAGAGTACCATGACTAATTGTTATCAATATTTGCATTATTTCTGTAATGACATCTCCTAGTCATGGATAACTCACTCTTGTGTTAACTGCTGATATATTAATTCTGAGGCATATCAATGCAGTGTTTGACAGCACCTGCCATTGAAACATAAGGCGCTTTGTAGCTTTGCCAAGGGACCAAGCCTCTCCTTGCTCCCCTTCACTGGCCTGCCTGTGGTAACTCCTTGCTCTCCAGGATGTCTCAGGAAGTGCTGTGTGTCCCATTGCTAAACCAAGGACTGCAGTGTGGCATTTAAAAGGCAGTGGGAACAAGGAGGCCATGTAAAAAATCCCTGTGATATTTCTAATGGAATAACATCAGCTCCTGAGGAGAAGCCCACCTTGTACTTTTTGGCTTTCTCACATATCACTGCAAATGACTTTCCTTCTGCCCTTGCACTTGCTGTAAATAAGAATTCCCCTGAATTCAGTGGACTTACACAGCTGTAAAACTTGCAAGAGGAAAGACTGTATAGCATAAAAAAAAAAAGGCAAATAAAGCCTTGCACTTTTGACTAGATCCAAGATTAAATCTATTTTCAGCCCCCATCAAAAGCAAAGAAAAGAAAAGTTTTCTTTGCCTTGCTATTTGATGAGAAGTTTAGACATTACAATATGGTGTGCTGTGGATTAGAAATTCAAGGAATAACCTAGTGTGTCATTTAGTTTCACCCCCTCCCCTTTATGCATGTGCTTATTTTCATCCTGCTATCTTGGTTTAGAGCAAATTTGGGAGAAAACTCTTAAAGGGTTTCTTTGGCACTTATATATTGTCATATAAGTGGCAATACACCATTTTGCCACTTAAAAAAGTTACTGTGGAGGTGTTTCAAGAAAGTGTTCAAAGATGTAGATGGGTATTTAAAACCTGGGACCTAAACATTCCCATAATGCCCCCAAATAGCACCAGGAAACATGAAACAAAAATGACATCCAAAATGAATTCTCTGTGCAGTTTCACAGCATCATCCAAAGAGAATGAAGTCCCTGATTCAAAACATGTCTCAGGCCGTGCCCTCTCTGAGAAGCTGTCATCAGAAAGAACAAAGAAGCAGCACATATTTCTTGAGTGGAAACTCCCTCAATACATTTCTGGAAGCATCAGGAATTATTTTTAAAATTCAAGAAAGATTTTCCTGATATCCGCCTTAATCTATATAACTCTGATGCCTTATAATGTCCTATTGATGTCTGAATAAGAACATCTTAGTCACATATCAACTTTTCCTTATGCTGTGTATAATTTTAGCTGCAGGTAAAGAGCAGCTAAAGGCTTTGAGCATTATATCCAGGAAACCCTGGAAAAATAGCCCCAAAATTTTAGAAGTGTTCTCCAGTGAGAAAACAGCCCTAGTTTGTTTCCTCTTGAGAATTTTCCAACCCTTTCCTGATTATATGTTCAGGACTATGTTTGAGACATTAGTGCTGCCAAGACTGGAAAGTCATAGTAGCTGGGTTTGACTTACTATAAGGTATTTACACCCACTACTGAGACAGGGGCATTGCAGACTTGAAAGAACACAGCAGACGTGCACAGCAGTCTTAAACTAATTGCCAGGATCATTGTTGACTTTCTCTTCCCACACAGTTTGTCTTTCTAATTACAACTACAAATACACAACCTAGGTGACCCGCTCCCCATTTATATTCACCAAATACTGAAAAATCCCCTGAGCAATTCCAGATGCAATCAGGTGGTGGTTAACACCAGTCGTCTTTGGAGAATAGCCATCTTACTCTGAACACATATTAATTAAATCCAAAGATACTTCTGGGAGGCATTTCATTTTCCTGAGTCAACATAACCTCATCTAATGTCTGGGAGCATCACTTTTCCCACTGTGACTTGCTGTGCTTAACACAACCCTGGGCAGCTATTTAAGGGCAGAGGACACAGTTCTGGTGCTCTGCCTGCTGCATATTTGTTTGCACTCACAAAAAAATGTGCTACTCTTACTTACCTGTGCAATTTATTGCACCTGTCATGACCTGCTTAAAGCTCAGGATAAAAGGGGTTCTGGCATCTGTTTTGGATAGATGGATCACAGGGATCACAAAGGATCACAATTTTCAAGCCAAAGATGTAAGAAGATATTCACTGGCCTCTAGCTCCCTTCTGCCACTTCCACAGCAGTGGGTGACATTTTCTAGGCACCATCTGACACCCCCTGGGGAAAATATGCTTATTTAAAACAGTTCTGCTCAGTCTGAATAGTGAATTGGGGGGCAAAAGGGTGTTTGCATCTGTATTTTGCTTGTTTGTTTGTTTGCCATTCTTAACTGCACACATTTGCATAAAAGAAGGAATGTTGTGTCATCTTCTCCCAGAGCTTATTCCCCATCTGAATTTGTTGATGACAGCTTAATCATTTCCACAGCAACCAAGATCATGACATCAAATAGGGTATAAGCAGTAGGGACAGATGATTTCTCAGGAAACAGAGGTCCTCTTCCATGTACATAAATACTCTGAAAAACAAGAGAGAAAGAGAAATACAGAGATTATCTGACACAAAAATGTGATTGTCCTAAGAGGTTAGAGACTGTCCATTTTTTCCTTTGTTGTCTGTCTTCTGCTGCTTAACAAAATTACATTATGTTCTATGGTTTTAAACAGTATTAAATGACAGACCTTGCATGAGGGACAGCTTCCCTGTTCAGAGCTGGAATGGCAGATGCATATGCAGCTCCTCTGCCAGGCACAGCCCATGCTTTAGGTGGTTGCAAAGGAATCCTTCTTGGTCTGTTTGGCAGCTTTTGCTAATTTTGTTCCAAATGAGGAAAATAGAATCATGACCCTAAGCCCTCCATTTCATTAATTGCAAGTGCTTTTACTTTGACAATATCCCTTTTTGTGATAAAAACAAAAGCTGTGTTCTTACTAGGGAGGCCTTTTTTATTTAACCTTTCCAAATAAGGATCTCAAAATCTGACCTTTCAGTTCTTTCAGCAAAAGAGTAACATGCCAAAACACAGCTTGTAACAAGCAGAACTGCTGGGTTCAGCTTCTGCAGCTCCCGAACTTAACAGAGCTGTTCAGGTGGATGAAAACAGCTGCATTTGCTGAATGCTTTGGGATAAATCACAAATGATTGCTTAGTTCAGGGATGGCCAATTACATGCAGCTCTGAATTATTTAATCTTACCTCCCATGCCAAGCTCTGCTGTGGCTCAGGGCCACGTGGAGACTGGTGTGACACGCTAGAGTTAGGGACAGGCCAATGGTCATGCCAGGCTGAACGGATGACATCAACCCTGCAGGTGATCAAATTGCTGAGGAAATTAATATCTGACACAGGAATAAACTAAGTAAAACTGCCAGAAGAATAGGTTATTGATCACCCTGCCTCCTGTCTGAAAATTAATGCTGCCGTGAGACAGAGAGCAATCCCGCTCCCTTTCCAAGTGAATAAACCCCAGGAAGGCAGCAGCTGCTAAACTGAAGATCTGTGGCCCTCCAGTGAGAGCTGGCGGTAATGCGGGCCATGCCGAGCTCACACACAAAGTCAGCTCATCTAGGGCAAACCGAGCACAAACGAAATCCATCTCACTTTTCCCAGTCTGGATGGGTGCGGACTTCTGGGAGATTTTGGCTGAAAAGCCAGTGGCAAGATCAGTACAGAAATATCTGCACCTGCCTTGCACAAATGCAACAGTGACATCTCCAACCCCTGGCTGGCAGTCACAAGGGACTGAAAACTGTAGAGCAAACTCCAGGCAAAGGTGGAAAATATGAATATCTTACTGATTAGAATAAGCCACACTGCAAAAACTGGGGCTTGACTCTAGGTATCCAAAACAGCATATAATCTCTTCCCCAAAGTATTGGAGAGGGACAGTGATGGTTTGTCATGAGTTTCACCATGAGCACTCACGTTTTCCAGTCTTATTCTGGTGAAATGGGGTGTTCATGTGAGAGATGTGAGCCTCATGACAAACTGCAGGTGGTCAGTGGAAAACAAACAAATAAATAAACAAATAAACAAACTGCTGTTATATATAGCTTAATGCAGCAGAACGCAAAGCATCACAACTTTTTTCCTAATCATTATTTAGACAAACTCCTCAATGATTTTGGAATTCTGGCTCATGAATTTTGAAAGGCTTTAAGCTGGACATATTCCCTGGTGACTGCTTGAGTGCTCGAAAGAATGTAAATCTGCCAGTTTTTATTGCTGGCTACCCACACATTCAGGCCATTTTTCAAAGAGCACTGCACACACTCACCCAGGAGGCAGGATGGACTCGGGGAGCCTCTCATAACTCTTTATTCATACACTTACCCTGTTGCAAGTTGCTAAACCTCCTTTGTACCAATTGGTAGTATTTTTAAAAAAGAAAAATTTGGGATGCCTGAAACTGTACAAAGCCAGACACAAATCTTTGATTTGAATGGACAAAACAAATCTTTCTGTGATTATTTTCCTCCTACAATTCAGGTTTTAGCATGTTTTACACTGATTTTTCTCTTGTGCAAAGGTTTTTCCTGTTAGAAAGTATCTTTTTGAATGACCTGTACATACCAGCATAAACTCAGTCAGGAGGGTTTCAGTAACTACAAAATATCCAAACTGCCCTTCCTGCGAGCCTTCAAAGGACTTTTCCTGTGTTTGTACACAGGCTTCAGGCAAGCACTGTGAACATTTTATGCAAAACCAATTACTTGGTAACCCAAATAAAGATGTGATGTTGCTATTGTCACAGAATCTTGGAACAGTTTAGCTTAGAAAAGACCCTTAAAGCCATCAAGTCCACCCCCAAATCATGTCCCTAAATGCCACATCTACACATCTTTAAACACTTCCAGGGATGGCGACTCAACTACTTCCCTGAGCAGTCTGTTCCAATACTTGACAACGCATTCAAAGGGGAATTTTCCCCTTAATATCCATTGTCATTACAGCTCCTCCCAGCATACTTTTCATGTTGCCTCTAAATTTCTGAGAATCAACATAATTAGCCACAATGAACAAAGACTCTCTGACCTGTGTAAACAGACTCAGCTATAAAGCTTTCTAGTTTCTTAATCAGTGTTGCATCCGTGCCAGGCAAAATATTTAGTTTACCAAGACAGATTCCTCTGCTGAGAAACACATTTGCTATGTTTCAGTGGTGGAGTAAGTGGTTTGCTGTAGCTCTTTGCTGAATAGCATGGCATTTCCTTGCCAAAAGACCTTTATTTTTTATATCTACTCATTTAGAAGAAATAATGTCCTATTCTGCACTGCTGTATTGGAAGAACTGTAATACTCACACTTTGGGTGTGAAAAAGCTGTGGGCCAACATATCAAATGTATCTCATTATCAATAAATTGCCCAGTGTTTAGACATTTAAGACAATATTTTTTACCACCTTCCCAGCCACGGAAGCCTCTCCCTGAGAGAACTGACATTATATTTGTACCTGTGGGCAAAACCTGCAGTGCAAAATGCCCAACCTGCACATCCTGCAGCCTTTACACACACTCTGTGTGTGCAGGAGACACTCACTGCACACTGCCAGGCAGCTCCAGCAGAAGCAGATCATCCCCTCACTGGCATGCAGCATCCTGGTGAGGAGTAGGGATGCCTACACAGTCACAGTCCATGCCAGCAGATGTGTACTGCTGCCAGCAGCACTGCTTTCCCATGTTGTTCCCAGGAAAGCAGCAAAGCAAGTCCAGTGTGTCTCATTTCAAGAACAGGAGGGATGCAGGTTTTCAACAAGGCTTATTCTGGCAGCTGAATGAGATGGGCACTGTTGAGTGATCAAACTAAAGCACTGGAAGTAGGAAGATGAGCTAACAAAGAAAAAAAGAGGAGGAAAACTGAAAATTCTCACTGTTCCTACTCCCAAAATGAGCCAGAGGAAAGTTTATTGACCTCAGGGAAGGTAACTAGAGTGTGTCAGTAGTCACTATATGAAAGCAGTAGGGCCAAAGAGGATGTATAAACACCACTGAAGATCAGAACTCTCCAAAGCCATTTTTTTCACCCTTAGTTTATCAGTGTGTGACTTCCCATTTGGTGACAATGGGAGCATCAAGGACACTCCCTCATTCCTGTTGCACAGGACAAGTAATTCAGGTGTCAAAGTACTGCTTGGAAAAACTGCTTAAGAAAAGGGAAAAAAGAACCAGATTTCCCAGAGAAACAATGGCTTTACATAAGTTAACTTAAATTCACATAATAAATCTACTCCATCAGCTTTTATTGAGCATCCTGGTCTGAAACTACGGATCCATAAATAGCTTTATAGTGCTGTCAGTTTGTTACAGCTCATGTAGCAAAACTCTTTCAAAAACAGTGGTTATTCTGCCTCTCTGGAAGATTTCTTTTTCAAGTGAAAAAGGCAACTCATCCATGTGGCTGGAAATGAGGAGCTGAAATGTGTTTTCATTATTAAATGGCACCAGCTGAAAGATTTTTGCCTTTCACTGTCTCCAGAGTCTCCCTGAGGTCACCCATCTCAGAGAGCACCTGCACACACAGACAGCCTCAAAAAGATATTTCTCATCTGCCAGCCCCCTGTTCTGCATGGCAGGGAGGGGTGTTTGGATCTCCTGGGCGTTGGCTCCTGTCTCTGCCAGGATGAGGCAGGAGTGAGGCCAGGCAGGCTGTGTGTGAGGGAAGGAGCAGGAACAGGACCCTGGCTTGGTCAGCCTTGCAGGCTTTTCTTCTCCAGCCCTTTGCCTCCTGAAAATGAGCCAGGGCATGGTAGCTGCAAAAAGAGTCTGTTTGTCATGGGAACCAAAATCCCTGTCGTGCTGTGCAAACCTCAGGTGGTATGTAATACATCAATGTGTTATAGATCAATTTCCAAACCATGCTGTTTCTCAAAGCCAGTCTCATGGCGAGCTGGTGCTCCAAAGTACGTGCACCACATCTTCCAGTGGCTCAGTCTGATGCACTAGGTGTTTCCAAAAACAGAAACACTGGATCAAAGTGCCAGAGGGAAGAAAAACCATAGTATTTCCCCTCTATTAATCTCACAGTGATGAGGAACTATCAAGCAGTGACAACACCTTAGGAAGATGTCAGCTGAGCTTCAAACCTGTCCTGCAATGATTTGAATGAGAATGGAACACTGACAGTAACCAACAGATGCTTTGTCTCTTCTCAGATTATCTTTAGTCTGAATTTCAAACTCAAGGAAGCTGAAACTTCAATATAACATAAATATAAAAAAAACATTACCTAAGACTTGTCCCTCCTTATGTCTTTCTGAAACACTGTCACAAAATACTTGCATGACAACCTAAAGCAGGAAAGAAAACACTGGATGTAATCAGTCAGACTCTCTGCCTTCTCCAAATTTTGTTAGCACTCGTGGTTTCTGTGAAACAAGGAAAGACAGGATGCAATAACATGCAAAAGCCTTTCCTGTCACATGCAAGTCCTTTCTGTGAACTTCATGGGACACTAGCATGAAAAAACTAGGGACCAGAATTTTCTTAAATATTTATTGTTTGAAAAATCTGATTTTTCGTCATGGACTGAGCAAATCAAGTACAAGCATTGCCAGGAAAGCTTGCAGCCTAGCTGAACTGTACATTTGAATCTCACCAGTTTCCTTGCCCCTGTTTAAATGCTGAGGAGGAAATCCTGCTGCAGAAAAAGCCTCTGCAATCCCCATAGCTCCTGCTGAGTGGTGCCTACACATCCTCAGGGCTTCTTTACCCACTCCCTCTGAGATCAGGCAAGCAGTGCATCACAGTTTTGGTACTCCTGAGTCTGGAGCTTGGAGTGGTGACACCAGGATGGTTATGAGATGATTTCCGACATAATGACAGATAAATATGAAGTAAGAAGTTAAAAACAGCTTGGGCAATAGCTGAAGTAGAACCATTTCAAATACATGAGATTCCTGCCATTCCATGGGACCTCTGGTGCACTCTGAGCCTGGGCTCACACTCATTCACATAACACTTGACTCACTGACATTTGAGCAGGGATACCTCAGCCTGTTTGCTATAGGATCTGCCCCGTGGAATCAGCCCTCAGTTGCTACCAAAAAAACCCTCAAAACCCAACCAAACAACAACAAAAAACACAAACAAAAATCCAAACAAACAAACAAACACAAAACCCACAAAAAAACCCCCAGAACAAAACAAAACAAAACCCTTCATTTTACAAGATGTTTTTGGAACTCTTACAGAGGCAACTGAATTACTATTAATATAAATTATCATATTCTAATAACCTGTATTATAATATCGATTATATAATATAACTATAAAAATATTTCTCTACCCTTTTGCATAAATAGATGTAACTGCCAGCAGTGTGAAATCTCCACTGCTCTAGAGATGACTATTGCTTGATCCTTGGTATCTTTATCCAGGTATTCCACATCAAGTTTAGTGGAAGCCTGATGCAGATAGCAGATTTTTTTTGAACTCTCTTTGTCCTGATTTACACAAGCTAAATGTCAGGGTTGGCTGCCATCCCTGAACATTCCTTAGCTCTTTAGATGATGACCATCTTCATCTGAGACTGCCACACACACACACTCCCTGCATGTCCCTTACACAAACCCACAACTACAACTACAATCAACGCTCCAGCAAACAGCACCCACTTGAACAGGAGATAAATATAAATTCTCCAGCCTTCTTCATCACCTTGCAAGGTATGAACTGATACTCAGTCAGGCAAGCACTCTGACAACATTTACATGGGATCTAATTCCCCATCAAGCCTGTCTCAGATTCCCTGGCTCTTTTGATTACCAGTGATCAGAGGAAAGAAAAGGGCAGCATGGGAGAGTAGCAGGCACATAACAGGAATACAAACTCTTACTTTCTCTCCCTTAGAAGAAAATGGATTTACTGGGCTGGATTTTCATCTCCTTCCCCTTTTTATTGAGTGACTGTTATTTGATCCTGTGTCTTATGTCAATAGTTTGGACAAACTAATGTACGCCCCTTGGGCGATATTTAGAGCAGGAACATTGGCTAAACTATTACAAACAATTGCATTTTCTTATCAATAGTAACATCTGTTTTAGCTATTTTAGCTTGGAGGAGTTACTTGGGCATTTGTTTGGGGTTTTTTTGTGTCAGTGTCTGATTGCAAGTCCCTAGGAAAAGTTCTTGATTAAATGTCCATACATCAGATGATTCAGTCTCTGCACAAACATGGAAAGACCTTGTTACACTCATTAGAGGCCAGCTCATGCTCCCTTATTGCTGGGATAATTATCAACACACTGCACTGTGCCAGTTCACAGACAAATGTGGCAGGTATGGTGTAAGAATAAAAAAAAAATAGATATAATATTAATACAATAATTTTCCATTACCTACTGAGTTCTTATGCCACCCCAAATACCTCCAGGAAGGAGCACTTAGTCCATGCATTTCTCAGAGCATTAGACAGCTAATGTCAGCTCCAGTTCTACACATTACACTACAGCTGTGCCCATTAACTACCATCCATGAATGCTGTGAATCCCATCCTTTAGACACTTATCTGCCAGGAGCATGAAGAGAACTCACAACAGCACAAGACAATAATCACTGCTGGAAGAAAATGTAGGAGGGAAAGGTGTTACAGACCATTGGCTGTCTCCTGAGCCATCCCTACAGAGATTTCTTTGTAGGAGGAACAATGGAGGAAACACAGATAAAACCATTCAGGGAGTGCACATGTCAGATTAAGAGGATGCAGATAAGGACCAGGGCCTTCTCCTTTCACAGGGTGAGTGCAGACTGATGGAGTTCTGAAAATATCTGCTGGAAAGGACAGAACTATTGATCTGTATTAAAGGGGAGGGCAATGCTGATGGGAAGGGAAAGGGTGGCTAAAAATACAACAGTAATTCCACTTTTCAGTCAGAAAGGAAAAAGAGAAAATGTCTGTTCCTATTTTACTCAGCAAGTGAAAGACTTTGTGATTTGTAATCAGAACAATAGGGCTAGCTCCCAATCTTCCCAATTGCTCACTTTCTGTAAGCCTACACCTGATCTGTCAGCAGCAGGGGTGAAAATGTGACTGTGACTTTGTTGGCATAATAAATGCCAGTGTACATAGAAGAGGATCATGCCTAGAATTGGCTACCAGCTTGGGCTATCAAATCATATCAGCTATATATCTCACTATAAATACAGATGTTTTCTTATTTTCTGTCTCCTGCTTGGAACTCCTGACTGTCTACAAGGGGTTGTGAGAAAAATAAGAGGAGCTGTGGGTCCTGGTGAGAGGGAAGGAGAGAGAACAGCACAGACACAAGTTTACCATTTGATATTCTTGGGGCTTTTCATTCCTTTTTTTTCTGTAAAGGCTTTCAAGAGCTATGCCTTTCCTTTCTGTGCCTCTGCCACAAGTATACAACCATCCTTAAATATAGAGGAATTTTATTTCCTTTGAGCAACAAAATATTTTCAGTCCTAAAGAATAGCCTATATTCTTGTCTGAATCTTCAACAACCTCCCTTCCTTTTCACTGGTTTCCTCCTCTTCCATCCTTTCCCTTTTCTGACCCTTCACCTCTTCTGTCTTGGTCAAGAGCTTTTGAAAAAAATAAGACTGGACTCCCTTTAAAGGCCATTCTCAGTCAGAAGAACAAGTATTTCATCAAGACTCACTGCTGTTCATATTTTCACAAAAACTTCTACATTAAATAAAAGCAGCACAAAAAAAAGACACATTTCCTGTTGCTGTTTAAAAGATGAAAGCAGAAAACAGCTCAGAATTAACGCCCCAGTTCCCCTCCAAGATGAGTGTTTTTAAAAAACTCGAAGTGTAACAGCAGTAATAACAGAGAGATGCCATTGTTTCAAACCTTTTCTTTCCCTCATTCTTTTTTGTTCTCTTCCTTTGTGTTTTGGCAGCTGTGAATAATTCTGCACCCTGGAATTGTTCTGCAGGCTATTAATGTCTGTGACCTTTTGCATCAACAACAGCTCTCCTTTCCAGTCATTTCTGGAAGTGTTGCCTAGTATGAATTTAACATGACTGAGACAGCCTCCTACACACACAGAGCCCTTTCTGAGACCTGCAGGAGTGTGCTTCATCCCATCCATACACAAGAAAATTAAATCCCTTCATCAGAGAGTTATCTGCCTGGCAAGCAGCTGTGCTTCATGGCAACAGGCAACAACCACCTCTGTGACAACCTCCCCAAGTTCTCCTGGGGAAATAAAAGGAGGTGGGATGATTTCACTATATAAGGAAAATAAGATCTTATTAAGTCTGAGCCATTATGGTTTGTCCTTTGAGTTATCTCTGCTGCTGCTTTTACTTTTTAAGAGTGTGTAAAGAACCCATAGGTGATCAAACAGATATCAAGAGCATTCTCCAAACCTATGATCACATGCCTGCTACATCAAGAGGGCCTCTCGTTCTTTTTAGATTCATTTCATCAAATAGACTGGAGTCTAGCTCCCAACAGCACAGCAGTGCTGCAGGAGTCTCCCATGATGAAAACAAATAGCAGGTGTCCTCTTGCAAAATAAAGTAAGTGGTAAGCAGATATGCAGGATGAAAGGGCTCAAAACACAGAGGCTTTTAAAAACAGATGCTTTTAAAAACACTTTAAAATATCAAGGTATGCCTTTCTTCACTTAGGAGGATTTGCAGAAAGTTGGTTTTGTTTAGGTTTATTGAGTTTTTTAAACAGTTTAAATAAATTGCCTCAATAAGTCAAGAATCACCCAGCTTAACTCCTGACTGTGGTTTATGCTTCTTAGAAACCAAAGTTAAGATCATAGGTGTTGCTTCTCCAGTTAAAATTATGAGTGAGTTGTTAAAACAAGCTGTAGAACTGTGCTGGACTCCAGCAATGCCTGAAACCAGATGAGACTGTTGTAGAACAGTAAGTGCCTGTGTAAACTTTCCTTGAAAAATGAGAGATCTAGGAATTCCAACTATATTCCTTGCCAGCTGCCATGAGACATTAACCTCTCTGACAAAATTTTTTGTGTCTCTCTTTCTCGTGGTTCAGGCTTCTCATTTTTTTCTCCAGTCACACAGACCAATGAGCAGAGCCCTCTGGAAAACTTCCCTTGAAATCCATTTGTCAGGGAAAAATGAGTTTCTGACAAAACAAAACATTTCATGAAATTTATCTTTCTCATGGTATATATTACATGTTCCTAAAAATCTGTTCAATTAAATTCTTTTTAGATGAAGCTCTTCACATTCTCTGATGAGGAACTGACTACTTGTAAGGCAAATTAAGAAAAAAAGTGTTCTGGCCTCGTTTGTGTTTACATTTTCCTTGGAAAAAATCCCTCATCACACCACCCTGTAACAACCTGACTGGCTGATCAGGGAATCACAGTACCAAGGAAAGCAGAAATTATGTCCTTTGGGGAAAAAAAACCCCAAAACTAAATTGTTCCTCCATATAATAAAGATTTTTGCAGCTGGGAATAAGAGGCAGGGGGATAACATTACAAATGTAGGGAAACATTCCAGGATTCCTGAGAAATCCCAAGTTCCTGGGAATGAGTGATACTCTCAGAAACCCATCTTCCAAAGTGGAATGTGATTTCTCAGACTGTCTATATGCTACACTGCACAATGATGAGCCGTCATCTGGAAAACATTATAATACAAACTGTGACTAATATTAGCAGAGCTGTTGTTTCTGCACTGAACACTTCACTGTGGAGTCAGTGATTTGAGATGAGCCCAGGCAAGGAGCTGCTGCTCACTAAGAGCTGCTCAAGAGTCACATTCCAGCTCCTGGGAATTAATAGTGGTGTTCAGATCACCTCCGTAACTGGTTGCTCCTCTGTGATGTTATAGCTGATAGGGAAAGGCCTGGATACCTCTGGAGTTGATTCCTTGGAAATATCCATCCATCCATCCATCCATCCATCCATCCATCCATCCATATGGCTCGGTGAGCGCTGGTTTGACAGAGCAACGTGGGGATATCAGCACATCTGTTGTCTGGATTACACTGGGTTTAGAAAGAGAGGCACAACTCTCTGTTGATGTATTAATGAGATATAACACACTGGGAAAGAAGGAAAAAAAAAAAGAACCTTAAAAATTGCAAATTTGTTTTGCTGTATCCAATATGTTCTTGTCTCTTGTCTAAAAGGCCCATCTGGTCTAAAAACATGCAGCACCTGTGTAAATTTTTATGTAATCATGCTTGAAGTGTTAAATATTCCTTGTTGTAAAAATAATCATGGATAATAAAGGGATTTTTTTTTAATTGCATGTTGATGTACCCCTGAATTTAGTGTACCCACATTTGCTGGATTCTTCAATGAAAGGATTTTCACACAAAGATGGGCTTGCTGGGCAGAGGAGAGAAAACAAAAAGATAAAGAAATGGACAAAAGACTTATTAGCCCACTTTTCGTATCTCAGCAATAACTTTCTTTACAGCTGTCTAAGCTGAGCTCCTCCAGCTCTTTCCTGATGTAGAAAAACAATATTCTCAATCTTTCTAAAAGGTAGCTAAGTCACAGAGCAAAGAAAGAAATCAAATACTGCAGAAGTAATCTACATCTCGGACATACACCAACAAATCCCAGGTAGTGATGGTGCTACATATGTATTTTTTTCTATCTTAAACAAGGATTATGTCCCTTGGGTCTTTTCAGTGCTGTACTTTTAGCTGTCAGAGAAGTGCAGCAGAACATTGTTCTCTAAGATTTTACTTCTACAACTCAGAATAAAAGAATGGGAAAGAATGAACAGATGGTGTTGAGGTCACTGACATAACTTCCTGGGTTATAGAAACAGACTTCATCCATACCCTCAAGTCTGCTATTAGCAGGCACCAGTGCAAACTTGCCCATTTCCTAGCTGGCTGAAAAAAAATAGCTTATGATCCAATTATGTCTTTTCAAGATACAGCATGAAATACCACTGTGATGCATAATATTTGTGTTTTAAGGTCCCAGAGCACTAGAATAAAACACACTCTGAGTTTTCATGGTTATTCAATGGTAACAATTGCATTCAAAAGGAGACATTAGGTCTATGAAGTCTGAAGTCTGCCAGGGTACATGAAGCTACTGCCCATGGTTGGGAACAGGCTCAGGCCCGTGGAGACCTCAGGATCCTCTTCAGAACTTTTCTGTGAGTTAACGTGGTCAGCCAGACTCCCACAGCCAGAAACACAGCTGTGTGCTCTCAAGAAGGGATGAGAAGACCCTTCTCACATGGACTAACAGCTCTTCTGCTGCTTTCCAGAAGGAGAACCAATTAGTTATTGCTCTGTTCCATTGGTAGGAGAAGAAGTTTTCCATTTACTCTTCAGGTAATCCTGTGCAAAGTCAGGTCAGTCAAGAGTAGGTGAAAGATCTCCAAAGAGTTGGAAGAACAAGAGTAAAAATCATCCTTAGCATCCTGCTCAACTGAGGTATTTCAGTGCTGCAGGAGGATTTAAATTAATCAACTTAGTCACTCTTCTTATTATCATTGCAATTAATTGCTGGATTTCTAAGGCAGCATCACTTTGTTACTCAGTATTTTTGTGACTCTTCACCATCCTCATTTATTCATCTGGTGTAAATTAAACACAGCTTGAGGAGCTGCCTGTTCTTAAGCCTTCTTTGTTATGCAGCCTTCATAATTTCAAGTTTTGAAATGTAAAGTACATGTTAGAATCCAATTAGAATGACAAATGAATCATGAGAAAAATCTAATGGCATAAAACAAATTTGAAAGCTTAAACAATTTCCAATTTACACTTATATTGTATATGGCTGATGTAGCTCACCTTGCCAAGTGGCACCATGAGTATTTAGACTTCTGAGGAACACCATATGCAGTGAAGGGATATCGATTACTGCACACTACTGGAAGGAAGAGGAAAGCTAAGAAAGGTGTGATGGTTCTGGATGAGGTGTGATTGCAATTGCCTTAGTCCAGACTGAGGGATTAAGGTGGTCATCCCTGTATGGCTGGAGCTGGTCCCTTTCTGCTAAGGTATGTGCAAACCAAAAGTGTCCCAGGTTCCTCTGGAAATCCATTACAGACAAGCAAACGAATGGCACCGTTATCTCTCTTCACCTGTTCATCTCTGAACAGACTTTCCAGACTCAGCAGGACAAGCTAGGGAATCTTTTGGGGTGCAGGTCTCAGATCAGAAGAGGGAGAGGCGTTGGTTTGCTATGCCAAGAAGCCAAAAGTCTTTTTATTTCAAGAGATATTTGAGAACAAGGGAGGTGGTATAAGAGAGAGTTAAGTTGAAAGGTGAGAACAAAGGAAGCAGAGAAAATTGTAATGATTGCACTAAAAGGAGAGAGAAGCCTGTAAAAACATTAAACATTAGTTTAGTGCATAAGAGAATTTAGTATTCAATCATCTGGGCAAAAGTATGAAAGAGGGAGGAGAAGCAAAAACAGAATAAACACAGAAAGGAGGACTGAAACCTTAATGGGACTGGGATGGGGAGGGAATGAATGCTAAAAAATAGTTCAAGAAAAGCAACCAGGGACTGCACTGCTGAGGTCAGACCAGTAAACATGGATTTAGCATGGTCTGAGGGTTTTTTCCTGCTGCTGTAATTAGAAGCAGATATTTTTATCAATTACTCTACCAAGCTGTGGCAAAACATAAATACCCACAGATACAAGCAGATACAACAGGACATATGCCTGAAACAAATTACAGTTATGGTAATTTTTAAACTTTTAGGATTCCTGAAAGCACCTGCAAAAGCAAATTTGCTCAGTGGTCAGCAGCAGTGATGAACAAACCTGGCTAAGTTTATATACAAGTTCTTAACTTTGATGTAGAGCAGAAAAATGACACTGTGTATTTTAATGTTTGTGCAGCTCCTGTTCACCCACTTTCAAAAGGTTTTCTTGGCGGCAGTGACCTGCAAACATGCACAAAATTCACTTCTCTTCCAAAAGGGAAAGAACAGACAGGTATCAAGAAATCCAACAGGAAGAAATTACCTAAAAAAAAAAAAAATTAAAAAAAAAAAAAATAAACAAAAAGACAGAGGTATTTGTTAACCTGTTCCCTTGGCATAGCAATATTGCACAAATACCCTGCAGGACAGTGTGCAAGCTTCTGGGAACACATTAAACCTTGGTTCTCCAAACTTTGCAAATAATTGCTTGAAGGTAATATCCCTAGCAGCCAACTGAGGCTGAATATCTGGGCAGTGGACGCTTGATTCCTAGGTGGAGCCTGAAGCCAGGGCTGCAGGATGCAGGAGAAATGGCAGATGACATTTTCATGCTCAGCTCCTGTGCCTCTCATTCCTGCCCTCGGAGGGGCTGCATGGTTAGCAGACCATAAAGGTTGTGTCTGAATGGATTGTCTGAACTTTGTTTTCTGAACGAGGACTTCCAGATCAATACCAGACCATTAAAACTCCAACTGGTCCTGTGCATCTTCTGGAGCAAACAAACAAACAAACTAAGCAAGAGAAATCACAAGGATATTTTCTTATACAGAGTTTAAATCTAACCTGCCATATAGAAAACATACAATAAAATTACACTCTGCTTTCCCTTTCTGTGACTTACTCAAACTGTAAATGACTTTTGGTGCAGATCTCATGGCCACAAGTCCAAGACTCTGTCTCATAGAAATGCTTTGCCTCCACTGTGCAATGAGGCTGTCTTTGAAGAACTGTATGCAGGCTCAGAGTTTGGCAAGGAGCCTGATGTGTTGGTCAAGTGTTTGTGCCCACATAACTCTGCATCATTAGAAATGATAATATTTTGCTGTAGAAATAGGACAGCTCCTGCTCAAACCACGATTGCTAAACGAAAAATCGAACCTAACAGCCCTTCACTTCCTAATGGCAACTGCAGGAAAAACTTTGAAGTAACTGAAGATTTTTTCCAACTTTTGCTACTGCACTCATCTCTGTGCTAAGACCCTCTAAGGTTTACATGGGCTTCTTGCCATAACAACAGCACAAAAAACCTGACTCCTCCCCTATACACATTAGATATTTGAGTCCACATCCCCTTGTTCTGTTGTCATTTCTTCCTAGTCATGACAAATGAGGATGATGAAAAATATGATCAAATATGCAACATCAAGCAAATATGATTTTGGAAGTTGGTTATTTTTTGTGGTTTTGCTACATTTTCTTTCAATTTTTGTCGTCAACTTTGTATAATCTATGTGGAGATGAGCATGAAAACGCTCACAAGTTATTTCTTTTTTAATTGCTGTTCTCACTATCAGTGTCTACCACCTTTTTTCTTCCTCTGCTCTTATTTTTGGCTCTGTCACACAACTTTTGCAGAAAACTGAACCAACCAGCCAGTAAAATGGTGACTGTGACTCTGGAGTCTTCCCTGGCAATTATATCAACGCAATTTGAAGATTCTCAGAGCTACAAGAAAAACAGCATTTATCCCAGACATGACTTGTCTATTCACTACTAAAAGCATTTCTGCATCTTCGTACCTTGCACCACTGAAGTCTGTCATTTATATAGCAAGCACAAGTCAAAATCTTATAAATGTCACCTACTAAGCTTCAGACCCAAGAATGCAGATAATCTGAGATGTTCAAAAGGATTTTGCCTTTATGAAAGGTGAGATTGGAACAACATATTTATCCAAAGTTAGCATCATATGCCATTGCTGTAGTTCACCGTATGTGAATTCCTGGAAATATGACTCTACCTGTGTCTGCATGCAAGAGAATTTTAATGTAAATGTGCATGTTTAGGGTTGTTATGGCTCTTTTCACATCTCTTTGTAAATGTCTCTTCCTGTTCTGCCCTCTTCAGCCTTCCAAATTTTACCCTTAGGTTCCAGTTGCAGAAATCAGGGGATTTATGAGAAACAATTTTTCTCCTGCCACATTTCATCCCTTGTATTATGGAAGCCTGGGCACTTGATGGCCACCCAAGAGGTTGGCATGAGCCAGGGCAAAGAAGGGAGGGTTGCCACTCATCTGGCCTCAAATGAGCACTTGAAATCCTTCACTGCACGAGCAAAAAACCCGGATTTCATATAAAAGCTCTCAAATGTAGGACCTGGAATTTCAACAGGGATGATTCCATAGAGAATCATAGATTCAGCTAGGTTTTATGTTTCTGATAGGGATAGCTGTGTCACATGGACTAAGAAGCTTTCAATCTGTGCTTGTTTTCTAGTAAATATCTGATTAAACTACCAGGAAAGCCAAGGGGAAAGGATTAATAAAGCTACTTAGCACTGTCAGCTTTCATAATAAGATAAAGGGAATTTCAAGGACAAGTGAAATAAAAGAAATAGAAGAAAGATAATATACAAATGGCAAAAGTAGCTGACTACATATTCACTCAAGTATTGAAGGTATTTTAGAGGTGAATTTTGCACTGTTGGTTGGCAAATTTAAGTGTCTGATTGACTGACTGATGTTTGCTTGAATCTGAAAAGTCTCAAGGCATTTGTTTGAGTTACTCAGAAGGTAAAACCTTTCGAAGCCCATTAAATAGCACAGAGCAGATGAGCATTTCCCTCTCTCTAATTCACAGTTTCGCTCATTGGTCAGCTACAAAGACCAAGTCTCAGCAGGAGCTAAAAGCTCTAAATAATCTTCTCAAGTGTGACCCTAATGATGACAGTACTACCTTTCAGAAGGAATTTGCATACTGTCTCTTCTTGTAGTGAACTTGATCCTGCTGCCTGTGGCCTTGTTTTCAGTGCTGTAAGTCCTTATCCAAAGGAGTGTTATACACACCAAGTGGGTTTTACATAGCTGCAGTAACATTGTTCATGCTCTGAAAAGCTTTTCCCTCCACATCCTCAGTATGAAAATCTGAATTAATTTACAGCTTCCAAATGAGCCTGATGGACTTTGCACTGCATTTTAGATTGAATTTTCCCAGCAGAAAGTTTGGCATTCAGTACTGAATTACTCCAATTTCAATCCAAATACAAGTTCGAGTGTGTTGATCTGAGTTAAACTTTTTTTTTTCTTGCAGCAGACTTCTTTCTACATTATCTTTATGTGAGTCATTATGAGATTAGTGGCATTTTATGGGGTTTATGAAAAAAATCCCTAGAAAGTTTAACTGCTCTCATATATTTGGAATGAGATAAAGAACAGCCTGCCTGTTATCTTTGTGTTATCTATTCCCTGGCATGAACTTACCTCGTGCTGCTACAAGAAAACATTTATTGGCATTATTTCCAAGTCTACTCCTTTCTCAGGCTCAAACAGAAGTTCTGTAAGTTTCAAGCATCCAGTAAAGGTGTGTATGTAGTAAGAAATACACTATATTGTGAGATAAACTGCTGGGGGAAACTTTCCAATAAACTAAGGTTTCACAGGTAGGTTTTTGATGTGACAGAAAGAGTTTGGCTTTCTGATCTGATTGGAAGACAAAACAAGGCTAGATTCCAGGGAAAGGCCCTATTTTATTATTAGTCAGAAGCCTTTGCAGTCTGATCAAGTTTGGGCTGATGTAGACTTGCTGATTCTCTAATGCAGTCTGCTTAACACTTTTGAACATCATTTCAGAAAACAGAGTGCATTTGGATGGGTGGGGTGATGTGCTATTTCCTGTCCCTCGTGTAGAAAAAGGGAATTTTCCCTGGAGTCCCTCTCCTGTGCAGAGCAGTGCTGAGCACTGTCCCAGCAGAGAAATTACAGGGTTCAGCACAGTGGCAACAGGGGAAGGGAGGAGAGTCTGGCAGAATGTTGGCCCAGCCACACAGGACACCTTCTGACAAGGTATCTAAATGACATCAGTCTGTGAGACCAGCAGAGCCCAGATGAATAGCAGGTGTGAGATTTATAGGAGCAACTCGTAATTCTGCAGCAACAAACCCCTTGGAGAACACAGCTGTGAAGGGGAAGAGAGAATGTGGTGGAGGAAAGAAGAAAAGCTGAACAGAGAACAGACGTGTCCCTTGTAGGAACAGTAGGGAAGAGGAGAAGAGAGAGAATTCTTTCTTTCACATGGGCTTATTTTTCATTTTAAATATCTTATATTTCCCTCCAGAAGTCATTCTCCACAGTTTCTTTAAATTTCAGGTAGGGAGCTGCTCTTTCCACTGGTAGTTTTTCAGGCAAATTAAATCAAGTTGCAGCCTAGATTAGCCCTAGGCTGTGTTTCCACCACCAATATTCTGCTCAGAGTAACCAAACTATTCTTCAGAGGAGTTTTCTTTTTGCAGTAGACTTTCCCTCATCTAAAGAATTTCCCAACAGAGCAAAAGAACATATTTTCCCTGCTTCACATGACCTGCTTCACAAAGAAAAAAGAGGCACAAGAACAGTGGATTTCATTTGTGCCTGTTTTGTAGCCTCAATAAGCTGGCAATCACTAGATATTTTCAGGACAGAGCAACCTACTTTTCTCAACTCCTTGTTATGGATTTTGTTTGGAAGTCTTCCCAAAAGAATCTAGGCAGCAGAAGACTAAACGTGCCAACTTCAAAAGTTCCCTATTTCACCTATGGCAGTCTGACATGTGAGAAAGGATGCCAATACCAGAGGCAGAGGGTCAGTGGAATAAAAAGGATCCTCACATGGACATAAAGGTCACACACATATTTCTGACTTCAGGGCTGGGGCCATATTTTGTAAAAAATCTTTCCAAACATGCGGCAACACAATTGGAAATAGCAGGTAAAGAAATGTGAAAATGAAAAAGAAATTACCTCCGGTGAAGAATACATCCTTTTGTGTTTTGACATTCTTCCCATGGATCTGCTTTCTGTCTGTACTACTTTCAGAATATTCTTGGTAATGTCAGGGACACTAACACAGGCCCTTTCATGAGTCCTAGGCTAGAAAAAAAGAAAATATATGACTTGGAGTTTATAGCTCAAATATAAAAGCAGTTAAAACTTGAAAAGAGAAGAAACTGCAGGTTCTTGTGGCCATCAGCCAGAGCACCTTTTGCACTCACCCAGAATGGCCAGAGCAGTGAACTACATTTCACATCCAGCTGCACATAATGGCCATTGCTTCTGGAAGAGAAGTGTTTTGTTGCCTCTCTGGTAATGCAGGTTTAACCATGCAAGTGATAACAGAACTGTCCTGGAGAGCAGAGAGGCTGCTGGATCAGGCAGCTGCTCCTTGCTAAAAAGACACACAAGGAGCTCATTTGGATCACAAACTTGCTTTTGTTCTTACTTTCCAGGACGTCTATTTACAGAGAAAATGTGGACTCTTTTCTGCCCTCTATATAACCTAAAAAGTTCCCTACATTTCAATACCACAGTTCATAGTTTGTGCATGTCAGAAAAGGTAGTGGAGATGGAAGAATGAAAAAACCTTTTCCTTCAATACCTTGTGAGGTTATTCAAATAAGATCACAAGAACAGCAAGAAACATCTTGAAAATAGGTATGTCATTAAAAGAACCCCTAGGTTTCATTATGCAGCTTACATCTGAGCGAGCACTACTTCCTTTTGATAACTTCCCTGCTATTTGAAAAAAAACAACTGTACTATCCTGCAAAAAATAATATGAAATACAGTACATTTTGTCCAGTAAACATGCAGAACAAAAGCATCATTGCAACAGCACCACTGTTTTCCAAGCTCAAAGCACAGCTGAAGGTTCTTTATCATTCTATCTGTAGTGCTTATACCTGCGAGAAGCATACCTGATGAATAAGGATGTGATAATGTTACAGAAACCTGCTGATAGCAGAGCAGCTCCTCTGACATCTAATTTATTCCATGTGGCTCAATCATTATTCCTTATTTCTCTGCTGCAAGGTTTCACAGAATATTGTGAGTTGGAAGGGACCCACAAGGATCATCATGTCCAACTCTTAAGTGAATGGCCTCTGGGATCCTCCTCTGGGATCCAACTTATGACCTTGGTGTTATCAGCACCATGTTCTGACCAGCTGAGCTAATCTCAGGGGTTTATTGAACATTGTGTCACAGTTTGCAATTAAAATTAACCAATTATTAAAAGCTGAATTTGGCCCAACAAAAAACAAATTCCAGTTTTGGGAAAAGATTCTGGGACCCTCTTTGTTTCAACACAAAGTTCACAATTTCACTTTCACCTTTTGAAATTCAGTTCTCATAAGCAGCATCTCTGCATTTCCTTCTGTGTCACATTCTGCTCTCTCCATGCACAGATGACTGACCATACTGGTGTTTAAACAAGTCCCTGAGTCACATTTCTCTATAAGTGAATGCTCAGATTCTCTCAGTGCCTCTGAACAGTGTAAGGAAAGATCCCTCCCTCCTCAGGTAGCAGGTAAAATTGCACACAAAAAAGTTAATCTGGGTGGAAAATACATTTTTCTTCTTGCACAAAAGTTAAAGTTTTAAAACGTTATCCAACTCTGAAACATGAATATGACAACAATAGTTGTACTCAATATACAAAGATAAGGAAATGTGTTTCTGGGTCAATCAAATTATTTTGGACTCCTTATGTTTGTGTGTTACTTTCCCACATTTGACAAGCTTAGTGGGCAGGGTGGCACTGATATCTGGGCTCCTTCCCATGAGCAGGAAAAATCAAGCCTGTATCAACAAGGAGTAATTAATATCTCTCTCTTTACAGACAGAAGGCTTTGAGAACATTTCTTTTTTATTTCTTTGGAATTAATAAAATCCCTGATGCACTTGTTCTGGTGAGGGAGGTAAATAAGGGGGAATAAGAGATGTAAAGAATTATATTGGCTCTGCAATGTAATATATATATATATATATGAATAAAGGTTGTTGGTTTGCCTTTGTAACATCTGTGTTTTATAATATTTTAGTGCTCAATTCTTTATCATTATGACAGTTCATGCCAGCTGGTGACTGATTTGGTGCTGGAAGCATACACACACAAGAAATACTCTTCATAGTGAAAGGGCCATTACAAGACATTTTCTGAATGATACCTGGTAAGAAACTCCTCACAGACACTTAATGCCATTCCTATAGGGTTGAAAATATTCAGCAAGTTGCCATTTCTCTTTCTATCACCTACATGAAGGAAAAAAATAATTATGTATTCTACCCAAAACTGCTACTGTGCAGGTGATCTATCCATTGTCACTTCAGCAGCAATCACAGAGAAAATGAATGGTGTCCTTTAATGAGCAACATTATGGCTTCTTGGAGCTCCAGAGTACTTCTTGGAGGCATCTCAAGAGCACAGAGACTGAAGTTTCAGTAAAAAGAACAGGACTAATGAAAGTGGGCATGGCTACAAGGGAGATGGGAGATGAAGCATACCCAAACTGCTGGAGAATACCTGTGGAAAGGTGTACAAAATTCACCACTCAAAGCAGAAAAGTGGATGTGTGACAGACATTCAGGTAAGTCACAGCAGTCCACGCTGCAGTCCTCAAGTCTGTCTTCCCTTTAAACCTAAACTGCTTTGTTGCTAAGAGATCTGCAAGTCCCTGCTGGGTTTAGTTACACTACAGAACATTCACAGGTCTGACAGATTTTGAGATTGAACACTGAACAGATTAGACCACTCTCCATATAAGTCAACCTTGCACTGCCAGACAGTTCAAGGTTGTGCCAAAGGCCTTCCCACCCTCTAAGGACATCTTAATTCGTCTGCAGGGAAGTGAATCTTGTTGACAGGTGAAGGATGTGACTGGAAAACATCTGGAAGTTTAACTTCCTTAGCTGCGATCCTTCTAAGGACTGCAAAGCCCAGGAGAGAAAATCATGTTGAAAACTTTGTTCAGCAGAGGCCTGAATCAGAAATAGTTCTATGAATCCAGGACTGATGGCCTCATTTCCTGATGAAGTGGTAAAGGTGAGTTTGTCTTGCTGACATTGGAGCAAAAGAAAATTATTCATGTAAATTGTGTATATGTTATGTGTGTATATATATATATCCATGTTCCTCTGTGCATTGATGGAAAGCTGGAGAGTTCCAAGACCTATTTTCTAGGATTTTACAGGCAGCAGGTATTTTTTCTAAGCCCTGAAAAGAGATCTTTTTGCAAGAGATCTCCTGACTGCCTTCTGGATAATTTCCTAAACTGGTGTCTTGACACTACATTTCCTTCAATGTCAGTTCTAAGCTCTCTTCCCTTGGGGACCACAAGAAGCCAAAGAGGCTGGATCACAGGATCTTGGACATGTCCTGCAAGAGGCACAAGAACACTTGCCCTTTTAACCAGGGCCACAGTCAGTAACTAGCCAGTAACTAAAGAGGTAAAACTAGGAAAAAAAGAAAATAATTACAAAGCTGGAGGATGAGCTACAAAAATCAAACCAAAGCTACAAAGACAAGTAAGTAAAAAAAAAGGAACAAACTTGCTCTGGAGATCTATTTTGGTGTCACACTGTATGAAGCACTATAATTTTCTTATCTTCGTGTCCCACAATACCAGGACTTCAGTGCTTTTAATTTTAACTTAGCAGTATTTGTAGGTCCTGTGAGCATGTTTTTCATTGATTGCTCTGGTACAGTCCCAGGGGCAAAGACCCTGTCATTCTCTCATTGAAATTCACTGTATGTGTTTCACTTCACGGTAGTTCCTCTTTTGCAGAAGGGGAATTGAGCTACTCTGACTTGTCCCCAGGAGACACAATAGTGGATGGAAATAACATCCAGGCTTTGTAAAAGTTCTTAATACAATTACTTTTTGCTTGAGGCAAAGTAAAAATCAATAAAATATGGGTATCTGATGTGAGAACCTCATATTTCTTGGCCTGTATCAGTCCTTGGATTTTCAGTTCACTGTGGAGTTGGAAAGAATTGGATGAAGTCATGTGAAGCCCACACCAGAAAAAAAAAAAAAGACAATTTGACGGAGAAGTACCAAGCCTGTGAGAGAAACAAAATTTGTAAACGAGGCTAGTGGTGAGCCACATATTCCAATCAACTATAATCAAACACAGAGGTCCAACATTCACAATTAACTTCCAACATTAACCAAATATTTTAAGTCTTGTTTCACACTTTCTCCATGACTAAAATGCTGTTTCCATGGGTAAGGAAAAAACATTAGTTTTGCTATGAAAACAACAAAGTTTTCTTACTTTCCTTATGTGCTGGTTTGGCACTAAAGACAGCCCAAGGAAGTGATTTTTTTTTTTTTTTTTTTTTTTAATGCGAGGAGCAGCTAGGCTTCCTCTACGTCTGGCAAAAGCCCATCAGTGATTGGTTTTGAGAACTGCCCATATGGTCTGGGGGAGAGATAGTGGGGCCCTGTTCCAACAAGACCCCCCCACCCTTTGCCTGCTGTGCAGGGTGGAGGGAAGGCATCAGCCCACAGCTGGAATTTAATGCAGCAAATGCCAGAAAACAGCCATGCAGCCAGAAAAACCACCACTGCTTTTGGCTGGGCCCTCACAACCCTAGCCCAGCCCCAGTGCAGCCTTGAAAGCCTCTTAATTGTAAATATCTCTCGTCTGCTACCTGGAAGAGATGACAGGACCATCCACTGCCCAGGCAAGGTATTAAGTCTTTCACTGACCAGAATAAGACTTTACAGAGACTTTGTTCTCTCTCCTGAGTGAAAGAAAGGGACCAAGATGATGATACAGAAACAGCATAAAAACACCAAGGTCAAAGGGAAGAATCAGATTCCAGATGAGGGAAGGAGGAGAGTCGTGGACTGAAATTTCTCCTTTTTTTTTAAACTATGGAAAAGAGACTCTTGTTTCCCTATAATAGAGATTATGGGGCGGATTAATGTTTTAACTGTAGATATGAGCAGAGGCATTGGTGTTAGAGTAAGCAGATATTGAAATGGCTGTGATCTCATAAGTTCTGAATAGAGAGGAGATGAAAATCCCTGCTGCCCCCCAGGGAAGATGAAGAAGAAGATGAAGACGAAGAAGAAGAAGAAGAAGAAGAAGAAGAAGAAGAAGAAGAAGACGAAGAAGAAGACGAAGATGAAGACAAAGAAGAAGAAGAAGAAGAAGACGAAGATGAAGAAGAAGAAGAAGATGAAGAAGAAGAAGAAGAAGAAGAAGAAGAAGAAGAAGACGAAGAAGAAGAAGAAGAAGAAGAAGAAGAAGAAGAAGAAGAAGAAGAAGACGAAGAAGAAGACCTCTGTTTTCAAAGATGAAGAGAGCTTGTTTGAACTGTTAAAATCCTTAAAGTGTGCCCCATAAGTTGATATGGTCCTCAATAACAGTTGTGGGAAAACTGTTAGACGAGGAAGGAATTTTTACAGTGATCAGATTTCCATTTGCCTGGGTGGCTGATTCAATGTAACATTGAGGCGACGTGAAAACTGTTTCTTGTGTGGAAATCTCCATAGATGGAAGAGAGAAGTCTCCTCTCCCAGGTAAAGTGGTGAAAGACGTTTTATTTTTTTTTAAAGATGGTAAATTGACTGATTTGTTTCTGTACATTGTCAGTGTGAAAGAAAAGAAGTTGTGGGGGGAGGAGAAGTGTTCTAAAAGTTTTATTCTGATTTTTATTATTCTTCCTTATAGTTTCTAGTAATAAAAGTTTTCTTTGTACCCTTTAAAGTTTGAGCTTGTTTTACCTTTCTCCTAATCCTATCTCACAGCAGGAAATGAGTATATAATTCTAGTGCATGCCATTTAGCCAGTGCTAAATCCGTGACATAAATCGGTGCATTGGCCAGGAAATTTTAAATTGGCAAACCAAAACCACTACACAAAATTGGTGTTTCCACCTGGTAGAACTGAAACCACGATACCTTAAGATAAAAATATTTGATTAAAAAAAAAACCCAAACCAAACCAACAACAACAACAACAACAAACCAAAAATAAAAAAACAAACCCAAAACAAACAACCCCCCTCCCCCCAAAAAAAAAAAAAAAAAGAAACAAAGAAACCCCCACAGCTTCCTCATGCATCAAGTTTGCAAAACTACTCAGTTTTGCAGTTATAGAACTTAGGGCTTGGAAGAGGAAATGGGTCCAGTGCTCAACAGAGATTGCTTGAGATTCTTGCTTTCAGATCTTCTAGAGGGAGCAACAAACTCCAACAAACCTGTGGTAAATACAGATGGCCCTAAAATTTTGAACAGGAAGAATTTTTAGGTAGAAGTTCTTAGCCCATTCCTTGCAAGAAAAAAGACAAAATGGCAAAGCACTCTTTTTGCAGTAGAACTGTGCAAGATGTCTGAGAGGGGGAAATACAAGTGAGATCAAGACCCTCCAGACTCCAAGAAAGCTTCTCCACATCCCCCAAAAGCGCTACATATGGTGTCACAAGATGAACACAAACATTTTGAGTGCTAAGTCTATCAATCAGACTTTTACCACTGTTTGCCAATGGCTTAGTGCTCCCTTCCCATAAATATGGCATTTCATGTTTAACCTGGGAAGTGTTCAGACTGCAATAGCAATTCCCTTCTCTTCACTGCAGAGACAAAAACTGAGCAGCAGTCTTTGGCTGCTGATATTCTTGCCATCATCTTCTTGGTCAAAGCTCCAAGGAAAGAAAACCTTAAGTGTCTGTTTCTTCTTGGTGCTGCTGGATGTTTTCATTCTTGGTTCCTTCACAAGGGTGAACAAAACCTGTGAACTCACAGAGCAAGTAAGGAAGGTGGTTTCTTTACTCAGTTTCTTTTCTTCTTTTTTTTTCCTTAATTAGGCAAATACACCTTTTCTTGGCTTTGGCTAAGTCCTTCCTCCTCTCTTTTCAAGGACCTAACACCGCCTCTTTTTTTTTGTTGGCATTATCAGTTCATGAGGAAAATAACGTACTATTAAATATACTACAGGGCTGTAATTTCTCCTGAACTTGGTGATTACAGCCTGAATAGATACACATTTCTGCTGTATCTTGCCTAACAAGATTTGATTGAATATTAATTGAGATTTCATACCAAACTGAACTGTACTAATCTGTTCATTATTTTTGAACGACAGTTTTGGTCGGGGTCTTTGACATCTGATCAAAATTACTCTTTAAATGATGGTCTTATATTTGTAGAACTCTTGTAACAGATAATTTCTAAATGTAATGTACAAGCCAGAATGGCATGTCTGCAGTTATTGTTGAAAACTTAGAATGAAAAAGAAATTAGAATTCTAAGGTGCATCTCCGTAGCTCCATAATCACATTTGGGCATGATAATAAAGGTTGATACATTCTTTGACACTCAATGCTATTCCCCAGTGACAGAAAGCAGAAAATTCATGATATTTTGCTAATTAACTTGAGCACTTCATTTCATAATATGAGTAAGTAAAACATTAAGCATGGTATTATATTCTCTCAACATCTAAAAATGACTAAAAGTGTTTCCAAGCATACTTCAGGGCCAAAGGCTAATTTGTTGTAGCCCAGATTCTAAGAGTGTATTACACAACTATACCGATGCATTTTGTGCCAATACCATGGACCAGAAATCCCCAGCGCAGGCAGGAGCTGGGACTTCCAGCACCACTGTCACCCCCCTTCTCTGTACTCAGGCAAATGGGAAGGGATTCTATGACTGAGAGAACAGATTCTTTAGTAATAGATACGGCTTCATGTGAACCTTAATTTGCCTGCTTTCAATTAGCTTGTTTCTTTTACCACGCATACTGATTTGAAATTGAAGTTTAGACACATTTAAATAGCAATTGCTAATTAGTAAATTAGAACCTGGCAAATCAGATGCAGATCACTGATTTATATACACAATGTGAACGCGCTTGGCTTCACTTTTCCAGCAGTTATTTAACTCTGGAAAACTGAAAGAGCACAGGGTGCTAAACCTCCCTTCATAGCATAGCTGGGGCAGCTATTAGCTAGTCAGTTGCTTGGTTAGTCAGTTGTTTAAACAATTAAATGAGCAACTCTATTTACATCAACAAATCAAAGTCTTATTTTTAGTAATATCTGTACTAAAGACTGAGAGAAGGACTATTTCAAATTTCAATATTACTTCTTTACATTTCCAATTACTTCTGCAACAGCTATCCTGTATATTTTTTGAAAGGATAGGGACCCATCCACTGGCAGAGAAATATTTGTACGAGCTGTGTGGCAATTTAAGACATCACGTTTGCTGGATAAGGCTACTCCTTTTTTAGTCACAGGCCAAAGTAAGCCAATCATTTCATTTTTTAATTGCTCATGTCTTACTCACACATGGATGAGTTCCCTGAAGAGTATTCACTGAGCTTTTAGTTCTAAAATGCACAAGATACAGATCTCAGATTTAGCCTCGAGCCTTTTCCATCAATGGTTGTCAAAATAAAGTATAAAGGAATTCCACCTGAAATCGACTGTGTTTCAGTGAAAGTCAAGACATTTCACACTACAGAAGAGATAACCTTGGAATATCCCCTTGTTTCAGGATAAGAGAGGCTGGTTTCCTTTCTGCTTAAAACTATGACTGCCTTCTTAAGGCAGGATTCATGTTCAATTGTGTATATAATTTTATCAAATTGTCTTCACAGCAGGAGGGACCTTCTTGTTTTTAAGATAAATTCTTAACAGCTCCAGTTGTGGCAACCTACAGACCAGATTTCATGCAAAAAAATAGGGACCAAGAGTCCCTCTTTGAAAGGTGAAACAAGGGAGGTCTTAAGAGAAATAAGTGTAAGATGTGGGGATGAAAACGTGCCAAACTTTACAAGGGAAATAAAACAAACCAAAAGAGCTGATAAAACGGAAGTGAATTACTGGTTTGCTCCTTCCAAACTAACAGAAAATGCATTTGCTAAAAGGCCTGCCTGTTGCTGGGACTCCCTGCAGCACAGGGAGCCTTCTTAAAGGTAGTTATGATTGTAAAAGGACTGTGATGTTCTCCCATGAAGGAGGCACTGCAGAACTTCTTCTTCTCTTACCAAAGCAGAAGGAAGCATTGTTTCATTATTTTAAATTCGTGTAATATGAGGCAATTGAGCTAAACACTCTGACAAAACCCAACTGAAATTTTAGGCACTGATTCTACACACTCTGAGCTTCTGCCTGAGTCTTGGGAGTCCTGAAAAATCAGGGGTGGTTGAACACACACCTCAGCTTTTCTAGGGCTGGGGCCTTACTAAGCCACAGGCCAGCCCCTGCTGCATGTGCCACTTCAGCATTTGAGGTCAGTCCTTGAAAGGGAGCATCCCAATCAACATGAAAATTTACATCAGATGATGTAATCTAAAACCTGGATTAAACTGCTAAACTTCAAAGAAACAGATTATCTTTCAGCCTGATGTGCGAGGGCAGGCACTGACAGCTGTGAGAATGTGAAACATGGGCTAAAAGCCAACAGGAAAAGGTGAGACTTCTCCCTTGGTAGACGAGTGGATTTAGTTTGTGCCAAAACACCCTCACCCTAGATGTATCCTATCCACTGCTGCCTTCCAGCTCCCAGGAATGCACACAACACAAGCTCTGGAAGTTTAGACACAAATGTGGTGCAGGAGGCAGCCCAAAACTCTTTTTCACCTTAAATTAGGTGAACCTCAAAGCAGGCACATGAGGACATGACAAAGATCCTGTGCACAGAAGCTGTCACTGCCATCCAGTTTGAATGTGGTGATCAAGGACCTTCAAACAAGTGAAACGTCTTTTAGTGAAAGGAATAAAAAGATGAAAGATATTTTTGTAAACAGGAAAAAACAAAGCTGTCACATACAAAATTACTTCAGAGTGGAAGACGAGTTTGGAGATATTTTCCTGGTTTGATCTGGCATTCATCTAAACAAACTAATGGTACTACCTATATTCTATATTGTTAGGAAAAAACCCTCTTTAGGTTCTTCTATGGCATGTGGATTTATGACCCGCATATTTACATGAAAAGATCTGCAAGTAACTTTGCATTTTAGGTGGCCAGTTGCATCCTCACTCTTTGAATCTGTCAGCAGGAAAAAACTAGCACTGACTTTGCTGTCTTGTTTATTTAAAAAACAGGAGTTGAAAGGCACAGAGAAATAGCCCACATGAAACACATGAATAGTTTAATGACAAACAAACAAACATATGAGGCAGCAGAGTGCTGCATGGCAGTATGAAAACCAGATAACCCTCTACAGCCCCTTCAACCAGAGGGAGAAAGCAGTATGATAAAGGACAGGAGCAGGAAAGAGGAGAAAAAATGGTCATAAAATATTAATAATTTGAAACCCTACAGTGGCCAAGTGAAGAGCAGAAGGAAGAAAAATAATTACATTCATCACCAAGTACAGGTCATCATCAAGAGCTGATTCATGTTGTCATTTATGCAATTTTTTCTGAATTAAGGCCTAGAAATCAAAGGTCCAGACTTGTAAACACCTTCAGGTGTTGCAGTATTGAGCACAACCTTTTGCCAAGCAAGTAGTCCAGGGTAGCCCCAGCCAGCTGCCTGGGATGTGCGTGCTCCCTACAAGAAGAACTAAAGGTACAGTATCCCAGGAAAGCCCTAAGGAGCCTAGGAAAAGTCATGACTACCTGAAGAGTCCCCTTGAATAGGGAATCTGCTCTGACCTGAGCAATGCCATCCCAGGTCTGAGGTGAGATTTTTTCTTGTCAGGACAGGTGTTCTATGTAATTGTCCCCAAGCAGTTGCCTCCAGGCTATTCCCCTGACTGCCATAATCCCAGAACTGAACCACAGAAGCCAGATAACAAACTGGAAGCCAGGACAGCCTGCCCAGCAGAGAGCCATCTCTCTGAGCCAGCAGGGATTTCCTGAGGACAAACCTAAAATCTCACCTTTCCCAGAAATAAAAGCTAGAGGAATATGCCTGCTCTGAGGAGCCTTTCCCCTCCACAAAACAACTTCCCTTAACCACCTTCTTCAAAGCCAAGTAAAATCTTCTCCTTCCTTGCTTTCAAAAAGCACCACCATCCTCCTTTTTATTATCTGAAGGTTTAAAATACAAAAAATATAGTGTTAATTATTGCCATCAGCTCATCCAACGTCTGCAGTTTTTTTAATGGGAAGGGAGAGAAAACAGTAATGTCTTTTGAAAACATACAAGGATCTGCTGCACCAGATTTAAGCATTACAGTCTGAAAATGAACTGCATGCTCTACTTGGAGATTTTTCCAGGGGAAAAAGAAATTCAACGTGTTTTAAGACTGCTTTGTGAACCTTGCATAGAGCCAGCTGCAGTCTATCATACCAAGTTTTCTTCTGGATTGATTCTCCCAGAAAGGCTTCATCAGCTTACAAGCAGCAGAGTTGTTGTTTCATTTCCCCTTAGGATTCTGCTGCGTGTCAAAGTAAGAAATTGAGACTAAATAAGAAAACGTGGGGTAAAGTTTAAGTACCACTGCTCTGAAAGCTGTTAAATGAGAAACAGGCATTGCAGAGTACAAGTGTCAATTAGGAACTGGTTCCACTGGGAAATGACATTTTCACATTGTTTCTGCCTTCTGGTTTGCTGTTGATAAATCTGAGTTAGGGAAGTTATCCTCTAGTTACACATATTCCTGACATCTTTCCTTTGCAGACCTTTCAGAAGGACATTTCACATGAAACTCATTTGCTACTATCATTTTAAATTAATAAAAAATTTCAAACATTACAATAAAAATATTGGATTGCCTCCTCGCTCACTGCAAATCTGGGGTACTCAGTTGTCAGAATGAAGTAATGATTTCAGAAATCTCTGGCTTTTGGCACCCAAATGTAAGTATTTCAGGGAGATATGATCTGTGATTGGCAGGCAGGTGCAATGAAGTCCTGAAAGTCTCCCATACAGATTGCAACTTGCATTGCGTTTGAGGGGGGGAAAAAAAAAAGGAAAAGAGTTGGAATGACTGGGAGAAAAACATCCAGTGAATGCTTTATGAGCCCTGGTGAATTCCAAACACTGAACATTATCCCACAGTGTTCCAAAAGTGCTCTTGAGGAGCTGAACTTTTCCTAGGATCACAGGCTCTCCTCTGTGGGGATGTAATTGCCAGGGACAGTGTCATGGTCCTGCCTTTGAGCGATGAGGACCAGTGGAGAGTTACCATCCCTGGCAAAGCTCTGCTGTAGGAACATCCCCAACTTTTGGGATGGGAGATGGTCTCTTCCAAACCCCACAGCAGGGGTTAAAAGGTTTTGAGCCCAGCACAAAAGGCTTTGCAACAATAACAAATCAATCCATGCAGAGCCCTAGCTTATGAAAAATAGCTGATTGACTCCTGAGTGGCTAAAAAGGCATAGCTGAAATTGAAATTCAGTCTTGTAATTCTGCCTCCATATGCTATTGTAATTCCATCAGTCTCCTTTCACCACTCCCTCCTGGACTCCTTCAGGCTGAGATTTCATGTATCACTTACCCCCACACTTATATCTGAAATCAGGGAAGAGACTTGATCTCATAACATGTGGCATCATGCCACTGTGCTTCCCAAGGACCAAAAGTACCCTCCCCTGCACAGGCACCAGGATAATTGGAATGCATTGCCATCAGCACAAGAGTCGATGCTTCTGCTGCATCTGCATTCCACATGGACTGTGAATTTGACAAGCTCCCATAATAATGGAAAACATTTCCAACAACTTTCAGAGCTAATATATTCTGATCCCTACAGAGCAAATTTTCTAAAAGAGAAGTGTATCAATTTACAGCTAAGGGTTGGTAAAGAAAGGCAGAGCTTTCCACAGAGAGGAATATAACAGTGAAGACATAAAGGCAAAGAAAAGTTATTTTCAAAACTTTCAAGCATGCATTGTGCCTAAAGCAAAGTTTGCATTTCCCTTTCTCAAAGGCCATTAAATTCCAGGAAAACTTGGGAACACATGCTTGAATTAGAACCATCAAAGTCTTTGGCAGATGACCTGTTCAATCACTGGCAAATTAAAAGCTGAGAGTCTCCCTGGAATATCTGTTCCCCACACCCAATAACACACAGAGAGGACAGGAACCCCTGACTGAAGTCCCACATAGAATAATAGCTGCTGGAAAGTAGCAAAACACATGTGGACTCAGAAGAGGCAAGTGGGCATGGACAGATCCAGAGAAAAGCCACAGAAACCCACCAGGATTGGAATAAGCAGGTTCAGGACTATGCAGGAATGATGGACAGTGCCCTCCAGTAAGGCAGACTCACATAAGCTAACATTCCCCTTCCTGCTCATTTCATGAGGAATTTTGGTGTGTCACTGTGGCAGAAATTCAAACACAGTTCTGTAATGGGACTTTTCCTCCTAAGCACTGCCATTGTGCTGAACACAATCAAAATAAAGCTGGCTAGAGAATGGAAGTCCAATATACTGTGGGGCACAAGATGACAAGCAGCCTCTCTCTTCTGCAGTCAGCAGCCTGTGCAGATTTATTTGGTTAAATCCTTCTAATTTCTGTGCCACGAACCAAAGTTTCTGCTCCTGTGGGCAGACAAACCCATGCCCTTGCAATGTGGGCAGACATCAAGAGCCTAGAGAAAAATTTCCATATCCAAAGTGTGAATTTGAAATTTGCTTCTCATGTTAATCCAAAATAACCCAAATGCTTTGATCTCCAGATGTAGCACTCTGTCCATGTTTTTGGGGAGCAGGAGCTATTGACATTTTTAGATCTGGTTTGACCTAACACTATTCAAACTAATTCTCAGTCTGACAAGAACAGCAATTCCTGCTTCTTGTCTTATTTCATTAAATTTGAAGATATATCAAAGGTGTCTGCAGTCAGAAGTGGCCTTGCCATTATGATGTGCAACACCAAATTAATATTTTTCAATAACACTGTTTATTGGAGCTAAATGGCCAGCACATATATTCACACACTGGAACCAGATGTCCACATTGTGAGGCTCAAACCTGATAGCATGGCAGAATAAATACGATGCACAGCTATTCTGCATGTTTCTCTCCCACCCTTCAGGCTGCCTATTGCAACAACATCTACAGGGTCTATTCAGCTGGAAAAGAGATGCCATCCAGAAAGTGGTACAAAAGCATAATGTCCGTATTTGGGGTTTAAGCTATGAATGCACAAGTCCAAAGCAAAGACCTTCCCAGGGTCACCTTTCTGGGAGAACATTTCTTTCCTTTCAACTGACCATTTACCAGTCACAAGGAATCCTTGGGAGAAAAAAAAACTATTTAAGCCCACAGTCTTCTAGAACACAGATTTATGGATTTAAACATCATTATGCTACAAAATTGTCCTCAGCAGCCACTTTGATGTGACATTTGTCACCTAAATGAGCAGATGGAAATGTAAAAAAAAAAAGAGTACCACTAGTAGTGAATTGTGTGCTCGGACAAGACACTAAACTTCAGGAACAATTCAAAGGTTCTCACCATATGCTGCATATAATACAAAAATTTTGACCTTGAATCAGCACAAGCAGTTCAGATACATTACTTAAAAATGAATCAAGCTGGCAGTCTTTAGAAATTTCAGCCCTAGTATGAGCTATTGATTCTGGTTTTGCATAACAATTGTCAGCAGTATATAAATTTTTACTTAAAAGAAGGAAACTGGTGAGGCAGAAAGCTTTTGCTTAATTTCACTCACCTTCTCTCCTCTGAATAAAACCAGCCATGTTTTCTAGAATATTACATCTCCTCCTTTTTCTTGCTGTTAAGGCTGTCATTTTTTTATTCATGCAGCAGACAACGAGGCAGCATATGGCCTATTTTTCTATGACAAAACCCTTGCAATTACACCAAAGAATTCCCAGCAGAAATTTGTGAAAGCAGCATCACAATGCTTGCGCTGGAGTTCCACTCCTGGTGGCCCACCCCTCTCCCCTCCTTGCAGGTCTCTGCTCACAAGCCAGAGGGGTTATTGCCTTCCTATTCTGTTCAAAAGAGCAGCTCTTAAAAGCTGTGTCCTTTGCACAATATGAAAACAGCACATAAACACAGTTACTAAGAAGATTAGTGTTTGCAGTGTCTGCCTGCACCTTTGCAAGGCACAGACACTAAGGCGAGTCATACTTCTCTGTTCTGATTATTCCTCAGCTGCAAATAGTGCACAGAGCCAAAGCATTATCTTCTCTTTAAAAAGCCTCCCAGGGCTTGTAAAGCATGATGAAACTGACACAAATGTGAATTCAACACACTGTCTCTGCCTTACGGGCTGCCAGACTCATTAGCAAGTTTTTAAGTCGCCTCATTGTGGCTGTTCTGTGGGATAGAGCAGCTTCATATTGCAGGTAAGGCTCTCCAAGCAGCCTGATGCTAACTCTGCTTCCCCATCGATTCTGCTCACTTGACAACATTGATTTTTGTTTTTCCTCTGCACGTTTCTGCTATGATGAAAAAGCCACGGTGTTTGCAATGGCTGCTTTTCTGTGCCCCAGGATCACCTGTGGAGGAACAGGCACCGTGATGCCAGGGGAGTTACTGGGGGGAATAAGGAGGGTCCAGAGAGTGACCGGGGTCGCTGTGCATCACACAGAAAGGGCTTCTCAAATACATGGAAGGCAAACACTCCTGTGGGTGTGTGCACACAGAAAACACTTACTGGCAAAGAAGAGACAGCATTATTCCTTTCCACATGAAAACATTTCTTGCTTTATGAAAGAGGTTGCACATTGAGCCATTGAGCACATTCGGGCATGGCCACAGCAGGTCCCAGCTGGCCTCTGGTGTCCCACATCTAATGGATTGCACTCCAGCTGTTCTGGTCTCTGCCAAGGCCAGCACAAAGTCAGGCTTGAATCAGGGAGCCATAAGTCCCATTTCAGTCTTTTATTTGTACCCAGTGAATACTGAGGGCATGTGCAAAATTGCCACAAAACCTTGAGAAAGTTTCTAGGATTGTTGTTTTCAAAAGGCTTCTGAGAAGGGTTCAGCCTGTTCTGATGTGCCTCTTACCATTTTCAAGCCTTCTCAATTCAGTCAGTGCTGGCACGTGTGAAAGCATCATTGCCTATCTGTCCAGCTTTTGGAAGGGGAAGAATATTATCCCACTGTATTTCAGAGAGATTAGGTGTAAAAGAAAGAATGAATCATGAAAATGTCTAAATAATAAAGTGCAGCCTGGGCTCTAGGAATTGCAGTCACTGGGCCCTGTGCTCTTCCACCTTCTTCTGTGAATCAATTTGCTACCTTCCAAAGCTTGCAAGCCCAATACTGCAGTCATTGAACCCTTTGAACATCCTGAAGCAACTTTGAAATCTTACCAACTGTTTTAAGAGCTGCAGCAAAAATTCAATAGTCTTGATTTGCTCCAGGAAAGCCCCAGCTTTAACAAAATTCCCACTGACCACAAAGACAACAGCAATATCCAGCCCTTCCTTTTCTTGGAGCACAGCCCTACTACACCTCTAGGACCTATGGAACCATACTTTAAATTATCTCAGAGAAAGCCCAAGAAGAGGCTATTAAACAAGCACTAAACATGATGAAAATTCCTTTCCATTTCCAAGAGCTTCTTTAATTCTGTCTCTCAGATGGCTAATACAAAGCTTGAACACGTGATTAACAGGGTATAAGGAAAAACCCTCTAAGCTGTAGTTTTAAAATAGCAGTGCCTGTATCCTACTGATTTAAAAACACATAATGCATTCTGGAAATGATTTGATCTGGGGTCCTTTTTGTCCTTGTGCCTCTGGACAGTCAATCTCCCACCTTTACCTATCTCAAGATGCAATTTGATCCTGTATTTTCAGGTTGCACACACTAATATACTCCAAGAGAAGCCCTGCAAATGCCTTTCTGTACACCCTATGTTTCCTAATTCCAGAAATGCAGTCCCAGAAATAAATTACCATTCCACTGCCAAGTGAAATGGTGTCTCGAGGTGCTCTCACCTCTCCTGCCACTGAACTCTGAGCTTTGGGAAAGGGCATCTGCAGTGATACCAAAGAACTACACAACTAACAGCACTATTGGCAAATGCTGGGAGAGAGACTGAATAGGGAAGAGCCTGTGAGTGAGCACACGAGAGGCAGGCATGCACTCTGAACTCCATCATCTTTTCTCAAATTTCATACCCTTCCAGTTGCAAAGTAGGTAGATCCTTTTTTTTTTTTTCCCAGCAAAGCAGCGAAAGGTCCATGCTAAAAATATTCCACACCGCATTTTCAAAACTGCTTTTGCAAACAGAATAAAACCTGATGTATCAAGTGGTATCAAGTTACTTTTCCATATTATGCAAAAACATACAATAGATACAAAATATACAGTAGCTAATCTCTTATTTACCTCAGCAGATCTTTGCATTTCTTGTCCCTGCGACAGCCTGAGCAGTGCGTGAAACACAGAGGTCACTTGGAATGAGCACTGTTAATTTAGAGTGGCATTAACAGGCTATTAAAGCAGAAAGGTAAGTGTGCTGCAGCTTAGACACACCAGGAGACAAGCTGATGGGAGATGTTTGCTGAAGCAGAGGCTGTGAGGGAGAGACATTTTATTCTGAACTGACCACGTCCTCCTTCTCTCAGGTGAGCTCCTGAGTCCCTGCATTGTTGTCAGCACCTTCTCCTCAAGGAGATTCACCCCAAATGCCAGAGCCCCGGGGAGGGCTGGCTGGGCACAGAGCTGCCAATTCTTACTTAAAGGTGCTGGCTGGGAGAGGCTGGGTGCCCCAGGGGGCCAACACTCCTCCTTTTCCAACAGAATTTCAATGCTGCTGTCTATTGCAAAGGTTCTTCAATTTTTTTCCCCCTCCCACTTTAACCCGATTAGCCCATTTGGGCAAATGAGACCAAATTTTAGTGGTTCTTCAAAGATCAAATGTCGAGAATATTTGAGAAGATATTGCTATAACTGAAATAAAAAATTGTGCAGAAGTGAAAATATTTCAATGACTGTTATCAGAATATTTTCTTCCAGTAAGGCCAGGGGCTTGTGTTCGCTCTTTACTTAACTAACGATAAATAAAACAGAAATATTCCAATCTACAAAGGAGCTGGGTGCCCAGGAAGTTTGAAACAACCCCTAGAACCTTCCTGCATCTTTGAAAATGTTCTGATTATCAAATAATAATTGTCAATTACTGTTGTCAATAACATTTTGCTTTTCTTTGCTCTTGCTGATCCTCTGGTAGGACTGAGGGTGAACACTGCTATCTAAGGATAAGATCATTCTTGCTGTTTGCTTTTTTTACAGACACCTGCACATTTGAGTAAGTAGCACACCTTTAAATATTTGAAAGCTATCATCTTGATATGCTTTGAAGACTAGAGAGCAAAACCCCACCTCCTATGCTGAGCTTAGTTTCTATTTTTAATAAACTGTGTCCTTTTCTTCTACCTCCTCGTTGCTTCTTTTTAATATTTAAAGGGAAAAGAAAATTCCCCTTAACCAACTAAATGGTAGGTATAGTAAAAAGAATCTATATTGTTATGACTCTAGAATGAAAGGAGGGATAGATTAGAGTTTGCAGCACAGCAAAAATAAAAATTATTTAGAGAAATTCATATAGTAGAAGTGTTTTGAGATTACTTTCTTCTTTTAAATTTTGTGAATCAAAATATATTATGATGCATAGACAAATTCCAACCTCTAAAGAAAACAGAGACAGAAAGAATATATATTTCTGAAGTGTCTCTGAAAATTTATAAATTATGATATATTATGAACTTGCCTTTTTAAAAAAGGAGAAAATGTACTATGGAAGACATGGCACTTTATATGTGTGCATTTTGGATAAGCAAGCCCAGGCCTTTTGTTGTGCATTGATTGATTTTAAGTACAGATTTTATACAATGCGAGCACTTAGGATATTTCTCATTTTTAAAAATTCATTATAAGAAGCTGAGAGATAGATTTAGAAGAGAACACAACACATATTTGTAAAATAATTGCAGTTTATTGACCAAAGCCATTAAAGACACTGCAGACAACAGCATTACCTGACAGTCCTCATCGAGTTATTGATTCACTTTTCTCTCCCAAAAGCACAGTTGCTCAGGCTTTGTTCAGTTTACTGAGCACAAGGCAGAAGGCACCTTTTCATTGCCACTCTCCCAGATGTTATTGCACAGCACTCTGGAGCTGATTTTGGCAGGAAGGTGTTGGTGCACGGTGCCTGGTGTGGCAGAGACAGCCCTCCTGACTCAGAGGTGTTTGCTGCTAGCACAAGGGCTGCATCTCTGGCCCCAGCCAACTGTGGAGTCTCCTCCAGATTCCTGCTTTGCCCTTGTACTGCCATCTTAAAAAAAAAAAAAAAAAAATATATATATATACAGGAAAGGCTTGAAACACCTTGTGTATGCAATGGTGACATCTTGAAGCTGCTTGCAAATGAGAAAATCCTGAAGTCTGAGCTTCCTGATGGAACAGAATACATCCACAGGTCTCTTCCCACAAAGGAATGGATCTTAATGCAGTGAAAAGTCTGAAAGGTACTCAAAGCTGGGGAGAGTGTGCTGTGATGAAGCAGTGTTCACAAAGGAATTCAGTGGGGCACGAGGGCCAGGCATGCAGAGATCTAAATGCAGATGGGCACCCACCTCAAAGTCTGGTTACATCAAGAGTGGAATCAAACCCCAGAGCTGTAAGAGGCTTCAAGAGCCTGTGATGGCAGACAAGGAGCCCTTGGGTTCCCTGCCTGCTCCCATGAGCTGCAGCCAGCACTGCACAGGCTCTCGGGTGCTGGGTGTGCTCTGATGAGGGGACCACTGCAGGTGCTCTGCCCCACACCCCCTCTCTCCAGCCAGCAGCAGCTCCTCCTCAGTCTCTTCACAATGCTCATTGCTTTGGAGCAGCACCACAGCCACCTGAGATCCAGAGAAACCTCCTGGGAATGGATTCTGTGGAAATGCAGCTCCTGCAGCTCACTGAAGCTGCCTCAGAAACAGTCCATCAGTGTAGTGCAGTGATTCCTCTGCAGGTGGCCACAGCTGCTGCAGCCCTTGGAGGAGAATTCAGTGTTGTTCATCATGAGCCTGTTTGACAGAGGATTTCAGCTACTCTTCCTAACTCTGTGCCGTAACACAGAATGCATTATCCACAACCAAATGCATGATTACAGGCACCAATCCTTCAAATTCATCTTCTAGTTGCAGATTAAAGGGCAAAAGCATGAATGGGTTTATTTCAGAGCAAATATCAAGAATTCAGTCAGACTCTGATCTAATTTTCTGGACTTATCCACGACATGTCTGTGCTTCTGGAAGGGAAGAACCACTTGATCCCATCTCAGCATGTAAGCTGGAAAAGACCAGTTTAGGGATCTCTGCTGTATGCTGTCAATGATGACATGTGCACAGGGAAAGCAGCAACACAACCAGCACAGGCCCCAGCCCTACTAGCAGTTGGCTTTCGACAGCTTGGTGTCAGCCTGAATTTCCTACAATTCATTTTAAAAAGATGCAGATAATGCTAGCACATTAATCACTGTGCAGAGGAGTAACTCCAGAATCAAAAGCACTTGTTGGGAGTGGGGAAGTGTATTCATAAAGTAACACATTTCCCTTTCCACATTTTACTGACTGGGCTGGCATTTCCCAGCATTCTCATGGGAATTCCCACTGCAGTGCTATTGCCTGATCCAATCCCATCCCCACACCAACTGCCTGAGATGTTCAGCATCAAATTCCCCTGTTGCTAGACAATCTTTTGATCTGGGACAACTTCAATGGATGTGACCAGATTAAAAAAAAACAACAAAATTGTCCACTGTCCTGTTTTGGTTAAAGAACTCCCAGTGACCAGAAGGAAATCAATGCTGTGGAAATATGGTATCCCAGGAGAGCTGACCCAGAATGCTGCTGCTGTCAGAAGTGAAAGATAGATAGTTCAGGCAATGGCAGAACTGTCTGTTCCCTGGATTGGAGAGAAAAGTGTCAACTGAGAAACAGGCTAAAAAAACATCTAAACCAGGTGGCTTCATTCTCTCAAGGTCCAGAAATACCAAAGAGAAACAACCTTGCAATGACTCTAATTCATTACAGCACTAGGGAGCCTGCCAAGCAACTCAACCATAAAACAAAAATACAGGCTTCTCTACTCACAGTGTCAGGGCAGAGGGATGAGAGCAATTGGTTTCTTGAATGGAAAACAAGAGAAGAGAACAGGCTTCCAGGTCCAAAACTAAGTGTATAAGAAATGAAAGTAATAAGGTAATGGCACTAGCTACTTAAAAAGGCACTTAGGTCCCCATTTTACAAGTTCATGGTCACTGCTTACATCCTGCCAGGTACAGCTGGAAGCAAAGAGTTTGTCTGATACTGGCACTAGGCAGTGGGGCAGGCATTGGAAGAACCCCATTCCCCTTACTGGTTTACTTTGAGGGAGGAAAAACTGAAGGACAGCATCAGACTTCTGAACAGACAATGGGTAAAAATGGGATGAAAGGAGCAAAAGCTTTCATGGCTAATGTGCAGAATAAACAAGGGTCTGCCAGCTCAGACGAAATGAGGAGCTAGGAAAGCCAAGACTTAAAAACTTATCAGTCACTAGCTGAGCAATGAGAGCTTTGACTCGTGGTAGGAACTTATTCCTATTCTTCCTTTACATTAAATTAAAATGTTTTCAGCCTTGGTGTGTATCTCCAGGGAACAATGGCTGAGAACTGACTGCATGGCAACAAACAGAACTGAGGGAATGCCACAAAACTAACAGAACAGGCACTTGAATCCCTTAGTGAATTCACATCAGCAGTATTTACACCCAATGCATGTTCTCTCCAGCTGAGCACACCAGAGAATGTGACTGCTGGCAGGAATCGGGCAAATGAACAGTGAATAATAAGCCCAAGTGGAGACTATTCACAGGAACTGTATCTTGAATTTGCATTCAGGTCAGAAATGCTGGTGACAGCAGGCTCTGCTCACCCAAGCAGAGACAGGCACAGACTGTGACTTCTCTGTCTGCTTTTTGACTTTCAAAACATTCCCTCACATGGGTACAGACCCCACCTTATTCTGTTCCCTGAAAGTAAAACGTGCAACAGTCTGAGCTGATTCAAGGAAATTATGAGAAGAGCTATCTATAAGAAAAGTGTCTTGTTTTCAAATGGTTTCTACATCTGGTCCAGAGCCATCTTCAACAGCATTTGTGGCCAATAGGAGTGGGTGACAGTGCTTAGGATGGAGCTGCTAAGAAGTCCACAATGCAGATAAGCAAAAAGCACTTTGTATCCAGCCTCTTTAGCTTGCTGCTCTTCTAAAAGGAAGCCAGATTCTTTGAACATGGCATATACTCAATATTGTAATGGAAAACTTCATCAGTTGTGTCTTTACATGATTTTAAAGCCTTGGCAGAAAAGATTTCATAACTTTCAACACCTTCTCAACCCTGCAAAAATTAGAGAATAAAAAAAAGTGCTTTGCAAAGCTCTCTCACTCTCCATTTGGCTTAAGTCTCTGCACTTTCCACCATGGTAAGTGTCTTTGCTACTGTTTTCAGGGACTAGAGAGAATTCCCTCACTTAACTGCACTGTCAGGGGAGATTAATGCAAGGTGGGCATTAGGTGGGAAAAGAGGGAGTTCAGCTTGCCCACCTTTGTTCGAGGTCATTCAGCCACTCCCTCTGGCACCTAATCTTCCCCACCACCAGAATTATTCCCCGACTGTATTTACCCAGAGGTGATACCAAGCCTTTCCTAGAAGCAGCCACAATTTCAAGCTGTTGAGAGAGCTCTCAGCAAGACCTGGCTGCTCCTTCTCTCCCTGCCTTATACTGTGGCTACTGTGACCCCTTCCCAGCCATTCCTGCTGCACAAGGGAGAGCAGCTCTTACTGCTTTGCCTGGGAGCTGCAAGGATTTACTGCAGCTGGGGAAAAGTTTCACTCCTTGAAGGAAGCAGCTGTGATCTTTTCTTTCCACAGAAATAGAGCTAATTCTCAGCTTGCCAAGAGTACTGGGTTTCCTTGTTGTCTCAGAATTTTCAGTAATCTTTCAGGTGACTTTCAGGTGATCAGCATATTTTTGGATTGGACTCTGCTCTATCCTACCGCAACAAAAGGTTCAGGGCTGCATTTATGGAAAAAAACCCCCTCTTGTCATTATTTTTGAAACAAATTCCCTTTCATTTTAAAGGCACATTTGGAACAAAAGTAAATAGCTGTTTCACAGCATTATTTTTACTACAAAACCAGCTGCAGCCCAGAGAAGAACTTTCTGACCTCATTTGGAGGACTGTTACACTTATTTCTTAAGTACAGGAGTTATAGCTACTCTTTACAGCAAATTATTTCATCACAAGGCAATATACTGGAGCCTTGGTTTAATGATCTGTGTGTATGACACTTCCACAGCTGATAATCAAGTAAATCTGTGTGTCTAAACACACACCAACACACCTGGGCAATTGTGGAGCTCTCCATAACTGCCTTTTTCAGGAGCTCCAGCAGCATGAGGTCCCTTAATCTCTAGTGTCTGTCTGGTTCTTTCCTTCATAGATGTATTCCTTGTCATGGTTACCAATACCCCTCTCACTCCTGAACTATTTACCACATGCTTTATTTTGTTTTCCCACTAAGTGCTGGGATCTCTAATGTGATGTCTCAACATTGCAACTCAAAATTGGGAAGGGTTTTGTCATGCAAAAACACGACAAAAAGCAACACAAGAGAACAGATTTTCCCTTCCTGCAAATATCTCATCCATCACTCTGACAAGCATGCTGACAAGAAAGGAGTAAAATGTCACAGACATCCTCTAGCAGATTATGTCTAATTGACCATTTCGCACCTCCATGAGGCAGGGCTGTATCTGAGGGGGTTCCTTTACTCACTGAAAATAATCTGAGTCAAAACCATTCCCATGATGGTGTTTTTCTGTTCTTCCTTTACTCACTGTGCTTCCCTGCTGTGCACACACACACACTCTTCTGGTCACATCCTCACAGCATATAAATAACCACAACTTCCCTGCAAAAGGAGAAAGAATGGGTTGGCTTGGAAGGGACCTTAAATATTATCCAGCTCCAACACCCCTGCCATGGGCAGGGACACCTTCCACTGTCCCAGGTTACTCAGAGCCCCATCCAGGCTGGCCTTGAACACTCCCAGGGGTGGGACATCCACAGCTTCTCTGGGCAATGTGTTCCAGAGCCTCACATCCTCACTCACAGTAAAGAATTCCTTCCTGATATCCAATCTAAACCTGCTCCCTGGAATAAAGGTATTCACAGGTACAGCATATGTGTGCTGAGATGTTTGAGCAAATTGTCTTCATTACTACATAGGATCAATTAATCAATGCATTAATAAATGGTGTAGACATTTCAAACTCCTTTAGGATTTAGGATGGTCAGCAACGAATTATGCCCAAGTAGTACAGAGCAGGATGGGAATGAACAAAATGGACACTTACCAAGGGTCAGAGTTAACCAACATAACCCAGGAACTGGATTTTCCCAGTTATCTGAGTTCCTCAGGTGTGATAGATGTTGCCTCTCTGAGGATCCACAACACCCTGAGAAGGTCATGTGTACACCAAAGCTCACAAATTCACTAATGCACTGCTTTTTACACCCCAGCATGGCTGTCTTCCAATCTTCTTCTCTTACCTCTTAGCTCAGTGACTGGAAAATTTATCTAAAACATGGCAGACTTAGATCCAACTTTCTCCTTTTGCAGGGACTATAAACAAGATCCCAGTTAAATTCCCTAAATTTTAAACCAAAATGTTTTATCTAACCTCCCTGATAAAGTTGTAAAATACTCCCTGAATCACAGAAAACAAAAAGAAAAGAAAAGAAAATTAATTATTACATTTCATGTTGACTGCAAGTTCCATCTGGGAGATGAAGAAGCTAAATTTGAAGACATTTACTATGAGATAAATAAGCCTGAAATCCAAGAATTTGCAGCTAAACTAAGGAGTTAACTACCACATTACTTCTCACTCTGACTTACTTGGCTTCAATCAATATTTTGCTGTTCACTGAAAACCAAAAAATTCAGCAGACTGATGGCTGGGGCACTCCACCAGCCCATACAGCATACAGGCAGTGGTCCTGTCAAGTTAAGGGCAGCAAAATCACGTCTCTCACGTCCTGGATATGAGCTCTTAACTCTGATGTATTCAGTAAAATCTGAAGAGTAGGGAGAAAATAGCTTTGCTCTTCTCTCACCTGTCTAGTAAGAAACAGCTGTTTCAAGGACCTGCTCACAGCAAATTGTTCATCAACATAAATCCCAAGTGAATTCTAGCACCAAGGACAAGGAGCTGGGCAGGACTTGGTCTGCTCAAAGCAGACACTGCAATATCCTGCACTGAATTACCCAGCTCTCTGCAGACATTCCCAAGGCAATTCCATTCCCTCTGCCGCTGGGGCAGCGCTCGCTGCGAGCACGGCGCTCACAGCACACGGCTCAGCCTGGCTCCACATCTGACTCGGCTCCCAGAACGTCTTGTCTTTTTTCCTTCCCCTTCCCTAGCTCACAATCCAGTCTATTCTAAGCCCAAAGGTATTCAAACAATATGAAACTTTTTGGGGATGCTGTTCCGTGCATAATTTAGCTTCTCTTGTCATTTGGATGTCCTACAGGTACCGCACCGATTCCCAGAAATAGAGAGGGATTGGAGGAGTTATATTTGTGCTTGTATTAGTTACCATCTTATCTGAAACACATTAAACACACCAGAGTTTTGAGGAGCAAGCTTCCCTCCAGCCTGGCTGGTGGAATATAGCTCCCTTCTGTGGAGACAGCATGACACAGGCACAGACTGCCTCATTTCCCCAGGAGCCTGGGAAGGTTAGAAGAAGGGAAAACACATTTCCTACCCATCTAACACAATGCAATACAGAGGGAGAGAGATGGATTGCTTTGCTTTAGTCTATCATTACCTTGTCATAAAACACTATTAGCCTAATGCTTCATTCCATGGGAGCCTCTCAGCAGTGTACTCTCTTTTGGGGGACACAAGCAACTGGCTCCAAAATACATTCTGCAGTGGAGGAATCCATGTTGAGGGTTTAAATTATCTGCCTCTCTTTAATCTTAATCCAGAAAGCCATGGAGGATCTGCTCATTATTTATAACTGGGCTGGGGTGAGCTGCTGTGAGCAGGGTAATTGGAAGAGTATTTCAGCCTGTCTGCCACTGATTTGTGTAATGGCTGATGTTAGACACGGCATAATCATGGCACTAAATGGAAAACAGAGAATAAAAATGCATTAAACATATGTTTTTATGTTGTTTTTTATGATCACGTTTTTTATTGCACTTTCAAATTCTGTTGTTCCTACCTTTCTGAGATCAATTTACTTGCCTGGCAGCAGTTTTCTGTATTAAAGCTTGAGAAAGCTGATCTGCTTTCTCTTATTCTCTTGATTATGGAAGCTTTCAGCCAGAGAGCTACTAAATTCTAAAGACTGAGGTCTATGACCTCTTTTTAAAATTGCTGTTACAAAAAAAAAAAAGACCCTTTCATGCAAACTATTGTCCCTTAAAAAATAGTCTTTATTTCCCAGAAAGATGTTATTTTGTGCTTTCCTCTATGAATTTTTCAGCATATACTATTAATTCTTCAATCCATTATTTGTCATATACTATTTTTGATATTTGACAATAATTCCAGTTAAGTGACTTAGTGCTGCCTCTAATCAGGAAAGACAGGGCATGACTTACCATCATGCCCACTATTTCCTCTGCTTTTAAAGGAGAAAGTACTCCCAGACCTCAACCTCATAGCTGGTTTCTATGCCAAGGTGCCTTGCAATTCCTCCAGCAAGCATCAAATACCCATTTGTGTCCCTAAGTCATCTTCCAGCCTTGGGGACTTCTGGGTGGGTCACACATGTGGTTTTTGGGCAGTAATCTGCTTTCCCATCACCCCTCCTCCAGCTTGGTATCACAGGTTCCCTCCAGTTTACACTCTTCCTCCAGCACTCAAATCAACAGGAACAGCACCCAAATGTCACCTCTCAGTCCCTGGATGCCAAACCACAGCCCTGTGACAAACAGCCTGCTTGCCAGGTTATAGCAGGAGCCACCTGCAGACCTGCTAGTGCTCAAAGACTCCAGAATCCCCAGCTCCAGAGCTGTGCTCCAGTTTTAATGGCAGCAAATACGGCCCATTTCCAGCAGTCCCTGTATGTGTTTTTTCAGAAGCTCCTCAAAACCAGCAAACTTCTGTGATATATGCTAATCTTGACAAATATGCTTTTTCCCAATAAATATACACTTTCTCAAAGAATTTCCAGCTTTCAGAATCTGGGGCAATCCCAGACCATGCCAGACAAATTAAGGCAAGACTTAACTGTCAAATTCAAGCTGTCAATCTCCATGTCCCAGCCACAGAACCACCTGCATTCCCAGCCACCTCCAAGGTAAGCTCCCAGGCTGCAATCCTCTTCCCCTCAGCCTCTGAATTTTAAACCTTAGTTCTTCCATCCCCTTAGGAACTATTCATCCTAGAGCCTCAAAGACTTTTCTCAGGCTGAAGCCTAAGTCCATAAGCTCAATTCCAGTCCAGTTCTGCCCTCTGTTCTGGCTTCCACACATATCTGGCAAGGAAGCACTATTCTTTTGCAGAATCTCCTTTGGTACCATAGACAGCACCATTACCAGATTAATAATGTTCTGAGAGGAAAGGATGGGCTGAACATAATAAAAATCTCTTGTAAACTGGCTGGGCTTGATCTAGGGTATTCCACTTTAATACCACCCCTGACAGGTGCTGAGAAGTGTCCTGCAAGAAGCATAACTATGAACTAATAAGTGTTAAATCTGCTGATACACACACAGGAGCGTAACAAATGGAGTGCAGCTGGGCCACCCAGCAGAGTCACACCAGTGTGTGCTGGCTAAAGGCACATATTTTATTCACTGCCCTTTACCATGCTCCTTCTCATGCACTTAAAGACTGCTCAATCCTTTTTAATTTACAGAAAGAAACTCCGGTATTTCCAGAAGGGAATTCAGGCAGTAAACAAAGAAATAGTGTTGGGAAGAAGGGTTCAGCCAAATGCATCAAAAGGACATGGGGACCAGGAGAATGTGGAGAACAACAGAGACTATCATAAATCAGTGAGTTATCACCTTTCTCTCTCAGGAGATGGCATCTGGATATTTTTAACCCCCCAACAATAACTTTCTAAGAACAGAACAAAAAAGTTTTGTGGCTTGCCACAGGGAAAATATCATCCTCTGCACAATCTCTCTGAGAAGAGGTCACTTGCTTCTTTGGAAAGATTACAGAAAAAGGAAGAAATCATAGCAAGGGAGCTCTGTGATACATGAGTACCTAGAAACCCACTGAGAAAGCCTAATCCCCTATAACTGCTGTGCAGAGGCTGAAAGGCAGCCATTTAACCTTTGGACTGCCACTGCTGCACAGCTATAAAAGCATCCATGTGAAACCTTTAAATGGTCGAAGCTACAGGTAGGAAAAGACCTATCCTACTGCCATGAAGTGTGACCCACTCAGTCCCCAGCCAGAGGATTTGTCAATTACAGCTAATAAATATTTACCAATACAAAAACATAGCACATTTCTAAATTTGGAAACGTTACTCTTTCTCAGGTAGACAGTTCTGCATCTGAGCAGGCAAAACAATATACAAATGTATTTTTCTACTGTAGAGATGCTCACTGCTCCTGGCATGGGCTCATATTACTAAAGTAGCTTCTTTTTCACAGCAGAGACATGTTCTAGGAAGGCTGGGATATAATTTTACAGACATAGGCTTGGGCGAATCCTACCTTAGGGATGGTGTTATCTAATGGTAAATATACTGCTCATGCTACAGGGAGGGTGAAATGTTACTTTCCTTCATCTAAAAGACATGTATATGAGGGAAGAGACCTTATAACATTAAAATCAGAGAGATAAGACTTACAGGAATGACAGGCACAAAGGCTCTTAAAAGGCTCCCAGCACAGTCAGGCAAATATAAGCACAGTGCCCTCACAATGACCAAGATTATTGCCCCCCAAAAATGGGTCTCTGGAGGAGCAAATCTGTGAAGGTCACATGGCACAAGCTGTCTCAGACGGGTCATGTTTGGTTACTGTCCCTTTCAGCAAGAATCATAGAATGTCCTGAGCTGGAAGGGGCCCACAAGGTTCATCTGAGCCCAGCTCCCAGCCCTGCACGGGACACCCAAGGATCACACCCTGTGCCTGAATGCACTGTCCAAACTCTCCTTGAGCTCTGTCAGCCTTGGTGCTGTGACCTATTCCCTGGGGAGCTTGTTCCAGTGCCTGACCCCCTTCTGGGGGAAGAACCTTTTCCTGACATACAACCTAAATTACAGTAAACCAGATCTTAGCCATAAATGTTTTTGAACACTTTTCTTTACCAGGACGTGCATTCCCGAGAGGGGGGCTCAATATTTTGTGAGTGCTCCTTCTGTTCCTGGTAAAGCAGCTGAGCCTGGCCAGCTGCCATCCCATCCTCCTGCTCTCTCTTGTCTGCCAACAATATTCTGAGCCATTTGTCATTTAAAAAAAAAAAAAAAAAAAAAAAGTAATTTCTTCTGTCTACCTTCCACAGAGCCTCACTGCCTCTGTCCCATTGTTTAGTACCATGTCCATGTCTGCTCCTCACTGGATATTTCCAAGTTTTTTCCTTGGTTTATGTCCACGCACAGCTCTGTGGGGAGTGCAGAGAGGAGAAGCCACAATCACCCAGGGGCTGCTGATGGATCACAGCCTGGGGAGAGCTGACAAAAGAGCAGTCTGGCTTGCACACCAAACTGCTCAGGCAGCTTGTACGAGAAATCTGCACCCAGAGAAAGGGTCACCCGAGTTCTCACATGTTGAGACAACTTGAGAAAATGTAAAAATAGAGAAGGGGTAGGAGGAAAGATATAGTGAAATACAAAAGCTTTTTTTTCCCTTCTAAAATGAAGTAGAAAAGCATAAAAAAATTTATTGTGAAATTGCTGAACAACTGTGCATCTGATAAATCAGAGATGGGCTCCTGGGTGTGTACAGCATTCACATACACACACATTCCCAATACTATGAGGAGCTTTGCCCACTCTTGGGCAGTGCAAGCCCTCAATGCAAATAGCTTGAGAGCTCTGCTGAATACAGGTGGGATTTAAATATGCTTTAAATTAAACACTTGCCTATATTCCTTGCTGAATCAGGATGAAAATCCTGTGTTTTGGCACAGTCTCAGCTTTACAGATGCAAAAATTATACCAAGGAGAATGAAGTGAGTCTGTAATTTCCAGCAAAATAACAGACTTACAAAGCTGTCAAGGGCCACAAACAAGGAGAGAAAAAAGGCCAAGATTTTATCTGTCCTTGAATCATGGCAGAGCACAAAGGAAGACACAGAGGAAAATCTTTCTTTTCCCCCCTTTTCTCCTCACTTGGCTGAATGAGTGTGTCTGCAGCTCCATTCAAATCGGATTATCTCACTTTCAGAAATGAATTCACCAAGGAAACAGCTGCTTATCATGAGGCTGCAAATGGGATACCCCCCAGACCACCAGCTCCCAGAACCTGGGATGAGCAATTAGAAATGTGTAGGGCTAAAGGAATGTTTGTTCTTTATCACAGAACACAAGTATTGATAAGTTTTCACTATGCCAGTTCCTTGCTGCTTTCTTTCTCACACTGCTCACACCAAGGTGAACTACATAATTTGAAAATTAGGGGAGAGTCCCATTTCTATTATTCCACTAAAAACATGTGAGGTTTTTCTATAAATACCTCTGGTCAAACCTTTTAACATTTCTCTTGAACAAGAGAAGAAAACCATGGGTTTAATTTGAAATGTAAATTGACAATGCCATGATCGAGATTTTCAGTATAGAGTGAAAAATAACCACAAAACCCAAGCAACCAACCAAAAAATAAAAGGAAAAAAACTGATGAACTAGGGCATATTTAATTTGGGTGACTTTTTATATACCTCCACAGCAATGACTAACCATATCAAGCCAAGGGTTCTCGAGGTGTTTTTGTCAACAGGATGGAATTGCATTTCCTTCTGCTGAAGAACAGCACCAAGACTCCACAGCAGGACTCAGTCAGCTTTGAGCATGGGTAAAAACTGTGTATGTCTGCCCCTAATCACACAGATATATCCATTATCCAGTGTTTAATCCTGTTATATATCTGACCACTAGCCCATCCCTTATGTATGCAGCCACTCTTTGCCAAACAGGCACTGCTCTAGAAAGTTATTCACCTTCAAGCCCTTGGTAGTAAACATGCAGAAGCTTATTTAAATATTTAAGTAAATTAGGTTGTCTTGTTTTTCAGAAAAACTACATAAGCCAGAGAGTTTTTTGGTGTGAATAGAAGCTAAATAGACACAAAGAAAGTGCCTGAAACTTTCTTTAGTGCTTATCTTAAGCAAAGCTACATCCCACAAAATCAGGTCATTCCAAGGCTTTCAAGAATATTGGAAATTTTTGCATAAAACCAGATTTCAAATGACACACTATGACTGATTTTGAAGTATAAAGCAGTCACAGAGCACACACTTCAATGGTAGCTCCAAGTGAGCATGACTTGAAGTTGCTCATGAAAGTGGCCTTAAAGAATAACTTCCTCCTGTCATGAGCAGGTCAAAAAGACAATGAAAAAGTGTAGTGAGATGGGGAGAAATGAACCTTAGAATTCCAGAAATGTCTTGGTTCTAGACCTGTAGTTCTGTGTCAGGCTTTGTTCCTGAGTTCTGATACATCAAGGACATGACACGGGGACTGCTTAGGTGAAAGAACCTGTTGTGGAATTTAGTATATTCTGGACCAGCAATGAACCCTTTTCCTCAACCCAACACCTGGTAATCAGATGATTGATTACAGGACTTTCATGCTCCTAAAACAACTGTGTGATTCCTTCTGTCCCAGGCTGACAGGATTAAGGATTAATGAAGTCTGGAGAGGAGATCCCACCGGTGAAATCAAGCAGCTGCCAACTCCCTTCTTCCCAGAATGAGTCAGGATACTTTTTATTCATTTGTTCCACAGAGTCAGACACTGCAACACTGCTCAATACCACCAAGAAAAAGAAGAAAATGAGAAATAAGCAGCAACAAAACTGTCCTGGTTTGAAGGACAGGTGTCTGCCAGTAGAGGCAGAAGTTTCCTCTGAAATAGAGGCTTTAATTC
>JAOTQP010000304.1:7124660-7140163 GCA_026413545.1 Cichladusa arquata | reverse complement strand
AGCTCCATTGGCATGATAATGGGAAAAATTCTTCAAATTGACACAGTAACAGAAAAAACACTCAACCCCCAACAAAAACAAACTGTGGATTTGCAACTTAAATATTGAAGGGAAACATGGGAAAAGATAGAGGGAGCAGCAAACTTCAAGTGTTGAGTATTGTTGCTTGTCTCCCTGCACAGGGGTGTTACCAAACCATCCAAAATGCTCAGTGGTTTACCCCAGCCCCATCCTTGCTGAGCTCATGGCTGGATGCTCTCAGGTTTTGGTCCCCCACCAAGGAGGAAGCATCCTGCCTCAGCATCCATGGCTTTTGGGGGGGCAGCTACCTTCCTGCCTTCTGAAGGGAAACAAAATTAGGACCAGACTAATTCCTGTTGCTGCTGTACAGCTCAGGAAGCTGAAGTATTTATCAGCTGGAGCAAGCCAGCTACTTTGCCAGTCTCAATAGCCTGTCAGATGAGTGCTGCCACTCCCAGCAGTGCAGGGAGCTGCAGGAGGGTCACTGAGCTCCCTGCTCACCCAGCCCCTGCCTTGTGGGACTGAGAGAACTGCAAAGAGAGCCCAGAGGACACCCGAGCAACCCTCTGCAGTGGGCTGCTGTCTCCAGACACACATGGCTGCCTTCTTCCCAGAGCACAGGGTTAATGAAGAGACGCTGAAGGATCTGAATGTGAGTTGGGAAGGGAGAGATTGATTTTGCAAACTGTTGAAGTGAACTCTGGATTAAATGTGAGCCTAGAGATAAGTAAAGTAGACCTCAAAGCTGTAACACCCTACTGCTCCTCTCAGTCTTCAATTTCTCTTTCTCTTCTGCTCTGCAGCAGATTGATAGGAATTACTCAATAATCACCACGTCCCCTGGGCTTCAGCCTTCAGCTGACAGGGAAGACCTTATCTCTGTCCTGGGAGTAAATTTTCCTGGGTTCTCCTTTTTCTGGTTTTTCAACTATTTGCTCCAAATTTTAAGAAGAGAATATCAGACCTTTCAGACCTCCTAATCTTAGTATAAAATCTTCTCTAATTTCATAATAATCAGGGGGAAATGTAGTAATCAATAATCATATTCAATAAACCTTACATGTGTATAAGATTCTGCATTTGATTTTATATGTCACTGAGCTTTTTTATGCTTCTGTTTTCAAACTGTTCTGAGAAGTTATAGTTTTCTCTTTTTCTGCTTTTTTTTTCTTTAGTTAGATCTCAGCCACTTCAGCACAGGGTCCCTAAAGCAGTCCCCAAACCACAGTAGTGCCCAAAGATAGATGTAATGATATATACATATATACACACACAGCCATACAGACACTTCAAACTAGAGTTATGATTAAATCTCTCATATTCTGGGAAGAGATGAGGAGTATTATTAAACTCAGAGGCAATAAATAATTGGTAAAACATAAATATATACCCTAAATAAACCAGGTTCTATTAGCTACACTCTGCCATTCCCTTTGAAAGAACTGCCCCTCAGAAAAACAAGAAAAGGGCATTTCAGGCTCCAACTCCTACTTCAGCTTAAAACAAGTCCTTAGCAATAGAAAATGAAAGAAATTATTTTAATAGATAATGAGTTTCAAGGTGAGCACCTTACCCCTGGCACTTTTCAATTAAGAGTGCAGGACTTGCATGTCTTGAGAATACTATTACTGGCAGTGCTGTTCTAATATATTTTTAGAGGATTGCCCTCAGGGCTCCAGTTTCTTCAATCCACATCCTCCTCTCTTCCTTCCGAGGTTCCTGCTGAGTTTCTGACAGCCCATAATATTTCAACCCCTCTCATCTCTTCCACCTTCTTCCCGACTGAAACTGAGCAAACATTTTTTTAACCTACTTTATTGTTTTTCTCCCAGCTGAAGGCCCCGCGTGTGAATAGGCTCTTTGAACATCATCAGGAAGGGTGGTGCTGGTGGACGGGGATCAGCAGACTGGCCTGAAGAGTTCTGTCAGTGCTGTCTGCATACAGATTGCTCTGCTCAAGCCTCAGGTGTGCTCAGGGTGGAAAACCAGCAGAAACCTGTGTGTGAACAAACACCAGCCCTCCTCCCCCTCCTGTACAAACACCAAATACAAAGTCTGGGATTGCTAAAAGGTGATTTTGGGGAACTTTGGTCTTGCTGCTGCTTGCAACAAACAGCTTGAAGCCCAAATCAGATATGGACCAGCACAGGGCACAAGGTTGTCAGTCCTTACCTGTTTCACACATTCAAAATAAAGCCACTGCAGTGTTCAGAGGAGAAGAGTTCCTGTTCACCATCCCATACGGATTCACACTGCTTTTCATTCCTTTACCTTTTCTCACAATAGATACAAACAAAACAAAAGCTTCTCTAATTAAATTCAACATCTTGTCACAAGGATGAGGAGTTCCAGGTTGCAGACATTTCTGCACCCACTGACAGCTGTGCTATGAGGATTATTATTAATAACTGCTACAAGTGTGCTTGAAGTGGCATATGAGCACTGAGCAGGCAGCCCAAAGACATCATTTATTTCTTGGCTCATGTTAGATTTATTGTATTGAGGGTTGCTTTGTAATTAATCTAAAGCTCTTGAGAACTCTACCACCTTTCTAATGTGGGGAGAATGTGGCTCCTGTGAACTAGGTGTGAAGGTTATGAAGTGTGTAATGAGAGCCAGTGTTTACAAAGCACAGCAATGAGTCCCCTCTTCACCACATGCCTAGCACAATGGGGAGTTTACAAATCCCTGGATCTTTGTAAAAGGACATAAGACCCAGTTGTTATTGCATATGTCACCAACCATTGTTGGAAGGAGCCAGTGATGGGTCTGGACAGATAAATCACTCAGATGAAATCAAGGAAAAATAGCACCTTCCCAGCTTCCAGTAACACAGAGCAGCCCTGCTTCACCAAAACCACCAAAACCATTTCTCCAGATCTGATTGAAAAAAGATGAAGACAAAATCTCAAATTTGCTGAAAAGAAAAGGAGAGAAACCTTTAAAGAGGGGATTGTCAGGACTGTGCTCTGATCCTCTCTTTTGATATAAGTGGACTGAGAGATTTACATCAGGGGTTACAGAATCTCAGAGTCCATCAAACACCTCAGCTCTTGCCCAGAATCCATCTGCATGGGTTGCTGCAGAGGGATGGTTTAGTTTCACATCTTTCCCACATCTCAACAGTTTGGTTTACTGAAAGATTGGCTATGTGAATGTCTGGGGTTTAGGTAAAGTTCCTTCATCGTCCAGGCCACCACAGGGAGGAGAATCTCAAGACAAAGACAGTAGGAGTGAAGACATCCTCTTCAATGTGAGGAGGAAATGAAGGGAGGATCCAGGCTCACCAACTTTTAGGATGTGTGAGCATCATTTTCCATTATTCTAGCTCCTCCTTCTCGTAATCTAGAGGCTACTTATTTATACACACACCTAAGGCTCAGTGTGCAACCAATGAAAAAAACACCTTCAGGTTGACCAAGATCAGTAAAGCCTTCTCAGGTGTCTTAAGTTTACAGGTCAGTATCTAGAAAGATCATCATTGTATTTATGTGTGGCTTGTTAGAATGCCCAGGTAAAAAGGTACACAATTCCATAAGTTCATGTTTGTTTTTGCACACTCTAGCCTTTCACACAGATAGTGCAAACTCAAGCAAGTTTACACCATGAGCTACTAGATTATAAATATGATTTTTGTTTGTGAGACTGTAACTGCAAAGTGATTTCTGCTGCATTGGATTATTCAAAATCATTCTGAGGAAAGGCAGAATTTCACAGATCATCATTTCTAATTCCTGTCTCTTCTAAAAGGGAACAATTATAAGAAAAATCATTGAGATATTTTTGGTACATAAACCAGCTAAAAGCAGTTTCCTCACATGATTAGGATAGCAGTAGCCCCTAGTCATGTCCAGAGGTAACCTGGTGACACAGACAGGAGGGAGACAGCCAAAAATGAGAATCTCTAGTAGCTCACAGAATGCATGGGATCTGTGCATCCCTGCATTTGCAAATTAGCTGCCTCAGAATTTCAAAGGGAGCGCGAAAGATTCAAATGACAAGTATGCTCCCATCTGGTGAAAAATTCTCTTTCAAAGGAGAGGCGAGTCATGCTGTACTGACCAAAGTGCCTTGCCAGTAAGACTTTGAAATAACAACACACAATTTTCTCCAGCTGAGAAGAAAACTGTTTGGGAAAATCTTCCAGTCACAGATTTGAAAACCTCTGCAGGCTCACTCAGTGCAAAACCCCCAGAATTAAGGAAAAAGCAACCCACGTGACCCCAAAAAAAATCACACTCACCTATTAGCACAATCCATATGTAATAGAACTACCAGCTTGCACAGAGTAACTAATAAACAGCAGGCTTCTCTTTTCTCAAATCCATCCAGATCTTTTTCACAGAGTAATATAAAAATAATTTCTCCTAGGAATAAATTGAATAAACTTTTTTCTAATTTTTTTTTTGTCTTGGCTCCACAAAAAATAGTTCACGTCAAGAAAGTCAAGTTTGTTCAAGCATATGGAAACAAATTTTTATGAATTTTAAGCAAACTTATCAAATAAAAGTGACAGGATGTGATATATATTTTTTCATTATTTATTACAAGCTAATCAAAAGGTGTACCTTTAATGTCTACATGTATATCTGTAATGTCTATATTTGAGTCCAGATTATATCCAATGTAGATAATTTCCATCAATAAGGTTTTTTAATGTCAGAAACATTCATTATATGCTGGCTCTGATAATCTGTTGGGAAATTACTCCTTCTAAGCTAATTAATGGAAAAGCTTAACATGGTAATATAATTGAAGCAGTGCATATGAAATAAATGGTCTGATCAACACCAATCCCTGTTCAATAACCCATTAATACATCATCATACAAGCACTACCTGCAACTGGCATCATTCTGCAGGAGGAAGAATAGGACAAAAATACTGGCAAAATCATCCCAACTCTTTTAATGACATGAGCAGCAGTGATTCTTCTGGGTAAGTCCAAATGACATCATCAGCCAGTTATGAGCTTCCTTCTTCTAGCCATCCACATTTCCACCACCATAATTGCATTAGAGATTTTAGATATACAAGGTCAGTGTTGGGGAACCAGAGAGGTCAGAGATGTAAGTTTTATTTCTCTTGCAGAAAGATCAAAAAGTTCTGGTTTTAACTGAGAAGCTCAACTTATTACTTACATGCCTTACCTGCCTCTCCAACAAAAAATGAACAAACAGATTTAGAATAAAATACAATACCTCATTACACATAGCACACTTCCTCTTTTAATTTTACCCCAAAATATATGAGCAGGAGATGCTAACACACTTTAACTTTAAGGGCAGGAAGAGCTGTGGCAACCACCTTACCAGATCTGCTTGTGAGTATGTAGAATGCTCCCCCAGCAATTCCTATACCAAAAGGAATAAAATGTGGCTGAACTAAAAGCACTTCTCTTAGAAAGCAAATTCTTATTTAAAGACTGTGAGTAGTGATCAACAAATCACTTTCCTCAATAAATTACTGTAGCAGTTAATTAAAATGTGTCCCTTATGTTCAGTCTTCTTTGGCATTCAACATGCAGAGAGCAGACTTTGTTTTATCTTGTGTTACATCCAGGCAAAGTTTGTAAGGTCTGGCAGCAATTTTTCTCTACAAAAATGGATAGAGATTGGAGGCACCTTTCTGGTGCACTGCCCAATGCTTCTACACCATTAAAAAAGGGCACAAACATTGCTTCTACTCTGAATTCTGCTAGTGGCTGGTGCCTGGAAGGTTTTTGTGCTGCAGCTACCACGTGTCACAACTTGTGCCAACTCTTCTTCAATCACAACCACCACCTGCCCTGGCTGGGGTGCTCTAGTGCAGGAGTCCCAGCACATGCTGCCTTCACACCTTCATTCTGTGGTGTAAAGAGATCTTTCTGTAATAAATACAAAAGCTCTCTAATTTTCTTCAGTTTTCTCTCTACACTGCACACGTACTTGATGAAAGGTGCCTTGTTATTGTCTACTTGCTACTCAGAACAGACTGAACTCTGTAAACTCTCCCGAAAGGATAAAGATTTCTAAAGATCTGTGGAAAGCAGGACAAAAGAATATTTTGTTTTCCAACAGCCCAGCTTCTCCTGTGGATTCCTTTTTCCTCCTCCCTGGCCTCAGGTTACATAGACTCCCTCTCCCACTGCACAAAGGGGAAAAGTTGACTCTGCCACTTCCACCTGTGTGCAAGGGCAGGAGGAATTAATGCATTAACTGCAGGAATGCCCCAGCCCACGTGTGGAGCCTTCCTGAGCAGAGGTGGGCAGGGATGGGTGGCTCATCCCTGTCCTGCTCTCCCAGCTGTTCTCCCTGCCCCAGCTGAGGCAGGGAGGGCAGCCCAGTGTCCCGGGCAACTCCAGGCTCTGCTGTATCTCAAACCTGCCCTGAAACCTCGTGCTGATCCTCTGATGCCAATGGACCAGAGCTGTGTGTGTTGGGGTGAACCACATTAGAGCTAGTTAGTACAGGGAATTTCTATATTTGTAACATAACAGTGGCAACTTGAGTGCTCCAAGGTCCCTGGACTCACACATCTATCTTATGGAATTACTTGTCATCGAGGTGTCAAAGCCAGGAGCATCAGGATGACAGTTTGTTAAAATGGGCAAGCTAAAAGATTCCGCTAAGTTAACACTTGAATAACTTATGAACCACTCATTTTAATATTTGATTTAAGTTTTAGGGAGTTGATTGCGTGTGGAAGTGCAGGGCCTGACAATAACAAAGGAGTCATTCACAGGGCAAAAGCCTTTTGCTTCAAACCAAACTTGCTGAATCATGGCAGGCTGTCTCTTGTTCTGAAACTGTTTCTCCTACAACTGGTTTGAACACAACTGGTCCTGGGCATCTCCTACACAGGAACAGCCGGAATATGTGACAGCTCTGGGATCCAGATGTGCTTTTGGTTTGTACCATCGTTTGGTTTGCAGATGTAACATCAGCTACAACAAAAAAAGGAGGTTCATCCACTACTCTCAGCCCCCAGCTTCTTGCCATCATCTCTCCAGCAGCTGTTGCTGAATTGGAGGACCTCAATTTTCCTGGCAGAGCTGTTTGGGAAAGCCCTTCTTGTTTCGATCAGAAGAGATGGCTGGGTTAGCCAAATGGAACAGGTCTGACCTGTCTGTGGGGCTGGGAGAGGGTGGCTGAGATATGTCACACCATGCAGGACCCTCAGCACACACCATGCTTGGATGGCTTTACCAGTGCTTGGGCCCTTCTTTCCCATCAGACACTGTGCAGGCAGCCACTAAAACACAACTGTGCCATAAACAGGCAAGAATTAAGTGAAACTATCCACACAGCTCTTCTTAACAACACGCACTCCCTGAGATTCCAAGAGTTTATAAAATTCCACCAGAGTTAGGAATACCAGAAGGCATTTTAAGAGGCAAACCCAGGATGACTCACATTAAGAAAAAAAGGGATGCAGCATCAATCTCTCCCCTGTCATTTATGTCCTTGCAGCGAGGCTTGATCCAGCTCAAGCTTTAGTTGGGTGATGATTAACACTTACTTTTGGGTTCCCATGGAGAAGTCATCCTTTTTCCACTTCTTCCCAAATTGGCTTTGCTGCTCTCTCCTCTCATCATGACCTCAGTCTCTGTCAGGCTGTTGGTTGAGTGTTCCTGACCTGCCCTCTACTCCCCAGGCTTCTCCCCCAGCCACCAAAAGCTGTTCATTGTGGAAAAGCAATCTCCTCCTTTCTGAGACCCCAGTGAGCCAAAACTGCAACTTTCTGCAAAACTGCAGAAGCTGAAGGAGGTAAACAGGCAAATATTTTCTCTGCTGTCTGGTCACCTCCTTTTCAAAGGGATGTGACTCAGTGCAACTACAGTGCAGGGAAGTCAAAAAGTCACTACCCATCATATGTACAAGAGGTACAAACCACATCCAAGCTCTTAATATTCCCAGTGAGCAACTCTAGACACTTGTGCATTGGTTCATGGCAGCATGGACAGGAACTAAAATGTATTTAGGAAGCTCCTATTAGAAACACAGTATTTTCATCTAAAGGCCTCAGGCTCTGTTATGAATTTTTAAATATATTAGCAAATAAGACCATCTTTGCTATCTAGAGAGAAGCAGAAGGAAACAGGGATCAGAACAGTGTGTAGATAAGAACACAACTAAAGACAGAACAAGTGAAATTATGATACAAAAAAGCTGGGACAGCTGGGACTAGGATATAGAGATACAGAGAGAATGCCATTGTCTTCAACTTCCAGGTCTCAAAAATGCCTGAGAATAAAAACTCCATTAGTCAAAAATATCATTGTAAACTTCTTGAAGTACTCACCTCTGCTTATTCCTGCCTTTCATAGTTTAAAACACTCTGTATATGAAAATCTGTCATCCCATATTTCATTTTATGGTACAACATAATGAATCAAAATGAAATATTTCAGAGCAAAAAAGGAAGAAATCACAGAAATGAGAAAGCTGTAGTTAGGTCAGTTAACATTCCAAATAATTGGTTTGAAACATTCTTTGAAAGCAGCCAGCTCCTGATAGTTGGGTTTTTTTAAACACAACAGGATTTTTCCAATAAAAAAAGTACTCTGTTTATTATTTTTTGACTGCTTGACTTCAAGTAAAGCTTATTTTAAGCAGATTATATTGCAATTAGATCTAACACCTTTTGGAAAGCATCGATAATGACCTACACCACTGAAATCTGAGGGAGAGAGATTTGCCTTAGACCAGTGAATTAATATGTTTCAGTAAGTCCATTCCATTGTGAGGAAGTGGCTGATATTTCCTGCAATCAGACCCTGCATGACCCTTAGTAAATAGAATGCAAGTAAAAGATTTGCCATTGCAGTGAAGGTTTCTGAGCAGCATTTTTCACTGTCATGATGCAAATCCAGTGTCAAGCCAAACATTCCAGGATGGGGGCAGTTATGGGACTCTCATTTGATCATGTGGCTGCAGGTACTCCACTTGAACAGCACATCAGGATGTCTGAGATCAGCACAAGAAGGATGTCTGAGATCCAACAGTGTACTATCAAAAATCTGTAGGCAAGCTGGCCAACAGCACAGCCCCACTTCCCATTGGCTGTACATTCCTGGTTGGGGTCTTCCTGGAACTGATCAAGCACAGGGCAGGCTGTTTTTTTGTTTCCCTAACATGTATTTCACCCCAAACACGCCATGTACAGCATAAGATGACAACCTCCTTGAAGATATTGTTTTGCACAGAAGAATTTGTGACTCATCAAGAAGAAAGGTGAGTTCTGCTGAATATATAATGCCAATTTTGACAGGAAATCTATGTTTCCTCTGAGAGGCAGAGTATCAAATTATCCAAGACAGCACAGTTCCAGAAAACTGCAGCTCAGCAGTTAACTTATGCAAGTGATGAACTTGGCTTAAGTGACCCAAAAATTCCACCTCCTGAGAAACCTCACATGTGTAATAAAAGCAGAGTGATTATGTACATCACTGGTGCAGGGCTGGGCTGGGGCAGATCCACCTGGACCAGGTGTTGGATCTGCTCTGGACATGCAGTCAAATGGCACATCAAAAGAAGCTATTGCCAGTGCCCATGCACCCCCTGACCACTATTCTTGAATGTCAGCAATCAGCAAGGGTGGTGATGCTGTGGCTTTGCCTCCACCTTCACAATACAGCTGAAAAACCTCAAATGATGGGGAATTTTCACAGATCCTTGTCTGTGTAACCACTGCAAAGGAAGGATGCTGGCAGCTCAGTGCTGGTATCCAGCTGGTACATTACCTCAGACCCCACAGGCGGCTTCAGGAATTCTGCAGCTACACAAGTGACAGCCTTTCCCTTCCAGCCTGCAGTCTCTGAACACACTAACTTACCTTTTTTTAAGTATTAATGAAGTGCTCTGCTCACCTAATGAGAGCAAGTTTTCTCTACTAGAGTGAGCTGGGGCCTTGGCAAGCCAATTAGTGCAAGATTTTGCAACTGCTACCAGTGCTATTTAGTGCTGTTCCAGAAAGTGCTCACTGACTGAGAGCTTTCTGGTGAGCTGGCAGAAACCAAATTGCCAAAAATAATTTCCCCCCAAGGGCAAAAGCCACTTTGATACATTTTCTGTTTTGAAAAGTATTTCAGAACTGCCACTGATTCTTAATGTGTTGGGCTGTTATTAAAGAACCAGCCTCAGATTTCAGCTTGACATTCCTTGTTTAGAAATCAATTGCCTTTAAATGCACAAAAGTGTATTATTTAAGTGAATAACAATGCAACACAACACAAGTACTTTCATGCAGTATATATTAACCTCAAGGTATTTTAAAACTCTGAAACAGCAAGATACAAGGGACATTTATAAGAATTGCAGGATTGTTAGGAATCCAGAAAGAGGAAAAATAAGAGAAGAAATAAAATATTAAGTTTTAGGAAAGCTCACAGAAGATGTGATTGATTTAATGCAGAAGAAATTGTCCCAGCTTTCAGCCACTAGCATGAATACACAAGCACAGACCAGGGAAGCAAACCCAAGGGGACTGTGTGCATCCTTAGGGAGCAGTGTCCCACCACAGTGTGTCCCCACCTCTAAGCCCTGCTGGATGCCATGCCCTGAGGCTCCCATGCCAGTGAAGCCAGAGACTGGTGTGTTCCCTGTGCATTTCATCCCCAGCTCTCCTCTTCCCAGAGGAAGGTCTCTGGCTGCTGTGGCTGCAGCTGACCTGGGCTGTCACTCAGCCTGTGCTCATGGGACCCCTGAGGAAGGCTCTTCACACAGTGGTTCTCCCCTGCTACAATAATCCCCAAGTTCTAATTTTCCTCATGCCACGGCTGCTCCAGAGCAGTGAGTTATGATGTTTGGAGGCTGAGGAAGGAAAGGATCAGTCAATCCAGCAGGCTCCAGTCTCCCCCTGGGATGTAGGAGCACTTCAGACCATTCAGGAGACTGGAAAAGTTGCTCAGTTCATGCCCAAGCATACTTGAATGTGGCACTGATCAGTAATTTACAGTCACCCAGGCCCAGCCCCACCCTGTTGGCACTGTGAAGGTGTTTCTGTTTCTTGAACACCTCTCCAAGTGTTTGTGATCCACACTATGATATATCTATGACTGGAGGGCAATTAAGATACCAGCTAACCCCAGCACCCCTGAAAGCTTAATCATTAAATACATAGTATGCTCTTACTTTTTATTACTTCATGTGTTTTGTGCAGCTCAGCTGCACAAAGGGTAAAACCCTAACAAAATTTGGCTTATGTTTTCCAGCTAACAAACACCTGCCTGAACTTCATGTACATAGCCTAGAACAAAGCAGTCACTACATTGTATTTATTTATGGAAGATTTTCCCAGGTGCCAGAGAATTCCCTCTCCTTCCTCTGAGTTTTTCACTGTGTAACTCTTTGAATAATCTTTTATGCACTGAGAGTACTGAAATATTAGGCTCTGACAGAAAGAAGGAAAAAAATCAAATTTAGAACCACCTCTTTTTAATTATCCATGTCTATGGCTGTTTCTCAGAGTTTTCCATAGAGAAAGAACTGAGTTCTTGGGTGAGGTGGGAAGCAACCAGAAGTGTCAGCAAAAAACCCCACACTTTCTCCTAGCTGCCACTTCAGTCTAATTCTGTGCTAGAAAATCAGACATTTATCAGTATTATCAGTTAGCAAAAGAAACCAAGTAGATTATCAGTTAATGCCATGGGATTGCTAGGGATTACCTCCCTATGCCAACATGGGAAAGGTCTCCCAATTCCAAAATGCTTACATACCCAAGCACATGGAAATATTTAGGAATAATGAAACCTTAGAGATTTCCTGGCTTTAGAACATCATCTACAAGTGAGGTATTGTATTCTTTTCAATAAAAAGAAGAAGACTCAATCCCAGCTATGCCCTATTCACCAATCAGGCGATAGATTCATCCTTTTCACTCATTCTCTCCTGCAGCCTTCCTTTACATCCTGTTCAGTCTTACATGTATTTAAATAAAAGTCTTTGAATGCTATTGGTGGGCTTTTTTGCCCAAAGGCTAGCATCCCCTTTGAGTGTACTGCATGCCTATGTATAAAACACAGAGGCAGTATCAAAAACTGAAATAAAATAACATGATTACAAACCATGTGCCAGCTAATACTGAGCAGTCCACCCTTTGCTCTACTTTTCATTAACAATTTGTACTCTGCCATATTAGACAAAAAAAAAAAAAAAAAAAAAGGAGTTGGAGAAGGATAAAAACAAACAAACACCAAAAAAACAAAACCAAAACATCCTAGAAAACCTCACTTGAAGTTGGTGCCTAATATAAACTCCATAATCTGGAACTACTTGGCAGGTCATCCTGCCAGAATGTCCTTCCCTGAGTGGAAACCTGGAAAAGGGACTTGCTGTTGATCCACACATCAAAGAACAGAGCAGGGTGAAGCTGCTGTGAGGCACAGTGGAAGTTTTTCTGAAGATCAGAGGGCAGCTGAGATGGAAGCACTGAGAGGAGTCTGCAGTCACACAGCCTGCCTGCCAGGCAAGAGCCTGTCAATAAACCAATACCCTGCCTGAAAAAACCAAAGAAACCAGTTCCCTCCCTGCTCTCCATCCCCACGCCTGGTTTGCAGGTACTTTGTATTCCCTGAATTGCCTCTCTGCTTGAGCTGCTGAGGCACAGAGTTAACAAAACTCAAACATGAGCTCATGCAGCTCTGTCTCTGGGAAGGGAAGGAGGGAGGAAGCGGAATGCAGAACACACAGATAATGCTGTTGCCTTACCATGGGCCTTTCTCAAAGCTATTGATTTTCTGTCACAGCTTTTTACTGAAATCACAGCATGGCCTTCTGGCTGGCTGAGATGCATTTTTGTGTACACATGCTCCCTGATGTCTCTATATTATCACATTATCCTCACATGCCAATTCTCAGCATCCCTGTCATCACTAGAAGCTGACACACAGGTTTCCTTTATGAAAACATAAAGCTGCAATGAATTCCAGTCTAGCTTAAACTAAACCCATTGCTGCTGATTCTTATTCATAGTGCCTTATTCCCAACATCAAAATTCTCCCTCTCCTCGTTTGTCTCTCTTTGAGGGAAAGTGCTGTTTACTGAGAAGCTGTGCTAAAGCTCTAATTAACACATGTTGCACTGAGCAAAAAGCACACCAGCAAACAGGCCTGTTTTAAGCCTATTTTAAAATCATATTGCATTCAAGACATGCTCCCTCTGTTGTGTAGGCCCACACAGTCACTTAGGGCTCACTGGATGCTTCAACTGCTGGCTGTTCCCAAGTTTTCCCTCCCTTCTGTCTTATTCTCTGTCCATGGAGACAACAAAAGAGCTACTTCCACAATCAAGAGAGGCTCCTTGCTGAGTCAAAAGAATGAGCCCTAGTTAGAGGAAAATACTCTCAGACACAGGTGTGCAAGCAACATCATAATTACAGTCAGAATAGATGGCCTGCAAATTGCCTGGCATTTGTAATTAGCAGTGCTCCCTAATGAAGACCACTCTGTGTGCCATTACCACCTAATAATGCTTCATAGCTGCATGAACAAAGCTTTATTTCACTGAGAAAATGAGGATCAAATATTCACAGAAGTAATCTACCCTAGAGTGCAGGATCCTCGAGTCAGGAATGAAATTGTGGGTTATTTAAATATCAATCAAAATGAATTTGTGCTTAAACACTAGTTTACCACTGAGATATAAGCCAAGTTAATGGGAGCTGCATCATGGAAATCTTTTCTGGAACTTAGATGCATCTGCAGGTCCTGAGGGAACTGGCAGAGGACATGGCTAAGCTACAATCCATCATATTTGAGAAGTCATGGCAGTTCAGTGAAGTTCCCACTGACTGGAAACGGGGAAATACAACCCCCATTTTTTAAAAGGGGAGAAAGGAAAACCTGGAGAACTACAGATTGGTCAGTCTCACCTTGGTGCCCAAAAAGATCCTGCTAAGGCACATAGGGATGTAACTGGTGTCAGCCACCATGGCTTCACTGAGGGCTAATTTGATGGCAAACTGTGACAGTTATAGTGTTAGTGGATAAGGGAAAAACAACTGATGGCATCTACTTGGGCTTGTGCAGAGCATTTGACACTGTCTGGTTTGAGGTCTTTGTGTCTAAGCCAGAGATACATTGCTGAGAAAAAAGGAATAAACTCAGAAGATTTGGTGAGCAGAGAATAGTTTCACTCAAAGTGACCTTGCAGCTGGAAATGCTAAGAATATCAGTGTGGGAAAAACTAGTATTTGCTAGGGTGAACTAAGCCTGAGAGATCCTGTGTCCCCATGTGCCTGTGTCTCCATGTCCCTCTGCCTCCTGGTGTTGCTGGTGAGGCAATGAAATAAATCTGCTCTTTGTATTGGTAATCTTTGGTGCTTGCCCTGGCTGCCTTAATGTGTCAAGTCACACTCGTGGATTTGAAGTGTGGATAAGGAATTGGCTGGATGGTCACACTCAAAGAGCTGTGGTCAATGACTCAAAGTGATAAATCCATTCCTCAGGGTTTGGAACTGGGACCAGGACTGATATGTTTGTTGGTGACACTGACAGTGGGATCAGTCCACCCTCAGATGAAGGTTTGCTGATGACCAAAGCTGTGTGCTGTGCTGTGGTGGGCACACTAGAGGGGAGAGATGACATTCAGAGGGACCTGGATAGGCTTCAGAACTGGGTCCGTGTGAAACTCATGAAGACTGCTTATTCCTGAAGACAGGAAAGTTCTTCAGCAAGTTCCTCCTCTCCCTAACTCAGCTTGGACTCGATCTGAAGCTTCACTGATTCTATGATCTCTGGCAGAGAGGACAAGAGGTCCAGTTGCAGCAGCTAGTACAGGTTTCATCCCAGAGTTTAAAAGTCACTTGGCAGAAAGTGTAAAGCACTTTTAGATTCTGCTGGTGCCAGAGAATCACCATTAATGCTGGTATTTAATATATCCAGGGTTAATAGAATTGAGGAAATTCCAGTGAAAGGATGTTAGTTATTTGCTCGTTTCCAATTCAAATGTTATTCCGATGAGGTCAGGGCCTAATTGTACAAGGACACCAGGACCTACAGAATAATGATAAAAACATGCCCCCATTTCTTAAGAAAGAATGATAGTAACAATTAGCATTTGCATCACACTTAGTGTCAAAGTACCCGGGGCACTTTCCAAAGCACATCTCTGCCCCACAGTGGTTATTCAGCAATCCTGGGAGTCAGCAGCACTCCTGCATCCTGCACCTGCCCTTCCTCCTCCACAGCAGCACCCCTGCATCCTGCACCTGCCCATTCTGGGGGTCAGCAGCACCCCTGCATCCTGCACCTGCCCATTCTGGGGGTCAGCAGCACCCCTGCACCCTGCACCCACCCTTCCTCCTCCACAGCAGCACCCCTGCACTCTGCACCTGCCCGTTCTAGGGGTCAGCAGCACCCCTGCACTCTGCACCTGCACATTCTGGGGGTCAGCAGCACCCCTGCACTCTGCACCTGCACATTCTGGGGGTCAGCAGCACCCCTGCACTCTGCACCTGCACATTCTGGGGGTCAGCAGCACCCCTGCACTCTGCACCTGCACA
>JAOTQP010000304.1:7108617-7124633 GCA_026413545.1 Cichladusa arquata | reverse complement strand
CCTGCACCTGCCCATTCTGGGGGTCAGCAGCACCCCTGCATTCTGCACCTGCCCTTCCTCCTCCTCCACAGCAGCACCCCTGCATCCTGCACCTGCCCATTCTGGGGGTCAGCAGCACCCCTGCATTCTGCACCTGCCCTTCCTCCTCCTCCACAGCAGCACTGGCAGAGCTGGGCTGATCACATGGAGTGCTCAGGGTGCAGCATTAATGGGGCAAGCAAATCCAGCAGGCTCTGAAAGCTCCTGGGGCTACCTGGCTTTCTTCAGCCCTCCTGCAGGACTGACTGCCTGCTCCCTGTCCCTTTGGCAGTACTCAAATACCCCACTGGAGCAACTCCAGTCAGCCAGGGCTACACAATGCCCTAGACATAATCAGCTTTGCACAGCTCATTGTGAGAGAAGACAAAATATGACACAGATGGAGGAGAGAAAACCTGGCTTATCCATACTGATTTTGGTGGTTTTCTGACAATTCATGCCAATCCAAATCTTACCCAAAACAGTTTTAAATAGTAGTACAAAGTTAAAAGGAAAATGCAGTGTCTGGCCATACCAAGGGATTAGTTTTGTCAGGACAAAACCTCCTATAGATGACTTGGCAAAAACACTGTAAATAAAGGCAACACTGAGTCTGCCAATTCCCAGCTTGTCGAGCTCCTCCACAACCAGCAAACCACAGAAGCAATTACAGACAGTTAAAATGCAAAGAGCAGGAGGCCATTTCCTAAAAGGCACAATTACTGTGCCCCTAGAGGCTGGGTTCAAGTCTACACCCTGAATTAATTTCCATTCATTTCCATCTGAAATTCGTTTGGCTTTCCCAAGATGTAAGTTTGAGATGTTTCCAATTTATCTGAGACTTCATCATGAAGGAACTTGCAGTACACACTTCAGTGACATGTTTAAGTCCCTCATTCCCATGACATTTGGCAATAGTCAGCTTTCTATGAGACAGGCCTCTAAACAGCCCAAAATAAAGATCTTGTTTTGAGCATCTTAATTTAGAGTATTCAGTATCACTGAGAATTCCTTTGTCTCAAAAAATGAACTCTTTATTTGCAGGGACAAATGTTGAAATCTGACATATCTGTTGGCTGCAGGGCCTAAAGATGCTCTTATGAACATCTAGTCTTGTTTGCTGAATAAAAATGATATGAATTTCACCACAACTGCATGCATTCCCCAGAACATTTCTTGTTTTTCTGAATAGAAACACACATACACATTCAGCACAGAAGCAAGTTTGAACCTAGCTACACAAATGTTGTGAGAACAAGAGAAAAAAAAAATGAAATGTTACAGCCCTTTCACATTGCCCATGCAGTGGAAGAAGTGTTGAGCTCATGGGAATGCTCTTGTTCTCAGAAGAGAACAAGAAGAGTTGATAATAATCCAAAAATTATCAAAAAAATTCAACACACTGACAGCTGCTCACTGATAAGTGTTCACATCATTTAACTTTAGATATTCTCAGTTTGATACCTCCATGTACATTAACTGGAAAGAGAGGCAGGTTCCTAAAATGGATTCTCTGTATCACCCTCCAGAAGTCTCATTTTCCTTCAGGGTACCCAGGTTCTTAAGAACTATTCCAAGAACATCTTTTATTGTTTCATTTTCTGGTTCTTGGGCAGAATATGTATTGCTCTTCCACAGCAGGTAATTTATTCAGAGGCATTTTCCAAGTCAGAGGAGCTCCTGCCAGCCCCAGCTGAGCTTCTTGGTAAATTTGCCCTGTGCAGAACAGCAAACACAGAGAGGACAAAGCAGAGAAGGGTTCAGCTGCACAAGTAAAGCACTCTCTGGGGCTGCACAAACTCCTCAGCCTTCCTAGAACAAAAGGAGTTTAAATTTGGGGGGAGGGAGTCCTTTATAAATCTGGAAACAGATGGTTTCTGTGTGTACTGTTCTTTCATCTAAATTTTTCCCAAGGCCACAGAGGACCCAAGACTGATGCTGATTTGGAGAAGTCCAGATAATTTCTGCCAATTTCTTGTTAACAGGAGCAGTGCTGAACAGGGAGCAACCGCAGCCATGCTGTCTCCAGCTGCACACAGGGATGCCCACGGGACACACCAACTACAGATCCTTATGGACTGTCTGCAGAAATAACCAGGCTGTTCTCAGAAAGCACTGGGAATCCCACTGCCAGAGCTACAAACACCTAACCTGCTTGGGGCCAGGCAACACCACAGATCACAACCAAGGTCAGCAATGCTTTGGTATTTCCCTGTTTCCTACACAAAGTAACCAAAGTTCCTATAAGACCTGTTTTTTCCACATTCTCAAGACACAAACAGAAATTAAAAATTTCCCACTGCTGTTTAAGTCCTCCTGGTTAAATCCTGCTAGAGTATACGTACACTTCACTAAAAGGCCCCACTGAAACAGAGTGATTTATGTCAAACGAGCACAACACTGTTTCCTTCTTCCCTTTATGCTTCCTTACCACAGACGTACCAAGCACCTGTTTGAGACACTTGTGCTTTGCAGAACAGTTACAAAGAGCATTACTGAAAAAGGCAATCTTCATTATTCACAAAAGCCTGTGTAAGTTACCAGGCCAGTATTTCACGCATCCAGTGTTGTTTTCTGCCAGGAATATACAAGTTAATGTGACCTTTTACAACATCTACCCTTAAGATGCCTCCAAGCTATGAGTACTACAAAATTTGAAATCTTCTGAGGCAAATGAAGCATTTCCTATTAGAATGACCTGGAAAATACAGGGTGTTCCCATGTATTCCCTCAAAATTCTCATTCAGTGGGTTTCAGGGTTTTTTCCCTGCCCTGTTGATTTGCAGACCCTTAAGCATTTCCCTTTTGATGCCCCAATACCAGCATAATAATATTATTGCCTTTCTTAATTACCTTTCTCAGATCTCTTAGCAGCAGCTAATAGACCAACAGGGATCCATAGAGAATAATCTGAAAATGATGAGTTAATAACTTCATAAGGACAGGCCCTTAAGTGATTGTCCTTCAAAGAAGGACACACTTTAATAACAGTGCATATATTAAATAGGAGTTTCCTGTTCTTTTGTCCTGTATAACAGAAATAACAACTGCAGCCTTTGCAATGCTTCGACACTACATTTGTTTGAACTGTCCCAAAACCTGCCCAGAGCCTGCTGGGGCAGTCAGGGTCAGCAGAAGGGTGAAACCCAGGCTCAGGAATTACAGCCAGCCACAGTATGCAAAACAGACCTGATGGCAATGCTTATTTTTATGTGGCTCCCTCCGTGAGGAGGGTTACAAAATGCTCCATGCAGAGCCAATCATTCACACTTCAAGCAGCCAGGGATGGCGCTGAGGGAAACCTCATTTCAAAAGTAAAGTAATATAGATTTTAGTACTGGAAGTTTTAATGGTAATGCACACTAGAGAGAAATAGCACTTAGAAATATGCACTAATGATACTGTCTTTTCAATAGAGACATCAGAGCAATGATTTCTATGGCACTTTGGATCCTGGACTCTGAAGGTGAAATTTTCTGTTCAGGAGCTGATGCACAAGTTTTTATGAGGCTCTCATTTACCTTAGCTTGAAACTTCCAGTGGCACACACACTTTGACTAGACACTGTGTAGAGGTAAATTTGAGGAACACAAAGTCTATTAGAAAACAGCAAATTCCAAAACCAACAATTTCACTCAGGAGTTTTTTATCTGAACTCTCCTTAGGTGACTCACAACTATTCTCAAGCCCCAAAGATGACTCACCTGGAATGTCATGTGAAGGATGTTGCAGACATACAACTCTGGCTTGCAAAATCAAGTCAAGGCAATAAATTTGGGCAACAGGTAAAATCCAGGGTAGCTTTCTCTGCAGCACTGGAACACTGACCTGTGAGAAAGGAAAGGGGGGGGAAAAAATTCAAGATCACTTATTAAGAGAAACAGATTCTGAGGTGTTAATCCTCAGCACCAGGTGCCCAATTCACAAGGTAACAGCCTGGTTGTAACTTTCCCACCTCAGCAATCAGGGAAAATAGTATCAGTCATTTTTAGTCTTAGTTCTGCTTATGAAAGATGCTTTTAAAAACCTGGTCATTGTTGACCAAACAAATACACCGTGTAATTTTGGCTATAAGCTGCAGGTGAAATGCATGTTTAAATTATACACATAAAAAGTTCAAACGACATCCATGGTCCAAAGCGTGTTCAAGAAGGTATTTTACGATTTTTGTGAACAATTTGCAAAGTGAAAACATCCAAACCTGTTTCAAAAGTACTTTGCCTCAGGCACCAGCTCTGTCTCTACGTTAGTTTTCATACACAGAGCTGGAGAGCAGATGGCCACTGCAAGCAGGCAGTTTTCAACATGGGTGTTTCAGTCTCTCATATCTGAGCAGGCTGTGCCCTGTTAAAAGAAACCTCTTGAAGCCCAAAGATCAGGGTTGCTTAATCATTCACATGAAAATATGAAGAAGAAATGCAGACACTACAGGAGTTCATTAAATGATGCTGTTAATTGGCAAGTTATCTGTCAGCCTGGCACCAGGCTTCCAGTGGCTTCTCTTCAGACACCCGACAAAGACCTGCTTTCAGAGTCCTTCTGTGAAAACCTGAGCAACATTTGCTCTAGGATGCACGTCATGTTAGCTAAAATTAATGTTTTTGTCTTTTAACTTTTTCAATTGTCTAAATTCTGACTTCCCAAGCATCACTCCTCTTTGCAAGTTTAACTTGGTATGATGTAGATGGAAATAGCACAGGATGTTTCCAGCTGCCGGGCTCTGAAGGAACAGAAAAGATGTAATCTTGGAGGTGGGAAAGGAGAGAAAAAGAACTGCTTTGTTGTAACACACTACTCCTTGTTCAAAAGGCTGTGTGACACCTCCAAGTTTTGACAACAGAGCTGCATTTATATCTACTTGTGATGAGAACTCCATCAGCTCAAACCTGGCATTATGCCTGACTGGCAATCCATTAATTCCTGTAATGTAGGAGCACTTTTTAAATCATAGCAGCTCCTCTTTACTGTTCTCTCTCCCCTCTACCCTGAGCACACCAAGGAGATGCTGTGCATAACTGGAGATGTCACCACTGAGCTCTGGGGCTGTGTTCCCAGCTGGAGCAAAGAAACAGCCTGTTTATTCCAAACAGGGGCCTGGGAGAGATGCTCCAAATCACACTCTGAGGCTGCCTCTCTCCCCATCCACTACAGACATAGCCAAGATATGTAAAATGAGTAATGAAGGGGAAAAACATAAAGCAGGGCTCTGTTCAAGAATTAATGTGCTCATTTTAACTCAACAAGCTCAATCTTCTCTGTTTACAGCCTAAATTATCTCCTTTAACACTGGAACAATAGAGGAAGAACACTTCCACTGCTTCCCCCATGGTAAGCAGACAGGTGCATGCTGCTTGTTGGAAGAAAAAAAATGAGCCTCCTAATAGGATAATATAGTTTGGATTATATTAGTTACAGAAAAATTGAGATGAGAAAACTGCAAGGGCATAATCATGATGAAACATGGGGCTGATTACTGCAAAGTGCTGAGCTCCAGACAAAGTCATTGGGTGTTATATGTGCACTATAATATGATCACTTCTGTCTTTCCACAAATTATGAGCAAAAGGTAGATTTTCATACAGCTACACTTCCAAGTTTCCTTCACTAAGTATTTTTATATATAAATTTTTAAAATGTGCAGCTCATAGTAGTGCCCATTTAAACCTCTGTGAGTGCACAGAACAACAGCACAATTATTTATAATCCATATATAGAATGCAGAAACTGTATAGCTCTCAATGAACATGCACTGCTGTGCATTCATACAGAGGAACAATATCAGAGACATTTCTTGAATGAAGATCAATCCTCTTGACCAATGTAATGGAAAGAAAATTAGGGCCAATGAGAAGATCAATCAAAGAAAATTCTTTGACTTCCAGATATTACTCCAAATAGAGATCAGAGGAAAAGTGCTTTCATGTCACTGGGATTTTCCAGTGTGTCTGAGGGACCTGAGCACTGTACAGTTCCACAGACCCTGTTCTGAACGTGGGCAGAGAAAGCATCACACAGCACCAGCTGCACCTACCAGTGGGCTGGGCAGCCTGAACTGTTATCCTATAGTGAAAATAAAGGTCCTGCAGTAAAGGAACAAGAGAAAAACTTGGCAATCAAGAGCATTCTTGAAAAACTTTTGCACCTGTGCCAAGGGAACATCTCTGCTGGTATCATCCCAGACAGGAGCTCAGAGCAAACAGGAGGAAGGGCAAAAGGCAGAGGCTCTAGCAGAAAGTCCATCAATGAGTGACTTGAACTGTGACTTGAACTGTGAGCCAAGAAATGAATAACTTATGGCATCAAAGTCTGCAGTCATATAAGTGACAGGGTGCTAATTTAATATTTATCTTTATGTTGGGTAAACTCATTACCTACAGAAATGTTTATGTGCTTGCTAAAAAAAATTTCACTTTCTTCTTCTTAACTTACTGTTATTGGCATTCCTATTGACAGGGAGAAGTACAGAACCACCCAAAACTGCCCAAATCACAACATAGCACTTCAATGTGTCCATCAGGTCATGCTAATCTATAATTGAACACCGTGTAGGTACTCAGGAAATCCATTAATCTATATAGATTGTTCCTTCAGGATGAGTGCTTCAGGTTACTTTACATAAGGAAAGGCATCCAAGGTCTAGGACACAGTTAAAAAACCCACAGGTCTACAAAAACACTTACTAGGCATTTCAGGAGACATTTGACAACTAGAATGCTCAATAACTTCAAAAAGAATACACTCACTGAAGATGTACACCACAGAAGATGCCTGCAAAGACATAAAACTACTTAACTGACTTTGAAAATCAGTCAAAACTTGTCCAAAATTGTGATCCCAAGGTTTAACCCTAGTCATTTCTTTCCTTTACATAGATGACCCTTCTGTTTGCTGAGAAACAAATTTGGCAAAGAAGGCAAATACATGAATACTTTAATAGTTTTTAATGCTATTTGCTAATTGTCTCTATTACCAAATCAAAGGTGTGGGGTAATAAAATTGAGATAAACCCCATGAAAATCACAACTGAAATTTTAAAAAAAGAAAGTCTTAGATCTCTCTCTCTAGGGAGGCATTACTTCCTCCAGTCAAAATGCTTTGCTGTAAAGACCTGCAGCTCCCATTCACTTTTGAAACAAAACTCTAAGCACACCCTGATAATAAGCAAAATATCAGAATGGGTTCAGTGCTGTGTTCAAATGACAAGCACAGGGGAACAGGACACCACTGACACCATTCAGGACACACAGAAATGCTCTGCAACATAATAGAAGTCCTTATATTTACTGCAAAACATTTCTTTGCAATAATACGCTGTAAGCCAATTGTTCCCTTTCTCAAAGGCTCCTAATCTCACAAGTATAGGTTTCCTCCAGTGGCCCCACTTGTTCATATGGATTTTCATACCTACAGCTCTTTTTCTATTCTGTGAGAAGTTGGAGATGAAAACTCTTTTGAAATCTTTTCACCCTCAGAAGAGGCTGACTGATAAGAGCATAAGGCTGGCAACACAGAGAATGAAAAAAAAGCCTTGTTTGAGAGTCATGTCCATGTGTGACAGCAGCTCAGCAGGAATTTTATTAATGGCAACTTGCAGGTTATTGCTGTGCAGCTGAGCACTGAGTGCTGCAGTGTGTCCACACAAATGGTAACTGAGAAGAGCCTTGCCTGCTCCATCAGCCAGTGCTGGCTCAGGATTGAGTTGCTTGCTCTGATGGATGGTTCAGGCTCATTAAAATAAGCACATCAGGTGGCCAGCTGCACCTGGAGGTCATCTGAGCAACTATCCCAGGTAAAACACCTCCTGTCATTAAAAAGAACAGGAGCAATTGAGCTTCTGCTGCTACTCTTGGATAGACTTCAAGAAAACTTAATGAAAGCAGTTTCCCACTGCAGGCAAAGAGGTGACACCAAATCACTACCTGGCTCGTGGATCTGCTGGAAACTTGGGTATGAGGACAGAGCTTATTTTCCTTGCTAGCAGAAATAAGATAATTTGGAAGATGTATGCCTTAACAGGGAGTCATGTTTAGGATGGATGCTTGGAGGACAGGCTCCATCAGAGCACTCAGAATTGGCATTCTGAGCTAAAGGAAACCCAAATTATTAGACAGCTCTGAAAACAAAAATTGCTGTGCTTTACCCTCAAAAAATTAAAATACCACACTGTCTGCAGGACAAAGCTGAAGTGTATCAGCAAATCTTTTACCTTCCTTACAATTCCTTTTCAGCATTTTAAGATTTTAAAAATTTGCTGCTTATCCTCAACTTTATCTAAAGGAGACATGACATTTCATGAGACTTATTAATATTTTGATATGTCTAACTAGCAGGACTATACCTAGCTAATGATACCTTTCATAATAGGGATGCTAGTGTGCATCTGCTCCCTGTTCCTCTTCTGCTCTGCAGTGTTTTCAGTAACAGGCTATATCTGAATTTGATTTCCTGCTTCCTCTGATCTCCTTGGGACCCAAAGAGCCAAAGTCACCACTAAAATCTTGGCAGAGACCAAGCTTTAATTCACCAGTAATGCAATCTGTTAGAATTACAGATAAACTGCTTAAGTGCTGGATACATTTATGCAAGTTGTATAGGAGAACTTGTCATTGATTTATCCTTTGCCAAACAGTTTAGCATTCTGGAACTAAACACAGACTTTCTGAAAGCTGCTGTCATTCCATTCAGCAACACAGCACCTGTGAGTGAGAGCAAATGCTGCTTCTACAGGCATTCTTCCTTACCCTGAAAGGGAAAGGAATACAGATTATTGCTATGGTATGGAGAACTTTTACTATTTACTTTTTCTTTATTTCTTGACTTCACAAAAGCATTCATTCATTGATTTTTTTAAAGTCAAAGCCATTGGTGACAGGGGATAGCCCTTTACTGTAATATAAAGTGCTGTCTGCCATCCTCCAAAGGCACTGCTCCAAATTAAAACATGATTAGACTCTCTAGGGTGACCTTGTGAAAAAGCAGGGATGTGTTTACTTTCTCTGCCTTCCAAATCAACCCTGCTCAATTTAGAAGTAAAGATGTTTCTTCTAATTCCCAGCCTTGAAAAACTTTGAGTTTTCTGAGACTCTGAGCCTGTGAAGTCTTAGTAACAGTAAAGAAAAGGAAATGGTTAATGATTCTCAATGAAGAGCATTAATAGCTAACAATCCTGGCAGCTGCCTTCAAGCAGACTCCAGCTGACTCATCCACAGCTGGGCTGAATCTGCAAGGCTGACAAATAAAAAAGCAACAAATGTTTATTTTCTTCAACAAAACGTTAAGTCATAATTTACAGCAGAGCAACCCTTCAGAGCTGCTCTGCAAGGAAGAGCCCTATCTGCCCCTCAATGTCATACAGCAGTTGGCCAAAGGTTTTCTCTGCCTTTTTGCTGAAATGGCACCCATTATGGGAGATACATGTTAGCATGGGCAGCAACTCAAGAACTCCCTGAAATGGGGAGGCTGATTGGTTTTATTTTAATGCATTATCCCAAGCAGTTGGCTCCTGTCATGGCCAATGGATTTAACCCCCTGCACTTGAGGAAAATCTGAAATGCCCCTCGAGAGCAAAGAACCAACCTGCAGTCCCAGGAGGCTCACCAGGGATTACCAGGACTCAGGGTTCATCCACCTGGGAAGCCAGAGCTACAGGAACGGGGCACTGGGTCACCAGTTAATCCCCTGCTGAGACAGGAGCAGAGGAAGTTGTCAAACCTGCTTTTCTGCCACGGAGGCTCAATGCTTTGGCCATCACAAAACTGACCCTAAGGGAACTCGGCTGAGGCTGCCGAGCTGGAAGCACAGCACTGATTGGATTGCACTCCCAACCCTGCCAGCAATCACGAGCAGCACTTGCTGGACAACTTGCAGCATCTGACTCAGCACTTACTGGACAAGGGCAGCAGCCACTGTCCAGAATAAAACATACCCAAATTACAGCCATTTTCTATCTATACATCAAGAGTCACAAGACTATCTTTTCCAGTGACACCACTTACCTCCTTTAGGCCCAAGCTGCTCCTTGCAGCAGGACACAAACTTCCCTTTGCAGTTTAGAGAGACACTAGAAAAGTCTGCTGCTGAGTGGAAATTAAAACTGCAGTAGACATTAAGCTGCAAAAGAGATGTTCATTCCAGCAGATAAATATGGCAATGCTTATTTTGCCACCTTCTACACAAGACTTGTTTAGGTATTCCTGACAAGGTGCATGTTTCTTGCTCACACACAGACTCTTCCACCTTCAAACACAACCCCTGCCTGATCCCAAACTGCTGCTTGCATCAGGGGCCTAAGGTGGATTTGGAGACTGGCCTTCTCAAGAGGGAACACACTCTACATTTCCCTGTGTTGTGTAGGTGGAAAAACTTCCAACAAATCTACTCTTGTTTTTTGTGAATGTCCAAAATGAATGGTCACATGGAATGTACCATATGGAGCAAAATAAGATATGCCAGCTCTGTTTTCTCATTTTGGTGTCTAGAGCAAGGTTCACACTAGCCTTCTTGTGTGTTTGTATTAATGTAACTCACAATCTGAACGATTGTAGAGAAGGCAACGAATATAAACTAAATATAACATCACTGATTACTTTCATGGCATCCCTTTGAGCCCAGGTGCAAGTCAGAAGCAGAGTGGACATTCATTTTCTCTTTATTTTCTGCCCTATCTGCCCAACTTTATTCACCACCCTTGGGAAGTGTTCCTGCTGCCTTGGATTTACAATGCCAAAAGGTAGCTTCTGTGAAGGGGCTAACATCCCTGCAGATAAAGGAAAGAAAGGAGTTCTCCTGGAGGGTAGTTCAGAGCAGCACCTGTAACCAGGAGCTCAGAGTATCACTTCTGATAAAGCTTCTTATGCCCACTGAGGAACCAGGGTGGGGAGAAAGGCTGGCTTCTCAGATCATGTCCCTTAAATCAAGTTATTTCAATATCTTCTTATGGAACATTTCAGGATTTGAAGCTTTTCCTGATTTTTTATACTTGAATTCAATCAAACCCAGTCTACTTGCATTAAAAGCCGCTTTGAAAATAACTAGCTAGAAGTGCCAAATTGCCAGCCCAATTTGTAGGTGGAGCATTTTTTAATGAGCAGGATGGAGCTGTCGTGAGCAGAAGCAATGTGCAGAAGGGTACATCTTCAGTACCCTTCACAATCCCCCCCACAAAGGGGGAAAGGATTCATTTCAACACCCTTTGATATGGTACAATCTTTACTAAAAATGCTAAATAGCTTTAAACATGTATCAACTTGTACTGTCCTTTATTAGGAACTTGTAAAAAATATTTTGATTCATTTTCCATCAATTTTCAACTGGTAATTAGCTTTACAGAGACTACAAGATACCTAATGCATAATGCAACTTCTATTTCCACCCTGAAATGTATCAGAAAAAATGGGGAACTTAATGGCAGAAACTTCTTGTGACTCATGGTAGGTTTATGAGTTGTCAGAGTGAAGAATAAGTGCAGTAGCCTAATGGGAAAATGTAACAGGCATTGTGTACGTGTCATAGCTCAGGTGCAGTTTCAGAGCTGAGAATATCCTTATCCAGCACAAGCAATTAAATACATGCTTAGCTTTAAGTAATCCCACAGGAACCCACAACATCTAAAAAGTAAGCAGCAATGATGAACAAAATTGTTACTCCTCACTCTGAAGGAATATTTATATAACAATGTCCTAACTGAGGCAAAAGAAGAATTTCATTGTAACTTTCTCACTGTTAAAATTATTTGCCTCAACTCTGAACTATTATTTTTAGTGTGCATTTCCAAGAAAGAGACCAAAAGATGCCTTGTCTTCATTCTGGAGCCTATTTACTCACATGTTGAAAACACCAGAGTTTCTGGAAAGGGAAGCAAGGATTACAAGAACCTCTGAATGGCCACAAAATGAGTGGTGAAAATATTTTGCACTTATCTTTCTCAAGCATTTGAAAAATTTTGATTCTAAGTCACTTTAAAGTCCACTCACTGACACCCTTGGCTTTTTCTCATCTATCAGATCTTCTGGGAAACATCTGTTTTGTTTGTCAGCACAAGATCCTGTTCAGCTGTGGTTTGCAATAGCCACTGCCTTTTCCCACAGCCAAGTAAAGCACCAGGCATCTCTTTTGCTTTGCTGGGAGAGAGAGAGTTACTGGATGAAGTGCTGGTGAGATGGTGTGTGGATATCTTATTTAAATAGTGGCTGAGGGAAGAACCCCATGATGGATGAGGTGATGAGTGGACTAGCTTCCCTAATAACTCACTAAACCCAAACAGCTCATGAATTTCTTTTTCCTCACAGGGCTCAGAAAGCCATGCAGAATTCTGTCTTTCAGTTGCTTAGAGAATGAACCACTGCAAGGGTGGAAAGTTTACCTTTCTCTCAGGTGTTTTCTGATCATAGGGAGTGTAGAGAACACCTGGATCACAGAAAGGTTTCTAGTCTCCTTATAGGAGGTGATTACAGGCAGCATTTTGCATGCCCAGAACAGGGCACTCAACACAGGGTGGAGGCTGGGGGAGAACACGAATCCAAGAGCATTCTCCAGTCTGCTGCTTGGGCACACTGAGGCCAGGCTGTGCACAGTGTCCACCTGGACAGCACGGGCAGAATCTACCACACAGCTCAATCATAGCAGGTCCTGAACCCTTGCTGCTGTCCCCACCTCTCCAGGCAACCCCAAACTCCCCTTTGAACAAAAAGGGACACCTGTCTGATCACTTGCTTAAGATTTTGGCTTACTAAGAATCACCCATACTGCAAACAAAAAAAAAAAAAGACCCAGGACAACCATCTTAAAGATCCTCACATGTGCCAGACCTGTTGTTCAACTCCCACTACAGCAACATACATCTTAGGGTCTTCCCCTCCTCTCTTTCATCATATTTTAAAATGTATCAAATCTATTAATTAGTGTCAAAGAAACAATGCAAGCTAGCTGAAAGCAGCTTTTCTGCCACTGATCACTGACAAGCTAATAGGCCTGACATTTCCTTCAGCACACTACTCCTTTGATTAATGCAGCTGCACAATTACTCTTTTTTTGAAAATTTGTGTAATACTCTCCCATGACAGGAATTGATTTACAAATATAAGACAAAGATGAAGAAGAGGTGGACTTTCTATATGGGGAAAAAAGTTATAATGAGGTTCACAGTCACAGTTCAGTTATACTGAATCTTGGGCAGTTTATTACTGACTTAGGTAACAGCAAGGATCTCTTAAAAGGCAGAGAGGGGTCAGCAGCACTTTCCTGTGATGGGAACCTGTTGCTAAAAATTCTTGGAGGAGAATTCTCTTATGTGAGACTGCCAACACTTTTTCAAAAGACTTGCACAAAAATAAAAACCTTCTTTGGTATTTCAATCTAAATTATTGAAAATAAGTAACTCTTTTTTGTTTATCTTATTGTTCTTTGCTGAATCAAGCTGCCTCCAGCTGTCTATCCCAAAGCTCAGTGGCTGCTGCAGAATTTTGAGCTGAACAGATCCTCCTGTGTTCAGGCTTACATGCATGAAATGCAACAGTGACTTTACATTCAATGTGAACTTTGTATTTTCTAGTCTGACTGAATTTGCCATGTGAAACACTCAACCTGAGAGGTTCAGTCTGGATTTTTATATTCAGCTTTTCCTTGGCAGAAAGCCACCACCCTCTCTGCTTGTCAACATGATCCCTTGTCCAAGATCGTCAGTGGAGTTAGTGGACAGAAAAGGGGAACATTTGGCTGGTTGTTGTTTCCAAAGTTTTCTAGAAGAGTCATGGTAAAATCAGTACCCTCTGATGACTCTGCTTGGGGTTTTTGAGGAAAATACCATACATGACCTTACAGAATGTTTGTGCCCATCTATCCTGTTCTCATGCCTTCCTTTCCTCCAAAATTTTCCTTACCAAATTAGAAATATAAACACATTCAAAAAAGGCAGCCACATAGAAGAGAGTTTTCTTGACTGTAAATTTTTAGCTGAATTTTTTTTTTGTCATCCCTACATACTAAGGATATGAAAGCTGTAAAATCCACTCCTTAACACACAGAAAATCCGACCCCCACCAAGGCTCAAGCATTGAAGCAGATTTGGGAAGACTGAAACCCTTCAGCAAACCCATTGTTGGCTGAGCTGTGTCTGACAGGGGGATGGCCAAGCAACATTCCACATCTACAGACAGGGATATTCCCTTGAGAGAGGCAGATTCAAATCTCTTTCCACTGCAGTTCTAGAGGTGAAACCTCACAGGCCTCCCCTGCCCACACCAGGTGCCCTTGCCACCAGGCTTCTCACTGCTCCTTGCTACAGCATCTGACATTTCCCTTGGCTTCTGGAGATGCAGAGTTTCCTGGACACTAATGAATTTCCACGGAAGGTTTCAGTTTCAGTGAATCAGCTTTTCCTAATGAAAAATGACACTGACAGAAATGTCTCTGCCAGCTCTCTCACACTGGATAACCTTCAGAAACTCAATTCTCCTCTGTGTTTCTCCATCTTGAAACAGGGCAATAACACCTTAATAATAACCTCTTTTTTATAACTTTCTCTGAGATGTATGGACAAAAGCACTGCCTAAGAGCAAAGTATCGTTATTATTTATTATTCTAAGCATCACTGAGACAATAAGGGAAAAGCAAAACACTGTGGTACCCACTGAGGTAACAAAATAAAGCCTCCTCTGGCAACACTTTTTAAGTGTTACAGCTCAGGCTGCTTTTTTTTTTTTTTTTTTTTTTCCCCCTTTTGGTAGCTGTCTAAAGGGTTGATACAATTCTCCAATATCAAAACTGAAAAAAAAGTTTCCCATCTCTTAAAGTAAGGAGGCAAAGCAAACAGAAAAAGAAACAAACTATAAGCATACAAACAGCCTCTGATGGTTTTGTCTCAAAGCAAGATTTTTTTTGTTGCCAGCATTTTCTTGAACACACAAAGAACCAGTCCTGAAAAACATTCCATATTGCAAGAGCTATATCCAGAATTTTAAACTTCAGGGATAAAACTCTTTGATATCTCAGAACACAACTTAAATTCTTTTTTTTTTTTTTTTATACTTTTATTGCTATAAAAGCAAATTAAGCACTTAGTACCCTTCCACTCATATAATCAGCAAAAAATTCATACAGAACAATGTTTTATGGAAGAAATCTCTGTATCAACAAAGTATCTACTTATTTAAATGTCATTCAGCAGAGATTACCACCCAAAATTATTTCTCGACACATTTCAGTGAGAATTTAAAATATTCATACAAGACACAGAAGCATTCAGGACATGCAAAAATCCACTCTCTTCTGCAGAGAGCTTTGGAAAAATGTAACCCAGGTGGGTAGAGGGCACTTCCTCAACACCAGTTCAAGCTCAACTCCCATCCTAAACAACCAGGACAAACTGGGAGCTCTGGAAGAAAGGCAGTAGGAAAAGTCATGGGAGTGTGGTGGTATCAAAACAGATCAACCAGCTAAGACTGATGCTGAGTGCAGACAAGCCCATTAGCTTGAGATACCCAAGCAAGCACAAAACCACCATCAAATCTCCAGAGAAAAGGCCTCCTTTAGATATTGCAACCTGGACTTCCTCTGGACCACCTTACATCAGTGCTTGATGTCCATTTCCTTGCTCTTTCACAGTCATCAGGCCTTGAGCACATGAACTCTCTCTCATTCTAAAACCTCTGCACACAGGTGCCAGAAAAGCCCCAAAGTCCTTTCAAAAAGAATGGGTAGCTAAATACATCACAATACATTTTGTGAGGGCAAAGTTCCAGCCTACTGTCAATATAAACATAGAAAAGAAGGAAAGAACAGTTTATATTCACTGACATTCACAGGCTGCTGCAGCAGGTTTTGTCCTGATCTTCCTCCTCCCCACAGTTCCACTATCTTTCAATTATCCAGGTACCAAAGTATAAAATACCTTCTATAATCAAGGAAACTACAAAAAAAAATGCCTCCTTTGATACTTTCATCTTCTTTCCCTATCTCTTCCATTTCCAGAGTATTTTTCAATCAAGAGGCAATATAGCATG
>JAOTQP010000304.1:7093849-7108517 GCA_026413545.1 Cichladusa arquata | reverse complement strand
CTCATTGACTATCCAAACAGCATCTCTCTCCTTACTAGAGAAACACTCTTATTTTTGTTTATTTCTTTTTCCATAACTACATGTTTGGGGTTTCTTTATCAGGTTCAGCTCTGCTTTGGAAAGAGACTTTAAAATGTTAAATAATTTCTGTCAGCCTTCAAGTCATTAAAAACCTCTGGAAAAGATTCAAACTGTGTGCCTGGGAGAGAGAATTATTTCTGTAATTGAAAGAACAGCAAAACACAAGTTCTTTAATAGGCATGGACTCTTGGGAGATTAAACAATCAGCTATCTTGTCAACTCAAAATGTACACTTGGGCTGCATTTTTTTACATTTGTTGGTTTCAAGATGAAAACTTACTCCATAAAATACAATTAGAGCATTTTGCATAGGAAGTTCCAGATCCCTAAAAAATAAAAAGTGCAGGAGTAACAAGGCTTCACACAGAGATGAATCCATGGAGATGAGAAATGGGAGGCAGCCTTCCTGCCAGCCCATAATGAGCCTCCTACTACCTACAAACTGAATGCATCTAGTTGTGAGACACTGTGAGTTGTGTTCATACCTCAGGCACAGAGCAGTTCATTTAAAGTGGCTTTTCTGGTCTGCCTGGCACGGCTCAGTGGCTGCTGTGCAAAAAGCCATGCATGGAAAGAAAGGTGTGTAGTGCAATGACCCTCCCAGCAGCAGGCATCGAGCACAGACACAAAACAGGAGTCTGAGCAGCAGCAGCGTTAGCATGGCATTACTGGGGCACCTCTCTGCTCTTTCAACACCTGGGCTGAATTTATCTGTCAGAAAAGCCCCTTGGCTTCCATCTCTCGAGCACAACCCTTCACTTCTCTCCAGAGGGTCAGTCTGTTTCAGCACTGCCATTCCAGTCTGGGCAGGCAGCTACATAAATGATGAACAAAAACTGAACTTCTACAATATCCAGCAACAACTCAAGATCAATTCTAGCCATTTTAGGCCTGGGGACGTTATTTGCTTCCTTATTTTGCTGGGGTTTTGTTGTGATGCTTGATTTGGGCTTTTGTTGGGTTTTTTTGGGGTTGTGGTTTTTTGTTGTGTGGTTTAAAATCTTGTTAAAGCTGGTTTATAGAGCCCTAAACAAATCACAAACCTTAACTAGTGTTTTCTAGATGTCTTTCTAGTAAATGTTCTCGCTTTATTTGGTAACTTAGTGCAGCCTCAGACTCTGATCAGGTATGCAGTCTGGGGTTTGCATTTATAAACAGTTTCCATTGGCATTAACTGGAGCCATATTTGCAGAATCAAAGATTAAATACAACCTCCTTTTTGCTGGTTTTGCTCATTCACTGTTCATTATCTGCAAGACTGCTCTTGCATGATAGTGTTGATTCAGGGGATCAAAGCATTGCATCTTTATGTATATATTATATGTATATATATATATATATATATAATTAAATTCGAGGTTTGTCTAGTGCTATTGTTCCACAGAGCTTTTTATCCTGCAGTAAATCCCTGCAAGACAGACACACAAATATTAGGGAAGTTTGTAGGGTACAACTGTTCCTGTATAACCAAATGCACTGGGCTGGGAGGTTTGGTGCCTTTCTTCACTAACCTGCAAATACAGGGAGAGATTAGTTAGTGCGAAGAGACAAGCACAGCAGAAGTAATTAAAGCAAAGTGGCTCATGATGGACACTGCACAATGCTTTAGCAGAACTTCAGAAGAGCTCAGAACTCCTGTTTTACCCTACCTTTAATATGAAATACCATCACAAGGCCCAAATCCCTGCCCAAACACCCTGTAACATACTCTAAATTCCTACTGAAGTGAACCAAACAAGAGCTAGCACAGCCACTGCCACTCTGCCCATTTGGTTGATAAAGGACACTCACTCTGGGCTGCTTCTCCTTTTTATCTTTAGACTACCAAGGCTACAGCAACCATCAACTACATTTTGCAAAGCCTAATGACAGAGATTATTCAGATTCTCACACTGGCAAGTGTCAGCTCCAGACAGAATGAATCAGTAGCTTAATCCTTCATCTTGTCCTAGGGCTTTATAGCACCTATGACTCACAACATGGTGCTTGCAGAGCTCTTTCAGAATATTCAGGTCTCATGAGCGTATTTTAGCTGTTGTGATACTGCTGTATGACTAATTCTCAGGATATTAACTTTCCTGCAAAGGGCCATGCTCAGCTGCACTGCTATAGTTGTCTTTCTCCCATCTAACAGTGATGGCTAGTGAGATTCAAACCTCTGATGAGGATTATAAGAAGGAAAAAAAAGGAATCCTTACCAACATCTCTTAGCACCAGTGCTGCTTAGAGCAGCCTTTTTTCTTTGAGAAGAGCAGCCATAACTTTGAGAGCACTGAGGGAATAGTGGTGCATTTTAAGATGCTCCCAATTCCATAGAATTGGTTTTAAGGCTGCTTTGAAAAGAAGGGAAATGGTCTAAAAGAGAAAAGGTTGTTTGAGAAGAGGGAAGGTAATCTAATCAGATAGAATCTAATGAGATCTAAAAATAGAAATTAGAAGATGAAGTAGCAATATAATACCTCAACTATTAGAAAATAATCTAAAGAGGATGGAAAAGAGGAATGTAGCAAAGGAAAATTGGCAGAGATGGGCAATTCAGGGTTAGTAAAATATTCAGAAAAGCTCAATTTTTATTACCAGTTTGTGATAATAAAATGGAGGTGAACTAAAATGTAGAAATTAAGGTAAATACACATGCAAAACACTGACTGTCTGGCAAAACCCGTGCCAGGTGACAAACACATGCCAAGAGAAATCTATCTCTTGCTCATCAAGCACGAGCCACCCTATCTCTGTGCTGCAGCAACACATCACATTGTGATTCTGCCCCAGGTAGAAGCCTGACACAGACCAAGGCTTTATCAGGAACACTTCTCGAAATTCTTGCTGTGGTAAGTTACCTTGGTGAGATCCTGGTGGGTTTTACCTTCTTCACCAAGGCACCCATGGCACACGGTCACAGACCTGCACCTGTCCTTCAGCACTGCCTGCTCTCTGCCTGTCTCCACCATGGGTGTGCTCCCGCTGCTGCTCCCAGTGCCAGCCTCTGACCCCAGAGCAGGAACTCACACTGACAAGGACCTGCTGTTTCTGGCTTGCCTCTCTTTTTCACATGGCTCCTGCCTCCATCTTCCCAGGCACAAATGGCCTGACTCCATCTTTTGATATCCTGCCTGCACCCCTTCATGAGGTTCCCCTGAGCCATCTCTTCCCAGGATTTGCCTGGAGTTATTATTGCCTACATTCAAACCAATTTTCTGAATGCTGAGTGCTAGATCTGACGAGAAAAGTTTAATATTTTCAATGCTTTTCTGCACAAACTGAATTTTCCGAGTTTCATAATTGGAGACTGTAGTAGAGCTCTAGGACACTCTAGTAGAGCTGATAAGAGCAGGTAGAATTATTTAGGATCCAGTTGCAAGTCTCTCCAGTCCTTACCTTTTGGATCTCCTACTGTCCAGGTGAAAGCCCCAATCACAGGAGTTCTGATTGCTCTGCCTGATCTCTTCTCCCAACACAAGCACACACTGCTGCAAACTGAATCAAACACCACAAATCCCCTCAAAGCAGCATGAAACCCAAGACAGTCTCACAGAAGCTCTCTCCTAACCCACTCTGACCACCATCACCAAAGATCCTGTCTGACAGCTAATCAACATTAGTTACCATAACTACACTATGAATTACCTAGTGAAGGGAAAAGATTCCCCAACTGCAAGTTACATTAAAACACCATAAATCCCCTATCAAAGTCATTATCTGAATCACTGATGCAGTCAAGTGCAAGAGGCATCTGATCTGTAAAAGGGATTTGTTAATCAAGCAGAATTTAAAATCTTTAATAAAACAGCATCAGCAGGAGCAGCCTCTCAATTTAAATCTCAACACAGAGCAATCTCAGATATCAAGTAAACATTTTACCAATAATTAGTTAAATTTGAAGAGGCAGGAATACTGAATGCAGAGAACCCTAACTGTTTTCCTGCCCTTCAATAGCATAGAGGGTTTTCAAAGATTTTTTTTTTTCATTGCACTACAATCAAGTCATATAATAGTTTAATTTTGACAGAGCCCATGAATGTACAGTTCCCCTTCTCTCCCTCACTGGTCAAAGCAGTGCCAAATTTCACTGTAGAGCTTTCTGAAGCACTGAGATTCAGAGAGGAAAATATGCTCAGCTTAAAAAGATAAATGCTTGTCCAAAGCAACTGCATTTCTTGCCCATAGTTTCCTCTCCTATGCATTAAACTTATTACTCTTCTTTTATCAAAATAGAAATCCTGTCACAGCAAACATAGTCCTACAGTCTACAGTTACCAGATGTGAAAATGTCAATATATTAAACATGGGTGTACAGGAGGTAGAAACTCCAGCCAAGACACAGGCTTTGTGTTTCTTTATACAGTCTTTCTCTGTAAAAATTGTGCTCTAGAAAATTGAAGTGTAAATAAGAATGTGAACTGCCAACACCATGAGTGATTTACAATTAATAGGGAAAATGAGAGGTTCTGTCTTTGCATTTGGTGGATTAACCAAATAAGAAGAAATCTGTTGCAATCCTAGAGCAGGTGCAATCACAGGGAGGTTTCTTTACAGGTTCTTGCATCATAAAACGGTTAAAAAACAAACAAACCACAAAATTTTGCAGGTTTAGGAGTTTGATTAAAATGTAATGGAAAGCATCTTTTTAAAATACTTTATTATTTTTCAATTAGGATCCCTTCAATCACAATACTGCTACACTGAAGATAGATGAATTTTCCAAAAAGCTCTGCTGTCTTTCAGGTATTTGCTGATTTACCAGTACCAGAAGCAGGGAAATATTGCATCCATCCCCATGAACCCAATCATGGATGTCTCTCCATTATCTCAAGTTAACCTGAGCTTAAAACTTAACCAATGTCTGATATAATTCTGTGCAGAGCACAGGATTCTCTGCCTACCTCAAAACCCTGAAGAGAAGCATTTCAGCATCAGTTTTTCATGCTCTCCAATTCAGGACTGCTGAAGTTACATAATATATTCACTTGGAAATTTTCAAAACCATTTTCAGCTTTGGATTGAAACATCTCAATCTTGTTTTTGTCAAGTGAAATAAAAAAACAATTGAAAGGTATTTGTTCAAGTGGCTCCCCTTTCTCAGGGAACAGAAATTATCTGTGTGGCAAATGAAGGGGGTGGGTTGATTTTAGCAGGGTTAGGTGGAGGCCTGTGACTTGGCCAGGTTTCAGGCAAGTCAGGGAAGTCTGCACTTAGAAGAGCAAGTCTCCAGCAGCACATGTGGCCTCTCAATCTTCCAAGTTATAACTTCACCTTCACATCTTTCAAAGTGAGTTTAAAAAAAGTATTTTATTGATGTAATCCATGAGATAACCCTCTGAGAAATCCAATATGCTATTGAAAGATTACTATTATTGAAGTTCCCAGCAGTTCAACTAGACACTTTTCAGAAGTGAATCTTGAAATTTCTCATCCTGTCCCTTTATTCTGTTAAGTGCCCATTGATTGAGACTTTGATGTGCATCAAGCACAAAGGGTTAATTGCTGTGCATCATTTTTGCTTAAAATAATTCCAGTGGAAAAGGCAGCTGTAACAGCCTATTGTGTACTTATTTTCAGGGAGTCTGAGCACATTTTCTGTGGAAACCATGGCAATTTGAATGTTCCTTGCAAACAAAGAAATAATTACCCTTGCAGTCATTGAAATCAACTATGTGCACATGATATAAAAAAGAAAAAAACAACTAGGAAAAAAGTGTCCATTTCAGCCTTCTTATACTGCAGCAAATTACCCAAACTTAAGGTATAATCAGCTTCAGCAACAAAACTTGACAACCTTTTCTCTCTCTCTTTTTTTTTGTTCTATTAATTCATTGCTGAAATACAGCTACAAATTCTGTGTAAAAGGTAAGGCCTTTTAAGTACATACAGGCATTTTAAAAGCTGCTTCTCTTTTGTGTGTTCTGGGAGTCAAAGACAGGTAAAAGAAAACACAAAAGGAAGCTAGAAAAAATGGAGAAAATTGAGGAAAACTGAAAGAGTAAAATCTTCAGGAAGAAGTCTCTTCACACAAAACTGTTCGTTGGTGGGTAGCTTGGAAAGCATTCCTGCTTGTTCACAGAAACAAGAAACCCCCTGAAAGTGGGATCAATTCTAATGAAATTCATAAATCCCACGGAGCAGCCCAGAGAAGGCAGGGACAGGCTGTCCCTGTGGTAGAACAAACGTTTGCAGAGTCTGGAAAGCAAAGATAATAACAATAGCAATAAATTATAGCCATTCCCAGCACTTCTTGAGCTTATTCCTTTGCTCTGCAAACTTAGAAATGCCAAAGACAAATGTTTAGCTCTTCATGATTTCATTTGCAGCGATTCCTCCAGCCAAACCACAAAATATAAACTGAGGAGCTAGAGAACAGCTGTCTCACAGAAATGCCAACAAGCACAGGGAATTTGGGAAGCACCACTGAAAACTAATGGAAAACCAGGCTTCCCCTACTAGTGCAAAACCTCTGTTCAGCCAGTACCTCTCTCTGAAGAGAATTTTCCCCAGCTGGCCCAGATGACCTTCTTGGCTGAGGATAAAGAGCAACCATCCTGCCATGTTAGCAAAAACTCCCTGCTTAGTACTGACACACCACAAGAAACTGCTGCTGGTGCCCAGAGGATCAGGTGGCAGCGAGGGGCAAACACACCTTGCTCGTAGCCAAGGTCACTGGCCAGGAGGGCTGGTACCTCTGGAGCTCAAATCCATGCACACAAGGCTTGTTGCACCAAGGAGAAAGGCTTGAAGAAACGATCAGGAAGAATAGAAATAATTTATTTTCTCGGGAGAAGCAATTGTGTGCAAACGATCTCCTTTGTACAATTAAACTCTTTTTTTCTTAGCCTGCTAAGAAATGTAAAAGGATGGACAGCCTAACAAAATGGTTAGCAGGGGGAATGGGAAATAATACAGTTTATTGTATTTCAGATTAGCTGTGCTTTCACAAAGAGACTGCTCCAGCAGGCTGAACAAAACACTATTCCCTCGAGGGTTAGAAAGGAGAAATTACCTTTTCAGGTTTTAATTTTAAGTTTAAATTTATGAAACACTAATCCACGATCCATTAAAGATAGCATTTTGCCAGTATGGCCAGCAAAGCAGGAATGCTTACAAGCTTTTAGAAGTGTATATTTGAAAGGAGAAAAATCGTTGGGCTCAGCCTTTTCCATTGTTCCCACAGTCCTCTGTTTGGCAACACTTCAAAAAGGAATTGGCATAAGAAGCTGTACAATCTGTTCTCCTTAAACAAGCCAAAGATTTTGCTTTATTTCCTTCATCTTTGATATATAGGGACTTTTTGCAAAGGGAAGGGACAAAGCAAAAGTCCGGGATCTTTGTTTTTTTTTCCTTTTTTATTCTTTTTCATATACATCCAGATATAACCACTGAACAGATCAAACACCCCTCACATCCAGCAGCCAGCCCAGCCTGTCTGATAGTGGAATATGGCACACTACATGCTCAGGACAAATGTAGTGTTATTTCCCCCAGGCACCCCTTCACTCTCCAGAAAACTGCAGTTTGGAGATTTCTGGATCCAGAAACAATGTCTTGGTATTTCTAGGTCCTCAGAGGAATTGTCCCATTGCTTTTCTGAACTCATGTAAACTTCTGGCATGCACAACATTTTGCACACTGTGTAATCTAGGATTGCTTTTTACCAGTGCTGAACTGACCACCCGCTGATTTCATCTGATATCCCTTAACTGTTCTGTTGGAGGAGGGAAAAAAATGAACAAACTCCTCCCTCTTTCTGCCTCTCCATTATATTCCCTTTCAGTAACCTCTTTTCTATCCTAAAGGCTCTTCCTCTCTATCACTGATTATGCTGAGGTTTCAGGACCTCCCTTACCCCTTCCCATGTAACTTTTCCAGGTACACCCAGAAGCCTGTTGAGCAGAGGGAACCAGGAGTATGCATAGGATTCTGGATGGGTTTGATTTGTTCTATTCTTTCCACACATATATCTAACACATTATATATATTTTAGGAGAGGAATGAGAATTGAGCTAATATTTTCACCACACCATCCATCAGGGTGCTAAAATCTGATTCCTAATTGAAAGAAACAGTTCAGAATCCATCATTTTATATGTACAGATGGGATTATTTTTCACTTATGTTTATCACTTTGCATTTATCTACACAAAGTTACATCTGCCATTTCTTTCACTCAATGACTTCAGCTCATATAAATTTCTGCATTTTTCACTTTGCCCTTTGTCATTAACATACAGACATTCTTAGGACTGGCAACAAACCCACCTTCTGTGTATTAATTTCACTCTCAGAATTATTTTGACCATGATTATTTTGAAGATCATATGTTAATCAGCACTGACTCAAATACAAGCTTCTCTCTAATAACAACATTCTCCACTTGAAAACTGATCATCCATTTCTGTGTTCTTTCCAATTTTTTGTCCATGCAATGGCAAGGACATGCAACTTATAGCAAATCAGTGGGCATCTTCATTCTTGAAGCTGCTTTAGTGAAGATGAATTTTTGATATTAAGGTAACCTGCATTACTGGGAATGCCCATATCCATTTGTTTTCCAGCTACTAAAAAAAAATAAAATTGGCAAGTCTGTGAGGCTTAACTGCCCTTTTCAGAAAGTGTGCTATTCCTGCCTCCCATTGAGCCCATTTCTGCACAGTGATCTCCTGTGGAGCCTTGTCAGTGGTTGTGGTCCCAGGGTCAATGGTTGATGTGCTCTGACAGAGGTTCAGTTTGCACCTGAGACCCCCAGCTCAAGAGCCACAAAACCAGGGAACAGAAAACACTGCCAGCACTTAAAGGAAAAAAGCCAAACAGGAATTACAGTGTCTTCCATGTGCCATAGCAGGGGGAAAAACAGTAAATCATTAATGTTTTCTTTTACTCTATAGCTTTGACCCAGCTCCAGTTTTGTGTACTAGACATTCATTAGCCATGACAAATCTTTGATCTTTAGTAACAGACCAAGGCAGAATAGCAGAATTTTAAAGGATCCAGTTGCCTTCCCTGCAGTAGTGGTGATGACATTTGTCCCTCTGTTTCCACAGAAACTGAGAGAACAACAATAGTACATGCAAGTAGCATCACACCCAAATACACTGTGGGTTCTATTTGTAAAATATCTGACAATGAACATCATTCTGGACAATTTCACAGGAATAAGAGATTGGAAAAATATACTCCTTCTAGGTTGGTGTTTAATGTTAAAATTATGTATTTATCTGGAAATGTATATTTATAGTACACATCTAGAAACTCTCACTGTAATTTTATGATGTGATTAAGCAGCCTCAGTTTGCTGGTACTTGTTTATCAGTCTTTGATGAAATACCTTTTAAAGAATATTGAAAGATGCTATTTTTCTCCTAACTACTGTAGTAGAATGGAAGTGGAATTGTGTAATTAGTTAATTTTATTTATTCTGCCATTAGTTTAAGAACAATGCACATTACCTCTCCCAAGCAGTACAACTCCAGTTAAAGATTAAATAAAAGGAGAAATATCCACTTCAAGGTGCAACATAAAAAGCACAGAACAGATTGTCTGTGTCCCCATTTAATTATTGCTAAGATTTTAAAATCAATACCTAACTCAGAATATTCATGTCAGGATATCAAAATTCAGAGAATTACAGTCCCAGACAAGAGATATGTGGTTTGGTTTTTCTGGGGTGGAGTAGCAGTCAGAGAAGAAAGGCTTTGAAAAACTGATTATTGTTCTTTTCCTGAAACAGGACAGAGAACATCTAAAGTACAGTAAATTTCTCCAATTACCTTTACATGCTATCTCCCTTTTATTTCCAATTCTGAATGCAATGTTTAAAATGAATGAGTCATCATTTTAACACCACCAATTGAAAAATCCATAAAATTATTGCAGAAGAGCCTTTGTGAAATAGATGCTGGAGGGCAAGTGGGCCACTGACAATGGTCTTATCTTGATGGCTTTTAGCTGAGGCTGAGGTTTCAGCAGATCTTACCAGGCTGGGCAAATCACCCCATCTGGTGATCATCCCACCTCTGAGTGATGGGCTGAGAGAGCTGCAGGGCACCTGGTTTTTCTGTGCTGGACAGGAATGCCTTTGGCAACAGCACAACACAGACATCTGCTAAACAAACTTGTCTGAGCTACAGCCATCAGTAAAAGCGTGTCTCTAGCTTAGTTTAACTGGCTTTGGAAGTGAATCGAAACCAACTGAATTAAATTTCAGTTAATTAAGGTTGAGAGCATCAGCAGAAGGATTAGAGTCAAGCAACTATTCCACTCTAAAACATAATTCAGGTTATTCCCTTTTGCTTGTGCCCTCCCCACATCAAGAAGCTATTTCTAAAATCAACCACCCAAACCTCACTAAACTGGACTTGGAAGAATATGTGATTTAGAAACACAGTAATTCCATCAATTCCAACAGCCCCACCCCTGTGCTTAAAGGTGTTCACCTCTAACTGAACTAAATTAAGGCTTCTGCTTATTTTGCATACTTTTTGCTCCCCCTTTGCACAGGAATTTCTACATTAGTATTCAGAGAAACCAGAGCTCTGTATTTGAGTGTTCGACTCTAGGGAACACAATTTGTATCTTGCATTGTTACCAGCACACTCAAACCCCTGTCTTTTTAAGAGAAATGCCCCAGTCAAAACAGAAATCTTGGTTTCCTGCAGAGATTATTAGGAGATATCCTTTGGTCTGTGCTGTGAGGCAGGTTTGATCACACCCTTGCAGCCTTCCCTTCCACCCTCACATCTCCAGGAAATCACTGGAAAGCAGTTATTGTTTTAATCACAAGTTTCAATAACCAGCGAAACTTACAGCAGCTGTTGTACTAGAATAAAGCCTTTCTTTAAATTATTTGATTAATAAAATCTGCTAGAAACAAGAGGAAGAAAGTCTGCATCTTGTGCAAGATTAAATTAGAAGTACCAAAACATCTTCAGCTCCTTTTGTTTTCGCAGAGCTGTAGAGAAAAATTTGTCAAATATCCATACCTTTAAAATGTATTTACTCAATGAGGAGCATGAAGCCAGGAAAAAAATATTCTAAATGCCAAGATCAATTTTTTAACATAAGAGAAATCAATGTGTCCCAACCTTACCAGAAGCCACAGTTGTGGCACATGGTAGAACTCTAATGGATCTTCTGGTGCCCATGTGTGCAATCAGCCTGAATTCCTAAGCTTTTAGCCATCCCTCCTCTCTGGCCAGGCTGGTGCATCCTACAGTGCCAGCCTCTGTTGCCCTGGAGCCCAGGGGTCTGAAGTGCAGCTGTAGCACTCGGATACTGTGCAGCCATCTGTGCAGCAACTGCTCATCTAAATCTCTTCAGCAGGCAGCACTGATGAGCCTTTTCACTTCTGCTCAGTAGGTGATAAGAGAGCATTTTACCCCAAGCTGTGGCCCAGATGTATTTGCCACTAAATGCATTACTTCTGTTTTGTTTTCATTTTAGAAAGAAAATTAATAAACATTGCTATTTACAATGGACCAGCTCACTCATCTGCCATGGGATTTTCTCTGTGCCTCCTTCCAGTCACTTCTCAGCACTAAGCTACCACAGGGTCATTCATAAACCTTAAAAAAATTTACTTTGCTCATTTTAAGAGTGAATTTTCTGTCTGCATAGGAAAATGCCTGTACTGATCCCTGCCATCTCTTCTTCCCTCTTTCCCTCTGTCCCTCCACGCTTCCAAAGCTGACTTTAAGCTGCTATCTGAAACAGAAAGCTCTCACAGGAAGCCACTGCTTCACTAACAGGCATCTCTCTTCTCTCCTGATATTGCCTGAACAATTTTATTCCCATTTTCATGCTTATCTTCCTATTGCGTGTAATTGTGTGTCTAAGTGGTTAATGTAAGTGTAATATGCCAATTGCCAGCCTCTCATAGTCATTCCAGTGACACAGGTCAGTGACTCGCCTCCACTGAGCCCATTGTTAGAAACTTACCCTGTTAAGCTGGAGGAGAGCAAAGGTAAACCAGGCAGCACCAAAACAGGACCTGCAGAGAGCAGAAACAGCTGGGAAGGCTGACAAAGTGATTTTATATCAACACAAAGAGGTGATTGGTTACACTGTGAGACTTGGTGTCAGAAAATATTTCATTCCTTCGTGTTCACTTTACTCACTGCTCCTACTTAAAACCTCAGAGGTTGCTCTGCCTCTGGCTTTCCCTTCAATTGCAGAGTAGAAGGTGAGAAAGTAGTACACTGTCTGCGCAACTAGAGATAAACAGGGTGTCTACCTGAATACTTGGAATCTGCAGTGTAAGCAACAGCAAAAGGATGTTATGCCTAATTTCAGACTTTCTTTATCTAGGAAGGCAGTAAGGGCTCCAGAGGAATGGTTCAGAGGAGCTGGAAGTAAAACCAAGCAAACTGGGCTAGAGGAATATGAGGAATAGCAAGTTTGTAGAGCTCAGTGGCATGTGAAAAACCTCCAGGGAGCATTTACCTGATTTACATGATGTTCACCAACAGCTCATGGCACTCAGGAACAGCTGCTGTGACAGCTCCAGCAACAGAGGTAATTTTCAGGGCAGAGAGGAGTAACCATAGGCCAGTGCACAGCCTGAAAGGCAGAGGAGGTAAGAGCTCAGACTGAGAACAGGTAATCTCAGGAGCCTTTCTTTCTAAAATTCCAAGGAATTCCCTCTGTAGATGAATCCAAATGCCTTCTGACAAAACAACTGAGCAATTCCTTAACTTGTACAGAAGATAAAGGACTCTCCTGCACACAAAAGCTCAAGAGGCAGGAGATAAAATAGAAGAGCATAACAAGTGTGTGTGCACACTCAGAATGTGTCAGAGAAATTTCATTTCTTTTCCTCAGACTAAGGCACAAGAGAAATACTCAGAGCTGTTTGTAGACGCCAGGTAAAACTGATACCTGTGTGCAGGTTTATTGATCAGCACTTAGGTTCTCCTGCTTACCAGAGAATCTTTGAGTCTATTCCCTTTCCAGTGAATAATATCTAGAAAGGCATCATTATGTCATTTCACAATTCATGGAAATAAATACATTTTTCTCCTCTTGAAATCCTATAAAGTCCCAACAACTAAGTAAACCTGATGTCAGAATTTAACCACAGATGTGGCAAAACCAGCTGGTCTCAAAGGCAGAATACCTTTAGGTGACAATCTGTTTCCAATTCCTGTTCAGATTTAACAGACACACTTCTCTGTTTCCTATGTAAGATGCCACAGAGGGGGAAAAAAAAGACATCTGTCTCCCACACTATATAAATTTAGGAATTGGAAGCCTGCCACATTTTCATTTGCACTAAGAGAAGTAACAGCAAGATAAAATCTAGTGGGTTTGAGCAATTTTGGGAGATGCAGTAGTAGGTAAGGAGATCTTTGGTCAGACACGAGACTGGAAGCACAAGGAAAGATGTTTTTGAAGTGGAAGGTCTTGACATTCACTTCCCACTACTGAGAAGATACTGATTTAGGAAAGGCAGCTCTTGGATATCTGTTGGGACTGCAGGGACACAGAGCAGCATAATAGGGTCAAGTGTGAGAATTTTTCTCCCTTCTGGCCTGATGAATGGGATCACAACCCTTATTTTGGGATAGGCTCAAGGTTCCAAAGCCCTAAGGTCCATACCTCAACACCTAACCACAATTAAGCCTGAGAAAAAGTTCAGAGACATCACTCAGATGCTCCTATCCTGGCCTAAAGGACAAAGCTGACCAAAATCTTCTAGATAAGTAAAACTTAATGCTCTCTACATAGCCCACACCTTTTGTCAAAACACATATTGCCATATTTTATCTGAGCTTGCACCCTCACCCAGGACACTGACTGGGAGAAAGCAGAAAAACACCCAAACAGCTTCCTCTGAAACCAAAAATCTTGAACACGGGCACAATGGCCAAAGGACAGCCCAGATCAGAGCACAGCACCTGTAACGTGCTTTCCTGGATAAACCCATGAAGGTGAGGGCAGCATTACAGGCAAGACCAGAGTAAAGCCTGCCCCACCCCACAGAGAGACACAAAGATGAAACAGCTACACTCACTCTGAGGGGAGTGACACTGTGCAGTGCCTTGCTGCACTCAAATGAAATGGCAGGAAAGCCTGCTGCAAGCTGTTCTACCCTGCCCTGACAAGGGCTCAGTGATTTAAAGGCTCATCAGAAGGACAACTGCTGAGGTTTTCAATTGCCTCTCAGAAAGAGCTCAAGGAAGCTGTAATTTACAAAGATCCCAAAACTTGCCTGGTTGGGCTTTGTTTCATTGCTTTGGTGATTTGCTATTTTTGTTTGTTTGGCTTTGGGTTGTTTGTTTCAAGCCAGTAGGAATTTAGTTTAATTAGTTATTTTAAAATAATGCTTTGGGCATTTTTTAGAAATCTGATACTTGTGGCTGTGTGGTTTTTTTGTCTGTTTCTTTGATTTGGTTTATCTCTTGCCTCCAAAAAGAAAAGACAGCCATGCTTTATGCTTTACACAGCCTTATCTTGCAACCTAGTATTTATAGCATTTATATCCTAACCTTTTATACCAGCAACTGTTGAGTTATCTCTCTGCCCTTTTCTTGACTTCATTACATGCAGTGAGAACAGGGTGGATCCCAGAGGTATTATATGCTCAGTAAAAAAAAAAAAA
>JAOTQP010000304.1:7079503-7093812 GCA_026413545.1 Cichladusa arquata | reverse complement strand
CAAAATTACCGTTTTTAATCTGCCATGGATCTCATTTCACATCACATGCAATGATTTGTGCATTTCTTATTTTTTGATTCAAAACTACCTGCGTGAATAATCCACTGACTTCTCTCCCTACCCACCACCAGGTAATTATGGTCTAATGGGTCTGATACACAGAGGGTGGTGCTGAGTACACTGACATTCTTCACAGCCTAAAACTGTTTCCAGGAGGTTAAATCCTGCCAGTTTAGCTCTTGAGGCGAGCCCCAGTGCACATGTAGGACAGGATTACCACCTGAGGGCAGGGGGGAAGCTGTGCATTGCACCAGGTGTGTCATCAATCTGCATCTCTCCCAGCAGCTTTATTCAAGAACGGGGCTTCAGGAAGGCTCCACTGCACCTCTGGAAGGACTCAGTCACTGCCACTCCAGCTTGAGCCTGCTGTGGCTCAGAGCAGCACTTCATCTTCCATTTGATGTGCTCACAGCCCTCAGGTGGAAGACAGCCAAGTGACCAAACAGATACTCTGAGAAGCACAAATTCTTTGGTGGTATGACCTTGCTTATCAGCTGAACTGCTCAGACAGATTGTCACTGCTTGATTCCAAATGCCACCTGAACGGGAAACAAATGGAAACAAACGGGATCCAACAGTCCCAGTCCAGCAGTAAGGCTTCATCTGTACATAAGGCTGGGCATGAAAGGTAACTCAGTGGGGTTTTCTTTCCAGACCGCATAGGAACTTTGATTAAGCATTGTTTTATTATTTTATGTTTTATTATTTCAGACATTACCTTGGGAAACTGCTAGATGGTGCTAGAATATATACATATGCAATACTATGCTAATACAGGGGTTTAAGCTGCAATCCTGGAATTAGCCTTTGATGCGACTGCCTTGTGACTGCTTGTTGTGTATAAACAGAGAGCTGTGTCCAGGATGGCAGAATCTTATTTTCTCATGCTTTGCAGGGGGTGAGCATAGAGAAACACTGAGCCGAACTCACATCAGGGCCCAGGTCAAGGAGATTGGCTCATCCTCACACTGCTCTGTGAGAAAGTTCAGGGCACAGTTCTGCACATTTAGCTCTATGGATTCTGTATTCCCAAGAACAAACCATCCTGCATAAAAAGAGCATCTTCCAGAGAACAGTGTGTTCTTTTTCAATGCAAATATTCTTGGAAAAGAAAAAAAAAAAAAAGAGGCAAAAGAAGGAAAAAAAAACAACTAACCAAACAGAAAAAAAATCTGTTCCTATGCATGTCTACAGCAAAGGAGAATTTGATCAAGACACCCAAATTGCAACTTGTGTTACCAGTCTAGCTAATATTATTGATTTTTGGGTGGTGTGCATGGGGAAGTTTAAGGACAATATGGGATTATAAATGAGAGATGCAGTTAAAAAGAAGTATGATGACAGAGGAAGTGTCACTGGAGCAATTGGCTTTACACAGTACAGACTTGATCCATAATCTACTAGAATCTTCATAGGGAAAAAAAAATACAGACATTCTAAAATGGTATTAATATACTTGATTCTTCTCATTAAGGGCTAAGTATGTGGACACTGAGGGAAAAGAGAGCTCCAAGCAGACTAAGACAAGCTTTAATTACTGTTAATCTGCAGAGACATTCACATCAGAAATATCACCCTGGCCTTTTCCTGTTTACCAGCTGCAGATCAAGCTCTGTAACATTTAATCTTTGTAAGTACTTGCCCTTTGAAAACCTCTCCTTCCCTCAACAAATCACCTCCAGTGTTCCTGCTGCACTGCAGTTTCTGCCAGCTTCTCCTGCTATTCCCTGCCTGGAGAACTTTCCTTTCAAGCCCTTCTCTCTGCTCGGAAGTTTCTCCTTCCTGGGAGGGGAATATCAGCTTTCCCTGACAAATTCAAACCCCAAATTCAAACCAGGGCACTCCTGGGGATTCTCTGTGTCTGGAAAAGCAGCCAGAACTGGCCCAGCAGAGCTGCATGGCTGTCACTAAGGACAAAGCACCTAAAGAGCTGCTGAGGTCAGAACAGCACCCAGGCTAGCCCAGAAGAACAAAAGCTGCTTCAGGAGATCCAGAGTCACTCTTGCTCATAAATAAAGGCAACATTTGCTCCACCTAGGCAAACAAACCTACACCTCATCAGATGGCAAGCACCAACAACCACACTGCAACAAGTGTGGTTTACCCTTCAGGCCAGCAGCATCTGGGAAACCTAACACCTGATTCTGCCAAGCTGCTGTATCCAATGAGTTCTAGTGTAAATTGATTTGTTTCCAGCTTTTCATGTTTGTGTGATTCTCCCATATACAAGAGCCTTTGAGCAGAAAGTTTCAGGCGTTCCTGGAATCTTTCAGAATAAAAAGTAAAATAAGAACAGAAATTATAAAGTGAATTCACTTCTCAGAAATCATTGAGCAAGATTAATCAATTTTCTCCCGGAAAGTAAGCCTGTCATCACACATCCCATCTCTTAAACTCTTTCAGACCCTTAGGTAACTGGACCCACCTCCAGAGCAGTGCTAGAAATTCCAGTTATGCTTTGTGCTTTCCAAGAACAAAATTACATGGAACTGCTTTTGCTTGACCTTTCCTTTTCCAACATGTTATTTCTACATTTTTGAGGAAACCATGTATAATAATGATAAAAACACCAATTAAGATTTCTTTCTATAGGTCTTTCAACTCGAGATTTTCTAGTAAGTCTGGGTGACATTTCCAAGAAAGCAAATTACTGGTATTATGGCACTGAATTTATCAACTTCTTTTTGTACTTTCAGCATAAAGCATAAGAGAAAATTTTCCTTTCCTGGAGGAAGAAAAAAGTCTTACTTGCCATTTTGCTACTTCAATTGAGGTACAGATTTCTTCTTTGCACCAAAATAAAAAAAAAAAAAAAAAAAAAAAAAAAAGGAGAGGGAGGAGAAAAAGCCTGTAGGATTAGGACAGTTTAGCTAAAAATCATATTAACCTTATTGACTCTGTGACACTATTATTATCTGCAAAACACCCATTAAGAAGGATTTTAATTATTTCTCCTCTGAAAAAAAATTAAACCACATTTGTTCAAACAAGTCAAATTGAGGATTCAGGCAAAGCCTTCAAGCACATTTCCAAATCCTGTACTTTGCCTGTAATTGTTTATGCTGCCATGCTGTACCACCCACACCAAACAATCACTGTGTCCCACAGACACTTTTTAGATAAATGGCTGCACCTAGAGAGAGATAGTCCTTTTAAACACAGGAGAGAGTACTGAAGTATAAATAAAACATCCAAACCTAGAGAACCACAGCCTTTGCATGGTCAACAGAACTTTCCAGACTATGAATGCCCAGGCCACACAACTGATGAAATTAGCACTTGATTATCTGGTGTTCCAAATCAGCAGACGAGGTTCAGGTGGCAGGTGGAAGAAAATCAAGATCACTTGATGCTCATCAAATGAAGCAGCTGATTACCCAAACAGGTTTTATATGAGGTTAATTCAACATGAATAGCATTAATGACATTCACATGTCACTCATTTTGGTCAATTCTGCCCAAAGCTACTTCATTACCTCATCATTTCCTAAGCACAACTTCTCTTGCTCCCACACCTCTGCATACCCCATGGCTATGCTTTTATTCCAGGTAATCAAAAATAAAATTTAAAAATTCATTTTTCCACTGCAGAGTCTCTCTATTCCTCCTCACAGTTTCTCCTAGACAAAACCTTTAATATGGATTTAACAGCATTATTAGGCTGTAAACATTGTGCCCTGCCAGGTGTTACATTTCTGCTCTGGCTCTGCTGGCTCAGAAGCCACTGCCTTAGAGAGGACATCTCCCAAAACAGCTCTCCAGCCCCATCAGGATGCTGGCTTGCAGGCAGCAGAGAACTGGCTATATCCTGTGGGGCCAGGAGTCAGTGCTGAAATGGAGTGTCTTATCCAAAATGCTTCTCCCGGCAGCTCTGGGCCTCACCAGAGGCTGGCACAGCCCTGTGCAAAGCAGTCATTTCCTTGTCTCTACGAACACATCAGGAGTCCTGCTGATTCTGGATTCCTTCTCTTCCCCTGTCCCACTTTTAATGCCAACTACCCACTCTCTTTTCCAGACTATGCAGAGAAACTTGCTTTCTCAGGTCACCACCCTCTAAATCTTGCCTCTCCACCTCCCCAGCAGACACACTAGTAGAAATTCCTTATCACTGGTAAATATGTACGTACAGCTCTTTCATCTGACAAAAGCTGAAATATCCAAATATCAAGTTTGGTGCTTTCTTGTTTTCTTGCAAGGAAACATCATGTATTTTTCCCCTCTGACAGCAGTAAAAGGATGAGGCAAGAAAGGATGTCATGTATTTTCACTAAAATTTTCTTACCCTAGTGCTTATGCCATGAATGTACTTACTGCCTTATCACTAAACTTTATCTTGCTGACAAAAGTTTCCATAACAGCTGTAGGATTCACAGTGGGAAGTGTATGGTCTGAATGCCAGCAGCTCCCAAAGAGCTACTGAAAGGCCAAATCATCTCCTTCATGTACTGACACAGAAACAAAACCTGAGCTGCAGGAGGAATGCTCAAACAGTGGAGAAGCTCTGGGGTACCAGAGGATGGGAGATGTGTGAGGGATACAGACTGAGAGACTGGAAAGGCTGAAAGTGCTGCCAGTGACAAGGAATAATCTCCCTTGCACAGGAGAGGTCCCACAGGGCTCTGGGCTGCACCGAGGGGACAGGCCTGAGCCACCCCAGATCATCCCATCCTCAAAAGCAGGAAAAGTGCCTGGAGGCACAGGAGCAGTGACCAGGGTAGCTGGAGAGAGCCCCAGGCCAGACATTCCCAGCCCTTTATTTCTCTGGCAGGAGAAATAAAACAGCTGTGTCACATCAGCCACCACAGAAAAGCACCAACTCCCCAGAAACTTCCCCTGCCACACACAACCCCCATCACCTCTCACTTGGGAAAGGGAAAAGAAGTCATCAGCACAGAAATTAATTTGACAGCAACCTTGAGAGAGTTCGGGGAATTCTGTGGCTTGCCTAATGGCTACAGAGGGACTTTTTGCACTGGGATTTCATATAATCTAACTGTTTGCTATTTAAACAAAAAATAATCTTTTAGAGCCTGCAACTACCTCGGACTGAGTCCCCTTGCAATTACAAAAGTGATTGTGTTTGAATAGCTGGCTTTCTCCTTCATTCCACTCTGGTGAATTCTACAGGGAAATCATCCTCTGGACATCATGGGTAGATGCTCCAGGCATTACTGGATTGCCCAACCTCAGTATCTCAGCCTCACTGCTAGTAGTAGTCAGGGCAGAAGAGAATTGAAGTGTTGCAAAGAAGGGTAGTTGTTTAAACACCTTTGCCAATCCTTGTGCACACTGGAAAAGTCTCTCCCTATTAGCACTCATAACTAGGAGTCACTCAACCTTTGACTGTATAACACATTCAAATTCCATGATATACTGGATTGCCACTGTAGAAATAATTAAGGAAGACAGTGCAGGAAATAATAATTTACACTGGCATGTCTGCAATCCCAAGTTCTCAGCATGTTCTACAACTGTAAATGAAAAATAGACGAAAGAGAATGGGCTATGTGATTAATGTTACAGTCCTTCCCAGTGTAAAATGTCATAGAGGGAGGGCAACACTGTTCAAAACTGACAGGAGAAGGGAGAATGCCTGGGGTAACAGAATGCACCTCTCTCCTTGCTTAGCTTCATGTTAGAAAGGTATGGGGCTGTTTTAATTTCATGCAAGCTTGCAAAGTTGACTGTCCTTATAAAAAGAGAAATTATACACACAATTTAAGCACGAATCAGCACAATAATTAAATGAGTAATTACCTTCCCACTTTTAAGCTGTCGTGCAATTAAGCTTAATTAAACATTCTGTATTCTTCACCAATCTTATACAAACAGAAGAAGGTAAGAAGGGTGTGGCAAAGAAAGGACATTAGGCAGAAGGTTGAGCCTATTATTGTGTCCATAATAAAAAATAACACTGTACAGTCAGCTCCAGGTTCTCATGTCATTGCCTTGTTCCTGGCCAGAACATAACCTGGTCTGAGCTGCAATATGAGCAATACACTGAGGCAATTCTACACTGTTTAATTTTGGGTGGCATTTTTCTATGAAATGTTGCAAAATGCTCTTCAAAAGAAACAAGTCCAAGGGAAGGGAAATGCTGGCATTTTAGAGCAGAGTGAGTAAAGAATTATGCACAGGAAGGCTGGTCCCAATGTAAGACAAAATCTTTAATGCAAACACAAGTCAAGGTTTCTCTTTTCCCCAGCAGAGGAACTGTCATAGAGACACAGCAGAGGAAGGGCCAAGAAAAGACATGGGAATTTTGTTGACAAGGAGACAAGACAGCTGTGGTGCAAGAACAATTGTGAACTTGCTCCTATCCTGGTCTGAAATACAAATAAGCTTTGTAGAAGCACAGCCCACATATTTCTGCTAACTATTTATTAATTCCCAGAAAGCTGTATCACATCTACTGTCTTTGGCTGCATATTATTATGTTAAATGACAAAATTTAGACAAAGAAATTCATTCTCTCAAGTAGCAAGGATTCTGTCTTCCATTGCTCTCTGAGACAAAGGCAAAAACAGGCAGCAAAACAGGAACATCTAAAAGCAAAACCTGTCCTACACACTGTAACTATAATGTTTAACTCCAGGTGCCCTCAGATTTTGGCCCACCCTCACTACCCACGTGTGTGCACACACCTCTCTGCTCCTTTTCTTTGCTACTGAGTCCTGATTCCAAGTGCCACAGAAGAAATTTGAGCACATCACAGCAAAACATAGCTGGGAAAGTCAGTTTTGCCCTTTTCCACCTTCATTTCTTCCAGCACGCAGAGCAGTTCCACAGAACTGAAACCTGCCATTAATACTGGCAGAGGGTCTTCCCCTGGTTTGGAACTATCAGCACAATGATGGGACAAAGACAGGATGCTTGAAGATAAGGTGTTATTATTAAAATGATGGGGGAAAACCCAATAACAATACTGAGCAGCCTTCCAAAATGCTGAGTGTGTCTGAATGCCGAGAAACTGAAAAATGGGTGGAAATCACCACACTACAAAACCACCCCTGCTGCAACATACCATTTATTTACCTTTGCCTAATGACAAACTGCAGCTGTGGTTAAAATGTATCAAGAAAAATTTATGTTTGGTTCTCATTCCAAGTCCCACAGCAAGTAAAACATCACAGGTTGGTAAAGTCTAAACCACAAATTGTCCAAAACACAGCGGTGTACCAGCCACCAAGAAGAAATTAACTCTATTCTAGCTGAAAACAGGACAGAAACATTTATTTCTGGAAGAAAATACTGCTTTTTATGCTTTGTAGGCCAAAAAAAGTAAACGCACATGTTGAAAACATTGGGAGTGCAGCATTTAGGAGAAGGCTGTTGCAGGCAGTCTGTGTTAGTTTGCAGACAAGCCTGACAGCCCAGGCAGCACTGGTTTGGCTGCTTGGCTCCTGCTGCCAGCCCTGTGTGCCACCAGAGGTGGGAGAGCCATGCAGCCCCTGCCAGGCACACAGTGACAGGGCCAGGGCTCAGCTCCCTTGCTCCATGGCTGATTTAGAAGCTGAGGATGCTGAATCCAGTGCCAGCTACCTCACAGCTGCAGGAAGCCTTCAGAGGACCCAGCCTCAGCTGTTTTACCCGATGTGAAAAGTTCCAAAGGGTGTTTTATTTCCTGTCTGGGACATTATGTCATTTTGCTAATGGCCTAGAAGTCAACAGTTCTCTACAGCTAGCAATGATTAAGTGCTCTGTGATTTGAATGCAGAATCAGCACATAGAAACCATATTAAAGTTATCGTTTCTGCCTTATAATCCATTGCCCCACCTGTACCAGTATGTACAAAAAAAGAAATTCCAGACTAGAACTTTTCCACAACAAATATACCCCTTTTCCCCCACTTTGATTTAGGCTATGGTTTGGAATTAGTGATTTTCTCCCCACCCCCACTGCTTGTTTTGCTTCCATATCTTTAGATTAGATCTGGTGGTACCACCTCAGAACAGAGGCAGCACATCTCCTTCCACCCCAGTGAGTGAGACTCTCACCTGATACTGAGAAACTTTGCTCAGAGGGAGAACTTCCATGTTACCTTCACTGTGGGAATAGAGAAAACAGTCATAAGAAACTAATTTCGCAACAGGAGTGCTCAAGGCAGTACTGTGGGACAGCAGGCCAGCTCAGCCACACCATCCTGCTCTGCCTGACATACCCAGGCTACTTCACCAGATCCAGGATTGTTTCTGTGCCACAATTTTCTTTTTGCATGGTGTCCATGATGGTCCTGACATATTTTACAGCATGTCTACAAATAACAGAAACCTCCTGTCTCCTGGATTTACAGGGAGTGAGGCACAGGGCTGTGTTTAATGCTGGGGAAGTTGCCTCAGGGATGTGTGTAACTATGGGGGGGGTGATTGCCTCTTGCTAGTAGGGGCTAAAAATACAGTGGAATTTGTTATTTGCTGGATTTCAAGGAGCACTGTGCTTTATATCAGCTGAATTTGCAATATCACAGAAATTCTTATGGAATGAACAGCTGGAGCCTGCTCACACCAGACTCAGCATCAGCTCACTCTCCTCACTCCCTGTTACCTCAGGATTGCTCAGAAGGCACAAGCAGGCTTCATTAAAGATAACGCGATTTTTTTCAACTGGGCTTTCACATTACTTCTCCAAAAGGCACAAGAACTCAAATTTAAAAACAAAAAATATAGAAAAAATAAATACATGAGGAGTCTTGGGCAATCTTAAGTGCAATCTCACCCTCAATGCAAGGTGCTCTGAGGTCAGGTTATTCAGCTGAGCTTGCCCTCAGGATAACCTATTTCAGTATTTCACCACCCTCATGATCAATTTTTCTTTCCTAATTAACTAATGACAATTTCCCTTGCTGTAATTTGTCTCTATGTATCCTTTTCCTAAACACCTCCAGGAAGATGTTGGCTTTCCTTTGAATGCTCTCCCTGCCATCACATTGAAAAATGGTTTTTTCATAGTTGAGCCCACAGCAAGGCAGTCTGAAAGAACCCTCAGTGCCACTTCCATCTTCGCTGCCACCCCACCACCATCATCTTGTCTCTAATTGTCTCTTTTCCATTGCACATGCAGGCAAGGCCTGGTCCTTTTGTCTGCTCAGACAACCTCAGGTCTAAGCATAGAGCCACAGCAATACATGACCTACCTCACATTGCAAAAACATTGCAACTTCACAATTAAAAACTGCACTAAGCATTAAGTGAGAAAATAGATATGGATATGCCCTGCTGGAAACAGCCTCCCTGCCATTTGAACAAGCAGAAAAACAGAGTAATAAAGACCCCTTCTGGCTTCACTCCAGTGCAGCAACAAGATTGTTAGCTGTTCTCACAATCTTTGTTACTGCAACAATAAATATGGAACTGAAAATAAGAAAGAAAAAGAAATCCACTTGGCTCAGAGACGACTTCTTGGCAATCAATACATTCTGAATAGCCTGCAAAATTGTGGTCTATAAGAGATAGTCAAGTCTCACTGTCCATCTTCCTTTAAGCACTGATGTTTATAATGGTCCCTCATTTAACAGTGTTTGTTCCCATCGCTGCTGGAGCTCAGCTCCTTTCTCTTTCCCCCCAAAAAAAGAAAAAGTGAACAGACTGAGGCAGCCTTTGACTACACACTTTCACTTACCAGGCAGTTCTTAACCTTGCCTCTCTGAAATCTCCTCTAAGCAGATTTGCAAAGATCTGGGGGTACAGAAAATGGGGCAAAACCTGTAGAATTACTCAGAGACTTGCTAATAGAGCTCAGTAAGGAGAAAAAAAGTTTCACAGATCTCTTTTTTGTTTTGGTTTTTTTTTTTCTTACACCTTGCGAGTTGGTATAGGGAAGAGTTTCTTCTTTGCAAGTCAATGCAACTGGATCATGAACTTTCATTCTTCAAACCAAGCTCAGGATATTAGAACAGAAAAGCACAAACCCAAAAATATTTCAGAATAAAACCAGGGGAGATTTACCTTTTGTAAGCATGCATCCAGAACTCTTTTGTTAGAGAAAATATTGTTTCTGTGGAGAATAAAAGGACCCCTTACTCCAGGAAGTGCTCACTGCCAAAACAAGGAGATGCAAGTGTCTAAAACAGTCAGCACTCTCAGTCCTAGCACAGGTTAAGATGTGCACTAAACCTTCAAGCAAAGCATGAGACAAGGCTTGTGAAAGCTGTTTTTTTAATCCCACCCGGAACCAGAGTGCTCTCTTGTTTTATATACTGCACTTCTAACTTCTCCAGAGTGCTTTCCTGTATAACATATTAGGCTGTAGGAGAGAGTTTCAAACAGGCTGAGCGTCGCTCCCTTCCACCCTGTGCCACATTGCACCTGAACCTTCAGGTCTTCTGGGGCACTCCTTCCAATCCTCCAGACATAGCTCTGGGTGCAGATCTCTCGTCTGTTTTGGCAGCACATCCCACAGAGTGCCATTACCAAAGCTATGAAAGCAGTTTTAATCTCCTGCACAGAGCTCTCCAGCAAATCCGTAGGTGCCCTGCAGAGCTCCTCACCAGGATCATCAGACTGCAGCAGAAATCAGAAAGCCAACCTCAGGCACAGAGCAGCTCCACAGCCTCACAAAGCTCCTCACAAAGCACAGAGGCCATGGCTGGATGTGTGTTAGACACCTACATGCCCATGCCAGCTAAAAGTGCTTCAAGGAAGGCACAACAAAGAAATGCTGGAGTCAGCTCAAGGTAAGGGAAAAGAATATTTTGAGAAGCTTCCAGCAAAAAGCTGTAGACAAGCAGAACTCCCTTGTGCCTCCTGTGGCTGCTGGGATGTAAAGTGACTGTTCTCCACCCTCTGAAGGAGTGTGGGCGTCTGTGGACAATGAGTACTCATTAACATCGATTCATTAACTTGGAATTAAGGACTGTTCATCACAGCAGCATAAATGCTACAGACTGGGCGATGTTGTGCATTAGGCAGCACTTTCACTGATCAGAAAGATGGGTTTAAACTGCAAACAGCTGTCCATGAAAGGATTGGCACAGGTGACAGATCAGCACATGGACCTCAGCCTCATGGAGCAAAACACATTCATTAGTGACAGAGGTTCAGTTCACAGCTACTTAAGATAGGAATCTAAAGGTGGCAAGTTTGGTGTATCACAGTGCTAACCACAGTTAAGATTTAAATTCAGGGGAACGGCCCAAAATGCTGTTAAGGGTTTTATTCAGTTGGCAGATTTTCACAATCTAAAACTAATTAGCAAGCCTGGGTCCCTGAGCATAATTTAGTCAATTTAGTTTGCAGAAACAAAACTCGGGGAAAATAGGGAGCACTGGCTGAGGGCTGGCAAAACACATCTGGAAAAGGGAAAGCAGATCCATGCCATTTCAGACGTGGGTCTGACAATGCTGTCAGCCCTGAGACACAGTTCAGCCGTGCCAACAGTGGCAGCAGCTAAAAGCACAGGAACAGGTACTTCCCAGACTGGAAAACAACCAATTTATGCCACTGTCAGTACCTTGAACCAAATCCAGGACTAAAAGCAGAGGCCAATGGGAAGCATATGTAGAGGCTCCCACAGAGTAAGGTACACCCAGCTGTTGCTCAGGGTGATACAGTGAGAGTGGCACAGCTGTAAACCCTATCCTCTTGTTTGGTTGGATGCTCAGCTGAGTCCCTCAAGATGAATAGCAATTTCTTCTTGTGAATTAAAGAGCATATCATCAGCTTGTTAAGGGGTGATTAACTGAACACTGAAAATTAACATTTCTCCTTTTGACCCTTTAACCTTGTTCAGTCATTACTTTGACACAGTATTAAATCTCTATCTTATTTGTACCCACCATCAAGCTTGTAAAAGCTAAAGCCAGCAGCAATACATTTTTTCTTTTAAGAAATGTGCATGATTGAAAGGCTAAAGAAAGCTGCTATCTCATGTCTTATCATTCTTTATAAAAGTTCTCTTTATGATTTCAAAATGGCAAGAAATATGCAATGAAAACCAGTGATAAAATATCTGAAAATATCTGAAATACTGGTAGTAACCGAAGTGCTTCAGCATCCTCCTCCTTTAAATATCCCTATATATGAGGGGATCTATCATCTTACTTCCACTGAATTCTGTGAAGTCCATGAACAGAACAAACTGTATACACATAAAAACAACACCAAATAAGATGGAATAAGATTCTAGCACTTATTTTCATTCCAGAACTGAGAATAATAACAAAATCAAGCAAAGACTTCACTGGAAGTACCCAAGTATTCAAAATCCAAAAGGAAATCGAGTAGCTTTTGGGGATAGGAATGTCACACAGTGTCAAATCACCAGATTTGACCTGCCAATACAGAACTGACCACTGATGACTCCTACAGAAACTGAAAAGATCAGTAATATCAATCAGAGGGAGGATCTTTTAAACATTTACTAGCACTTTCCAGGCTGCTTTTATTACCTTACATTGATAAGTATACCTCACACAGGCTTGAATTAGTTATACTGCAATTAAGACGTCGAAGGCAGCATCTGAAATGAGCATCTATTAACTCTTTCAATAGTCTAATTAGGACTGCAAAACAAGGAATACATCACAAGGCAATACACATTTCAGCCAGTTAACAGCAGTAGCTGGCTGAAATTGAGATAACATTACTACTTGTAAAAACCTTGGAGAGAAATTCCATAGGAAGAGTAGAATTAAAAGGCAAATCATTTAAAAAAAACCACTTAGCAAATTAAAAAACTTAAAGACATAAATTCTTCACTAAAGCCATCTGTCTTACTTGACCCTTTCACATTAATTCCTAGGGGATTTATTCAAGTGCTTCTGCAATCAAGTCAGTCCATGCTAATAAGGTACAGATTTAGCCTGTAAATATTCTTCCCCTAGAAAAGTTGTTTTCCAGCTTATACCACAAAACAGCCTCTCTGCCATTCATTCAGCAGCTGAGATCCCTCCAGTTCACTTCATATTTGGTTAGGGCACTTTCCAATCAGAAAACTCACTGAAAGCAAGTCCATATTCCGTTGTTTTGAGAAGGTTGTACTTGCTAGGGCCACGCCTAGCCGGATAAACTCCTGCTGGGCATTCCCTTCCCGCAGCAACCAGGGCACGGCTGGTACTTTGAGCAGCACGATGACTGATGGCCCTGCTACTCTGTCAGTGTCGCAGAGGCTTGAGGAGGGGCTCACAGACAGGCAGCTTGTGTACTAAACACTCACCGCTGCTCCTGCCGCCGCAGGGACCAGCTGAGCACCAGGCGCCTGGAGTTTAACTGCCCCTGGCCTCCCGGGTTGTCAGGTTCAGGATTTAACTGCTTGGCTCCATTAGGAACAGCAGGGAGGGAGCAGTTAAAGCCCCTAAAAAGGCTTTGAGAGCTCCGTGCTCGATGTTCAGGTGTCTCTCTGCGGTTCAGCAGCTGGCAGGAGGGAGGGCAGGCTGAGCAATGAGTTACTGTAGGAGAGGGGACAGGAGGAATACATGAGCTGAGTTTGGCTGTTGTAAAGCCAGCAGCTCTAAAAAGACATTGAGGAAGAGCCTGGCAGCTCCCCCTTCATGCCTCATTACACAGAGCACGACTCTCCTGCAGGGCTTCCCAGATGTGGGAGAAGCTACTGAGGCTTCTGAAGCAGCAGTTTGTTCTGCTCTTCCAGGGCACTTTGGCTCGGGCTCTTTGCCCACTGCACCCTGCAGTTTGACACCGAGCCTGTGGAACTGCCTAAGCAGCTGCCAGGGCAGGGTGCATCCTCCAAGCATCTCTGGAGGCAGTCAGCAGCTGGAAGGCCTGCAGTGCATGTCATGGCTAAGGCCACCCTGTCAGCTGGTCTCAGGGCCACTTAGAGCAGGAGGATGCCTTCCAATGTAACGCTTCTTAAACCCCGGAGAGGTGACATGTCACTTCAGTGGGGCAATTGTCTCAGTTACAGGCAGGTCTGTCCACTCCCATGCAGTATCTACATTCCTCCTGCCACTGCCTCGGAGCCTGATTTGTGTCTGGCCAATACAGTTCAATTATTTTCTTAACCTATTTGTAAATCAATTCCCCTGATTGATGCAGACTTCTGGGTGCTGGGAACAACGTTGTAAAATTTGTGTTGAGGTACAAATTCAGGCTGTTGCTGCAGCAGCAGGTTCCTGGGAAGATCACAGCAGACACCCCACCGTGGCCACTCCTGCTGAGAGGGTTGGTTACTCACTTGTTCCAGGACTACTGAGGAGGCCAGGAATGATTCCAAACACAGGAGCCATTGGAACCTGCAAGCTATGGCTCCTACAAATGTGGAGATTTTTTTTTTTTTTTTTTTTTTTTTTTTTTTG
>JAOTQP010000304.1:7007788-7079403 GCA_026413545.1 Cichladusa arquata | reverse complement strand
TATTTTTTTTTTTTTTTTTTTTTTTTTTTTTGCGTCTGTTGCAAAAAGGCAAGAAAACCACCAAAATATGAAAAATTAGGCATTATTTTCATGGTTATTTTGCAGCAGAAAAATTATTTGGAGTCTTTTTTTACTGTGATTTCTAAAGACCCTTGGCTCCATTCAGGGTCACATATATATACCCCTTTGAGAACACAAAGGGATTTTATTTTAATTATTATATTAGTAGCTTTTCTCATTGCTAAAGGAAATATACATGTGTTTAAATCAAGGATTCCTTCCCACAAACTATATATTTTTGTATCACTAGAGTGGCAGTCTCAGAGGCTAGCAGGTAAAATGAAATGTCTGGGATAGTTAAAATCCTTAATGAGTTCAGGTTTTCCCCCTGGCCAGACAGGGGGAATATGCCAAGCCTCACTGGCTATTCACAGGGCCAGGTACAGCTGTGACCCATGAAAGCTGTAAAAGAAAACCAGCTACATGGCTGAGTAAATCTTCACCATCAGAACAGAGCTCAAATTGACAGGTTCCAGTTGATTTCCCGCCCCAGTCCCCATTAATTACAAGCTCTTTTAATTACTACATGCATGCGAGGGGTGGAAACAACAAGATTTAATTACCAAGCTCCCACCAAGAGTGACCCAGCTTGGCCACTGCAGCAGGAGCTCTCACAAAATGCTGTTCAATGACACGGCAGGTCTCCAGCTCAGCAGCATCATCTTCTGGCACTCAACCCTGGAATGCAGCTGCTGGTGGCAGCAGAGAGACCTTTCTGCCTGTTCCTCTTCCTGTTCAAGCAAGGGGTTGGCACAGCTGGTCACCCCACACATCCCTGCTGCTGGCAGGGAAAATCCTTGCAGCTTTCCAGATGGGCGATGTCCATGTTGATTCTCTCTCCCCCACTTCTCAGACTCTCTTCTCCTAATTCCCCAAAAGGTAGGGCAGGGGGTTCAAATGTTCCAGGAGTGTGCTTTCCCCCCCTGAAACACATCCGTGGGTGGTGACTAGAGTGGACTTGGGCAAGACCTGAGCACCCTGGAAGCAGTTATACTGGCAAGGGGGGCAGACAGGAACCCACACATCCCCAGGCCCCAGCCATTTCACTGTAGGAAATGATGCCCAGAGCACTGAAGAAGAATGAATGGCCCTGGTGGGTCCAGCTGTCCTGACTCAAAACAACCTGTAAGTGTTAAATAGTGGAGGAGAGAGACCATCTAAGTCCACATCAAAAATAGCAAGGCATGCAGAAAACAGAAACAATGCAAACAATTTTATTTTCACCTTTACAGCATATACATGCACACCCTGCAGTCTACAAGACCAGTAACAGCCCCCAAATAAAGGGCAGGGAATAGTATGGATTGAAACAGGGCCCCAGCACTGCTCAGCCCCTCTGAACAGTCCAGCTGCAGTTGTGTTGAGAAAACTCTGCTCTGCAAGGGTTCAAAGTGAGCTTCAGGTAGCAGCTTTATGGGTCCCAAACTGCAGCATGATAAACAGCATGCACAGAAGCCACCACAGTCTATCAGGAAGGATATTAAGACCTTCTGGTAAAGAACTTCAGCAAACACTTAGTCAGCCTGAATTTATGATCTGATCCTTCAATTCTTGGCTCCAGAAGTGACTTGCCCTTGGCTCCTTCATACAAGCTGTTCTCATTCCTGAGCATGGCTTCTGGAAAAGACAGGAACTCAGCTGAGCATCAGCTCAAAACTTTCAGTTGCTGCTTTACTTTACTGTTTTCTATTAATTCTTTCTTTAAAAAAAGAAAAAAAACAGTGTTAGCTTCCTGCATGAGCAAGGAGAAGAACCAGCAATAAAGGCTGATAAAAGAATAATTTAGAGCTGTGAACTCAAATCAATAAATAAATTGGAGATCCGTTCAGTCACCACCTCCCAGAGCCGAGAAGAATTAAAAACCAATTAAAAATTACACATCTGCCTCCAAATCAGTCAAATGGAAAGTGAAGGACAATTATAGGGCAGTGATTGTCAAGAGAAAGGGATCTTCCTGGACCACCTTTTATGGCTGATCATATAGCAATTAACTTATAAATAAAGTAACCCAAAATCACTATATTATAAACCAGTGGTTCCAGTTTTAGAAAGCAGCAGACTCTCATTGATCAGCTCAGAACAGTTTGCATTTGATTCATGAAACTGTGCCTCAGGCTGCCAAGAACAGAGCTGCTCCTTAATTAATAGTAATGAGCACCAGCTCAGAAGCCTCACACTTATTGGACCCCAAAGGGGCACCAGCTGAAGCAGGAATCTCAGTGGGCAGCTTTTATCCAGCCAGAAGCAGACCACAGAGATTAGTAAGAAACAGTGTTTACAAAAGATGCATTAACGATCTCTGATGTTCTTTCATAATGTCTCTAGCATTGCCAAAAATAACATCTTTTTGGGGTTTAGCAAAGCACCACAGCTCATGAACCTGCCTGAAAGTGGCTGCATCCCTAATTTGCACAGCCACAACTCGTTAATAAGCTATCAGAGAGCAGTGAGCAAGCTCATTGTACCTGAGAAATAAAATGCATTTGTTTTTCTGTGGCAGAACCTTCTGGAAAAGAGGAATAAACTGTGGCTATTCACGACTCATTAACATGATGCAAAAGCATTTACACACAAATGCAGACAGCAAGTCCACTGGATGCTCACATTAGGCAGGAATCATTCCACTTTGGTTTAGGATACCCAGCACCAGCTATTTGCACAGAGCAGATCACTTGCTTGCAGAATTAAATCCACTAAAGCACAAGTGGTGATGCCAGGTCAGAATTTTGTCCCCAGCTTCATCCTCAGGAATACAACAGCTAAACTGCAAGTCTACCACCGAGTCTGACATTCAGCAGCCTGTTTGGCTCAAAGTTCTGGCACTCAGAGGGAAAAGGAGCATCTTGTAGTCAGGGCACTCAGTCAGCTCCTTGAGAGCCCATAAGGTGCTGTTCAGCTGGCAGTGAAAGAAATGGAAATGTCACCTGAATGACCGATGCTGTGCAAAGTGAACAGAGACTGAACCGGCTCCCATGGAGCATCTGAGGCACCAAGACTAAAAAAGGTAAACAATTTCCTTTTTTCAAACTGAGCAGCTATTATCTTCAATCCCCCTATTTAGAGGGAAAGAGTAACAGCCATTTCAAAGTGCCAAGAAACCCTCTGTACCTTTCAAACCCCTCATGAATCACACCCACATACAGTAACACACATTGCTAATCCTTTCCATGGATCTGATCCAGCACCAGGTGCTCCAGCTGCAACCTTTTAGCTAAAAACCTGTGCACAGAGCACCATGCACCTCAAGACCACAGGGCTACAGCACCTCTTCCAGAAACTTCCCCAGCAGCTGGTTATTCACAGCCTTGTCTTCAGTGCAGTGCAGGGATTTACCCCACTCTCCCATGCACATTGAGAATCCTGGCTCCTGCCCTGGGAGTGCCCCGTGTCACACATGTGAAATAGCCAAAGAAGGAGTTGGGGCCTGTCACCCACTAGTATGATGCCTACCAATGGCAATTCCCCTTCCAGAAACCTCCAGAGATGTGGATCTTTGCACCAGAACAATGCTGCCTTGACCTGGCTGCAATGTGCAGCCCTCTTGGTCTAAACACTCCCAGATTCACAGAAATCTCAGGGCTACCTTCAGCAAAGCCACAGCCTCTGCAAAGCATCAGCCCCCAGACCACAAAACATGCCAGAGAGGCACAGAATTAAGAGAGATCCTGAACTGAAGGAGTGAGTTTCCTTAATCCCTGGCACTGGTATTGCTGGCCATGCTGAGCATTGAGATTCATCAGGTCAGTCATGACAAGTGGTCAGTGTGGTCACCAGAGAGCCAAGGCACCAGTATGCATCCAACCTGAACTTTACAACTGCTGAACAGACCAGTAACAAAGTCTGCAGGACATCCAACACTGGGCAAGTGGCCAGAGATTTCCACCTACCTTCCAGCATGGCAGGAAGGCACCCTAGTGTTGTGCAGCTAAAAAGCCAAACAAAACAAAAAAATAATCCAAAGAACCCCCAAAAAATCAACCACAGAGGCCATGTCAGAATAAATGGTCAGTTCTGGGAATTGGTCTTGTTTGAGCCATGGCCATTAACTTCTAAAACAAAAGAAAAAGACAAGGCACGGCTCGGTACAGAGCTGTCTGAGAGTAAGGGCTGTGCATTTCCATCAGATCTCACTCAGGTGCCCTGCCATGGCAGCAGGCTCAGCTGCAGCCAGTCAGAGCACAGGCAAGTGCCAAAGGTTTGCTGAGAAGTCAGGCATGCTTTAATGGAGCAAATTAAAGGAAGAAAATAGAGGTGGAATCCTTATCAAAGCTGCAGCTTCAGAGACTTATAAATTGCTTACTTAAAATTAATTCAGACAGTGTGTGCTTCATTTTTGACAAAACCACCCAAACCCCTAAGCTGAGAATTAATTATTCCCACACCTTCGATAGCACAGAGGCTGACAATAGGGCTTTGGACAGCAAGGAAACATCTCTGAGGAGCAGACTAAGGACATTTCCTTGGTTCCACAAGAGGTTAATTCCCTGTCAGTCTGCACTCTGCTGTTGAAAGGTTTGTGTCCTCTGTAGTTAGGCAATGAAAAGACAAACTCAGTAATGCCCATGGCTCACTATGGAAGACAGGAACAAAGAAGTACCAAACAATAATCAAATCACAAAGTACAAAGACCAAATGTAATCTACGACTGACAGGAAAAGCAGGCAAGGTGACATGGAGATCAAAAGCTGGCCTGAGTAAATTAGCTGCAAATGGCTTTAAAACAGAGAGGAAGGGAGAAGATTCAGAATTATTTAAGTTACTGGGCTGATACACTTATAATTACAAATAAAAGGAATCCACATATGTAAACAGCTAGAACACTGTGCAGAAGCATGACAGGTGAGAGTGTGGACATGTATGAAAACATCCCAGGGAAATAAAAATAAAAAGGTGTGTTTTGGTTCAGCTACTGTGCATTGTCATTGAGCTGGGACAGGGATAGTTATTAACTCAGCTGGTCTACTGCTGGTCTGAAAGTTAAGTCTGCTCTGGATCCTGCTGCCCTGTCCTTCCTCCAAGAGATTTCACAAGATTTGATGCTTTCTCCCACACCTCCACTAATGCAGCATCCTCCTGCCCCTCAACAGCCACTGCCAGACCTTCTGCCCTGACATAAGGCAGCACCACCTTGCTGCCCTTCAGTGACACCAACAATAACTCATACTACCATATCTGTGGAACAAAGGAGGAAAAGCCATCGCTACTTAAAGGAATCCAACCAAAACCCCAAAAACGCCCTCTGCTGGATTCAGACTGAAAAAATGAATTATATTACAGAATGGTACAATGCACAACTGTCCTGAAAGGTGACACAGATCCAGCAGCAGCATTTTTGCTGAGTACCATGTTGTATTTCTACAGAGCTAACATAAATAAAGCTTTGGTTGCTTACTGCTAAAATTAACATAAGTCATAACTGAGGTGTGATTTGCTTCCTATTGGTTAAAATAAAGATTCTGTCTGAGAAGAGCAATGAGGAAAAGTTTTGTGAATAAACACTATAAAGGAAAAATTGTATGTGAACATGGGGACAGGCTAATGTGGACTCAGTTTACCTGAAAAGTGAGAGGGATATTTTCATACAGTTGCACTTCAGGGGTATTAAGAATCTTTTCCTTGTGTTCTGGAACTGAACTGCTAAAAAATAAAAAAGGCTGGGTCCAGGGTTCACAGGTCAAACAAACAAGAGACTCCCAATGAAAAGATCCAGATCTAATACAAAACTAATTTAATTCCCCGGGAAAATTGCTTGCTTATATCTATCTCAATTCAGATCAGTAATGCATAATCAGTAAGTTCTTCTAACCTTAGTTAATACTTGCTCTTCTTAAAGAAATCTCTTCTTTAAATTAAATCTGATCACAACAGGCTTCATCTTTCATATGAATAAAATCCGAATAAAGTTTTGATCCCAAGCATAAGTGATGACTTCCATTGCTGAAGGTCTGAGGAGGAAGTGTTACCTCTTGGATATGAAATTCAAAGAACCATATGAGCAAATAATTATTTCTTTTTAAAGATGTAACAGAAATATGCTCAAGGAATCAGGCTCATTTAAAAAAACAATGAAAACAGGACCCAATAGTGAGACTGATTTCTGCTTATGTGTTATGTACAGAAAATCTTACACACGATTAAACAGGAAAGTAAATATACAGATGTTCTCCTTGAGTAATTTTCTAACAGTGACCACCAGCACAACAAATTGTGTTGGTGTAGTGAAATGATCATTTCTTCCCAGCAGGATTTGCTCTGCGGGCTTTGTACACTGAAAGAGCAGTCAAAGATTTCCATACAGGCTTGGAGCTGCCAACGTTTGAGCATTTAGTCTTTATCTCCGCTCTCTCTCGTGGACTTCCCACCTGAGCACTCAGCGAGCTGAATGATAAATACAGCCGGCTGGAACAGGGCGAGCCTGTCACAGAGGCCAGGCAGGGAAAACAACTAATTTATCCCAGTTCAGATTGCACAGATTCTTCAGCGGAGTTTCCAGTGTCCGTTTAAGCTCCTCCACCCCCTAACAGCTGAGTGCTTCTCCCCGCCGAGCGCCGTCGCTCCCGCTGCTGAAACCAGAGGTCAGCAGCGCTCAGTTTGGGGCTGGCCCCTCTGGGCAAGCGGAGGGTGAGAGACGCCTGCCCTGCTCCGGTCACACCGGCAGAGCCCCGCCTGAGGCTGGGAGGTGTGCGACAGCCGGGACAGGGCTGGCAGGGCGGCTGCTTGCCTTGCACTGCCCTCTGCTGTCGCCGGAGCCCGCAGGAGCGAAACGCGGCAAACGCCGGCGCGCTCCGAGCCGAGAGAAAGGGAACGCGCGGCAGTATTTCCACACGGGATTCTTCCCACGCAAAGCATTTCCTCTTGCCCGCTGTTATCCATCTGCCCGCTGTGGAATTCTAATTAAAGTACTAATCCTAATTCTTGTATTTTTCTTTTAGTACAGGTCTGAGTGCTTTACCTAGAAAACGTATACTATCAGATTTTGGGGTTTACCCTTCAAGACACTGCCTAAAAAATGTTTGCTAAGGCCTGGGCAACTGGTACTGAGCTTAGAGCACTTAGCATAAGACAGAGACCCATGCCCCTACTTACCATAACAGCTGAAAAGCCTTTCTATAACATTTATCATGTAGCTGTAAGTGTATTTCTAACACTCCTCCTCAAATTTGCTAGTTTGTTCCTGCACTAGCACATTGCAGGATGGGGCACAAGAAAACACCTTTAAAAAAGAATGCAGTGTTCTTCTGTGTCCGCAACATAAGTGTAATACAGGCCTGTGAAATAACCCCCATGACCCTTTCTATGAAATCAGACAATATTACGTGGTAGAATAACTCACAAAGATAATCCCTCGTGAAAATGAACACCCTCAAAGCAGCTCAAAATAGTGTCATTAGAAGCACATTTTAAAGGAAATATGTATTTTTTTATGCCTAAATACAAACTCCAAACATACAGCGTTTTTTCAGTGCACTGTATGGCCCAAAAATGCCACACACAGAGCTTCTAACAGCCATTAATATAATACACACAGATCTAACTAATTCTTTTGAGGTTGGGAATTGAATGCTGGGATGAAAAGCACAGGAGCATGATTGGCAGAGAGCTTGGGCATCATTAGGCTTCCTGCATGGGAATACCAAATCTACAACAGCTTATAAGCATATGGTTTGAACATCAGACTTTCTAGAAACATAAGCTCAGATGCTGGCAGATCAGCTCAGCCTGACAACCTTCTGCTGTGTCTTGCAGCAGCAACTGCTTCCCTACCCCTGCCTGATCCAGCAGCTCACACCAGGGGCTGTCCCCTGTGACTGGGGGCTGCTGCCTCACCACTGGGGGACAGGAAAACACAGCAACAACCCACAGAAACTACACAGCAGAGTTATAAACCAGGGCTGCGCTCAGAGCTGGCTCTAGCAGTTCCAGGGACACAGAATCCCTTGGCCAAAGGTGAGTGGAATTAAAAAGGAAGGATCCCACAAACTCACAACTGTATAAACATGATGAGCACCTTAGGGATCCTCCTGGAGGACGGGGCCACAAGTTCCTACCCCCGCCATGAGACTGCCAGTGTGCTGTTTGGGATACAGATTCGCATGAGGACTTCCTTACAGAGTTTCAGAGAACTTGTTCGCTGTGCTGCATGTAACTCACACAGAGAAAGTATTCCCTCTCATTTACACGTCATGAATTCCTGCAAATAACTGCCATGGAACTCTTAAAATATGGAAATTCACTGGATCTAATAAGAGTCTCAACAAGGTCCACAAAACCTGCATGCAAGGAATTACTTAAGAATTTTTTTAAAGACTCCTGAGCAGACAAATGCAGGAAGATTAATAAAGTGTTTGAGAAAATAAGGGTGGATCCATTTCCTAAGGGAATTTTTTCATGCTGTCAGCATAGAATCTTGCAAGTGATGACTTTGCTAACACTGGTACAATTCTGATTTTATTTATGAGGAAAGTAAGGCAGAGAGATTAAAGGAAGCATGGGATAATTAGTACAGTTTGTCAAATTGAGTAGCAATTAAAATGGAATTGTGGGAATAGCTGGACTTTTGTATTACTAAGCATTGAAATCTATCACACCAAATGATCCAAGTCTTCAAAGGCTCATAGGTTTTATATGCATATGCTTCTGATATAGCTAAATTAGTGTATTTGCCACCCCTAGACTGACCACTGTGTACACAAAGGGTGCTCTGATGATCATGAGGAAATGAGGGAATGCACAGGCTGCTTTTCAAGGGTGCCCGAACTGTAGCACCCAAGATAATGATGTTTTCGGGTTTCTTCAAAATAAAATCTAAATAATTGTTTTGATTGGAGAGGTGCTAAGAGCCACATGTCAGAAGCAAGCTCCACTGAAACCTAAATGCTTCTCCCCAATTGCTGCATTTCTATGGAATTTCTGAAAAAAAAAAAAACAAAAAAAACAAAAAAAAAAACCAACCCAAAAAAACCCAAAAAAACAAAAAAACCCCAAAACTAAGTGAAGTAACTGTTGGAATGTCCCATGTGTACAACTAGTTGTAAACACCTCTCATCTTGGACTATTTCAGGGACTTGCAGTGTAATGGGCTTTAAAAGCCAACCTGTGTCATGAAATGCTTTTTATAACTGAAGTGATTCTCAGAGCCTATGATGGAGGGAAGCATTTTAAACAGCTCAGAAATTTTCAGATTGTGCTCTGCTTTGGAACAATCAAATTCAAAATCCTTTTTAAAACAGAGTTTCTGGCCAATTACTTCTGCCTTCAGCATCTTACTAAGAACTCATACTGCATTTTCAGTGAGGACTTGGAGCAAGCCTGTGGGTGTCCTGGTTTGAAAAGACAGGTGTGTTCATATTGTATGAGACCCAAGGACTCTTACTGCCTGTGGCTTCAGAGAAAGCTATTAGAAATCCTAACAGAAACCCACCCTTTTAGCTTTCAGATTGACTGATTAGCACTAAATACCTGAGTAACTAATTTTTGGAGTGGGAGCATTTATGTTTAGTGCCTTCTACTACAAGCCAATTCTTGTTCAAAACAGCAGCTAATATCCATAATCCAGGGCAAGCAGCAGCTGCACAAATCTGGTTGATGTTACAAATAGCTTGATATTAACTTGTCTTGAGGTTCAGCTGTATTCAGTCGTGCTCAGAAAACTCACTGACATTTCTGTCAAAGGGAAGGTGCCAGGGGTGTTCCTTCTCAGTTGCAAAAGAACAGAAATGTCTGAAATGTCTCACCCCCTCTCACCTTCTCCCCACCTGTAACATTCTGCCCAACAGCAATAAAGCAGCTCTGCTCCAGTCAGGAGGCCACTGCTCAGTTTGGACAGTAGCAGACTGCTCACCACCACCAGGAAGCCTTTGCCTCTGGATGAGGAAGACAGGGAAGCTGTCAATCACAGCTTTTAGGGACACTATTTCCATAGTCATTGCATCAGCTGTTTAACACCTGATGATCACATTGGTAAGGATTAGACATCACGGTAACACAGTCTGGTCCACCAAGTAACTAGGAGGACTACAGTGTAGGAGGATTCATTCACACTTTCCTCCTTCCTTCTTGGGAAGAAGTTCAAACCTTCCTGGTTTGAACTTGGAAGCCCTGTGCAGTTCTTTCCACCCCAAAAACCCATGCTAATTTTCAAAGGCCATCCTGAAGCTAACTTTAGGTTAAAGATTACAAGTGCCTGCCTGCAGTATATTTAAAATGCTCTTAACTTCAAACTACAGAATTTTCCTCCCTTTTTGATAATAATTTCAAACTTGAACTTCCATCTACTGAAATAGGTCAGATTAATTAATGGAGCAGATTTCCTTTCATCTGAAGAATAGCAAACCATGGGCAAAATACTGACAGACAATTACAACTTGCATATTTGCATATTTGTACACGTTGTATTCATTTGCACGTCTGTGGGGAAATAACTCTCTCAAACTATCTTATGATGATTTTAACTCATGAAATACATAAGACAACTAATAACTACTCTTCCTAACTGCACTATAGGTGCCACAACATACATTTAAGAACTAGTCATGTCAATCCATGTTCATCTGCAAGCAATACATTAAAATGTTTAGCTTTTCTATGTCTTTTTCCCCCTCCTTTTCTTTTTTCCTTTAATAACAGTCTCATGCTAAAAGCCTGACATTTTCTGTTGGAGAAAGACAATTCCAAGGAAAAAAATCCACTGTAAGCCTAAACCTAATCACCTTGTCCTCCCAGATTTTCTGTCTACAGCTCTGTCTACATTTTGCATGACTCGAAAAAACACACAAGTCAAGAGAAAGAGATACTTATTAGAATTATGACTTTTATTTTTATTTAGAGCAACATTGAGGAAAGAATTTTTACATACAGTTTTTTTAATCAACTTTACAAGCAAATTCCAATATACAGTATTTACTCTGGCCTGGGTTATAAAAACCAAAAACAACAAAGCAGATAGTAAGGGTACCTCTTGTTTTAGCTAGTATTGAATTGAAGATTTTGCTACACAGGAATTATGTTGGTTTTATGATGGTGCTTTTACAATTGAGTAGGCAGTGAGCAGCTTTACCATAACAGTGACTGAATTTCCTTGATAGCACAGTTGTAAGATGACTATACTGAGACCTACCACCAGGGTCACATTAAATCCACTCTGCTCAGAAAAAGCCTCTGTAACGAGATAAGAACAGCTACAGAAACCCGATTCAAGAACTGATTTCCATTTGTACGGCAAGAAAATTTCCATATTAAGAGGATTATGTGCTGTGCAAAACCAGAAATATTCTCCCCCACAACATGCAACCTAACCCAGTATGACACTTTCAAATGTGCACATGGCTGTGACATGCAAACAAAGGTAATCACACAAATGGTATTCAGTTTTCAGGCGTCCCTACAAAAAATCAGCATTTAGATCAAGGACAAAATGAACTGTACTGACCTATGATGCAGTCCAGTTGCTATGCCTACTCTCACTGCTACAAGATGGAAAGTTGAGGAACCCCTTTTTTGTTTCCAGAACTGTAGCAAAATTGTGTCGTTTTGGATTTTCAGGGCCTTCGTAATTATTTCGAGAAAGTTGGAGAGATAATATTGCACTTCTTCTCTCAAAACCGTTTTCTGGGACCATGATTCTTCAAGAGCTATGCTAGTCCTAGGGAAATTTTGCCATTGGCTTTGATTGGCAGTAGGAAGTGCTAGCTTCAGGGAAGGGGAAGGTAGTAATGATCTGGCTGTATCATCAGTGTTAGAATTCCACGGTTAAATTAAAGTCATTGCACAACAAAAACTCAGTACACTATATGAATACTTTTAAACATGCTAGAGTGCATATTGATCCTGTGAAAGTGATGTGAAAATACCTTGGAAACAGCAACACTACCAGGGAAATTTTTTTCAAACAAAAGCCACACACAGCAGGAGGCATCTAGATCATTTTAGGCACAACTCCAGCAATAAAGCTCATTTAAAGTGCAATTCTGTTCTTTTCTTTTGTGTTTATTCACTTGTTAAAACGTGTAATTGCCTCTGTACACACATACTGAACAGTAGTTTAATACTTTTGTGAATATTGCACAAAAGAATGAGGAATCAAAACCAAAAAAATGGCAAAAAATCAGTTTTAGAAACCTAAAAAAAAAAAAAACCCCTGAAGATATCAAATACTTAAATGTACAGATTTTGGATTATCTGCACCAGTACTGAAGATCTGCACCTTCCATAAGGTAGATATGATACCTGAAAATACTCAATCCCATTTGACATGCACTCTCAGTGCCCTCTCATCCATCACTCCCCAAATCCCATCTTTCAGCGAGGTGAAGCTTCAAACCTCACTTCACCACTTCTCTGCTAGCTGCCCATCTCCTGACAGGCTTTGCCATACTCTGGACTTACTATACGTGCAACAGAGCCTTCCCTGGTACAGTCTGAAGAGCCCAAACATGCAGTTGTCTTAGAGGGATGCAAGGTTAGCAGCTGAACACAAACACAAGCCAGGCTAGCATCTGTCTCATCCGTGATCAAATCCTGCTGGCTCCAGCTCAGTGTCTCACTAACCTGTCAGAACAAAATGGGGAAATGCTATAAAAAAGGACTATAATCTACTTATGTTCCTTTAATACATATATACACGCTCATATAAATATAACCTTTTCTTCTAGAAAGAAAAATTAGGAACTGTCTTTTTAATGAAAACCTTGCTCATCTTCATATTCCTTGCTTAATTTGCTTTGATCATCTCTTTAATTTTCAGTAAAGGTGCAGATATGAATAAAGGTATAGATATCTATACTTTTAAATGTAAACATAAAAGCTGAAACACCACTAAATCAAGATGGCGATATCTCCAGAATAAGAAGCAGAAGATGATGAGTTTTTGTCAATAACATTAGGTGAAAACTGTATTTTTACACAAAATATACAACTAACAATAAAATCAGCTTCTCCTCAAGGAAAGTAAACTTAAAAAACACACCTTCCATAGAAATCTATATGGACCGGAAAATGAACCAGGAATCTGATCATTCCCTCAGCAGTCTTTAAACTCCTGAGAAACACAGTTAGCTGCCAGGAACTAGTTTTGGGGAACATAAAAAGTGAGTTTTATTTTCTTATTGAAAGTAAATGCGTACACTAAATACCACTAGTTCTATGCTTTTCATGGAAATAAATTATTACCAGAGCATAATTGTTACTGCAATCTCAAGTTGTGGTTTCTGATCCTATACCAACTATAACAATTAATAATCTTTATCTTGTTATGTCTTGCTTACATTGTCATCACCTCAGTTCACAGAAAGTCCTGCAGGTCCCTTATTTCAGACTGATGTAATTCATTCATTCAAAGAATCTCCCCCTACCCATCTCCCCCCAAGCTTCTCATTTTTCCACTTCATCTTCAGTTAAATAAAATTATAGTGTAAGAAATGCAAAATAATTCTTGAATATTAATGATGTAACTCAGGTGAGATGATTATTTTTTCCTTCACCCAACTGAGGTATCCATCAGGATACCCCCAGTTAAAGGGCTTATATTATAGAAGCTGAATATTGAATTCATTTATTAAATGTCTACACCTACTCACTTTAATTCTCTCAAAGAAAATACTGCAGTATGTCAATGTCCTACAGCCAGAGACTAGAACAAACTAACACTGTGTTGTATTTTACTGACATTATGTGCTCTTCAGGAACAGATTTTGAGCCGAGTTGTTGCAGCAGCCTTCTGCTGCTGATTTTAAAACCAACTCGAGAACTGGAAAAAAAAAACACCCAACCAGTAACACTCAAGAGAGTCATGGGAAAGACAGGAAGAATTGGAGATGGGACATAGCATCAAATTTCTGGAAAGCTTCACTGGATATGCGCACATGTAACTCGCATCATTGGTGTCATGGTCCCAGAGTGCACCAAGACTACTTTCAGAAAAAAAGTACTTCTCCTAGAGAGCACAAAAACATAGATTTTTTTTTCTGCCTAATTTCCCCAAAAAGCTCCTTACCAGTTATCATGCACTTCTTCAGAAATTACAAAAAATCCCAAACAAAACAAAAACCAAAAAAACTCAACAAAACAAAACAAAAAAACTAACCCAAAATAACACATGTTCAAAAAACTCTTAAGAGTACCAGCTCTGGATTAGGACATAATAGGATTGCTCAAAGCAAATAAATGGGGTTAATTTTTTTTCTTTTTAAAAAATAGTTGCATTTTTCATATAAGTTTTATTCTGTAAAATAGTTTCAAATTCTTACACATATGGCAAAGTTTGTGCAAAATTTCAAGTCAGGTACTTCAGAGCCTTCCAATATTAAACAGAAATCAATAAATACAAGCAGAACAATAAAAGTTTAAAATATTAATTAAAATGCATGTTGTGCAACCTCAACAAAGGTGCTCTGGACCCCTTATTCCCAGAGGCTCCCTACTTACCAATTCCTAAGAGCCTGCATTGGAAGATTTGGACAAACATCTTTAGCACTGCATTTCAAGAATCTACCCGGTAATGTGTCTATTCAACACAATAAAAACATACCACAATCATTTAACAAATGAGGATGTTTAAGCGAGAAGATTCGTTTCACCCTGTGAAATCTGCCTAAAGTCTGTGAACAGTGAAAAAGGGATAAATAAAGAACAGAGCAACTTCAGGTTACAGCAAAACAAAACAACACAACCCACCCAACCCATCAGATTAAATAACATTAAATATGTCAGTCTTGAGAGAATGATAAATACAAGGATTTTTGCATAGGCCTCTGGAATACAGAGTCAGAATTATGGCCAATAAGACATCTGCTAGTCAGTCTAATTTTCTACCACTCTGACCTAACGAGTACTCAGAACCAAGAAGTTAAACAGAACAGCAATTTCATTGTCTAATAACTCAAACAGAGGTAAGAAATAATTTCTGCCATCCTGAAATAAACAGTGCAGCATTCTGGCATTTGTGGTCACCACAGACTTCAGTATTTGCTTAATTACTAGGATTGCAATACCATCTTTATTAAAGACCGACGTTAAAATAAAGCACTCTCAAGAGAAACTGCACAGCTCGTAACATCAGCCTCAGAACACAGCAGGATGGAGGATGCAAACCCTAAAGAAGATGCAATTTGGAACAGTGACTCAGGCTTTGCAGGCTGCAGGTACAGCAGGCTCCACGGCAGTCACAACACGGGCAGCGGGATCTGGCGTGGCATAGTGCGGTGAGATGTGGGAACGGCCTCAGTGTGTCTTTGGTTTCGGGAGGCGGGAATGCCGACCGGAGGGCATGCTGTCCCCAGAGTGCAAGCCAGCAGAGTGTGTCTGCACGGTTTCCTTTCTCTGGACTGGTGGCCTTGGGATGCTAGACTTTAGGGAGGTGTTCTGAGGCTCTGGAGGTACTGGTGTGGATTTCTGACTGCTCACTTGCTTAGATTTAACAAAGGACGTAGTTGGTGGGCGAAGTTTTGACACTTTCTGACTCTGTTTACCCTTTAGGTTATCCTGCCCAGACGCTGGCTGTGGCTGAGTCGAACTACTCGGTGGTAGAAGCTCACGTTCCTTGGAAGCAGCGGAATGACCTGCAGATCGTACGGGAACGGCCATGGTAGGAGGCACTAAAGCAGTTGGGGGTTTCACGATTCTCGAAGTCTTTGGCTGAGAAGCCTGGTTTGTGAATGAGGGTTGACCTTTCACAGGTAATCCAGTCTGCACCTCTGGAGCATCAGCTCGTGTAGAGGCCTGAAAGTGGGAACGAGGTGGTAGTGTACCTTTCTTATTACTAGGCACCTCTCCAGGGTCTTCAGTGTTTTTGTTTTTCAAATTGTCCAAATATGGTGCATTTTCATCTTTCGTGTTTAACTGTACGCTCATTAAAGAGTTTATGTCATTCGGGCTATTTGGGAGAGAGACATTTGCAGCATTTGGATTCTGATGGTTTCTATTGTCATGCAGATCTGGTTTAGGATATTCACTGTGGGCCTCGATATGTGGAGTTTTTATTAGTTTTCCCTGGGCGAGGTCTGTGGAATTGGGAAGGCTGCTGGAAGGCTGTAGTACTTGAGGCTGTTAAAGAGAAAATAATACAAGAATATATTAGGCAGAGAAGACACCAGATACACTCAGAATCCAATGTGAGCTGACTGGATGCTTGATAAGGGCTGTATATCTGGGTTTTTAAATCAAAACTTTGACTTCGGCAAAACAGGATGGGTCATGGGACTCGCACAAATGGAACTTGTAACTGAAGTAGAAAAAAATATACCAGCACTGAAATAAACAACATAAAGACAAAAAAGAAACCGATCGGGTTACAAAGGAGACATGAAGAAGGCATGGTTGATGGTTTCACCCAAAACTGCAGGACAGCCCAAGAACTAACGTCGGTGCAGATCAATTGTAATGAAGTGCTTAACCCAACGCTACAGCTATGTCCAGCTTTAATTTCTACTCACTGCATACTGACCTCAACCACCCCCCAACCCTTTTACTGCACAGGCAGGAAGGGAGTTGGATGGACCACACAAACTTACAGGCCATCTCCTTGCCTTACTGAGGCCAGAAAATCTGGTGGAAGTATGTGCTAATCAGGCCACTGACTAAGCTTAGGTAACTGTTTTATCTTGAACTGATTTTAAATGGGCTGACAAAGAAACAGAGTTCATGTGAAAGTAGAGACCACACTCTACCACACTGATAACCATGGGATAAGGAGAACTGTAGAAGATTTTACATTTTATCAGAAGATAGAATCTAATCAGACACACATCAGGAAAGAGAATTGCCAGTACCTCTTCTGGGTAATTTCTATTCTCTTTGCTCTGCCCTGTAAAGAGACTTAAAAGATTAATGGTGTACTAGCTTCACAATACATCCTAAGCCAGTAACTTCAATACAGATCTTGGAATCATTACTAAAAATTCTGCAATTCCTAGCAAAACCCAAAATCTATTAAAACCTAAACTACAGTTTTAATGGGTTTGGATTATTTTTCTCATTTTCTTTACAAAGGATAGGAACTGAACTCCTACCAACTAGTCATCACTCAGCCACCTGGATTCTAACCACCTGACAAGTTGCATGTATGCAGTGAACAGGCTTATTCTGTTTGCTAGTGGAACAGAGTAAATTAAAAAGAAGCAATGTTTGTGTTTGGGAGATTTGACTAGAAGTGTCATTTTAGTCACTCTCCTGAATTATTCACAAATTCTAAAGAGAAAACCCGTTATTAGTCTGGTCTTTTTAGCTCTTCTTTGAATCAGCAGGAAGAATGCAATGATAGCTGTGCGTGCCAGATTCCTGTTAGGCATTTAGGGCCACAGCCCATCTCAGGACTCTTTAGGCTTTTCATCTTTTCCCTGGCAGGATTACTACTGAAAACTGAATCCTCAAAACTCCTCATCAAGAAAAAAGATTTAATGGTTAATGAGAGGAAAATCAAGGTTTCTCAGTCTGTTTTTTATTTATGAGCTGTTTTTCCCTTTTGAATGTAACAGTTGTCTCATAAGGAAAGGCAAAATCCAGACCAATGAAATCAGCTATCAGTGATAGACATGAAAGGCAAATATCCTGAGCAGTCAGAACATGATTGTTTTGGAAAGAGGGACAAGATTAAAAAAAAAAAGGCAAAGAAGCCTCCAAAATGGTGACAAATGAGTACCAAAACATTACTCCTTATGTGACCCAAAACTAGCTTAACTTTGTGAATCCTTCACAACCATACAATCCTACAGGAAGGAAATGCTAAACACAAGGAATAATTCCATATGCTGAGAGAGTTACAGCTTAAATAAATTAGTCCTCTGGATATTTTTCCATTTCCCAGTGTTTATGTTTGGGTTACAGAAGTTATTAACCTTCCAGCCTAGGAGTTGACAGGCAGATGTTAGCCGAAATGATTTACTGATTTGAGATCTCACCTGCAAAAACAAAACTGCTAGTAATGACTGCAGAAACCAAAGAAATATGTACCCTATTTCCACGCAAATACTACAACAAATAAATCTTATTTTCTAATCCCACTTGAAGTAAAAAAAAAAAAAACCAACAAACATTTATAGCCCACAGTATTGTGTCTAATGTGGAAAAATAATTGTCAAAAATTTTTTCTCCCTCAGCTAGGAAGGGTTTTTAAATGCTAGTCTTCAAAAACACAGATAAATATCTAATCAATAAAAATTAACTTAATGTCAAATAATTCTAGCAATATTAATCAATAAAATTAAAAAACTGGTAAGTTACAGAAGAAACTAAATTTGTATGGAAAGTTAAGTTAAACACAAACACATCCAAGGTTCAACAAAGTCATCAAGGTTTCAATAATGCTATTTTGAAGTCTTCTGACAAAGGTGAGGTAGTATTTGAGCTATTCCCCTTGGGCAATTTTGCACTTTACATATAAAAATAGCCAAATACATGTTTTCCTCATTATCCTTCATAACCTGAAAAGGTCTAAGCAGCTCATTACCCAGAAAGTTAGCAATACTAAGGTAGAAAATGGCTACGTGCTCAGAATTATGAGGATACTAAAGCTCTGGTATCATCTTTGCCCAGTTGTTTTAAATAGTGTACTGCTTTCTAAGTGTGTATTTCTACTCAAGATCTGTCCAATTATCACAATGACAGATGTTAATATCATCAAATTTCTATGTGCATTAACATTCAAAATGATACTAAAAGCAGCAAAATGCCACTTGCAAAATATGCACATAACAGTTCACAAGGTATCCAACACTGACAACTGCATTATTGTCACCCACAGCTCATATCTTTGTACTAAATAAAAGTTCTCCTTTTACAAAGAAAGTCTTTGAAATTCTGACCATGTTACTGGTAAAAACAATGAACCAGCCAAAGGACTGAAGTACTTGGTGAATTCCATCGCATGAAGGTGGAGGAATAGATGAAGAAGCATTCTGCCTTTCAGGCATAGTATTTTATTTCATGTAAGTCCTAAAAGAAGGGTTTCATCTGCATTGTTTTGAGTGCACTTCTGGCAATATTTCTGAGGTGAGACAGACCATGACTTGGAATAGACTGCCATGCTACCCAGACTTCTCTTTATGTCCCACAATGAAAACACGCAGGCAGGCAAACACCTGCACTCCTTTGGGATGCTCCTAAAATGGAAAGTTGGATTCAAACATTTCAAGTACAATATAACTGAAGACAGTTCTCCTCAAACTCGAAGCACACTGGAAAAAGTGATTTGTGCACATGCTCCTTTTTGCACAAAGAAACTGATTTTTCTGTATGGGCAATAGTTTCAAAGCCTTCCAAACACTGATGCACTAATCAAAATTACTCAATTCACTCCCTACTTCATTAACCTAGATTTTTCTATTATTTCTCTCAAGTAAAACTAGCTGTCACATCATCCAGAGAAAGATGACATCCACAGATGACAAGGATTACCACTATTGTACAGTTATCAAACTACTGAGGTTGTATTAGCTTTGGGCTGAAAAACTGAAACATCATTTGTATTGTTAAAGAAGTTAAGTGGACTGTTAAAGAAGTTAAAAATGTGGTCATGATAGTGATATTCATTCATTAGCTGAAAATTCCCTCAGTCTTGCATTGGTTCTCTTGGTCCCCATCTCGATTCCCTTTACAATACCTCTGTAGATTGAAATAAAAGCATTTTCTGCCTGCAGTATCTTGAGGAAGGAGGGAAGCGATGCAATGGAAAATCCGAGAACTGCATGCACATCTCCCACAGACATGCACCATGCACAGGGCAAAGAAAAAACCCAACAGTGAGAATGTGTGAGAAGGAGATGGGAATAAATCTGAAGTTGTACTGTACCACGCTTTATCACAGAAGTAATGGACTAACTTCTCAACTCCTTGCCAATGGCATAATGGAAAGCAGAGACAAGAAAAAGACAAGGACAATGATGTCAGAGGACCAAGACAAAACAATGAGCAATTGCCATGACAGAACTGCTACTTCACCATTTTAATTGCAATTACCATGTCCCCCATTGGTTTTTAATCCTCCTTCAAGAAACAAAAGTAGCAACAGTATTTAATTAATGCAGTGCAAACACATTTATAGCACGACCTGCATGAATACCTTTGCTCTTACAACTTCAAGGTTTTTAGCAGTTATCTCTTACACTCCAAATACTGCAACTAAAATTTGTGTGCGTTATTACAACTGTATAAAAGAAAAATCTTTGCATCCACGCATATTATGTTCAATATCTAACCCTGAACAGCAAGGTCATTAAAAGCACAGCATTCCATCCTTGGATCATATTGCCCTCATTTTTAATAACTCATCTTCCTAACAACTCACTCATGAGCTGGAAGAGATGACTGCCACAGGTTCTTTTTGGAAAGGGGTGGAAGGGAAGGGTCACAAACCCTGCCATGCAATTCTTTCATTTCCTCATCAATTCTGCCATCCCTCCTCTCACTGCCTTGGCACAGGGTAAGCTGTCATGTCACCTGCAGACACAGCCCTGCTGAAAGGCTGCATCAGAGAGCTCTCATTTTCCACCTCTGAAAAACTTCAATATTTCAGACCTTCAATCTGTAGCATTGGATAAAACCTTCTTTTTGATCTTTTTTTATTTTCCCTTTGATCTAGCTGTATTATATCCATATTTCAGCATTAAAATATAAGATTCTGCAGTATGGAGAATGACCTCAAATAACGACACAAAGCAACTGTATTTTTTTTAAAGCATCATTCACCACAGCCATGAGGGTAATAAAATAATTAGTAATGTGGCAAAGCATTATTTCTTTTTCCTGCATAGTCTGTACAGAAACTCCAACTTGGAAAATTTTATTTTCTTCAAAGAAAAATTCATTCAAGTAATACATAACTACTTTAAGGCAGATATTTCATCCACAAATGTAGATGTATATGTGCAGCAAGCAGCTAAATAAACCAAGGGTTTTTTTTGCAAACATAAATTTAGTTAGGTACAAGAGACACTTCTCTTGTAGTTGACTCTGCAAGTACTGAAGTTGGGAGGAAATGAGTTTTTCCTAAAAGACTCTTCTTCATATAGCTGAACAATCTTGGAGCAAAAATAATTACATAAAAAAAAAGCAGTACTGCAATGATTCCAGGATGTTTTTAATAATTTGTCACAGAACTTTCCAGCTAATGCCCTGGAGCAACTTGGTTCTGCTAACACAAACACTTTGTACACCCTACAAAGCTGTGTTGGTCCATAAAGCTTTGGAAACATTTCAGCACTGAGCAACATGTCTTTATTTAAAAGAAAATGCACAAAAAAGAACAGCCTGGATCTGATTTATAGTCACTGGGCATAGAGTAGCTTTCTTCCTGATTAAAACAAGCTGTGTGTCACCTGCTAGAATTGCTTAGATTATCTCTATCTGTAATACTTGCAAACAAAAAGCCTACATCTTCCAGAACATACACAGTAAGTGGTAATGTAACAATGGCAATGCTTGAATAACAAATCAGTTTTGATCAGCATTTCAGTGTGGAGAAGCACTTGGGGTAAGGTAAGGAGTCTAGAGAAGGTGGTGTAATATTCTTGTATTACAACACAAACTCATGATTGCTTCCTTACCAATGTGTATTCTAAATGTTTGTTTCTAGAGCCGCATCATTAAAGCTCCAGAACACAAATGGAAAGGGTTTAACTGTATTAAACAAAGTTTGAGATGTCATCAAAATATGACCTATAACCAAAAGAAAAATAAGTTACCATTACACAGGAGTTTAGTTAAGACACGAGGGAATTACAGGAACAAAATTAAATGGTTTTTATTCCTAAAATGACAAAATTAATGTACTGTTATCAAAGTGTTTATGGAACACAAAGTGCTGAATTGTTTCCAAGGCTGGTGAAAAACCATGAAATTAATAAATGTGGATATATTAAAAATTAATTGTCATTAAAAGTGAAAAACATATATCCAATGCTGAAGTGTATTGCAGTGCAGCAATATGCTAAAGCAAGTTCAGCAGCAGGTGTTCTGACATTGTCACTAGTGCTTACAGAGAATCATAAACCTACCCTAGTGTAATATTACCTAGCAGGGATATATTTCGTGTCCTGTACAGCAGGAGGGAAATTATTTTTAGTTTTTTATACACTGTAATATGAACAGTTAACAGATTTACACCCTCATAATCTACAGTGCCTGTAAGTGATCTATGTATCCATCAACTATCAACAGCACAGTGAAGAAACCTGCAGAATTCACATGCAGAGATGATATTTTAGGTTCAGGATCCAGAAGTTAAGAGAGAAGTGCTTGACTTCCAAGTCTATACAGAAAACACAACCAAGACAAAACCTGAGACTACTTCATGTTTCCATCGTACATCTTCTCTGTATTATTGCAAAAGAACACTGAAATTAATGTTTCAGGCTGTCCTACACTCAGTAGTGATGCCCAGGTCACATCTGCCTTAAAACCCCATATTTGGCATTTCATACCAGCTCAAAAACCTGAACACTGAAACCACTGAACCAAGTGGGAAAGAAGGATACTAGTGACCATTGCAGTAATATTCTACTTTATAGAACTGTTCACACAGTGATAAATCACTGATTTTTTTCAAGAATTTCATTTAAAATGTCTAAGGAACCTCCTAATTTATACTTTATTCTCGGTATTGCTCTATAGAGTAAACCTAAGGCTTAAAGAAAAAAGCTAGGAACACTCCACTAGCAGAAACTTACTTTCCTAAACAATACATTAGTTTTAGTTTCAGTTAACTAGTTAGGGGCCCATTTTTATTTACTTCCTTTACTAGAAACTCATTGAACGCAATATATAAGATGCATACTAAAAACATCCAACCTACTTCAGTAATAAAAGTTTACTACAGAATCCCAAATAAGAGGCCACCCTTGTTAGTGGAGGGATGAGGTGGAGGCTCAGAAAAACAGCAAGATCAGCAAGCGAAGTTTTCTTCTTCAGCTAAGCAGCCACTGTGAATAATGTGACACCAGAGGCTCATGTGGCAGCTGGGACATCATCCTCCCATTCTGACTCTCTGGTCATGAAGCCTCAATACCATAACATTTAAATGATCCTTGTCTGTTGACAAGGATCTGATCTCCTTGTCTGCTGATAGGACAGTGAATCATCCACGCTGGCCCATCCATTCAGCAACAGAAGGCACAATCATCAGATTTTGGGGTTCTACATTCATTGCACACACTGAGTCCTACATCAAACACCACAGAGAAATGAAGCACATCCCTTATTGCACAAAGAAAAGCCCATGAAACAGGCTGTGCGTTCCTGATGAGTTGTTTACATGAACATTGTCACAGAAACATCAAGAGAGTATCTGAAGCACAGTTTACAAAATATTAGAATTTTTTTTCTGGTGATTGATATAAATAAGGATCATTGCAGTGAAATATATAAGTTTAGTTTTCCAAGGTGCAGCTTACTCTTCAGATCTCCATTGGCCCTGGAAATCTTACTTTGTTTCCATAATTTTACTTTTCCATTATTTCTTGTCCAAATACACTCTTGAGCTTTGCTATGCAAGCACTGTAATTTGCAAATTACAGTACATTTTAAAAATATAACTTTAGCATTATGAAGTAGTTATATTTCTTCAAACACTTATCTGTTCAAAATGAAATACCAAAGCACAAAATAAGACTTACCATTTCTCTATGTCTACGTAAGCATACAGTTTTAAAACCAGCAATTGTCTTTTGTTTTGCAGATCCAAGCCAAGTGAACAAATGCATTTTACATCAGCCCACATTGTAGCTAGCACATAAGGAACGTTAATAAATCATGCAAGTTGTGCAACAGCCACTTCAGTATAAGAGAAGCCTTTTTACAACAAATACCAAGAGAAGGGAGAAAAAAATTAGTTTGAGGGAAGCCATTCTGCAAAGTTAAAACTTTTTGTGAGAGACAATGCAAGTGACACTTTCCCAGCAACACTTTTCTGCACAACCACGACGCGTTCACGTGAACAGACCCACAGGTGCGCGTGCGGACGCGTGAGCAAACAGAACACACACGGACAGGAGAGTGCATCACAGCCATGGAAAACAGGGAAATGCAGCAAGCAAGACTGATGTTAAGACAAGACTGGAAACAAGGGCCTACTCAGGTTTGCCTGAAGAACTGCTGAGGTCTATTGGCATTTAATAACTGTTATAAAGCCATGAGTTGTAGCTGCTGGTACGCTGGCCAAGGAAGCGGTTTGTTAGCCACAGACTATCGTGTATGCCTGGAGATCTGCCTGAGAGGAGGAGACTACGAGATGAACAGTGCGTGCAAAGGGGAAGCTTCTACTGGAACACGGTGAGGGAGATGAGTGAGAGGTACAGACTCACTCTGTCTGCGGTGCGGTGGAACACTCCGAGGGATGCCCTGGAATGAGCCCTGCCAGGGAGAGAAGGAGGGAGCAGAATACCCACCCTGTGCAGAAAGAGAGAGGGGGAGAAGTATAATAAAAAAAGAGAACGGAAAAACAAGACACCAAAAAGCCACACCATTCTTTTTTCCCCCAGAAAGGTATCGTTGTATTTCCAGTTGTTCTACTTTGTAAATGTTCCATGCTACCAAAGCCCAGATGTCCTAAACTAGTCAGAAATCTTATAAACTACCTCCATTTTTGTTCAATATATAAGTACACATTTCTGTCCAAGATAGGTTTAGGAGAAGAGTACAGAAACTGAGCTTTTCATGATTAAAAATACATGAAAAATTCGTATTTATACAGCTTTCAAAAGTATTTTAGAAAATGCCTGACCAAGTAGTAGCTTGCTTAGTTCTAATCTACTGGAAAACCAGTAAACTTTAGTTTACAACATAAATTTCTAGTGCATAGAAACAAATTTTCCAGCAAGTCCTGATACTTTAGAGGCCACTTTACTCCAATTTCCTCAGAATTATTTATTGTGGAAGAGAACAGGTGACACAGAACTGTTTTCCTTGCACTTAGCTCTTGGAGCGTGAGTCTTCTGTGAAAGGATGAGGGAACTGTGCAGATCCATGCAGTGCAGGGTTTGCCTGTCAGAACTCTCAAAACACTACAAATGTGACAAAGTAATTTTCTTATTACTTCTCCTTTTTCCCACATCCTTACCTTTGCAAATCCAAGCTGCAACTTCCCTCTTAAACAACACAATCTTGATTTCCTATTTCAGCAGGGTAAGTTTACATATTTACAATCCTTTTGCCATTTAAGCAGCTGAAAACTGCTCTTCTAAGTCCTGGAACACAGGTACTACAATAATGACTGTCCCACTGCCTCCTGACCACCTAACTGTGGCTACTCTGTGAGCCAGCAGGCTGAAGGAATCTGAACAGCATCCACATGACAGAAAACAGGAACCCAGTTTGCCCCTTCTCTCCAGATTCTCTGCTGCAGACCACACTGCCATGGCTGGACAAATAATAAAGCATTTGACTTCCATGCTTCTTCTAAAACAATGTTAAACATCACATTACTTCTATAAATAAATATTTCTGCTTTTATTTGTTTAGGAGAGTTTTAAACACCTTTCTGATCCAGTTATCCTTACCTAATCAGATTTTAGCCAGCACTATTCCAGGTTTCAGTACTGCTAGGATGAATCTTAACACATGCATTTAACCAAGTCTTAGAACCTGCTAGCCAGAAAACTTTTCATCTAGAATAGGAAATAAAGAAAAAAGCCTGACAAGACTCCTTCATTGTTCTTCAGAAGTTGAGACAAAACAAGTATTGCAGCAAAATCTGAGGGGAAAAATGAAACAAGTTCTTCAGTTTGATTATCTCTAGATGGAGGTATTGATTACCTAATGTGTTCTTACAGTCCTCCATCAATGGTCATTAAGGTCACAGTTTTTAGACTGCTGCATGAATGTACTGGAAGAGTACTAGCTTCAGTCAAGCAATGTGACAAAATAATATAATGTGCTGAAGAGGTACCTACATTAAATTGTACTGAGAACACAATGTATCAATCAGTGAGTGATGAGGAAGTTACCAAATGCTTTGGATTTTCATAGCGCAGTACAAAAGCACACTACATTTCACAGGTTTGTTCACATTTGATCCAAAATTGTTTCAGGGTACTGGAACACCAAGACAAACTTTCCATTCTCTAAACATAACTGAATCTCCACATAGTAGAAAGCACATTATCACCAGGCACAAGTCTGATTTTGCAGAGACTCATCTGAGTTGGCAATGGGCTTTTTCCAGACTTCCTTGAAATTTTTAACACATTAAGAGGGAAGGTAAAAATTTTATATCCTCTCCCTTTTACTCTCTGAAAAGAGAGATTAAGAGAAGCACAAGCCATCTGAGCTACATAATAGTTAAGATGCTATTGTAAAGGCAATGAAATATTTACATGGCTTGATACCTTCCAGAAATTTTTAAGCATCCATATTAGCACTTCAAAGCACAGCACTAAGTACAGTCCTCTCAATAATTCTTCATGCTACTTTATAATTTCTCTGACCGGAGAGGTAAATGAAGAAAGTGCAAGTAACTTCCTTGAATCTTTTGCCTGCTGAACTGAACTGGTCTCCAGGCATATTTTAATCCCCTTCTCCCAAATGCTGCAGTTGACATTGCTCCACATAGGTAAGTTTCAAATAAATGCCAGGTTTCTTTTTTTGTAATAAATTAATAAATAAATAAAATTTTCCTAAAATACCCAAAACAAGGGTTGTTTAACTGTACATCAAATAAGGTAATTAAAATCAACATCAATTGAAAAAGTAAGGATCAGCAGATACAGCACCAGGAATGTATTAAGATGAGTGCTATGACTTAAACTGATTATAAAAATTACAAAGGATGCACCAATCCCATTGATATAGCATATAAGATTTAAGTATCTGCAAATAAGCCTGGCTTACAAAAAGATTAATTTTCTTTTAATAGTAATTATTGTACAAAACTCCAGCAAATTTACCAAGCTTTCTCCTTTAAACATCAACTCATATTCATTTCCTATTACTTATATGTGCACTGAGGTTCCCAAGAAAATCTAAAGAGGAGGAAAAAAAAAAAAACACTAATAAACACATGTCCCCAGATGATGATGGTACATATTCAAAATGCACAGATAATGTGGCAGTTTCCAACTAAAAATAAGAAAGAAGAAAAACCTGAATCGCCACTTATTTATCACATAAGCAAGGAATTCTAGAATTGAAAGATGAGAACACGACTTACCTCAACTTCTATTAAAAAAAAAACCAAACCCAAACAAAAAAATATCTGATGGGATTCTTCCGGGTTCTGAAGCAACTTTTTCCACTAAGACTTTAATGTTAGACAGTGGTTTGAACAGTCCCTCCCCATAGCTATTATGTGCATCCAGCCATTACTCTTAAATCCCATTCCTCTTTTATTTTCCAGATACCACATTTGTGAAATAGCAAAGGCATCCCCAAAGAGAAGTGAATCAGAATTTTTTAACATGAGATTCAGGAGTGGAAAAATAAAAGTAGCTGAGATAAAGCAACCTACAAACCAGAAGGAAAAATGTTCTTCTGAGATCCTGATGAATTGTACTATTTATGTTGTACTGAATACTTTATGAAGTTCTGACTGTAACTGCACTGGGAAAACCTGGTGGCTGTTTCTTCTTTTAAATGCTACTATGAAGATTAAGGCCAGAGTTTTTCATTGTTAGTTATAAGCAGACTTAGAATAAGAAATCACATGAACAAAAGCAATTGCTTCTGCCAGAAAAGGAGAAGCAAAATATTTTTAAGCTATTGCCACACAGTAATTTTAACCTAACAGCCATATATTACAGATCTTTTCCCAAGGATACTCCAAGATGCAAAACTGCTACTGCTTTAAAGGTCTCTTCTGCTGCAGAAACAAATATAGCAAAGACCCTTTTTTTAAATTCATACAATTGGAGCCTCTGAGCACTTCAATGAGGAGGTGATTTCTGCCACCTCTCACCAAGCACTGTCAGTTGTCTCATACACACTCAGAGCTCCACATCATGAACAAACCTAGAATGAGAGACTTCAATACAGAGGCAAACAAAATGTTTCTGCTGCACTCTTCTCTTACTGGCCTAGCATCCAGAAAGAGGTTATGAATTAGCAGTTCTGACATCTAACAGTCTTTCTGAAAGTATTCAAGTGAAAAACATCACCAACCCAGTTTTATGTGCTAGTTTACACTAAACCAACAAGAAATGCTTGTGAAGGGTTCAAGGACCTCCCTTCCATGTCATGCACAGTCACAGCACAAGAGACAGGTGTACAATATGACCACCTAGTCCAGCTATGGTTTTGTTTCACCAAGTACATGTATAAGAACATGAAGCAAACAGCAGAGCATTGGACAGGGAGAGAAACCAAGGCTGGATATAGAAATGAACACATACTGTGACTGGACCTCAAGAGCTGCAAGTTTATATCAATGGTTGTGAAGCTGACACATACAGGATGTTTAAGGCTAAGGCAGAAGAAGACAGTAAAACCAGAAGGACAACAGTACACACAGAGAGACAAAGGAATACAAAGGTTCACTGAAACAAATGACATGAGAGGCTTTGGAATGACAAACTGGAACAAAATTCAAAAGGGGGGGTGAAGAATATCTCAGTGCAAAAGTAGAGAAAAGATGGAGCAAAGAGCAAGACCATGCATGCTCCCATGCAAACTGACAGCTTCAGTTGTCATTTTAGCAGACAAGAATGGACTTGTACACACATTTAGGCAGCAAAGCTCATTCTCATCACTGTGAGCTGTTACCAAGGGGAAATACCCAGCTTTTACTGTACACACTATCTTGCATGAGTGGAAGAGAAACCAGCAACTAAGAGGAACTGGTCCTCACAGGCCAGAATCTCCTGCAGGTGTCTTGGACCAAATTCAAGGCTTTGCAGTTTGTTTGCTTGTCATTTACTTTTTGGCATCTGCCAACATCCTTTCCAGCCCAAAAAATCAAATGATTTATCAACAGAAACTTGACTTCTAACCCCTTTACCCTCAAAGTCTTAAAAATAACAGTATTTATTATTAGAGAAACAATCCTGCAAAGGCTGCAAGTCAAGTGTGGCAATGGATGTTCACATTTTTCTTTCTTGTAAGTTGTCCATTAACATTAATTTCTTCAAGTAATTTTATCTTCTTCCAGGGTTTGATTATTTTCTTCCATGACAGTAGAATCATAAGACATAGTAACTGGAATGAATTCTGTATCAGGCACCTGTGACAGATCCTTTCAGAAATATCATGGTCTACCCTGCCAGCAAGTATTTGTACAAGTCTTTATCCCAAGGACGGCTAACCAAGAATAAAACACAATAAGAAGTTACCTAAATTTTGAGCATCCTGACAGGACACTTACAAGAAATACCATGTCACAGACACAGCTGACAGGCAATAGGTAGCTACCTATCAATTTTTAAGAAGTCAAATTTCCCAAACATTTCTTTCCAGCCCCTAGTTTTATTATGTGAGCACTAAGTTTCAAGGGTTAAGTGAAAGTTACACAACTTCCACTAATGTACCTATTTACCTTTAAATATGAAATAAACCAAAAGTACTTTGAAAAACTGTGTCCCTGGAGAGAACAACACCAGACAAGTTTATAGTCCCATCAGAATGGGCCATTTTCTAGAAATATTTAATGACAAAGAAACTGTGTGAACATGACTTTTAAAACAAATATGTTTAATGATATCCTATTATTCTAGCATCTACTCTTTATGACACACTACATTAACAATGTTTGTTAGGCACGTTTCAGTAAACATTTAAAGTATTCCTTGGAACACTAAATCACTGTGTTCCCAGACTGGTACTAACTCCTGAGGAATAAACACATTGTATCAGTTCTGATTTGTATAGAATATATAGAATTTATAAAGAGTCACATTAATTTTTAAAATGTTGATACGTGAGGCACCTAATATCCACCATAATTTAAAATGATGGGCAGGTCAACACTAATAGGAAAAACCTTAAATGGTTAAAATTGAAAACTGTTAACAAACCTAAAGAAGCAAAATGCTAAGATGCCTCAAAGGAGCCATTTTGTCATTGCCAAGACTTCAATTACACTTTGGTTTTAAAAAAAAAAAGCTAATCTATATTTAAAAAGCTAGTCTACATAAAAACCTGGTAATTTCATAAATATTAACAATATTTCATGATTTATACCAACATATAGGATTAATAAACACAATTTTTCTTAGTCTTTATACTTAGGTCAAGACCATTAAATTAAATTGAAGAGGAATGTTAATAAAGCAAAACAATTTTTTTTAAGAAGTTTTTGAGATTTGAGTAGTGAGAATACTTTTCCTTAGGTGTCTCCTATTTATTGTACTCTTATCCTCAAGAAAAAAAGAGCTGACTGTGTCTCCTTTATATTGCATAAGACATTTTTTGTTACTAGGTTCCAGATCAAAACTTATTTTATACATTAACGTGTCTATTAAGCCATGCAAGGAAGCATCCAAATGCATGTTAGCAGGGGAAGCATTAAACCAGAAAGCTGAGGTCCGACCATTAGAACTGAAATTTGACTGCCCCAGTCAGACCATTGTTCTTGAAGAAATCCTGCTTTATGGAGATCCTGTTTCTGTTGGCTGGCAGACAGCCTGTAACTTACAAATATGCACATGAAGACACTGAAACCCCCCCCAAAAAAGCCCAAAACATTCTGCCCAAAACTTCCCAGCTATCAAAAGGTCCTGAAAAGCAGCATAGTTTCAAAATTTGCTAACACTCCATGAATTTTCCTAAGTCCTTTATCAATTTCATGAGAAACTCTACCCATGGATAAAAATACCAAGATGTTTGGACTGTGTGTGTAAAGATCATATGCCTAGAAATACATATCTGTATCATATACATACACCCACAGACCCAACCATGGACACAGCAAAGGTTACTTTAGCTCTTCTTAAAGATACTGTCCCTTAACCCAAACTTCCTCCTGACAAAAAAAAAAAAATGTCTTTTTGATCAAAACTACAATATAACTTAAAAAAAATATACTGGCCAACCTGACCCAAGCCAGACAATTGTGCTGAGTGACTCCTTGTGTTTGAGACAGAAACTCACATTCCCCATCTTCTCCAAAATCTTTGTCTTATCAATAGACAGAAGTTGCACAAGCCAAAACTTAGCAACTAACTTTCCACGACTATTAATCTTGTCTCTGAAGCCATGTGATAAATGAGCTAGAAAAAAAGGAAGATGGAAAAATAGCTGCTAACCTTGCAACAGTATCAATGCACAAAGACATCCAATGAACAGCACACACATGAAATTAAATTGGGAAAAAGAAACAATGCAAGGGCTCAGAAGCTCCAAAGTAAAAGGAGAAGAAACAAATGGGATGAATCAAGATGTTCTATGTACATGTGGGAGCAGAGGCATCAAAGCAAACCAAAAGCTACTTAAGGTTATAATCTTTTGACAGCAGGTTCAGACAGAAAGGTGGTTGGAAAACATGGGTACAGTTGTTTGCCAGAAACTGGTGAACACACTAGCGCTATATATTTAAAAGAGAAATTTTAGAAGGATAGAAGGGGTGATTCATCTTTATTACAAGCTTACATAAAGTAACTCAAGGTAAGATAAAACCAAAGAAACAAAAAAAATCAAACCCATTTTTAACCTTTTATTAAAATGTCCTAGGTTTTCTAGCTAGAACAGTAGCTTGAAGATCCAAATGCTATTTGCTGGTAACTAACAAAAGCTTTGTTTAGCAAAGGCAATTTCTGCTCATTATATAATATCAAATATGTTGTTCCTCCCCCATCTCAAATATTCTATTGGTGTTCCATGAAGAATGTAAATTTTACATAGTGGAAACAAATGTGATCCATGCAACAATATATGGGAATGAAGATGTCTTTTGTCAAAGCGATTTTCACACAATTTTCTTTAATGATTCAAGTTATTAAAATGAATTATAATAAAAAATATTAAACAATATTTTCTGCTTTTTCACTTATGCTCTGAAACTTAGAATACCCTGTTTCTTTTCCTCAACAAATATGAAAGCATCAACAATGAAAATCTGACCAGGAAAAAACCTGAAGAGGTACCTTTCACTTTGAAGTCAGGATATAAGAAAATCTCTTAAGTATGACTAGATATACAGCTTGGATTTACTGTAACTTAAATACTGCAAATGGTGATCATTTAAAGAGAAGATATCTAAAGTTTAATCATTTGTTTTAAAATAAATGTTTGTAATATTTGTTTACATAACAGCCCTGCAAAAGAATGCAAGGGTTGCAGAGCAGGAAGCAGGCTACTCAGAGACAGCACAGAATCTCTTAAACAAGGCTGACTTGTGTGAGAGCCAAGGTTATACAAGAGGGGAATGAGAGGCAGAAAGAGGTACCCCAGCATGAAGGGCCCACTTTACTCACAGAACTCCTCCTCCAGGAGGTCTGCGTGAATTTATCGGCACACGTGCGCGCTGCCCCTGGAGGTTTTTGACTGTCCTTCTGGCAGTTACATCTGGTGGCCTTAATCACCCCCAAAAAGAGAAAAAGAAACAAGAATTAGTTAGCCATTAACCAACTAAGCCTCTTGAAAAGTACAGTCAAGGCCCAGCATTCAAACATGAAGCATGAGTTGATTGTAGAACACAGTACGATTAAACTGTAGAAACCACTATTTACAGTGCTGCACAACTGCTGCTTTTCTCAGAGGATATTGAGAAGTAATCCAGAATAAATACTGATTTCTGGAGAGTTTTTCCACTTAAATTTCAGAAGCATCGAGTTCTTCAAGTCAACTTTCAGTCATTACAAATGTAAGTTTTACCCATCTCTACAGCAGAGCTCCTCTGCTGCACCAGTTACAGGTTACTGCAGCAATCAGGTACATGACTGAGCAGCCAATAAGAAACCTCCTTCAAGGAATTTTGGCTGATTGTTAAGAGTGAGATTAAGTGTACCCAAAACCCAACACTTATTGCAAAATGCTAGCAAACAAGAAAATTTGGTTTGGTATGCTGTGATCTGGGACTCTGCTGTAGAACACCAAATCTTCATCTTTCAGTTTTGTTTTAGAAGGAATGTTCCTAAGCCAAAGAGGGAGAGGATGAAGACCACAGCTCAGTTTTACTGCACACACCTACAAAAGCACGTTTGGCATTTTATTAGAGCACAAGTACTGTCTCCAGCTATGATAAACACATATGGTGTGCACCTCTTGGCATCTCATCTACCCTGCCTGTAGGATCTTGCTGTGGCTATTTTACAAGAATTGTCACAGCAGGTGAAATTACCAGAACCAAATGCAAAGACATATGTAGCAAAATCCAAACTCAGAATTAAGAGCAGAACGGTAAAAGGCATATGTGACTTTTGCTTGAGGCCTTGTGTCTCCTTGGACCTAATTTAGGATGAAGTGTCCCCTCAACTTGCTCTTAGCTGACAGATTTAATCTATTTAACTTGTTTTGTATTGTTTTCTAAAACAGCAATCAACTTAGAATACTACCTTTCTCTGCTTTAAATTCTATGGTGTAGCTCTTTATTAAGATAATGGACAGTATAGGAAAGGAGAGGGAGGAAAAAAAAACAGCAACAAAACCTTTAAGCAGAATGATAGGCCCAATCCTTCCCCATTTTTAAAATACTTTAAGTGTAGCCTCATCATTTCCTGTTATTTTTGAGCAGCTTCTAGAATTTTATCTAGGAGTTATTTTATTTTTCACAATTGTTTTGGAAATTAAATACTTTAAATTAAATACTTTAAACATCCTTGCTTAGTGCCACACATAATCATGACCAGGTTAATGGAATTAAAGATCCCAAGAGCACAACTTCGAATCCAAACCTACCTTTGTTACAGTGGGAGTGCAGGAAAAAAATAGCTGTTTAAGCTCTCTTAAAGCCTTCATCAGAACTGCCTACTGAAGTTGGCACTCTGCATTGCACACCTGGGATTTTGCTAAACATTTTGGCTTATACTTACAAGCTGCTGCTCTAATTGGTTGATTGTTTCATCCTTTTTCCTCAGTTCATCTTTAAGCTGCCTGATCTCATTCAGCAGATCATCCAACTGCAACAGAACAATGGTTTTCTTTAAGGACTGCATGATCTAAAGCAACACCTCTACAGGACATATGAGATCAGACATGCCTGGAGGGATGGCAGTGACACAGCACATGCTTTCCTCCTGTTCACACAGAGAGGGGGGCTGCAGGCACACAGGCTAAGTGAAGAAACTAGACTAAAAGTCCCTTTAAGTGGCCAAATTCACCTGACCCACTAAATTTCCAGGGAAAGTAAATCATCTGCATTTTTTGAAGCAGTAATTCATCTATTGTGCAAACAAGTAACATAATGTAGATGAACATGCCTAGTCAGCAAACACTACTACAATCCTCTTTAACAGCAACAAAAATTACTGAACTCAGAACAAGCATTAGATTTTTAAGTGTTCTATAACTTCATGAAGTATTTATAGCCTTGTTATATTTCCAGTAAGCACTGTTTCCTCCCCATAAATACAGAATTAGTGATCTTTGTACAGTGATTTTTCAGTAAGAGCCAAGCAATGCTACAAAAACCTTACCACCACAGAAAACACAATATTACAAGTCTGCAACTATAAAAGATGATCCTATCTGCAATACCTATTGTGATTTCTCCTGCCTTTAATACCCACTGTAAAACAATAAACTTGCCACTGACTTTGTGGAGTTCACCTTGCAGTACTTCAGTAACACACAAGCTTTGGGTGTGTTTTCTAAACATGAACAGGTTTGCATCTTTTATTCCTTAGAGTCAATGTCATTTACCTTAAAAGTTGACGCAGCTTCTTGTGGTTCTGGACTCGATGGAACTGAGAATGTGATGTCCTGGAGTGACACATTTTCATCATTCTACCAGGGGACAAAAACAAGAATACAAGTTTGAATTACTTATTGAAACAGCAAATTTCCTTTTTCCCCAATAGGAAATCCTCCCTTGCTGCAGTCTGTGTACAATACCCAAGTAAATACCATGCTATAGACACTTAAAATTAATTTCCATAACTTGACAGAACTTAACATCTCACAGTTTTTTGGTGCTTTCTTCATTTGGTTGGGGTTTTTTGGGGGTGGGGTTTTTTTTTTTGTTTTTTTTTTTGGTGTTTTTCTGGTTTTGTTTTGTTTCTTGGGCTTTTACATTTTGAGAACAGTCAAGTTTACACTGTCCAGCACTCAACCGCATTCAGTTCTAAAGTAGCTGTTTGTCCCTTCCAGGCCCACGGCCAACAAGTTAAAGACTGATGAAGCAGCAATTCACAATCCATGTTAGGGACAAATTCTAACAGAGTGCTCTGAAATAATTTGCACAATAATACCATAAAAACACAAACATTTTTAAAATGCTATAGGAAAAGTGCAGCAATTAAAATCCTAGAATTACTTACAGTTTAACGAATTATTTTTTGCACATTTATATTGTATTTTATATTTACCTTATATTTCCCAACTAACAAATTTCAGCAACATTTTATTTTAAGCAATGATTCAAACAAATACACTCAGAAGTGAAGCTACAGATGGTCACAGTTACAACTGTGAAAAAGTCATCATGGGAATGGGAAAAAATACAAAACAAGACAAATCATTTCATGCAAAAGTATCTTGCATGGCTTTTCAAAGCTCTGTAACTCCAATATACCTTTTACAGCTATTAAAATGTAGGGAAGTGGAGCAATAAGATATTCCACAACAGCAGACTGAGACCTAATTGCAAAGAAGGTTAGTATGCCACACACTCCCAGGTGATTTAAATCAGTACTCCAGGCCTGTGCTACACCTGACTCATTCACCAGCAAAGCAGGGACAAAGGTCATTTGCAGCAATTCTCTCACCACTGTCATAATCATCTCAGTACACATGTAGAGAACAAAGCATAACTGGAAAAGAAACAGTTCTAACACTGTCAGTGGGAACTCAAGCCCCCATTTGAACACGTGCTAGGATTAATCTATGAAATCTGTCTTGTGCTTTTTGTTTCTTGCTCATTATATTGTTAAAATGAAACAGGGGAAATCAGCAAAATATCAGCGTTGTAAAATAAAGAACATAATAGAATTACTAAAAAGATTACAGAATTAGCAAAGAAAATGCACCTGCTTGTATGCATATGCTATTTTTGGTAGGCTAGAAATAACACTAAGAAGTACACCAAAATATCATCAAATCTGGAAACTTGGAGAGAACACATGTGTTAAACCTTTTGGTAAAGATACAATTAACTTTATGTGCAATCACCAGATTGCACATCACAGTACAACAGGCAATATAAAAAACTGTTCCCTCTAAGATTTTTACAGTAGCAGAATACATTATTTATTTTGGTATAATCACTTATACAGAGCAGTGGCACATCTATGAGGGTCTACCAAATTTTTACCAAGGTCTCGGTTTTGATTTCTGATTCCAAGCTTTACTCAGTACAAATCACTCTGAACAGGCTCCTTTGCTAATGGCATTTCTGTAATGATGCAAGCAGAAGTTAAGTGGCCATCAAGCAGAGGGTGCTATTCAGCTACTGCCTGCTTGGCATTCCGAGTGCAGCTGCATCCAGGCCATGTCCATCTCAGTGCCCACTGTCAAACACTGTCAACAGCAACAGTCTGACAGTTAAATAATGGCTTAACCCTAAAATTTGCCAATTTGATTTGCTATTGTTTGTTCATCTCTTTTGGTTCTGTTTCTTTCAAGCACAATTAAGTCACTGAGGTGAACTATTTTGTGGCTAGTAAAAAATAACAATTGTAGGGGTAATTCATACAACTTAATACATGACACAAAAACATCCTTTTATTTTTAGTTTATTTTAAGTCTGTTTCTTTCTCAGCTTCAGGCTTCTCATAAACAAAGATGAATCTCTCTTGTGGATCTCACCAGATGCAAAAAGAAAAAAACACAATGAATATGTATTTCAAAGGTACCCAAGTGAGTTACTGATCTAGAACATCAGCAAAATATACTGATGCATTTAGCAACTTTGTACTACATGGTTCACGTTTTCATTCACACCTCTTCATACAAATAGGCCATATCTGATAAGTTACAGTGAAGATCTGTGCTTGAGAAATAGAATTTCATCTCCATTCAGGAAAGACGAGTTGAAATGAAACATTTTTTATAAAACCTGCCTCCCACAGAAAAAAGAGCTTCACAGATCTCACAGTTCTATGAACTATTCGTGTTTCAGTCCTCCCTACAAGAGCAGCAAGTGCTGATCTGAGGTAAGACAGAGTGGTTGCAACCACTGCTGGGTTACTGCAGAGGATGGTCAATCCTTGCCAAGATCAAAGGGTCCAGGGCAACAGAAACAGAACAATCTTATTTAAAATTGTATTAACACATTAGCCTCCACCCAGAGCAGCAAGTTTATGAAATTAATTGAGGAGGAGGAAGAAATTGTTAAGATCAGAAGAAAAGTTATTTCTTAATAAACATGCAAATGAAGCACCTTATTCAATGTTTAAGAGGGATTAACGTTTACATGTCAATTATTACTAGAATTAGAATTCCAAAACATTTTCTTCTTACAGTACAAAGTTAGCACTCCAGTTAAGCATTAAAGAGAGAATGCTCTCCAGCAGTACACTCTCTGTAAACATGGCTGCATTTAGGACAAGAACAAGGTACGTTTTTCATTCCATATAGGTTAGTATAACATTACTGAGAAGTCAGAGAAGCTTATACACACACCATGTCTCTCATTATGAGAGACTCCTATGGCTGATTTCACTGTTTGAAGGCACAGGAAGATGGCAGTGTGTGAGGAGTAAGCAGTCAGCACATGAACTCCTGCCACTGTTATCCTGGCCACAGAGAGCTCAGCCAAGGCTCTGGTACTCAAGTAACTGTTCATTTTTCCAAGCTGAACTGGGAATGCAGCACCAACCCCACACTGCTGCAGCTATGTTGCTAGCAATACTCCAGCTAATTTATATCCAGTTATGTGAGCTCCAGCCACAGCAATGAATCTAGTGCAGCACATTAAGTCTCCCCAGGAATCTGCTAGGTATACATTCATTACATGCTGTGCTCCACACTAAGTCACACTACGGCTGATTAGATAATTGTATAAAACTGAATTTAATTACTAACTCTTCCTATTTTACTGTTTAACTGTTCTTCTGAGATCTCATGCCTAAGTCCTGACTACAGCTCTATTTCTACCTATCCAAATTAAATACTATTTCTGAAAGTCACGACTGGAGAAAGGCAACACATACATTTAAATGTGTAATACTGGTGGAGCTAACAGAACTTCTGCTTCCATAATACAATTGGAGTTTGAAAGCAATTGACTTAGTACCTTGATTTTTTTATATTTTGCAAGAAGCTGCCTGTGTTCCAGTCCCAGTTCACGGTTCAGAACGCTGAAGTTCAACTAATTGTTTTCAAAGTTATATTTTGGATCAAGAAGTAAAAAAGAATTGTGGTATTTTTACTCATTCACATTAGTATGAAGCTTGATGTTTACTGTAAAGGCTTAACACTTTAATGTAATGAAAAAATATTTCATACAAGTTTTGCCCTAATTTTTTAGCAAATTAAGGTAATAAAGGTCTGACGTTTCCCCATCTGTAGCGTGCTAATTTACTTTTACATCAATATTCATGATCTTTGATTAAAAGGCTGGATTGTACACAGGAGAGTAGAATAAATATTCAGAAGTCCAGTGACGAGTTGTGGAAGCGGTGAGTCAAAACAGGGTTGGTTTAGGCCAGGAAAATACAGCCAAGTATGCCTGACAAAGTTTGAAGGGAAGAATAATACCTGTTATTACTAAACTCACTGTTACAGGGAGGAAAGATCAGGCATTTGTCAAGACGAGCAAATTTCAAAACATGGACATATTAAGAGTAACTGTTTCATTCTGTGCATTTAAGTTCTTTCTAAAACATTAATCTGAGCTACTTAAGCCAAGGTTTTTATTCTGCAACCTGGCTATTATAAATTAGATCAGGATTTTACACATGATACTCTGCAGGGCCACACAGTACTCAGCTATAATGTGCAAGCCTTTACACCATGAACCACACACACAGATCATCCATCAAGTTGTCAAATTGTCCTTGTGTTAAAGGTATTAAAAGCCCTAGATAAAGGTTCCCTGCTACCTCTGTATTAATGCCTGAGGCTGTTGGGGGGCACAGTTTATGCAGCCCACCATTCAGATATTAGGTTCTAAGAACACACTTTCCCCTTCTGACACTACATTAATCTTGTTACAATTATTTTTCCCCTGACAAAATCAGGAATACATCTCAGCACAGGAAGCAAAAGCTCACATTTCTAAAAGGCACAATCACACCCTTGAATTAGCCCCAAGGTTGATTTGTGCTTTTTTTTTTTTGCTGTGTTTTGTTTTAGTGCCTTACTTTTAAGGCACAAAGTTATTTTCATTACATTATCCTATTAGTAAAGAACAGCAATGAATCTGGTATTAAAAGACAACATCATACAAACACTTTTCAATGCTAATCTGTATATGCCTCCAAAGAAAGCCTCATGGACTGTTTTTTATTATGGTAACAAAGGAATTTTTGTAGCCATATTTTGAATGCCACACTTCTGCTGAGTCACTTAGCAGTTTATCAACTCCCACAACTTGCCAAGTTTCGAGGTGCCTTGAAAAAGCTCCTTAAAAGCTTATGACTATTTCATAACATAGAAATTATTATGAAATTAGTTAAATTTGAACACTTCCAATAGAGATGACCCAGTAGGATTTGCTAAACTTCTTGTCAAATCACACAGAAAAGAATGAGGAAAACAAAGTTTTAAGAAAAAGCTATTAGCATTGACTTGCTGAATGCAAGTTTGACCAACGGGATCAATTTTAATACTTTTTAATTCTTTTAAACTCCCAGCTTTTTTGAATCTTATTGAAAAAAAAAAAAAGCTGGTTTTCACATCCACTTATTTTCTTTTTTAATTTGGCGTTTCCTCAGAGAAGTAAAATTTAATATTGAATAAATATTAAAATTTTTAGTATTTAGCGTGTTTTGTAGTCAGTAAAGTGCTGACAAGGCAGAAAAGGTACTATTGGAAATGGCAATAAAAGGTACAGTCTCTGTAATTCAATGTATACATGAATGCCAATACCCTCTGGAGCTCTGTAATTCAATGTATACCCAAACGCCAATATCCTAATAAGGCCCAGCAGAACATGGGCGCAGTCCCCAGTGGGTCTCAGTGCTTTAGTCCCTGTGGACAGCCCACCTGGTGCAGCAGCCTCTTGAGCTTGAGGAGCTGGGTTTTGACGGCGGTGCAGTCCTGCACCATGTGCCGCAGCGTCAGCTCGTCCAGCATCACCGCGTTCTCCGCCAGCGCCCGCGGCGCCTGCGAGCTGCTGCCGGCTCTGCAGCTCTCCAGGGCACCCACAGCTGACTCCAGGTAGCCTGAACCCCTGAGAAGAGATCCAAACCAGAAAAACACAGAGATGCCAAGGTGCAGACGGACAGCATTTGGTAAAAAGGAAAGCGTTGTGCAATGTGGGCTATACTTATGTACTGTGGCACACAGCAGAAAATAAATTAATAAATCAGAAAATGTCAATGATATTTCACTTAAATACAGAGTTTTCCTTTCCACTCCCAGGGACCCCTCTCAGACTATAAACTACAGTACCCTAAAAACAGCTAGTTCAGCAGAATTTCTATAAACTGTCATTCAACCCTTTAAGGATTATAAGGTTGCATTTACTTTACCAACAAATTAAACTACAGAAAGCTGCATGTATCAACATGAGCAACAAGTACTTGGAATGAACACAGAAGCTAAGTTTTGAAAATAAATTGTTATGACCCTCAGTGGTGCTTCCACTCAGACATACAACTATTCTGAAAATGTTGTACTTATTATCACTTGAGACCCCTTTGTGCCAAAAAGGAATTGCTCACTGGTGCTTTAAATGTTTGTGAGGATATACAAAAGTGCTTTACCTGTTCAAATCATTTTTACCATGGATATAATGGTCAGCATGGCCAAGATGATAGTGCTCCTGTGTATTCCATCGCTGTTGTGGTGCTCTTTTCCAGAATCCCTCTTGATGTTGTCTGGCATTTCTGTCTTGTCTGTCATAGCGGCTCATATTTTCACATTCCTCTACACAGAGCATAATGTTAAAAATATTTGTAAGACTTGTTCCCAGGACTTTGCAAATAAAATATTAACTATGTGCTGGTAACAGATGCAGTGCAAAGTCTGCGGGGTTTGTTTTGTTTAACTGATCCAAAACAGAATGCATTTCAGAAGTGTCAAGCAGACTTCTGTAACAATGTCCCATTTTTATTAAAACATAAACTTGATACAAGAGTAAGAGCAACCTGTAGCATAGCAGAAACTAAAGAATCCAGCTTTAACAGTATTTCCAGTTTAAACAGAAAATCATTTGGAGGAGGTTGAGATTATGGAAGAAAAGAAATTTAAAAGTAACAATTTCCTGTCTTTTTTACTGATGGTACCTCCAGGCCTTTAACAAGTTCTAACAACACACAAACACAGAAAGACAGCATCGTAAAAAAAAGGTCAGTATTGCATTGCAAAAGGAAAGAGTTTAGTTACTTAAAATACAGATATGCCTCCTCACCTATTCACCTTGTTTGGTTTTCAGATTCAGAGACACTCAATCTGTATTTACCTGGAAAACCAGCATGATTTAAAACAAGGAAAACAAATAATCTCTTTAAAGTACCAACTTCTGCAAAGCCACAGGAATTCCACAAACGTCTTAAGGGAACAAACGCTAAATTTGGCAACAGCCCGGAAACGACTGAGAGAAAGCCAAAACAACTCCTACCCAGGCAGTCAGACCCGGCAAAAACAGCCCTAAAGTGCTCGCCTGCCACCACAGTCGGTGCCCCACTTACCCAAGGAGTCTCCCCGACATGGCCAGTCCCTGGCTGGGAGCAGCCCCACCCAAGGGAGCAGCGCTGGCGTGCCCCCAGCCCCCTGCGCACAGGGCTCCCCAGCGGGCCCTCCTTCCTGCTGGGTTCCCAGCCTGCCGGGGCTGGGAGCCAGCCCAGCGTCACCCTGTGATTTACACTGCCCTCCCCACTCCCTGCATACTTGTGCAGCTACAACTGCTGCTATAAATAGTGGCCAAGCGGCATCCCAGGCTCCAAAGTGAAACCAGGAGAGTTTCTGAGGACCTGGAAAGTCTTAAGAGCCTGACGTCAGTGAAGTCACACATAATTATGGAAAAAGGGCTGGCAAAAAGTGCTGTTAAACATCACTAGAACAAGTACTCATACCTACAATTCAGTTTTTATCGCCTAGCAAATAACCAAAAAATTGCAGAATAAAATAAACTTATTCACCTTAACTAACAGAAGATTTATTTTCCTTTAGCAGCATCTTTCTACAGCTCATAACACTTGAAATTAACAACAAAATAAGCCCTCAGTAAGTTTACAAGCAATTAGGATTTTCAGCTTTGAAAAAGTAAATATTGAGACACTGAGAAAAGACAGGTGGAGATTAACAGAGAAGTTTTGCTTTTTCAAGTGGTCATATTTACATAAGTGAAAACCTGGAAGTAGCTTTTGAATTCTTCTTTTCAGATCCTCTTTGCTGAAAATACAGAATTTTCAAGATAAGAAGCAGAGATACCCAGTTTACGCCAGATTAATTTTATAAGGAAATCCAACCTCTAAAAAAATGTCAAAAGTATCAGTAATTAGCTTTTAATGATTTTGTGGCAAACATTCACCTTTAAAAACATGCCCTTCTAGCAGTTTTTAAATTAGTAATTTGCAATGGAATTACTGATGCAAATGCAGTGCATGTTTCATACAATCAAGGAAACTTAGGAGAAATTGATCTACCCTTTAAAATAATTTCTTAGTTTTTCCCCAACAGAATTAAATTAACCCTACCGAGAATATGCCTTAGGCTTGCATTGCTATCCATTCTGGAAAATTAACTGAGGGAAAAAAGTAAAAAACTCATACCTGCCAGGGTTGAAAAGCTGCATACTTGCAATGTTCTCAATCGTTTCACACAAGCACTTTGAAAAACTCATTCTGAGTTTTAACAGTTTAAGCACTGCACTTCATATGTGCACAACGTTAAAACACAATGTGCCACCATCATGGTAGATGTTAAACTCTGCTTTATTTACTGTAAATCTGGCTTTGTATCTAACATACACACAAGAGTCTTCACTCAGATAAGTCAGAGGTACTTGAAATTTCCCCAACTTCAGAAGCAGCTGAACAAAATAAGTAAAGCCCTCTTCCTTTCAGCACGTTTGCACTGGGTAGGGCCTGACAGTGCTCCACAGTGTTTCTGTTCATCTGACAACAGACTGGCCTCCACTGAACTTGGAGGTAAAACTAATACCCATATTCACATAACATTAATGTAACAGCTCATAATAATAACAATATTCATAGTACTATGAGAAGCTCAGGAATAAACAAAGCAAATGCCTCAAACTTTTCCAGTCTGAGATTTGAGAAAGTGCAGCTGTAATTTCCTTTACCAAGCTCATTCTATTCTGAATTTGTTCTATTTCAGGGGTGTCTAGGTACCACTACTTTCTCTCTGAAAATTCTGTCAGCACCCTCACTAAAAGCAAGAGCACATAAAACAACTTGAAAGAACTTATCTTAAATTTTACACCTGCAATCCTGACGTGTATGTATATCTATTAGGACATATTGTCATTTTGTAGAAGAAAACAATTAACTGTCTCAAAGAATTACACTGTCATTCACCAAAGCTAAAAAAAAAAATACTGTTCCAGCATTTTCAAATATAGCTGAAACATGAGACTGAAAGACTAACTTCAAACTTTGAAATTGATTCTATAGAAACAATTTTAACAAAAAAACAGTGCGAAACAAGATTGCACTTTTCAAGGCAGTACGTCTCTATATTCAGAATTTTTCAAATGTAAGAGTTATACTTGGGAAAACAGAAATATCTCCCTTCCTGTATTTCACAAAAGAAAGTTGTTACTTAAAAAAAAAAAAAAACCACCCCAATTTTGGAGTGCATTGACTTATTCAGTCGAGAGTTAGAAGAAAGCAACTCAAAAGTCTCTTAAGCCCATGAAGCAGTCTCACAGTGAGATTACTTGGCTGCCTTACTTACCTTTGTCACGAGGTGGGTCCTCAGGCAGGTCCACATCAAGCATGAGATCATCATCTTCAAGATCACATGAATCAAGATTATTCAAGATATCCTGCAAGAAAGGAAAAGTGAGATACAGCTGGTTCCACGATACTCCACGTACCCTACAGTCACAAAAAGTTTTGTTATGTTTTTATTGTGCATGCACCAGTGTTACCAGCAGCCTCCTCTCCTCAGTGGTGATGATCAGCCTTATTTGAGACCACTTATACAACAATTTTCACATCTGCTGATATGACAAATAACAGTGCTAGATGAAACAAAGATGGATTAAAACATTTTTCTGCCTGATGCCTATGGAATATTCCGAAGATTTTTTTATTCATTAATATCCTTCTCCACAGTTGGAAGCATTTTGAAACTCAACTACTTTGTTTACTTTGAATTCAAAAACAGCTTTGTGAAGAGATGATGTCAAATTCCTTTATTTCAGCTCTCATATTATCATGAAATCATTGAAAGGAAGTGAGGGAAACTTACGTTATCTTGACTTTTTGGGACAACAAAGCTTCAAACACACTATTATGGGCACCAAACTCTTTTTGCCTTTCAGATTGTGGTTCATATAAAGCTGCTCCTAAAGGGACTAACAAACCATCACATTGCATGGGTATGCTAATGGCAGAAGAAAAATGCTATGAAATGTTAGTGCTAAATGAATTATACATATTAAATATAGTCAGGTATATTAAAGAACTGCAATACTTTAATTTTTAAGCAAGCCCAGTCAGTTTTAAAGAGACAGAGAGTGATCTCTCTTACTTTAGGAATACCAAGAGGAGGAGAAACTGAGGTCAAGGCTGTGGAACACAGCTCAGGGCCCAGTCAGACAGTGCCAGCACTGCTGGACAGCCACAGGAGCCTGGGCAGAAAACCCAGACACCCTTTCACTCCATTACTCCAAGAAAACTAAACCTATTAACACCAAGCACCTATCACACAAAGCAGACCTGAGGAAACTCCTATGGATATCCAGCTCCAGCTCCTGAGTTCCCAGTAAAAGTCATACCTTTAAGGCCTGAGACCAGACTCAGGCACTTCACATTTTTCCTAATAGCAGAAAAACAGATTTTTCTTAGGTTTATCAGCTACCCCTAAAGGCGATGCCTGGCACCAATATTGAATAATTTACCAAATATCAAGTCAAGTAAGGGTTACTTCTCATCGTAACATGATCATTAAATACTTACATGAATACTGGCATTCAGGCTACAAACACAATGCACAATAATATTCCCTTGCAAAGCCACCCCTTGGCTGGCTATCATTTGTCAGATTTGCTTTGTCACAGATGCACAGGTGAAAAGGAAGAACATTAACAGGCATTTGTCTGAAATGTTGATCCAGCTGTTCTCCAGCAGACTTCCTACAGCACTCACAAAGCACTACTGTATTTTATTATAAATGGTGACAAGAGCTAAGTGTATTTTAAGATTTTGGGGGGGATTTGGGCTGTGACACAGAGCATCAAACATTTTGCAAGTTATTTATTGACTTAGGAGGGAGAGTGTGAGATGAAAATTGTTAATATGCACTTTGGAAAACATGAGCAATATAAAGGAAAGACAGAATACTTGAGACAAAAACGCCTGTTTTTTTCATATTTCAAAGTCCTATCTGAATTGCTTTGTCCACAAATAGCATTCTATGCATTTACAGGGGATAAAAAACAAGAAAACCTACACAGCAAGGCATTGGGAATAATAAATTCAACTATGGAAAAGCTTCACAAAAAAACTGAAGCCATTTAAAGGAAACATGGATTTGATATTTAGGACAACAAAATACCTGTATAATTTTGCTACTATTGCTTCCATTTATTTATATTTTTCCAGGAACCAGGAGTTTTTAAACTAATGCATATTTTTTCAAACAATTCTGTAAAATACAGGCATGCTTGAGAGGCAGTTTTGGTTTGCTAGTTGATAAATTATTTCTATGCCATGCTTTCATCTTCCAAATTAGTGTGAACATGCATTATTTTCTACTGCAAGAGCTTTAATGAGCATGACAAACAAAAAAGGAAAAAGTGGCCACCAACAAAAAAAAGTGGAAAAGCTTTACCATTGTTATGCAAATGCATTTAAAAATGCACAATATAAAAACACAATATGCTAAAATGTTTACTAATAAAGCTAGATAAGCCACCTTACTATCTTTGAACCAGAACTTTGGAATCTAATGGTGTCACAGAAGGTCACTATTTGAGATTCCAAACATACTTTCCTGTCAACAACACATTTCATTATGCTTCCCTAATTACACATTCTTCACCACACTGAGGAAAGGAAACTCCATGCCACAAAAAAACCCACACAACTGCAAATACCAAGACTTGGTAATCACTGGGCCATGTGTGAATGCTCTTTGAGCATTTCCCCCTCTGAGCTACTTGGGAAACATAATATACAAATAGATGTCAGCAATGCCATCCTGAAATAGCCATAAGATAAAGTCCAAGTTTCATCAGCACATTAGAGTATTAAAAAATAAAATTTAGATACTTCCATTGTTGTTCTATCTACTGAATAATACTGAATAACTGCAGGTAATTACATGGGAATAACATAGTTTATAATGTGTGCCTAACAGCAATTAGCATCATTAAGTGATTCAGGGCAATGAGCTCAAACAGAGTAGGATATAAAAAATTCTTTCAAAGTGCATCAGCTCCAACCCTACAGAATATTACACGTTGCAGCAATTACTACAAGTTAGAGAAAAAAGAATCCCATTCTATTTGTACAGGTGAAAAGAAGGGGTATGATTGTCACAAGGCTGATTCAGCACTAGATTTTCAAGCTGGTACAACCTAGGAAGAGACTGAGTTTGGGACTGTGAAATCCCAGGTCCAACTACGGTGCTGTCCCCAAGCTCTCTCTCCACAAAGCTTTTCCACTGGACACAGGCAGTGGTGCTTTGCTGGCTTCCTGCAACAGAACAGGGAAAGCATGAGGTGAGATGGATGATCTGTGAATCCTGGTGTAAGAATTGAGTAACTCAAGCACCTCAATAGCAGGGAACCCCCACATTGCATAAGGAGAAGGGAAAAGGCTAAAAGGGCAAGGCACACCACACGTGTGTCATACCACTGAGCAAGCTCACTTTAATGTTCTGCAAATCTTTTCTGGAGTGATTGTCCTCAGATGCTGTGTTTTACCATGGGTTCAGCAAGCACACACCAACAGCTCACCCATAACAGCTTGAGATTTAACCCAATTTGTTGATGGCATGGAGACCAGCACCTCTTTCTGGAGAGGCATAACAACATCAAGACCACTTCTCTGAAGATTGGTGAAGTCTGTGCAGAAGAGCTGCTTTTGCTGAAGCAAAACTTCAAATTTCATTGTAAATAATGTTCACAATAATGAGATGGAGTGCAAAATATTCTTTTCAAAAAGTTCCGTTTCCAAAACTTCCTCATGCAACATGCATCATAAGCTCTTTCTTAAACTGAAGAGTGCTATTTTTCAACCAACCAATCTGAGTTCAATTTAGCTTAAGTTGGATTTAAGCAAGAGGCCTGATTCTCAGCTTTCCCACTTCTTGCACTGAGCATTGTAAGGTTATAATGTAACCAAAGTAAAGCATAAAGTGCCCAAAATAGAAGACAGATAGATATTTGCATTTTCTCCCTACTGAACAAAAAAATGTTGACCAGTGAAAGTTTATAACACAATGTATATTACAGTGGAATAAAAAAAAAATTAAGTCAGGCATTGAGCTTAGCGCAGAAATGCCCTCAAACAATTAATTTTAGAGAGTGTTACCAGAATTGAGAAGAGTCTGAGCTCAAAGTACCAATGCCAGGTTAGGATATTTTGCAGGGAAAGCCATTGCTCTGAGGGAGTCATGAACTGGTGGTGAGTATTAGGAACAACATTTTATCTGTTTCCATAACTCACAATCTCAGACCTTATTTGTTTGTTCCACATTTAGGAAGCAGACAGTTAAAAGGAAATAACTGTCTTTGTTACTGATTTAGTGACTTAGGTCTTGCTTTTGATGAGGATGAAACAGTAGAAGGTCTGTGTGAGCAAAGGGAGAGAAAATCCGGCCAAAAAGCTCAAGTGAAGCATACAAAAGTAGCATAGAAACTAACAAATCATCATTTCAGGTGCTTGAGGAATGAAGAAAAGGAAGTGGCTTTTAAAAACAAACACAAAACAGACTGGGTAAATCAGTCATCTGAAGGGCAGCTAAAGGATAACTGCCAAAGTCAAACACAAGTCAAGGCTGACAGGAGAAAAGAGGGAAACCTCCAGGGTCTTTTTCAATGCTATTTTCAGACTTTGACAACATCCAAGATAGAGGTAAACAAAGAAATAGGAAATCTCCAAAAAGGCAACTTTATATACGAACTGAACAGAACTCTTAAGTGAAGGCAGAACACAGACAGGGGAAAAGCACATACTGTACTATAGGCCTGAAGAGAAAAACCCACTGTAAATGAGTCCTTAAAACAGAAAACCACCAGATAGAACTCTGAAGTTACCAAAGACAGGAAGGGAAAGAAGTAACACTGTACAAGTCACATTAAAAATAATTAGGCCAAACAGATAAAGAAATATTTTGTAATTTTGCCCATGCTCTGTAGCTGAAGGGTGCTGGGACAACACATGTAACAAGAACTTGGTTTGGAAAATCCAAAACTTTTGTGGTTTAACTGTTAAGTAAAACACTCTCAAAGAAAACATTTGCTCTTGAAAACATTTTTGTAGAGGCACTTTATGTTCTACCTAGCTTTACTGAAGGTATAGAGGAACTCACTATTAGCTCAAGCTTTATAAAGCATCTATACTTGCTGGTTTTTAATTTTTTTTTAAATACAAAATCAGATGTCAGACTGAGTAAAAAATCTGAAATTCAATAACACAACAAAATAAGAGAAAGAGGAAGACCAGAAATATCAGTCATTCTGCTAAGACTTCACCAATTCATAAGCAACAGCACTTTCAAACACACGGCCCAAGCTACACCCACTGCCACAAACAGCATTCCTTGACTGCCATCTAGCCTCCAGCAATGAGGAAAGCTGCAAGGGGGAAGCATTGTAACCATCCTTCTATAAAATTCCAGCAAAATGTAAGAAGATTTTCTATTTTGTTTTTTTTTTTTTTTAATAGGCTGGTGCTTTTAAATATAGAGTTTCCTGTTTACTTTTAAGCACAAACACAGAAAGCAGTGAGCATAAATAGCGACAGAGGAAGTGCAGGGGAGGAAGAAAAGCAGTTCTTCCTACTCACTGCTTCCAGTCAGTTTGCACAAAAAGGCTACCAATACCACATGTTCAGCATTGCTTTTACAGTTTATCTAACCAACAATGGAGCATTTTACCCTCTTAAGCAATGTGTAATTCCTACAGCTACTCTTAACAGGCAGAAATGATCATGAATGATTCTCACTCCACTGACTTGCACTTGTATTAAACGTACAATGTTCAGTTCAAGGAAAATATAGATGCTTCAAATAATTCCCAGCTGAGAAAGGAACCAAACAATAACCTCAGAGGAGCAGCATGGGCATGGCTCAGTTGTTTCCTCCGTGCAAGAGTTTAATTCTACCCTAGCGAGACTTTGGAGTAACCTGAATATGACATGTTACACAGCAGTAATGTGTTCTATTCTTACACAGCCAGCTTAATATACTTGTTTCTAAATAAAACCAAAACAGTCCTCAAATACCTCTGAACTACTTTGGGGTGATTCTATTTTGACCAATCTCTACACAAGCTGCTAACAACACAGGAAGCATTCCCTCACTCACTGCACTACTGCAAAAGTGTATTTATGCTACATTATCCTGATACATTTCCACTGCAGGAGCCAAGAGCACAAAAGCTCAGAACCAGGTCACATGTGGCTATGTAGTTACCAACTCACACAGAAAATGTCCTTTACAAGCCTAGGAAATGGACCAAGTGCTAACTTCTACCAGTGTTTGCTCTCATATTTCACCCACCATCACAGCAGCTGCCACGCTCTCTCCCTCTCTCCACAACATAAATCCAAAGGTGTAATTAATGGATGCCATGACCAGAAGACACAAGTACAAGTGAAGTTGCCTTCCTTGTTTTTTCCAGTCAAAACAACATGAGAAGATTTACTGTGTCAGTTCTGAAGGAAGCATCTCTCAAAGGCATATAAGCTTTCCCATCCCAAAGGAAAAAAGGTAATTTGCCATAAAAGGTTGTTCACAAAATGTCATGCTTCAGACCAGTATCACAAGAAGTTTGTGAACTTTAATAGTCATATAACTTCCTAATAATGTTTGACAGCAGGGGCACCTACATAGCACAGAACAGACAGAAGTGCCATCTTATTAAGTAATTCAGTTTCTCACCACCTCCCTTTGCTGTCATAGTTAAACTGTGAAGTTGAAGACTGGAGCAGAGGTGAGACAGTAGATGCTGGCTATTTTCACTCTAAAATCAGTCTAATCTACTGACATTTCCCTTCTCTGCCATGAGCAGAAAACTGCCTGCCAGCAAACTCCACCAAAGGAATGGCTGAGGAGCTGACAGAACACACTGAAATGAGTTTGTGCTCTTAGTTCTGTATTGACAAGCAACAATACAGACTGAATTTTTCACAGCAGTTGCAGTTTTCTACTAAAAACTTAACGGTGGACATATTACTCATGTAATACATATTACTAAAGTAATACCATTACTTCAGTATGTTCACAAATATTATCTGTTCATAATGAAGATTAAAGGCAAAAAGATGACATTGACTTTTGAAACACTGAAATCAGAACCAAGCAGTCCAGTGGTTTTCCAAGTATAAATTTTTAGGCATAGGCTTCTTAGAAATTAAGAAGATGAAAAACAAATGCCCCAGACTTCTATACTTGTATTATTGGAAAAATGAAAACTGTGACGTTAGAACAGTACAATTTAAGTAAATCAGAGTAATTTTCATCCAATTCTGGAACATATCATGAAGATATTGAGACAAAAGAGCCTGGAACTTGGACATGAATTTAGGAGTTTAAATAGAAGTTACCAACTACAGCAACTTCCAATAAGCAGCTTCCAATGAAAATAGCTTTCAAGGCTGACAAGTGTATTAGATTCCAATCCCAGAATCATTATATATATATATCTGAGCAGGAAGTTTGACCACAGAAATGGCAGCTTCCCAGATAATGTATTTCCAATAAATCTTTCTACATCCCAAGTAAAAATTCAAACACTGTTTGCCATTTTCTAGAATGCATCAGTAAAAACTCAAACCTCACAGAAGACTTCCTGTGCTACTGTGATATTTGTTGCCAAGAGATATCTTGCCCTAACCCAAAAGTCAGGTTTTCAGATAAAAGAGGGTGAAGGACCAACGAGTTATTCAATTTGTCCTACAAGACAGAATTTCTTTGGTGATGAAGGTAGATAATGAAAATTCTCCGAGCAGAAGCAGAAAACAGAACTCCATGCTACCATTCCACATTAGTGGTGCTATGTGCTCTCTATCCATAAAAGATTTCTTCACTATAGGCATGGAGGGAAACGTTGAAGGAGAGACAACACAAACTGAAGAGTATCTGACTCTCCCTGGGTCTGCTCTCAGTCACTCCCAGGAGGTTCACAGACTTTGTACTGCAGATTATCCTACCCACTGAGGATTTCTATCACTGCCCATACACACCTCCACACCTGCATGAGGTGACTTCTCAAGTGCATTTACCTTGGTTTGTTTTAATAGCCCCTGGGCAGATAAAATCACCTCCCCCTCCACTGGCACTACAGTCACACACATTGTCACAGTCTCATTCCTCTGACACACTGATAAATCCTGGTATCCCCTCACACACCTACAGGGAGAGGTTGCCCAGTTTCCTCCTCCATGTTCCTGTTTTGTCACAGCAGTGGCCAGATAAAACTTGGCAGCTGCAAGAAAGACTAAAATCTGAGATTTTACAGGCTTGGTAGGAAGTAAAAAGGCAACAGATACTTCAAAATTAAAATCACTCCAACACAAGTATATAGTAAGATTCCCTAAGACTAGAATAATTATTCTTCATTAAATAATTATACCACAAGAATAAAGTCGTCTCTCTTTCCAACCTCGCACCCTCACAAGAGTATTGGGCATCTGATAGTTCATCAGTTCTCACTGTATCACATTCACTAGCAAAAAAACAAAACAAAACAAAACAAAAAATCCCCCCAAAAATCTCTACTACATACAAAATTGGAAGTGTGCATTTATTAATGCCATAATGAATTTCAGTCAAAAAGGCACTGACTGAGGTGAAATCATCCTTTGCTTTCAGTCACAGAACAAACTCAGACACTTCTTAAAGTGCTCAACTAAAGTTCACAAAATACTTTTAGAAAGCATCATGGGAGCACAAAATGCAATTAATTCTCTTTATTAACCTCACCTTTTATATTCTAAGAAAGGAGGAAATGCAGTAAGTCAACACTGTTCATTTGCGTACAGCCTGTCAAGAAATACGTGTCTTTTTAATGCTCTTCTCTGATTTGAGTAAGATCTTCATTGTTCTTTGCAAGATGAAAAGAGAAAAAAGAACTGAATTTCAACTGGCTCATTAGATGAAAGGCTTTTAATGCGTGCTTCTTGTAACTAGCTTGCACCTGAAGGACTCATTTCATTACTACTCTTTTAGAAAGTTATAGCAAAAAAAGAAAAGTTTGTGTTGAGAAAGGATTACATACTTCTTATACTATCTTAAGCTCACTTACACTTTTATTTTCATTACTGCTGTAACCAAACATTGCAAAATTTAAAAAGCCCAGTTTCTCATAGAACAAGAATTAGTGTTTTGGCATTAACTTTCTGAGAAGAAAGTTGAACCAAAGACAGGAAGATGGGTAGAAGGCAATACTGAGAACACTTCATTCTAAGGAAATAAATGTATTAGAACTACATGCATTACAAGTCTGAATTCACGTGACTCATATAAAAAATCAAACTGGTATCTAAACGTTACTATAAAGCCATTTTGAGAAGTGAATTATTTTAAAAATTAAGGTAATTAACACTAAATCACTTGTAAATAACTACTGAAAGAAATTAATAACTGAACTAAATAATTCTATTCTAGCAAGTTCATTTTCTCTAAGAAGTAGAGGATATTTCACTGAGTACCAATGCTTCAGGAACCAGAAAGCATTTTCCCATGTCTCAAAAACCAATTCAGAACTGCCCTTGCCCAAGTTACAGTCACAAAGGGGAAAAAATATAACAAGGAACAACAACAGAAATCTTACAAGATTTCAAAAATTGCCTGGAAGAAGAGAAAAATGTAACTTTCATACTCTGGCTAAAATTCGGCCATGTGTCAAACTGATTCATTCCAGTGAGATCCAGATTTCATCCCAAGAGCAATTAAATTCTCAGCAAAGCAGTTAAAACCCATCTGTCTCTTCAAGCCAGATTTCAATTATTATTCCATAATCCTATGCCCTTATAATTACATTGATGTTCACTCTGCACATACCCAAAAATACTGGCTTTATTTACTTCAGGAAAAATGAACACAGGGCAAAGATTCACATTGCTACTGGAGCCCACAGGAAAAAGAGGGCAGAGGACTCAATCTGACAGTACAGGGAACCTTTTGAAAGTTTCCTGTCCAAACCTACTGGCCCAAATGTAATTGCTTTAAAAGGAACAAAAAAAACCCAAATCACATCACAAGAACTTCATCTCTTGAGAATATTACAGAAAGGAGCCAAATTTACTGGAACGTTTTCAGTTTAAGCTTTTACTTCTTGCAGACTTTGAGCACTAGAATATTGTAGCATCTTTAAAAACAAGCAGATACCGCAGAACAATCACAGCTGTACTACCTATCCTTCTCAATGTAAATAAGGACTTGCACCTGCCAAAAACATTCAAAGCTTCCCTCTGAACAAACACACATTAAAGCTTCTGATTCTCACGTGCCTACTTAATGTGCTGGAGTTGAGAAAACACCTCAAACCTTGCTACAACAAGAGAGGGCAAGCCAAGGAGCCATGAGACTCCAGTCGGGATGCCTGTTTGAGGCTACACTGCTTACCTGTATGGCAAACAGCATTTTCAGGCAAAAATTAAGGAAAACAAAAATCTAGCAAGACTAAATTACAACCAGGAGCTGTACCTCACACTGCTGAGCAGCTTTCTGCCATGAAGCAGTAAAGGAACTAGGCATAGTAGCCAGTGACTAAAACCCAGGACAGGAGCAAACAGCACAGCTAAAATCAAGTGAGAGCACCTATAGATAAATACTGCCCTTCCTGCTAATTTACAGAGCCACCAACTGCTCTGCCAAGCATCAGTCTGCTTACACAAAACTGAACTTGGTGCACAGCAGCAAAGACCAGCTGTTGAAAATACTATAGAGAACACCAAAAAAATCCGTGCTTAGAAATTTGAGAGGAGTTCAGCATTTATAAAGTTATCCAAATGATTTGTTGACTCCAAAAGTGTAAATAGAACAACAACAGGGATAGTGGAATTAGTTATTTTGTTATGCAATTAGACAATAAAAATATTTTCATCCTTACAAAAACCACACAGATTTCCTACCTCTAAGTCCCCCCATGATATTATTTAGATTTGTATGACTATTAAACCTCCAACACCAGATTACATATTTTCTTCGTAGCTGCTCACTCAGTAAAGTACAGTAAGACTGTACTAAAAGAGGCCAGATTTATTTTATTCTTCATCCCCATGTTTTTAAAACCAAGATGTACTGAGAATAGCAAAGATATTGGCTTTTCTGCTCCCCAAAAAGGAACAGTGAGGTTCAGAGGCCAACATGTTCCTGCTGTTGCCTTCCTATGCCGGTTCTCATTTCAGAAGCCCAATTAAAATCTCCTTTGCAAAAGCTGTCCTTCCAAAGATGGTCCAAACACTCCTATCTAAGATCACCCAATGGGGGCTGCACTGCCATCTATGGAAAAGCTTAGGAAAAGCATTTAGTATTTTTTGATACTAAAAAGGATACAGCTTAAAAGACTAACAAAACAACAGCAGGATGGAAATGAGGAAGGAAAGGGCGAATTGAGCACTAAACATGACAAATTACTCAGCACATAGTTCCCTGAATTGTTACTCAGCCACATTGCTTCTACTCACCCCAGCCTGGTGCCACAGGAACTCCAGAACTACTGCTTTGGTGAGTACCCTGGAAATGCTAAATCCAAGGGGCAGGCAGGCTGGCATTAGCCCAAGCACTCTGAATTCTTAAATCTGACTCTCATCAATTGGATTTTGACACACAGATATGAACTGCTTTTAACACACCACATTAGAGGATAGAAACTGCATAATTTGATCACGTATCTGCCAGCAATCAAAACATCTGACGTCTTGACTAATCACAACAATTATTCCAAGTGCCTTCACTTTCTTGTCTTCATACTCCCTGCTTGCAGAGAAAAGGAAAAACATGGAACAAAAGCTTACAGGAACCTACTCAAGAGTGTAATTTTTCAGAAAGAATGAAAAACTGCATCAGAAATTCTTCTGCATCTTCAGATTAGAAAAGATCATTGTTTAATCTTTAGGCTAAAGAAGTCAAATATATCATAATTTCCACCAAAACCAACAAATACAGGGAAAAAAAAAATCCCACTACTAAAACACAATTCTACTTCAGAGCTACATTTTCCTCCTCAAAACCCAAGCTACTGAAAATGCATTTCTCTCTTGCAAAAATAAAATGTGCTATTGATGCTTTTCTCATTCAGATAAAAGTCACAGTACAATAACCACTAAAATTCTGGAGAAGCACTAACAGGATAAAAAATCAAAATGGCAGAAACAATACATGATCTTCTAGATCCTGTCAAGAGGGCAAGTCTTAAAATCTCTTCCTTTCTCCACTTCCTCAAAAACTAGTAAACACATTCTTTCATTTTTAAGCCGTCTCTAAAAACTTTTTACTTTCAATAAACAAATAAATAATCCAAAATAGTGAACAAGAATATCAAAGGTTTCGAATGTACCTCTGCTCCACGTGGCTTAAAACAGCTTCTGTCAATCAGCACATTGATTCAGTAGCAACTCATACCCGTGCACAAATTAATTCATGAGGGCTACATGTATCAAAACCTAGATATATATATACTCCAAAAGCACAGAAAAATAAGTGTCTTACTTTGATTTGCTACATTTCAGAATATGTATCAAAATGCCTATATTTAAAACTTACCAAGGACAAAGTTTAAAAACTTCCCTCTTTTCTTGGCATGCGCATGCATGTGTCTGGGGACAAGGGTGTTTGTTTTTGTAGCGGCCTCCATGAAACCTGGGCTTTCCCTATAAACACCAATAAAGCTACAAAACTCATACTACAAAAATCTCCAACAGTTTTTCCAAGCTGGTCACAATTGCCACAAAAAGTTAATAACCACTGCTAAACTCTTTCAAGCACTAAATCCCAACATTACAATTTAAGATGGACAGCAAACAAAACCACAAGAAGCTAAAAATATTATCATGAATTCATATTTAGTTACACACAAAGAATATAATTACATATCTAGGCCCAAGTCTGAAAGTGGTATCTACATTGCTAAACTGGCAGTGGTGACACAGTACCTAACACACCTTAAACACATGAAGCACGACACATCAATTAAACCAAACTGGTTTTGTCAAATGAATTTTATTCAGGCCCACTAAAATTCTAAGGTTGGCTACCTGATCTCAGAGAACAGCAACAACTCTCCATCCACTCTCCCCATATTTAATGATGCTTTTTGCAGACCAGTTTGAGTTTGGCAGTAAGAAGAAGGTTGTGCTGCATTTGTGTATTCCACTGGAGAAGTATGAAGAGCCCTGCTACAGTCAGCTACAGCCAGGTCTCTACCTCAAAGATGCTATGAGTGAATGAAGAGAAATCAAGTATCTGCTTCAGCTCACAAGGGCCCTATGAGCACACAGCACAGAAACAACAAATGCAAGAAACCACAGAGGCAATAGCTATTTTCTGGCTTTTTTACTCCTATGTTTAAAGATGAATAGGAGGTATTAAACCTATCCTTTGCAGAAATCAAATTCCTTTACTCTCTGTGAGCACTGCTGTGAGACGGCATAAGGAAGGACCTGTTTTGTCCTGACTCTAGAATAAGGAAAGAAAAAAAAAAAATGTGCAAACAGCCTGATCAAGGTCACCTGTCCAGAAACAGGAGTTCCTAAACAAGAAGCTTCTCAAAGCTATCAACTACAAAGAGGAAACAACTATAATTTTTTTAAAAAGCACTAATATTTAAAAAATATACTTTATAAGCAATAAACTCAACACACTATAATAATGCAAGTTATGAAAACAGATACATACTATGCTGTTCATTTCTGACGAGTCGTAACTTCCACACGGATGGACACTTCCTATAGGTTCCAGCCCTTCTTCATCCCACATATATGTGCCATCAGAGCTGTCAGATGGAGAAAGCTCAAAGGAGGAGCCAGCTCTGTAGTTCATCTCTGAAGAGATGACATTCTCAGTAGTGTGTTTTGTGCTTTCACTGTTGTCATCCACTGCTTAAAGAAAACAACATCAGTTAAGACTCCAAAAACAACCCACTACTCAAAAAATAAACATTAAAATGCCTGTTACTGGTGTGCTTTTAGAGGTGCACTACCTTTGCTGGAGATGTACTGCAACAGAAACACCTGAAAGCTTTCTGCAGTATTGTTCCCTCATCCCAGAAGGGGGAAAAGCTCGGGCTGGTTTGGCAGCTACAACCAAGGATTCTTCCAACCTACACCTTTGCTAACCTTTTATACTGCCCTAATTCACCCACCATGGAAGCTACTTTGTAGAAATCTGCATCTCTTCAACATATTAGAAGGTGGGTCAAAAATACATCCTTTGCATCTAGTCTTTCAACTGCAACATCTCTCAAACATGCTTTTATCATGAAAAGTCCAAAGATTTGAAAATGTGGCTTTCAAAAGCACCTTGTCATGTCTTCAACTAATTCTTTAAAAAATTCATATGCATCAGAAAAAACAAAAAAAGATCCAGTAACAATCCTCTTTATAACTAAACGAATTCAATTACACATCCTACACTTATTTCCACTACTTAGAAGCAGCTACAGCTGTTCTCTGCCTACAGAGGTGGAAAGAGCACGAGGTGAAATTTTCTTAAAATATCGTCAACCCAGAAAATGAATGGCAAAACAAAGATATGAGGAATCCCACAACCACATCACAAATGTGTTTAAAGGAGGTCACCTCCATTATCCCAAAGAGCTCTTCAAAGTAATGCTTGGGGAAAAAACTGTAATGCAGAAAAGGCACAAGCAGACAAACATGCCAGCACAGAGCAGTTCCATTCTGAAACAATTTATAACCAATGGACAATTACATTAAATAACTTAATTACCATTACAGAATTTTGATATAGCACCTAAAATTTCAAACAGAACACAAAAAAGGTATTTACCAGACACATTTATATCAAGCCAGTCATCAGCATTACAGCAAGATCCTCCACCTTCCTTGAGAGACGTGAATGGCTCAATGGACGTTCTGCTCCCATGCTCTAATTCCTGAAGGCAGCTCTCCTTCTGCTGGACTTGTACAGGTCTGTTTGCCTCTTCTATGTCTATGAAATCATCACTGAAGTCTTCACTCAAATCATTTTTCTCAGAGGATGACAAAGAAGATATGGATATTTCATCTCCATCATCGCTCATACACATCACTTTTGACCCATGTTTTCCCAGATTGTCATGCAGGCCCTCAGCAGGTTCTGTTCTTTGAGCCCTGCTCTCTAGAATACTGCTTTTATCGACGGCTCTATTGATATTTGCTGAAATCTCCGTGTTCTCCACCATGCGCCTGTCCGCGGCCACGCTTTTGCTGCCCCCCACAACGGAATTATTCCCAGCAAACCGCTGCCTGGTAGGCTTCAGCAGAGGAGGCCGACTTAATCTGTATCCATAGGAAGGTGCTGACCCAGATCCATTTGACAGTGGGGGTTTCTTGGAACAAGGAGCTGACACAGCCGAGTACGGTCTGCTAAATCCATACTTCATGGGTTCATTTCCATTGGGTACATCCAACTGACACGCATTTCTTGACAGCAGAGTAGACCTCTGAGACGTCCTGGCAGCGAGATTTTGACTGTGATAAGGCCTTGTAAGATCCACAGCTTTATTAAAGGAATGTGACCTGGTTAGAGATGCAGTGGGAAGGAAAGAATTCTGAATGGAATGTGAAAAACTTTGTGATCTTACCATTTTGTCACAGGAAAAAGCCTTGCTATTGTCTGTAGATTGTGCCAGGCTTTCTCCTGAACTTGTCCTTGCAGAACCAGAATTAGCTCTAGGTCTCTGCAAACCTACCACTGGCCGATTTCCATAAAATCCATTTAAATTTGATCTTGGAGCATTGAGTCCAGAGTATGTCCTTCCTGACAGGGTACCTTTGGTGAATTTAGCTGAACTAGAGAGTCCAGGTATAGACTTTGGGTTTAATTCCTCAGTAGGAGATACAAACATATTGGTTGGCTTTGCTGCATTTGACACAACAGAAGCAGTGCTGTTCAAACCCACCCTGAGCTCATCACTGCCCAATGCTCCTTGAGATTGAGGATACTTCTCAGAATCAATTAATTTTTCATTAGAGTTGCATTTGGCATTGGCCCCTCTCCCATTCTGATCGTTAAGCTGATATTTATTTGATTTTTTCCAGTTGAAAGCAAAGGAAGACATTCCAACAGTGCCATTGTGCTTGCTGAAATTTTTGCCACCATTACTCCCAGCTAAGTTCACAGCTGTCCCGTTTGGCGTAGGCTGCAGAACACTCCCTAAAGTTTTCGTTCCATATTTCGGTAGCCTGGAAACCAACGATGTCCTGTTTTGATTTTTTTCTTCCATGAGCTATTGGGTACATTGGTCCTTAAAGGGTGCTTGGATCTAAAAAAGAAAAATAAATCAACATTAAATTTGAACTCAGCACATATCAAACAGTTTTCTATACATTTGCAGCTATATGTGTTCTAGATTTCTGTGCCTAAATCCACCATGCTGACAAAAAGTAACCCAGACACATTTTGTGAACTCCAGAGTTCCAGCAGTTATTTGGCAGTAATATGTTCTTCAGATCACAGCTCCCTCCCCCAACTTTCACTCCCTATATAAACCACCTTTCTTTGTTTTTATTTTGTACTCTATAAAATAAACTTGAGAAGAGATTGGATGATCTTTGTTGGTTTTTTTTTTTCATTTACCCATTTTCAGCAACAAACTGAACTTTCCAGCTGTTCAATTGTGTTACAATTATTAAGTTATAAACTTAAGACTTAGTATTTTTTAAAAAGCCACAAATATGACATAGCAAAAACCTGTGGTCAACAACATAAACCTGCAAAAACTATAATATAAAATCTAACTAAAAACGAACTTTTTAAAGATAGTTTTCAGTTTCCCCAACGCCCAAAATATAGGAAAAATCATTCATTGTGCCTCTCACCACAACATTTTTTGTTCCCAGACGTTATGATTATCCCCAAATCAAGATTGACATTCCTAGTCATTGTTTCCTTTGTATGGAGACTGTAGTCACTTTTGGAAAATATTATTCATGAACAAGACCTGAAGTACAGCGCAACAGTTGCATAAGGTCAGCGTTAGTAAGCAAATTCAAAAGTTCTACTTATTCAAAGTACAGAAAATATCTTGTGCAACCACAGCAAGCATTACCCTAAAGTGAGTCACTCCCCAAGTTGCAAGACCTCACTAAGAAGCACTTAGTTTCTTGGTGATACAATCGAAGATAAAATCAAAGACAAAACTGAAGCGGCATTAAATTCATACAAACTGCAATACCCTTAGGATTTGTCAGAGAATAGGATGCCTCAGAGCAGTACTTCTGGAAGCAGATCTACATTATAAAGACAGAAAGAGAAAGGTACTGCAGACAGGGCATTTAGGGGCTCCTAACTTGTGAAAACATCGGAATCCACATTTTGGAATTCCATTTCCATTTTGAAATACACAAATCCCGACTTTTCAAAGACTCAGTGAATTCTTGCACACCAGAGACACTGCCCTCACCCAGCTGTGCAAAGAAGGACACAGGGAATTCCCCCTGGGACCAGCAGAACACTTCATTCACCACGTATGATACCTGCCTGCATGTGAAGTGTCCAATGTCAGACTTCTTGCCTACAGTGCACCTGCATACCTTGCACAGGAAAATATCGTCAGGCTTTAATAGCAACATCAAAGATCTTTATTTTATGTCAACTTCATACAATAAAGTACACCATTTTATTAGTGACTCCATGAATAAAAAATGGCCTTTAACATGCTGATGAATTCATTCCCAGCAAGCATCACACTGCAGATCCCTCAGAAGATAACCTAACTCCAAAGAAAAAGCAAGTCTTGTGAAGAAATCTTCCAAATTGAAAAAGTTAAATTAGAAAGCTGCTAGTTTAACTTGCATGCTTTATGGATAATTCCCTTTTCACATCTGTCTACCATCTCTTAGGTGACTGCAAAATTTAAATGAGGCTATTTAATTAGATTACTTTAATCCTCCACCAAGTGCTGCAAATTAAACTTGAAAAGGAGACCTTTCAGTTCTCTAGGAAGGGTTCTTGCTCATTTATCCTTGATTAGGCAAAAACAACACATTATCTTCAAGAAAACCGTACTGATAGCCTAGAACACTTAAGATAATTGAATTAAATGACAAACAAGACTTCCCTGTATTTTATTAGCTACCTAACTGTAACTACTGTGCCACCTTCTCAAGTCCAGGTTTCATTTGTTTCACTGAAACACATCATCACCAAAAAAACCACTAAAACTTAACAGCATCATGCCTGGCAGTTGTTTCCCAGAAAATGGGGAATTTTCTTATTAAGTTCTCTAAAACTTCCTTAATTTTTACATATGTTTACTAGGAAAGATTGCACTAGCCTAACAATGAAACTCCCCTAACAAGCAGCACTGTACCTACCAGTTAAGAGTATGATTTCTGTATCCCAGTATCTGTATCTGTATCAAGTTCAATACAATTTAAATTGTAGCTTGGTGTACTATAAAGAAATTCAAAGTATTTTTAGATTTAAGCAATCTATGGATTTTTTAAAAACTGACATTTGGGCTAACAAGTTTTATATTCTTTGCCTTGGGAAATACATTATCTAGTGCACACAAGCCTAATCAGGAATTAAGCTAATTATAAAGAGCCTAGCTTTACATAATGATCCAGGGAAAAGGAGTTAAAATCCACAGACCCCCTCTGAAGTATAATCTGAATTAACTGAAAAGCTGTTACATCCTTACCTTCAAGGATATTCAAGATCCTGGTGATAAGCAAAAGGATAGTCATTCTAACCCTCCTTGGTACTTCCTCTACAGGATTATTTATACCTCAATAAAATCCTGCACTGTTAGTTTCAACTGGCAAGCACAACACTCACCCTAATTTCATTCAGTTTGCTTCAGCACCATCAGTATGGCACTTTCCTATACATTAGCTTCTCAGCAAAGTCCAGCTTTCCATCTGAGACTCTGCCCTACAGAAGAAGACAGCTTGAAGATTCATACATTTGAAAGCTTAAGCACCTTAAAATACTGCACTCCCTCTGATCCCTGCCACCAGGAAGATAACAGCAATTTCCAGTTCCAGATTCCTGAATGGGACCGAATTCCCCTCCTACTGTCACAGCAGTGTGGAATACCCAGCTGAGGGATGAAACACATCTGACAGACTGGTGACAGGCCAGAGCAATTCCCCTCTGCAGATCTGCCATGCCAGCAGTTTCACATCTGTGCTTCATTCACAGAAATTTAAGTGCACGTGTCTTTCAATTCTGCACAGCTTATAAAACCACCTCTTACACCTCTGGGTTATTAAAAATGTATTAGATCAGTTATGTGAAAATATCTTATTTCCAGCAATGTAGGAAGGTATTGAGTGTCATCATGGAAAAATGTGGGAGGTCCCTGCAACAGAAGCAGCAAAAGGCTTCCTTAGCACTCACTTAAGGACACTGTGAGATGGGCAGCATGAATGCAAGTCAGTTTTCATCTTTAAGAGGACCACAGAAGCTTAACAGAATGGAAGAAACTGGCAAGAGAGCCAGCTGGCAAACACCTGCTCTGAGCATGGAAAGCCCTGGGGAATTCAAGATCATGAATCCTGAGCAAATTGTGCATGCTGCATGAATTAAAATTAATCAGAATGCAATCAGAAATTCTGATGGCTTCAAGACTGAACTTTGAGTTTACAACTTTTTATGTTGTTTATTCTGTACAGAGTGGTTTCAGTTCAGTCAAAAGTGCCACCTTCATGCCAAGATCCAGTAAGATTTATCAGCTCTGCAGTAAAATCCTCCAAGCCTGCCTTCCTTCTCCTATCTTCCATTTTTCCAAAACACCTGTTCTTGAATCAATTCCCAAAGTTTTACAAAGGCAGCCATGAATTTTAGCCACTCTCCCCTTGCTATGTCCAAACTGCAGTGGTTAACATCAGCTTCCCTGACATTCTGTCTTCTGAAGGTATCATAGTCATGAAGTATAGCAAGAAATTAAATTCTAAGATGGTGAGGGTTTATTGCTCTATTTCTCTGAAATCACCTTGCTTTTCTGTGTCCCAAGTTGTGAGATTCTGTTTTCACATCTCAAGGCATCTTAGATATACATCCTTTTCTGTTTTTCCTCCCTCATAATAACGAGGTTCTACCCACATTGATGGGTTGGTCTATCAAACACTGAGAAAACAGTTATCCAAGCTGCTCTTGTGCTCAATTTACTGTCAAAATATACTAGGTCAAAGAACATGAGCAGAACAGGATAATAAATAAAGGGAGAAAGAAGCAAGAAATACATCATAAAGAGACTGGAGTTTCAGTATTTCTAACACTGAGCAATATCTTTAGTCAATACAGCAGAAAATGTGACATCCCTTGCTATCTCTAAAAGCATTCTTGCTATTCATCAGAATTCTTAATGTTTGATAAGGCAAGAGGACATAAGCACTTACTGGAGAAAAAGAAATAGGGAAATGCAGCTCCATTTTGTAGAAGAAAGCTGCCACAAAAACTCCCTCTGCATCCCTCAGGGCCACACTGACAATTCACTCTGACATTAATGCTGTTTACACAAAGCATCAGGCACCTACCTCAAGGAAGCAAAAAAGGGCTCAGTGTTATCTGCCCAGACAAGGATACTTTGTAATTGTTGCCCACTTGTGCTTTTTGTATTAGTAAAACGGAAACTATGCATTTTAAACTCAAAATTTTTCCATCAAACCTAACCAAAACATTGAAACAAAACAGAGTATGAGTTATCATAAACCCCTTTAGATTTTACTGAAAAAAAAGTCATGCAAATTTTAACTACAAGAGAAAATTTTGCTTAAAACCTGTTTTTCAAACAAGTCAAGTTTCACTGATTTTTTCGTATTTTTACACAACTAACAAGGTGGAAGGCAGTCAAGGTCCAGATGTTTACCCAGCTGCAGCAAGGAGAAGCTTCAGCACAAAGAAAAGAAGATAAAAGAGGATAACTGAGGGTACAGATCAATTACTCCCAGTAAAAGAGAATATCAGGGCCTGTGCAAAAGAAGAAAGACTTGACATTTCAAATTCCTCTTAAGTGTTAATGCAGGTTATTATGGTTTGTTCATAAATGAGACATGAAGTGAAACTCCAGTTACTCTTTCCTGCATTAGTGCTGACAGCCCAGCTGCTGCCAGGGACAGAGGTCAGCTAGAAATTGGAATAAAGCATTGGGGATGCATGACTCCTCTCTAAACCTGCTATTCATCTGATGCATCCTCTTGGAGGAAGTCATCAATTCCTTTCTTCAGCAGATCTTGCTAAACCTGGACAAGCAATGTCAAGCCTGTAGCTGCAGATACAAACACCAGACAGCCCTTGCATGACCAACTCCAAAACACAAGACCCAGAGAACAGTGGCTTTCACTGGCATCCAAAGAACACAAGGCCCAGATGATAAAAGCACTGCATGAGGTGTGCTGACCCCAGGAACACTGCAAGAGGTGGGAGGGATATACTGCCAGGTATGAGAAACAATTAACATAATCATGACCAACACATCTGGCTCCAGAGCAGAAACAGCCCTGCTAGAAAGAATTAAAGTATGTGGACTACTTCACTCATTATGTTACACAAGGAACAGCCTCCTGTGAACTGAACCAATCCAAGAGATTCAACCCCAGTGAGCAAGTCAATCTTCTTCACTAGGGTAGCTTAACAGCTCTTAAATAGCAAAAGATGGAGGTATTTTCAACATCTTTGTTGGAGAAACAAAGAGCCTTCACTTGTTTCTCTCTTTGATAATACTTCAAATTGTTACCGAACTTGAAGAGATAACAAACAGAAAGGGGAAAAACTGAAGGAAGAAAAGACAGACACTGCCTGCCTGCCTCACAGATCCAATGCTCTGCAACCTCAAGACAAAGTCACACAGCTACAAAGAAGCCAAAACCTGTTAAACATTCACCAGTACAACCTCACAAGCCCGTCCAAAAACAACCCCAAACAAACACACTGTGACTATAAAGCACATTTATATCTAGGTTCCTATTCTGTCTTAATACTTGCATTTAGCAAGATTTCAGTCCTGGAAGATAAGCCATAATTGTGTATATGCTTGTGTGCAAGTACTTACATTTTGGAAAGAGTCTCCTCTTTCCCACCAGAGTCTTTTTTCCAAAGTTTCTTAAACAGGCAAATTTTTGGCATTTTTACATGATGAATAAGGTAGCAGGTAATCAGAAACCTGCCTTTCAGAAGAGTTTTAAAGGTGGCATCACTGTTTACGTCATAAAGGCATTCTAAATTTTATGCTGTGGCTAAGATTGACTAAAAAATCCCAAACATCAGCTGCAGTCTAGAATTAAAGCTTTCTACCAGTGGAATGTCAGAGCCTGATCTCTCCTTAAAACATTTTGTGATTATGTCAGCATCAAAGCAACTGACAACAGAAACAGGCCCCTGCTTCTGCTGATGGTATTAGTCCTTCAGCAACAGCATTTCACATGGGTAATTTAATCTGTCTTGTAAGAACAAATCCAGAAAGATTGCATCTGTCTCAAAAGCAATGTCCTGATGCAAAACAGTAGGAAGTACCTGCTGTTCTCCAGTAAACATTTCACTTAAAAACAGAGGAATAACCCTTTTTTCCTCAGCCATGTGGATCCACTTATCTGAGGAAAATCGACTGTCACCAAGTGATTCAAATACACTATTCCCATCTCTAATTCTTCTAGGAAAGATTTACTTCACCATTGACTCAGTAACCAACAAAAAGAGATGAATACCAGTTAATGTTTTCTACTTCTTATACAGTAATACATGTTAGCTGGAGCAGGATTTTCTTGCTGATAAGAACAGGCAGGCTGAAAGCCAAGTGAAACTTGGTATAGAACTAATTATAACTGGAAATATCCCTTCTTAGATTGTCATGTTGTCTATCCTACTCCTCTGGTTTGTTTACTCAACTGATGCATGTAAAAACACTGAGCTGTCTTGAGCTAGAAGCCTCTCACACTGGTACTAACATATTTTTCAATATATATTTTTAAATTATTAAATAATGACTAAGAACAGAAAGAATACTTCCTGTCTGAACTGCTGCTGAACAGTTTATCTATGTGGGTATCTTAAGATTAAGAATTTCCATGGGTTTAAATCTTCAACAAGGCTGTGCTTTCAACCAATATGTAAGTTGCTTTTTTTCCACCCTCCAGCCACATACATTCATTCCTTCTTTCTCCTGCTGCCCGAGTAAGAATTACAGCTATAGGTTAAGCTGAATGGCAAGCAGAGATAATTGGAAGAGACTGCATGTAATTCATAGACTCACTGGTACTGGGACATCTTCAATAAGCCTGAAGAGGTTCACACGTGATAATTAAGCAAGATTAGACAAGAAGGAGCAGAAAAAAAGATAGAAAAAATTAGTTCTGAGATTTTCTTTTCTACATATTGCCAATGCTATTTCAGCATAGTTGAGTTTTTCATAGAAGATCATGATCTTGAGACAAGAACATGTCAGCACATTGCTACATATCAAAAAAACATCATATTGTTAAGTCAGCCACTGCTGGATTAAAAATATTAAAAATACTAGAAAAAGGACTGAAAAAGAAAATCATTAACACTGCTATCATGAAAGACAGACAGTGAATCCTGGATAAGCTGGAAATATTATATAAATAATGGTATTTCACTGTGTGTGGATCATGGCATCTCAATGCCCAGTTCAGTATAGCTCCACCAGTCAATTTTATTTTAGAAGTGAGGAATACAAAAATCCCATTAACTGCTGTGGTTGCCTTAAAATAAAAATATACTAGGGAAGAGATGATTAGGGCAAACACAGAATGTGACTTCCTCAACTTTCAACTGTTCTCAATTCATAGAATTGCTTAAATTTGATGCAGTTTTTTTAGGAACTCTCTCCACAGATCTTTTGTCTGCTATTTTGTGTAACCTGTCCATGAGCCTCCAAACTTTCTGCATTCTTAACTGCCTTAAGCAAGGAGTTCCAGAACTCCAGTAATAAATCTTTCAAGGGTATTTCATTGTCTTGCACAGATTCCCAAGGAAAATGACTAAAACTACTTCTAAACTCCCTGCATTGTCAGAAGAGGCTACTGATACCTGCTCTCCTTGCTACCAAACACACCAGTTTGTTTCAGGTCTATGTGCTTTCACGAAGCTACTGTATTATTTGAAGTTTGACTTCTCTTTAACATCCACTCTTGATCAAAAATACTGCAGCCACACACGGGTGTATTACAGCTTTCAGTTGAAACTTGCTTATTTGTAAACCACATCTTCAAAGTATCACTTTCTTGCTATTGAGTTTCATTTCTGGACTCAATACAGCTTCTGTCCACAATTCCACTGATTTAAATCAGCTCCTAGTCTCAAAACCAGACTCCCTGAAAACGTCTGAGTACCAAACAACTTTGCAAGTTTGCTACAGCATAACAAATACCAACATGTTTTTGACAACAGACTGGCAGCCTCCAGTATTTTAATGTGTGTTTTGTGTTCACCTACCAGCTTTCTGATACACCAACAGCTATACTGGAATGTACTTCTCAAGGTCAGTCTCCCACAATGTGGAAGACAGAGATATTTGTTATGTCCTCAGAAGTTTGCAACTGAAGGCAAGGAAAAAAAAAAAAAAAGAAAAAAAGAGAAACTGAGATGTAACTTCAGTTATAAGTCACAGTTTGTCACAGGATCAGTTTTAGAGTTAGTCATCTATGTAGTATTTTATTGACATTTACAGGAGGGTGATATATATTGTTTGTACTGCTTAATCAGAATTTCAATGTAGTCATAGTAAAGCTAGACTTACCCAAATGACCATTTCAGAAAGCTTTCATGACTAAAAGATTGACACAGAGAAGATTTCTTTTCTGTTTTTAACTCTGTTTACTGATGGAGAAGGCTATGCAGGTTGACATACTGTGCTCCTCCCCTCAAGTCTTCTGCTACTGACAGCAGCAGCCTGGGCCTTGCCAAGTTTCTACCTATGCAAGTTTGCCATACTGAGATGAAGGTTACTCAAAAGCCACAGCATCTCTCAACTCAGCAAAAATATATATAAACATGGCTATGGAATAATTTTAACATATAAGATCAGAAAAAAATGGCATTTAAGTAAAGTCAATCTTTAAAACAACTTACAAAATGAGTATGAATCGAATTATCATCCAAATCCACATTGTAGTGATAAACTCTGCCTCCATTTAAAAGACATTTTTGAATCTCCAGCTTAAAGTACTTATAATCATTGAGTCAAGAGAAGCTGGGACATTCAGTTCTCCCAGGATGCTTCCCTTGTGCTGTGTGTGTCACAAGCCATCTGGGCTGATTAGCCTAAAAGCACAGAATTTCTTAGGCTTTAGGGAATAATTGCAGAAATTATTTGCAATTTAAAGATTATTCCTGATCCATAAATTGTTCAACCACTTCATCAAAGTAAATCCCTATCACCCATTTCCTCTGGCTAAGAAGCCAAGCCTTCTTGTAGTGAGGACACTGCCAGCATTTCTTCAATAAAGGCCATTAAGATGCACTCTGCAGAGCAGGACTTCAGCACAGACTAAGTGCTCATGAAAAACCCAACAGCCTGCAGTGAAACAGGCATTTTAGCAAGAACTTGTGACACCAGTTCCCCATGTGACTAGGGATAAGCAAAAACCCCACCCTGAGGAGACCTTCTTCAATTCCTATAGGATACTGTCAGCAGAACTGCTGCAGCTGAATCCTCCTTTTAGAACAGAGAATGACTACTGAGCAAGGTCCAGATCTCTGCAAATCCAGCTACTTTTGACTGAGGAGGAAACAACATTCTCGAAATATCTTCCAAAATGCACCTACTTGGTAGCAGTTTCAGAGTGAGCTGGGGTATGTGTCCAAGAGCTACGAAGAAATGCAAAGACCTTTCCTGACTAGCCAAACTCCAACTTTGGGAAAACTACTTAATGCTGTTGGGATTTTACTGTAACATACACGTTGCAGGTATCCAGAGATTTACATAATCTGTTTTTATTGCTCCAATTGAAATACAATACAGGATTTTCAACCTAATTATCAAAAGCACCATTAGTATTTTGATCTCCTTAGCATCCCTGTTGGCATGGGACTTAACTACGCCTGAAAGCTTCTAATTAAGAAGATGGTGCTGCTGTTTGCAGTAAATAGTGGCTAAAAGTGAACACCACAACCACTGTTAATTTATTTTATCATATTACTTTCTGTAATCTTATATTCCTTCATCTCTTCTCCATTTTGAGAGATCCACACTTTCTAAAGATTCCAGGCAAACAATGTTCATCTCAAGATTGATGGCACGATGGCATTTTTTACTAAAGAGCCTGTGCCAACATTTCCTACTAACTGGTTTATTCCAAATAACCAATCCCTCTTAAAGGATGATCAGGTCCAAAAGTAATGGATTTTACTCCAATGAGCTTTTACACGAACAGTTCCATTAAACAGGATTACTCATTAGTATAACAATACATTAAATGAGATCATTATGTTAATTGAGGCTACTTCTACAGTTTCAACAGCTTTACAGTTAAAAGACAATACTGGGCAGTTTTTGGAACCCAAACATTGATATTTTTATAATGAAAAATACTATCCATGAGCAGAAATTAAACCTCAACTTCAAAAACAACTTTTCTGCTCCAAGTTGTATATTAACACAGATCCTTGGCTGACATTTAGGTAGCTGGTTGTTACTCATGTCCCATTTGTTAGGCCATCACCTCTTCAGCTTGGAGGCATGTAATTCAAAACGGGCCCATAGAATTTAGAGGTATGTGATTATTACATACACGAGAAAAAAATCTTGCCAATTTCATTCATTATCAGCAAACACTGTAAATATTTACTGCCTCAGGCTAACCCAAAAGTTTTGTATATTTCTCCTGAAGAGAGAAATTTAGTAAAATCTCAGTAAATATGTGAAGTGGCTCTCAATTATAAAAATGTAGCAAAATGAGAACTTGGACTCAACTTCATTTCACTTTTAACACCTTTGTAACAAAAAATTCTATTCTGCACCAAAGCAAGGCTCAAAGCCCCACAGACACCGAGAACAAACCTGCTATAGACATGAAGTTCTAACCCTGCAGGATGCACTGACTCCCCTGAAAAGTGCTTTATACCTTTACACAACATACCAGACGGAGTACCAGATTGACAATCCTTACCTTAATTTGACGTCTGGCCTGGACACTAACGCTCTGCTACAGGATAAAGCTCCCATGCAGTTTGGCTTTCTTAAACTGGAGATAAACAGCTCGACCTCCTCCAGCTCAAAGTTAAAGGCTGAGGGTGCCTACGTTTCATTGTGAGCCAAAGTACATTTGACAGAACGCGAAGTGAACAGCAGGCTCTGGGTGACGAAAGCAAAGTCTCAGTGTCATTAAAGTGAAATCACCACAACGCACAGAACATCCCCTTGGTAAAAATGTCAGCAGATCGCTGCTGAAGTAGAAATGCCACCATTATAGTTCTTTTCCAACACTGTTTTTTTTTCTAAACTGTGGTCTTTGAGCACACACTGGGCGCTTTCGCTTCCTCCCTTTTCGGAGATTAAAGCCTCGAGATGCGAAACCCCATGCTAGCAGCCCTCTCTGACCGGGGCTCGCAGCAGCTGCTCCCAAGGCAGCCGCAGGTGCGTCTCCGCGAGCACCGAAAGGCAGGCACACCGCAGAGCCGGGCCCGCCGCGCCAGGCTGCCGAGCCCGTGACATTCACCGCCCGGAGGGGACGCGCCGAGGGCCGCCCGGCCCGCCCGCCCCGGCCTCCCGCCGCCGCCGCAGCATCCCCGGCCGAGCGCCGACCCCCGCCCGGCGCAGGAGGGCGGCGGCCGCTCCCCGCCGGCACAGAGCCCCGGCGAGGGGCGGGGGGCGCGGCGCGGCCGCCCTCACTCACCGCCGGACGGCGCGGCCGCTGTCGCCTCCCGGGGCAGGGCCGCTCCGCGCCCTC
>JAOTQP010000304.1:6988766-7007512 GCA_026413545.1 Cichladusa arquata | reverse complement strand
CGCACCCGTCACACCCACCACACCCACGGCCCCCTCCGCCCCTCCGCCCCTCCGCCGTGCCCGGAGCCACCGAGCGCCCGGCCCAGCGCGCCCGCCCTGCCCATGGCGGCGGCGGGCCGGCTCGCATCGCCGTGTGTGCCCATCGCACCCGTCACACCCACCACACCCACTGCCCCCTCCGCCCCTCCGCCGTGCCCGGAGCCACCGGGCGCCCGGCCCAGCGCGGCCGCCGCAGCTCGGCCGTGTGGCGCTGCCACCGGGCGGGCAAGGCCCGCGGGTCGGCTGTGCCAGCCTGCGACAGCAACCGTCGGGCAGAGCCAAGGGCAAATGGGAGTTGCTAAAAGCATTGCGGGCGTACGGCCCTGCGGGTGTACGGCCCTGCGGCGTGGAAGGATAGAACCAGCATCGCCAGGGGTGGAAGAAACCTTTAAGGTGTCCCAGTGCAGCCACCCACCCAACACTGCCACTGTAGCCCCTGAGCCATCACCCGGCGCCAGCTCCCGATGACAAACACCTCCCGACGGTGGCCGTGCCACCTCTCTGTGCAAGCCACTCCAATGCCCAGCCACACAAACAGTGAAAAAATTGTCTTCTAGTATCTCATCTGAATCTCTCCTGTTTAAGGCCTTAAGGTTTCCTCTCACCCTCTCTCTGCAGACACGGCAGCAGAGACCGGCCCTACCTGAGCACAGCCTGCTTTCAGCGAGTTAGAGAGTGATGATGTCCCACACCCCCAGCCGCCTCAAGACTAGACAACCCCAGCTCCCTCAGCTGCTCCTCACAAGACATGTTTTCTAGGCCTTTCACCTTCTTGCCCCTCTGTGGACACACTGCAGCCCCTCAATGTCCTTTGCAAAGTGGGAGCCGGGAACTGAAGACAGCACTCGAGGTGTGGCCCCAGCTGTGCCCTGCACAGGGATTGGGATGATCCCTGCCTTGGTCCTGCTGCATCCTTACGACAGAGCACACTCGAAGGAGAAAGGTGTTGACCCAGCTATACAAAAATCCTGAAAGACGCTTGCAGTCAACCACGGGATTCTCCGTGCAGGTGCTCACAGAATTAATTGAGATTATTTTCTGCTTGTGCTAGGAATTAGAAGGTACTGACAGAAGGTTTGGGAAGTTCCTTGCCAGTGAGGTGGATCACTGAGTCATTATTTACACCTCAATGCTCTGCCTTGGGGCTTGTGTTTCTGCGTCTCTCCTGGTTTGGGGCCTTTGTGTTTGTGTTGTCACAGCATTTCACCATCTCATGTTGCTGTCCTTCAACATCAGGTGTTCCAAGTTTCTTTTACCTCAAAAGTTTCAATAGCCAATTTTTCTAAGCTTTTGCCTTCTTTGCCAGGCCTCCCAGAGGGAGGCAGCTGTGCAGTCGCCTCGGGCTATGTTTGTGTAGGAATAAAACCAACACCCTGTAACTGATAAGCCTTGTTCACCTCTTGGCTAGAAGCTGGGTGTGCCCAGATGTCAGCCCAGGCACTGCAAGTGCCTCCTCATCTTTCTAGACACAGGGTGTGAAGATGGATACATTTGCCCCACAGGCAGCAGAAAGGCCTTTTTGAAAAAAGAAGGAACGAGAACTGAAGCTTATATATGTTTGATTTTGTTTGAGGGTGGGTTTTTTTTGGTTGTTGGTTTTTTTTTCTTTTTTTTTGTTGTTTTTTTTTTTTTTTTTGCTTAAATTTAAATGTACTGGCCACATTAATGCATTTATTCTTAGAACAGTCTCAAGTACATGACTCTCCTGTGGTGCAGGAAAGGGAAAAAAAAAAAGGCAAGCAGAGAGATTAAATCTCTTGCTCAAAGCTGAATAGATAGCAAAGCCAGGAAATGAACTCAGATTTCCTCAGTCAGGCATCAGTGCTTTAACCACACAATCATCCTTTCTTGCCAGTCATTCTCAGCTTCTGAGCATCAACTGCATTAGCATAGATTTGATTTTCCCCACTTCGTTCATCAAAACAGCTTCTCCATTCCCACTGAAATTTCTTCCTAATAACTTTCTTCTTCATTTCCCTCCGAAAAATTAAAGAAATTATATTAGAGACTCACTGGGAGAGTTATATTCCCCACTACCTTTCTGCAGTGGTGCTGGCAGGTGTTTCTTCAAGGCCAATGCTTGAAGTCCTCTCTCCCAAAGCAGTTGTGGAGCTCCCCTGATGCATCTCTGAGGCACAGTGGGTGAGATCGAGGAAGAGAGATCAGAGAACCAGGAATGCTTGTAACCAGCACAGAGGCACATACACTGTGTGTGCTGACCTGGAAGCGGTGGTATAACCACATTTTTTAACTCCAGCTCATGCTTTTTATAATCTGGAAATTATTATGAAACAAAGCTCTGAAAGGAAACTACATATGTAGAAGAAGAAAGCAACCTAGAGATATTTTTAGGACAGATTTGAGAACCTCCACTATCTGTTTAGGCATTTAACAGATTTTTATATGCTTATATAGGCTGAAGATCAAGACCCAGTCTTGAAGCAGAATTCAGAGTTTTTGAAAGAGGAAGTGTTACATACAAAACTCCAGCTTCTGCCTGCTTGCCTCAAAAGATGGTGTTAACCCTCCTACAGACAGACTGCAGACTGAGGTCTAGCTATGATCAGCTGCAATATATTTTCCTCCCAGTTTATTATCAGATGTTTTCAGCTTGAGGTCTTCACCTTGAATTGATTTTCTATTAAATTGATTTAAATGGACATTATATTACACCGGGAGATGGACTAAAAGCTTGTTATTATCCCCTTTGCTCACTGACCTGGCAGTGTGCTGCCTCCAAAACCAGAGACACAGCCGTGGGTGGCACCAGCCACCCGAGAAGAGCTGGATGTGCAGTTAATGATATTCTCCCAGCCCTAAGAGTTCACAGGCCAGGGACTCCACTCTAGTGGAAAAGGAAAGAAGGATTTCTCAAATTTGACCGTGTAGCAGAGCCTACACTCTAGAAAATGTGAACTAGATTTCCTAATTCTCTGCATTACAATGACACTGAGTGAGTATGCTTGAGTTAAAATTATCCTCAAAGCAAGGAAAGTCTGCTTCCTGCATCATTTCATAAAAATCATCTTTGCCATGGTGTCCATAAAAAATATCTTTGCTCCATAGCTCATATTCTGTGACTGCTGCAAACGAATCTGTTCATAATAATTTCACTTTTACTTTGTGTGTCCACTTTCTGTTACTGCATTCAAACACATTCTGCTTGTGCTCAGATTTGATGCTGTCTGATGGATGAGCTATATTTTCTTGGTTTGCATTCTTTCAAGTTCTAAAGGGTTAAGCACCCAGGTGACAGTGGTTTTTTTCCCCCCACATATAAGTAATAAGGCATTCATTGTGGGCATTTTACTTTTACAAAATCCTGCAGCATGGATTCTCACTAACTTGCTGACATCAGGAAAACAGTTGTTAAAATTAGAGACCATATGCTTCTTGAGGTCTAGGTGGACTTTTGATTGAATATGACAGTGCAGCAGTTGGATGGTTAGGGGTTGAAATCCTTCATTTAAACATGTCTCATGATTCTGTAAAATGTATTCATCAACAGGCATCAAAAATGAACGTTCAGCTGTCTTCATAATCTGTGTCTTTACAAATAATTTTATTTTTCATTAAGGAATACATCCCTTATATTTTCCATGTTTCCTTCTAACGCTAAGGTGTCACTGTCTCCAAAATTACCTATTTACTTTTCAACTTCTTGTACTTTTTAAACTATACAGGTAATTTCATTTTTGTACTACCTTAAAAATATGTATTAAAATGGGTATTTCAAGTTTATGAACTTGTTTGCTGAGATAATAAGTAAAGCAATGGGCTAATGTCACATAAAGAAATACTTAAATGAGTGTTGTGTAAATACTTGTGTATATGTATTATTTCCATGTAGAGTGTCCACAAGTAACGAAAATTTGTACCATTCTGCAATAAGTAATTGTATAAGAATAAAAGAATTCAGTTTGGTGCAAGCTGAGGTCTTTAGAGTGGTTCCCCATCAATGCATCTTCTTCCCTTTTTACTTAAGGGAAAACACAGATATGAGCTCAAACTCATTCTGCTGAAATACACTTTTGTCACATTTAAGGCTAAGTCCTTTGCTTTTCCTAGCTTTGAAAAATAATCCACATTAAGTAATTAAGATTTGATATCTTTTCAGGCCTTTGTGCTATCTACCACTTTGTAAATAATATTTAGTTAATAGGGCAATATTTAAATGAAGACCTGTTCATTGCAGTTTCAGCTGCTTTGTTATTTAAATAATTGTCTCAGATGTCTACCTTGCAAGGACAGTGTTGCTGTATTTAGGAGTTTGGTGACCTTTCATACCCTTCTTTCAGAAAAGTTTTTCTTGGTCAAACTCTTCTTCTGAACATTGCTGAAAGAATACTCAAATATCAGTCCAGGATGTGCTTTTAAAACTCTGTGAAGTGTTATTCTGTGGCCAGCCCTGCTGACATTCAGAGATGCTTGGGATGGATTACACTGTCTGTTCATGCTGGGAAAAGCAGTGAATTTACACAGGCTTAAACTGCTCTTATTTTTCAGTGGTGCTGGAGCAGAAGTACCTGGACCAGTTCAGTAAAATCTGCTATTGAAACCCACCTCAGGAATCTTTACACCTTGCTGCTGCTGCTGTGTTCTTTATTCTAAGAGCTTACTATGCATGATGTTTCAAAACACTACATTAGTCTAAATAATTTAGACCTACTTTGATCTAAATTATTTAAGAAGACTAGTTAAACAATTTAAGAAGCCTAGTTAAAGCTGCTTTTAAAATATAGTCTTTGTTTTCTGCACGGTCTTCAGCAGCCACATTCCAGCCATCCACACATCCACACCACTTTTACAAACACAGAGAAGCATTTCTAGGTAGTCATTAAAATGATGTGGCACAATTCTAAAATTCAAGTGTGCTGCCTTTCATTTCTTCTTACAGAAGATACTGCTTCTCAGTGTCTGACTGTTAAAACACATTTGTGTATGATGTATTTCATTTAAGTCTGATACAGTTTCTTCATTATTTTTCATTACAACTGAATTTGTATTCATGCAGGCTGAAAGGAATCCAAATGCCTAATGTTTTTATTATTCAGTGGGATTTTGGAGAATTCTGGAACATAAATAAAACTCCTTATTTCAGCTTGATGTACAGCTAAGGAAATGATTTCCTTTTTTGTAATTAAATTTTTTTCTAAATCAGGACAGATTAATAGTTTTGTTGCATTTTGTAACTGAAAGGCTGACTGAATCTCAGGACTCAAAATATAGCTTTTTACTAGTGACATTGTTAAAGGACTTTATCTCGTGTGCTTGGGATTCTTTCTTTATCTGTGAAGTCATTCAGTTACACAACAGAAAAGACAACAGTCATGTTTCTAATAATGGCCTTCAAATTTAAAAGAATGAGAAAAGCTAACTATAATTCAATGAAATCTCAGTAGAAATCAGTAATAAAGATGAAAATTTATTTGCAGTTGTATGGCTTATCTTTGTGTAAACACTGTTACAAAGGAGCTTGCTTTAAATTAATGCTAATCCTGAACTGATTGATGTGGATAATTTATGGGTTTGCTGATTTTGTTATTTAACAGCATTTTAAATTTTACAATCCTTAAAATGTTTAATGAAGATGAAATGATAGCTTTTGTGTTTGTAGAGGCAGTGTCCTCCATTTTACAGTATCATTACAGTTTTGAATCCTGAGATTTGCAGAAGTAGTGATCTACTTCTAATCAGCACATAGCACAGTGGATAATGGTCCAACAGAGCTGTACATGTTAAGAAATGTAAGAGGAAAGAAAGCCTCTAGGAGAAGAACAGAGCAAGAGCATCATATTTATGTGTTGTCATTTGACTGCTCAAAGAACAGCATTCCTGTTAACATGCATCCAGGGAGGAGACTCGTAGCTGGAAGTGAACTAAACATGATCTTTCTGGGTCTTGTTCAAAAAATATTTAGAAAGGACAAGAGACCTGGGTGATGTGGTGACCAAAGCACACAGCAGTGTGCACTAGGGCCTAGCACACAGTTAAATGGGATATACAGAGAGCAGTTTGATTCTTGGCTAACTCAGTGTCACCCTCTCTTCTAGGGCTGCCAATCATTTCACCAGCCCTAACAATAGCTTGATTATATGATGTTCTCTCAAATATTTTTTTAAATAAGATACCTGCATTATCTCCTCCTCTGTTTCACTGTAACATTTGCTAGTTTGCTACAGAGGTTTAAGGAGTGTCCAGAATTACCTTTATAAGCTATAATTTTGTTTCTTTAGATACTGTATTTACCATTGACAGATATTCTGTAATCAGTGAGACACTGCATAAGAATGATAGAGTGATATCACAGAATGGTTTGGATAGGAAGAGACCTTAAAGATCATCTCATTGCTGCCCCCCTGCCATGGGCAGAAACATTTTCCACTAGACCAGGTTGCTTCCAGTGCCATCCAGCCTGGCCAAAAACACTCCCTGGACTGGAGCATTCTCTGGGCAGCCTGTTCCAGTGCCTTACCACTCTCACAGTAAAAAACTTCTTCCTTATGTCTAATCTAAACCTGCCCTCTTTCAGTTTAAGATTTCTAAAACAGACTTATAAATTAATCCCATCTTCCTTTCTTATGGGAAATTCCCACTCACCAATTAGGGAATTATATGAGAAAAGTATTACATAAGATGCTTTTGCATATTATAAGGAGGCACTAATGATTAAAGTATATGTCCTCTGATCAATTTAATTATCTACTTCTCATTGCAGATAGGTAAGAGAAGTCACAGGAAAGAAAAACAGATCCTGCACTGTTGCTGTACTTCACAGCGATTCTGGCCACAGCAGCCTGAAATGATGAGGCTGCAAATCCTCCAGAGGCAAAGTCACAGCCTCTGGCCTGATAGATGCAGATCATGTTCCACCTCCCTGAGCTTGGCTCCTCTCTCACCCCGCTGAGGAGCATCTGCTGCCCGTGCAGCTCAGACCAGTCCTTGGCTGAGCAGCTGCTTTGTGAGCAGTCACACCCTGTGCAGGATTCCTGCTTACCAGAAGCTGGCACAGGGAATACTTCCTGCCTGCTCAGATGAAGCATGAACAGGTTTCAAGAGGATTCATATATTTTTCAAGTCTTGAATCACAGCTGAATCAGACCGCAGACAGGAATTGACTCTGAGTGCTTTGTTTCCATGACTACTACTTCAATAATGCTAGTTTTTTATATGCAATTAATTAGTTTCAATTAACTTAAGGGAAAATACAAGCAGACTGCTCCAGTAGCACACAGAGATTTCAAAATACAGGTCAGGACTTTAAAAATAGTTTTATTCCATGTATATATTTGATCCTAATCTTTCTTGTCTGAACATGTCAAAGCATCAGAAGATAAAAAAATGAAAGCTGAAATTCCATTACATTTGCAGTATTAAATGGCAACGAAAGCCAAAGATCAGATTAAAAGATGCAATTGCTTTTCCTCTGGGCACGTGGCAGTAACACGTGCACTGAGAAGTGAGCTGACCTTATCCCAAATCATGTGTGACCAAGCAGTAATTAACTGAGAATCAGTGTTTCAGAGCTCCACAGGAACATCAAGAACAGTAACACTATATGCCCAAAATCATAGTAGCTTGGGAAATCATGAGATGTTATCTCACAAAATGTTTTATAAAAATTTTCTTCTTCTTTGATGTTCACTCCATCCCTCCTGTTTTATTAACCCTGGTTACTCAGGGAAACAGTGCTTATATATGGACATGTATACAAATAAAAATATATTTCTATAAAACATAACTTTTACATATACCTTCACTTACATATACGTGTATAGGTATGTATATACATACATCTATGTGTGTACATATATAGAGATGTAAAAATATAAAAATTATTTTAGGTATTGAGGATTATCTGGAGAATGGTAGTAGATGTTTAGATGATTGATAAATACAGACCCTGGGCAGCTGGAGATAGAACTTACAGGATCGTTAGTGGCTGTTCCTCCATGTGGGGTTGGAGAGCCCAGCTCAGCATGGGCCAGAGGATGAGCCCTCAGTCTGTCTCCAGGGTCCTTTCCAAACACTGAATCTTCCTGGACACTGTTTTCAAAGTCTGACATAGTTCAGTTGCAGTGAGTGGTAAGTGCTTGCTTTCCTGTCAAGAAAGCTGGATTCTCACAAAGACAAAACAGAAATCTTATTATACCTGCCTCTGATACATGGACTTCTGAAGGCATTTATCCCAAGAGATTCTGACAGCTTCCTGAAATACTGGCACCAGAGAATCAATCACTACTCTGTCCAGGAAGGCACATAGAAAGATTCTGCTGTGCTTTTAAATCGGGAGGTGTGGAAGGTGTTTTTCTCAGAGTTGATAATTTCTAACTGTAGATAGTGGCAAGTTGGAAAGAGACTGAACTATTTTACAAATGTATGCAATAAATAATAATGTTTTCCATGGTTGTCACAAGGCTCAAGGACAAATTCTTAACAGCATGACTCTGGCATTTTAATGGCTAAAAATATGTTTTCAGTCTACACTGGGAAACAGAAAATGCTGGCAGACAAAAAGTTACATGCAAAATCATGAGAAGAGCTGCTTCTCTTTCAGTCTCACTATCAAGACAATTGTGAGAAATATTTTCACTCACAATCTTTTGAAATCAAGGAATTCCTGGTGTACTACAAACTGGAACGTACCCTCAGAATTTGCTTTGACAGACTTTAACTACTTCTAGTTAACTGTAAATAAAGTGAGGTGTAGAAAGATGCCAGGATCAAGCTGGCAAGCTCGTGGCAGAGACAGAACCAGAATCCACCATTCCTCCCTGCCAGATCCATATATTTAGGACTGACCCATGAAGACTCTATATGGAACTACCCTGTACCAAACTGGTGCAGAGAAAGAAAATCAAACCTGATACACTGAGTGTAAAAAAGCTTTAACAGGAACAGCTGTGAGTAAACAGGAATAGTATTTGTGGATATTTGCCTAAATCTTGATGGTTAAATCCAAGGTTCCAGAATTCCCAGGGGTGCTTCCAGAAGGAGAGGCCTATTCAAAGAAGCTGGGGGTTATCTCCTTACTGAGAGGGCAGTTGAAGTAGAGAACTAACTCAGACTGTAGTGATGGACATATTGAAAGTATTAGTATATAAGCACATAGAAAATTAAAAACCTACGTAGAATTCCCAGATAAGTGGATAAACTTCTAGGGAATGGCTGGCTTTCTTCCATTTAATATCATTCTAAGCTGTTTATTTGATTGCAAACATGTTTTATATGTCTGCTGGGTGTTTTTTATGCTACATTTTTATAATCCACTGCAGTCCTTTTTCAAGACCAGGGTGGTATTCTGGCAACCTAACTCTAAGTTGCAGGAAAAAGTGAGAACAATTGTTTTAGAGAAAGAAAACAGTAATATAATGACAGCTGCTGGGTTTGAGTACAACATCTATGGGGGAAGAAGGATCTTGATGAAAGGGGAATGTTCTTCTGCATGATTCACTTACCACAGTGAGAATGGAATGACCTGAATTAAGGCTTCCCCAGTGCACACAGTGACACACATCATTGGATGTTTGGAGTATTTAATTTCTGCTAAGACTCATGATTATGCTGCTGTGTGTGACACTCAGTCTTACACACCTTTGCATGGAACATTATCTTCTTTTCCTCATCAGAAAGCAGTTTAGGGGGAAAAAAAATCTCTTTTTTGGGCCAGAATGTCTAACCATAATTAGTTCAAGATGCACTGTGGTGTCCAGAGGGAAAAGGGGTTTGGAGCCATTTTCCTTATAAAAGAGATACCTTATTAGTCTGTGAAAATCTGCCAAGATGACAACCCTCATAGATGGTGAAAATTCAGCAACTAAACTTCTCCTACTGATTACAAAATATGTCACAGGAGAGAAATTAGATGGGAAGAAAAAAGGGTTTATGGTAATTTTTCTTAGGAAAGAATTCTTTACAGGTATAATCTCCTAAATAAGTAACTGCACCCTTCATCCTGGCAGAGCCAGTGTGACAGTGTGCATTTAAAGATACTTATTTCAATAATAAGGAAATAGTAACCTGTGCTGCTGATGCACCTAAATCATGAGCAGTATTGCAGGCTCTAGCTAAGAAAAATGAGCCTTAGTTTTCCCTGGAGCTGTTTTTCTCCTATAGTCCCAGTGAAAGAATTTTGCTTTGGAAAGCATCGAAGCAAGCTGCAGAGAGGAATATGAAGTGCCATTTCTCTAGATGCAGATGGCACAGAGTGGTCCAAAGGTGGGAGAAGACAGAGGAAAGTAAGAGATTAGCAAGAAGGGGAATCAGAAAATTATAAAATGAGTCACAAAACAGTTTTTCAAACCAGAGGGAGGAAATGACCTTGTTAATAAAAGAACATCAGCTCACATGAAATATTGAAGAGACAAGTGAAAAAAATAGTCCTGTCATTTTTCCCTGGAGTGGTGGAAGCCCCTACTTTGCACTTGCTCCATTTGCTTTTAATTCCTGATGCTGCTATGGGGGCATCCCCTAATGAGAGAGATAGACAAGGATATCAATGGGGAGACACAAGTGCAGTCTGTAAAATTTTACACCTGAGGCCAATTTCAAGTGCTTAACTAAACATACATTTGCATATTCAGTGAGTGAATTTAAATGAAAGCATGGGATAGAAACATGAACATCCTTAGATCTGCTTTGTAAATCAGTGTTTATGTGACTCTCCCTTTGTCACTGAATGAATAGATGCCACTGCATGAGTTCTGAAAGGCCACTGCAGTTCTAAATGCAGAAATGCTTACCTGGCAATGTTGGTATGTCAGTAACCAAGGTTATTGGCTTTTTAAAAAAGATTGAGTGAGAATCTGCAGTTCTCTGACACTTCTAGTTCTGTCCTGCTCTTCCAGGTAAAAACTGTAGATCCAATATCAGCTTGGATAATATTTTATTTCAAATATTTTATTTTCAATTTTTTTAAAAAAAATTTTTTATTCCAAACACGTATTTCCTGTAGGTGCGTGATGGATATGCAAGCATTTCCACACAAGCTTTTGACTCCAGCACAATGAACATACAGAATTATTGCTTAAAATAACGTGCCCTCATAAATAAATTTTAAACATTAGGATTTTAATTAAGGGTATATTGGAAGACACAGCCATTTTTCCTGCATCTCAACAGATCTTTATTTAAAAAAAATATATACCTAATCTCTCACTATTGTTAGGGATCATGAAAATCACTGAGTTGTCTGCTTTATTCCCCAAGATGTTGCCCAAAATTATGTTTATTCCAGCTTACTATCACCAAGACTTGCTACAGGGGTCTACAGCTGATGACAAATGTCAGCCCTTACAGTAAAAGTTAATTTGGAAGAAAAACCCACAGATATGCTGATGGATCTTTTCAGATATTTCCATGATTAATAATGCAACAGAGAATGATTTGAGCTTCTTACAAATTTAGAAAGCTATGATGATAAATGTACCAGATTAAGAAACTGGGAAACCATAATTCTCTATTTCTACATGACTTTGAAACAGCTTTAAGGAATATATGTTCCACTGCCAGCATATCTCTCTTCAAAGCCAGGAAATCATCTTCAGAGGAAAAGATACTTTGGGACCAATGTCTAATTAATCTGTGGCCTTTTTGCCAAAATACATAACATTCAGCCTTAGAGAATAAAGAGCACATGGTCACAAGACTGAAATGCTGATAACCACTGAGAAAACCATCCTTCAGTGGCACTTTGATCTCTGAGGACTAGCCAAGGACTAAAACTTACTCTGTTGCTCTTTTAATAGCCATCAGACCATATTGTCTGTCAGAAATAATACACTGCCTGCACTGAGATGTGACCCAGTTGGTGACAGAGAATTAAATCTCACTATGTTCCCTTTACAGCTCCTTTGAGATAAAGATCTTATTATCCATTACCTCTGTCTTTGTAGAGCATGTAATTTCATATGAAATTTACCATTTAAAGGCTTATATTATGTTTAAAGCTCTGTATTAGATGGTCTTTGGTCACTGCCAAGAGGGAATGAAGCTGGCGCTGAAAGTTCATCAGTGTGGATAGTAAACAGCAAGAGTAAAACTAGATTGGTGACAGTGGGGTTTATATTTGCTCTGCAACACTGAGTTCTGAAAAATAATATATAGGAGTGAGAATACATTTCTGTATCAAAATGCAGACAACAGCAGGAGACTGTATTTTAAATAGCATAGTAAATTTTGTATTGTTTAGCTTCCAGATAAACTGGGGGGAAGGATTAGAAGGAAGGAATATACTGGAGACCTTCTGTCTGAAAAGGTGTTTCTTTTCTTACCGAAGGGGCAAAAATCATCATTGTGACACATCTGGCACTTCCTTGTTTGTACTTAAGAATAAAAACTAGATACATATTTTATGCTTATTTTTATCATTCATTTTCCTGTCTCCATTTTGCACATCTATTTATATCTGTAAGAATATACATAATATGTATGTATCTATCTATCTATATATATCATATATATCTATATGATAGCCTTGGCAGTTCTTAGGGGAATGAACTCAAGCACTCAGTCCCATTGGCTGCTAGGAGACTTGGCAAAGGGACACTGCTGAGCCATTTCAGGCATTGCTCTCAGATGCTTTTCAGGCCAACAGCTCATGGAAATACTGAGACAGAGTCTCTCATGGCTTGCTAATGCCTACTTTTTAAAAGAAAGAGCTGGTAGATGTAAAATACAGCAGAAAGCAAAGAAGAGGTCGTCCCAGATTTTGTTTGCTGGTGGAGATGAGACTGTAATCTCAACATTCCTTATCTCTGCCTTATCTACCCTGTGCACATCCCTGGGCCACGCCCAATAACGATGCAGTTCTGAGGAGGGTGTGGGGGAAGCAGGTGTGCTTCTCCAAATCCCAGGGATGCTAAAGATGGCAGAGATGACAGCAAAATTCCTTCCATCCTCCCAGCCTTTCTCAACAGCCACTTCCCACACTTTTTAAACACTTTTTAATCACTTCAGAAAATGTAAGGAGCAGAGTCACCCTCCCCCCCCCACACACACCCCATTGCCCTGCCTGCCAGTTAGTTCTAATTGCCAGCACATCAATTATGGTGCATTAATTTCTGGTTCCATTCCTCCCTTGTTTACCAGACATGATGTCAACCCAGTGCTTGGCTTGTACCAGTAGCTGTTTTTGTTTCTTGGCCTTCAGCAGGCACCCTGTCCACCCTCTGTCACAGACCATTGTTACAGGCAAATAGGACATTCTGTGAAATGTCTCTCACATAAAAATCCAGTTTACACTCTGGCTCTAGTATGAGAGTGTCTCCTGTGAACTGGCCATCTTTATTTAAATGTTAAAGTAATGCCATTACAAAGTCAAATTAGTCCACCCTCTGTAATAACATAAGAGTAGGAAAAGCATTATGCTCTGTGTTTACCCTGTCAACTCCTGAGTGCTCCTGGTACCAAGAGTATTTCCACAAGGGCAGGACTGGTTTTATTCACCCACTCTGTTCAGCATGCTAAGTCATTCTTTTCACATTTTGCACTAATTAAAAAATAAACATGTAATATGACAAGTTGAGTTCAGAAATATCTGAAGGACAGATCTGAGTACAGCACATCAGCTGATACTTTGTGCCCTCAGCTATGACTTATCCCTATTCTCTTAAATTACATTCGACTGGTTGATCAGTTCATAAAGTAAATGGACAGCTGCAGCAGAGAGCAGACATTTTAATAGCAGAGTGCTGTAGACATGGCTGCCTGCCAAAGAACACATTGTTAAAGCAAGCAGCATAAAATGAAAAATTAAGATATTGGCACCACGACCTACTGGTAAGAGCTGAGGGTCAGTAAAGGACATAGCTATAATCTAAAAGATTTCTTCCACTAGATTAAATTTAGGACAGGCAAAACATCCTTGCTCTGGAGAAGTGTTCTGCAGTGCTGGGAACTGAGGCAAGTCTCCAAACAAACATAGAAGCCCCTGTTGCTGTCCTGGCCACCTTGGCTTCTCTGCTTGGCAACTGGCAACTTGGTACAATCCTTCTTTATAGCACAGCTGTCACAGCTGGACATAACAGCACTCAGATCAGTTCTCAAATGTACATTCTCAGTAAGCAATATTTTATTTTAAAATATGTGCTTCATTTAATACTCTGATTTGGCTATTTATTTATTTATTATTTATTTATTTGAAAAAAAAAATCAACAGTTTCTTGAAATTGCTTTTGGACTGAAGCAGAATAACAGCAGTGAGAGAAAAGAATGTATTCTGATTCTCCTTCCTCAGTGTCTGCCAGTGTTATCACCAGTTGACAAACACTGCATTTAAAAAAATGGTTTGGAGAAATTCTCTAGTTGAATGGCTCAGTATTCATTATTCAGGAACTCCAAGCATGAGTGCACATCCCTTCCTCTGGGTGCATACATTGTGCTCCAGTCTTTGCTTACTTATCATCATGTGCTGTTAATAGAGTTGTGATTTTTTTATTGCTGTCCTATACAATGACTATGGTATAGGCTGTGATGTGTCTTTATTCCCCTCAGTAATTCTTCTGTCACTGTGACCTACTGCCTCTTCTTTGACTCTGATTTCTTTGCAGAAGTTGTGTTTTACCCCACAGACATGTTTAAATAGCTTGTCAGCATCTCTATGCCATCCCATTTATTTCCATGCCTGAGAGTACTTTTTCCTTTGGAGCAAGTTGGACCTGAACAATTAAGCAAACAGCTAAAACTGAGATGATGAAACTCTTCAATAATGTCTTTTAGGACCTCTAGCAATATTACAGTATAAATCAAAATATTTTTTTGCATGTTTGTTTATATGGAATCTCTCTAGGAGTATTCCCAGTGATCCCTGGAGAGCACAGCTAAGAATTGGAAGTCTTCTTGACCTGTGGGTATTCACAATCAACAGGTAAAAGTATCTACAGATTTCATTGTTTGCAATCACTTAGCCAAAACCAAAGGTATGAAATACAGCCTGTGTGCACGCCAGGAAATCTTGTCAGCTGAGTGCAGAGAGATTTTCCTCCACAATGCAGAACAGCTCAGAAATGTCTAAGGTGAATAATCAAGAGTGTCCTTCAGTGAATTTTTATAATAAAGCAGGAGCATTACTAACACTTTCAATGATTTACAAGGTGTGCAGGATCTGAGCCTGAACATCTCCAGCACAGTATTCATTATTCATCCATGTAAGTGGAGCAGAGCTCAGCTTTCCCCGTGCTGCACCGGGCAAGAAAGCAGCGTGTGATCATCCAGAAAGCCAGAGCCAGCCCTGCCACGTGAGGTGGTGAGAACAGGGAGGGGGAAAGGCAGCTGTGCTCAACCACGCCATGCCAGAAATGTCCAGGATGTGGAAGTTTTTGTGCCACATCCACTGTGCTCACATAGGAGAGCAGGAGGTGTAGACCACCCCTGGGAATTTTTTCTTTCCTCTTCAACCCACCTAAATCCAGCACATTTACCTGTGGGTTCAGACCATCTCGTTACAATTACTACATTTAAGATTAGGATTTTAATGTGAGGTGTTTTTCTGACCTTGCTCCAGATTATTTTTACACACCAGGAATGAATTACTGTTATGAATAATGGTGCTTTCGGATATTTTGGGTTAGGAAGCTATTCAGAGGACCTTGGGAAGCTGTCTTCTTTTCAGTGGCTTAATAGAAGCTGATGAAAACAGGAAAAAATAGCCTTTTTCACATTATACATTTTAACAGGAAAGCATGTGGTCTTTGTACCATTACTTAAATTTTCTTATGCAAATCATCTCAACAGGGCGTGAAATGAAGAGTTGTACTTTCAGTCTCCTAGGCTTCCTCCATGAAAGTTTCAGCTTGGATAACCCACTGTCTCCCACCCTAATCAAAAGGTGTTTTAAAATGCTGTTGTCTAACATACATAATCAGATACAGATGTTTTATAACTGCATCCATAGGGATTTTTTGGGTTAATCCACACTGGCCCTAATTGATTGTGACTGTTCATTTACTGTATTTTAGAGCTGTCATATATGCTGGGTCAATTTCTTGCTAGAAAATTGAATTACATTTGCATTATGGTAACACAGGATGAGGAAACAGGCTGGATATAAGGAAGGGTCAAAATCTGGTACAGAAAAATCAGTCTGACCCTGCTTACACACAGCCTGGCTGTCCTGGGCTGTACCACTCAGGACTACTACAAACACCAATACTAAGCTTCCTTCCACTTTAAGCAGCATTATTAAGAAGACCTGAAAAAGTGGGACAACTGAGCAGCTTAATATCACTCTCACAGTGTGGAGGCTAATCTCTCCTGTCCTTACTCAGGATGCTCCTTCTCCAGGTCTCCACTGACACCTCTGGGTCCGGCAGCGATTGAGGTCACTGGGGCACAGCCAGGCACAGGCGCCTGACCCTGCTGCAGCCCAGCCCAGCCCAGCCCAGCCCAGCCCAGCCCAGCACAGCCACAGCCACAGGGGCACCCACGAGGGCTCCCAGCTCAGCCACACGTCCCCATGGATGCCCCAAGGACACAGAGATTCCCACTGATGCTCAGCTCTGTGAGAGCAGGCAGCTTTTCAAGCACCACTTGTCCCTGGGATCTCTGAACAGAAAGCACAGCTACCCATAATAGTTAAATAGGCTACAACAACACATTCTTTGCTGAACAGAGTGAGTCTAATCAGGGGGTGAAGGTTGAAGGCAAATATGAATAATCTTCATCCCAATGGCTCCTACACAGCAGACTCCTATCAGCATTATTGCTGATAAAATTGAGCTATAAATATGAAAGGCAGTTTTAAGGAGAAAAACTTAAAACATAGCTGTAAATTAGTGAAGCTGGAGTAATGAGTGCAGTAAAAAAATGCCAGTTTGTTGCATCTACTAGAGATGAGAGTCTCAGAGTAATAAAAGTAATGTACATGCTAAGTATGATAAAGGTTAAAGTGACCCCAAGGCTCATTTGTTTCAGTTCCTCTGTCTTCTGAAATCCTCTCTTAAATCTTAAGGCTTCAGTGACATCTGCTGTTGGAGACCTATTTAATTAATTAGTTGTAATTTAACAGATTTTCCTTCTAAGTGAATTCTTCTCCCATGGAGTTTCTACTATTCAACTATATTTGCTAAGATTCCTACCACAAAGTTTTAATCTGATCAAAAAACCTCTGAAACTGAGCTCTTTTGTTGTCTTTTTGTTCATCCCACAAAATGTTAAATCCCTCTTGCCTTTTTGAAGCAAGAGAACTTTTCTCCCTGCCTTGCTCCTGCCCTCCCTCCCAATTTTAATACATGGAGATTGCATGAGCACACATTTAATGGCCAATAAAACTACTCCCAATGTGTTCAAATGTGTTGGTGGAATACCAAGATTATGATCAAAAAGCAGCCATGACAAGAGGAAACATGATCCTAAAGCTTTGTAAACTAATGCTGCTATGCTCTCACAGTAGCCTTTAAAGAGCAGAAAAGAGGAATTAATCTGTGGTTCCCTTTCATGTGTGACTTTAATGTTTCCAAGAGCAGAACAGAAAGCCTTTAGTCCAACCAGTTCAAGGAATGCTTAAAGTAAGGCTAAAAGTTTTGATGCTTCACCTCAAGGTAGGGACAGAATTATCCAGAATTAAACTCCCTGCACTGCAGGTCAAACCTCCAGATAGGTGATATGGTGATTTCTATCCTGGATAAAAGGTGCTGTGACAACATAATACCCAAGAACAAAATATGGCCTAGCAGTAGACAGGATGCTGCTGTTTAGTTGCATCTTTTCCTTGTCATTCTGACAAAAACCCTTTGCCACATTAAAATTGATGGCTGTGATGCACTGGAGTTAAGGCCACAGAGTTGGGCTCCAGAATTTTGCATCCTGTTTCTGCTTGCAGAAGTGTCCCCAGAGCAGCAACAAATGGAACATGGGAGTGGTTTGCACCCAGGTTTGCACCCTTCAGACCCAGGTGTGCCTCACCCAGAAATGGGAGTGCTCAGTACTGAAGTGCCCCGTGGCAACACAAATCTCCTGTCCACAGGATACACAGCAACACTTAATCATACTTAATACTCTGTTTCACAGAGGTGGTGTGCTTGATGCAGGAGTTCCCCACTGTTTGGGCCCTGTTTGTTGGTGTCACAATCGTTGCTTTGTTGGTATTGAGCTGTCAATAACACAAAGTGAAATGTGATGTAAAATCTGAACTAACGCAGCCCAAAGCAGAAAGGGACTTTTAACTTTCATTTCATCAAACATTCCACAGGTTAGAAGTGACACTTGAAGGAGTGAAACCAAGCAGCCAAGGGAAGACCTGCCGCTGCCCCACCAGACTTTGTCCTCCGCATCGCTGTAAGCCAGTGGGGTTTTAACAGTTACTAAAAATAGGGTCGTATTATTTGTTTCTGATCGTTTTTAAACTGTGGCTGTGACTGAAACATCCTTTCTCTTGAGCATTTTGACCTTGGATACAGCTGTAGTAAACAGAACTAGTTTTTTTCCTCACTGGAAGGTATCCAGGTTGAACTTTAGCACCATTTGGAAATGCTTATGAGTTCCTGTACAGCTGCATAGGCAGAGCAGGGTCCAAAGGTGTGAAAAATAATTGACTGAGGAAGAGACCTCTCTACCAAAGAGGTAAGCATCAGCAATCCATAAATTTAAACAACTGAACTAAGTGGGGTAGAGAATCTTAACTCCACTTTAGCTAATCCTTTTAGGGAAAAAATGATGCACAGTGTAGAATTACATAGAAAAAAATAATAAAAGGGAAGAAAAAAAGAGAA
>JAOTQP010000304.1:6934711-6985146 GCA_026413545.1 Cichladusa arquata | reverse complement strand
CCAAGGGACCTCAGTCACTCCTCATTTGGCTCCCCTCAAGGCCCTTCACCATCCTCATGGCCTCCTTTGGACACTCTCTGATGGCTTTGTACCTTTCTTATGTTGTTGTGCCCAAAACTGCCCCCAGCTCTCGAGGTGGGGCTGCCCCAGTGCAGAGCAGAGGAGGACAATCCCCTTCTTTCCCAGCTGGTCATGCTGTGCCTCATGCACCCCAGGATATGGTTAAAAAAAATATTCAACTACTTCAGGCAAAACAAATGGTGCTTGAGGTTAGACTTTCAGCTCTGAACCTTTATATCACTCTTGCTTTCTCACATTCTTAAAAATACAAAGATCATACCTGAACTGCCACTGTTAGTGGTTGATTGCCTAAGTTTATTCCTTTCCTTCCTTTTGGAGATATTACAGAGGAAAGTCCACACCTCAGAGCAGAAGAGAAACCACACATGCAGCCAACAAGAGCTCAAAAAGCTTCATTATTGACACCTTCCCCTGGCACAGCATGCTGAAGCACTTTTCCACTAAATCTTACTGTGAAAATCCCCTCCTATTAAATAACAAACACATCATTTCTATAAATTGGGCTGGCAGAAAGTTCTGTTTCCTTTTCCAGATGTGTTTCTCCCCTCTAAAATGCAATGCCTTTCTTTTCCAGGTATGTTACTTGAGGCCCAGGGCATGGGAAGTCACCTCCTGTGGGTGAAATCTCTGGAGATCTCCCCCATGGTTCTCTCAGAAGAGCTCAAGTCTGGCACAAAGAGCTGCTGTGCTGAGTGCTCAGCAGGCAGCAGCACCTCCTGGAGCTCCAAGCTTGACAAAGTGCAGCAGCAGGGACCTTTCAGCAGCACCTCTACTCCCTAAAGGCTTTTACACTGCCACCCAGGGAGGTGCACAGTGCCAGGGGACTGGATTCTGGTTACAGATGTTCCAACACAAAAAAAGAAGTCAAAAGTCTCATGTTCAGCACCAATTACCTCCTATTTGGCCCTGTCAAGTCGAATTCAAGAACCCTAAGACCAACTGTTCTCTAACAGCAAAAGAACCAATATATTCTCGGCCAAATTTCCATGCTGTTAATCCATTTTAGTTACACAAATTCCAACCTAGAACAGGGGTGCTTTAAACTCTGACCTCTTCCATGCATTTCTGCAGATAAAAAGTAGGAACAAATGTTTTTTATCAAATATTTGAACGTAAGCAGGTGAGAAGCAGAAAAGGAGAGCAGAGGAAGGATGGAAAAGGAATCAAGGGAACACATGAAAAAAATACCAATTGAACCATATGAATGACATAAGAATAAGGTGATTTTCCCCCCTCCCATCTGTTTCTCCTCTGTCACTTACTTCCCTTCCAAACACCATTTCTGTTACTTTCTGCTTCATTCCTGGCACTGGTAACCCTAAGGATTCCTAAATTGAAATCCAGGCCCTCAGAATTGCTTGACTGACCTGTGGATCATGGAGATCTTGAAAACAGCCCCAGTGCCTTGTGCCTGCAGAGTTCAACTCTTCACACAGAGCATGTGCCCACAAAGAGCTCAGAGTAACAGCTGGTACACCACATACTGCTGGGGAGGAGAGAGAGCTCCTTGGTACCCTCACAGGTCCTGACAGACCAGACCAAGGCCAGCTAGCCAAACCACAGTGTTCTAGAGACTTTTGCATTTTAGCTCAGACCTTAAAAGACAGCCCTGCTTACCTATCCTAAATCCCTTACTCTGCTTTCTGACTTTGCAGTTATTAGGATTTGCTTAGATCATGTTTCTCTGCAACCATATGGAATTCTCTCTCTCTAATTTTTTTTTTGTTTGCTTGTTTTTTAACACAGAGGCTGTAAATAAAACTCATGAGAATTCCAAAGAAAGCCAGAGTTAGCAATCCTCTGGCTTTCTTTCAAAAGTAAGCTTACTTTAAATGATATTTAGCTCAGAGGCATGTTGCAAACACTCAGGGCATTGCAATGTTCCCACAATTCTTCAAAGAGAGCAAGTCTGTTATTTTCCACCCTCTGAGTCCTGTGACACAGATGGAAACAAGGAGGTTAACCTGGATGAATGGATCAGCTGTTTGGTAGATGGCTCAGAAACCTGATAGGAGGATTTCACATCAGCAGCAAATCCCCAAAACGTTCTCTTATCAGGGGATTGAATAAATAACCCTTGCTGGGACCCGTGGGTCGACCAAGCACACACTTGGCATTTCAGTCTACAGGGTAGATTTGTTATACATACATTTAATTATCTCACAGCCAGAAGGCAATAAAATTACCTGGTTGATGAGCTATTTAAAACACCTAGCAGTTCATGGGCTCCCAGAAACCAGCCTTTCTAACTGCCAGCAGCACAAAGACAAACCACAGGGAACAAAAGAGTTACTGAGTAGCCACAAAACAAAATGGTCATTAAACATGTGAAGAAGACCTTTAATTACTTGCAGCAGCTGTGGGAAACATTACCAGTTGCATCTCTATCACAGATTTGAATTTTACAAGTCATCACTGGAAGGCTCTAGTCAATCTTGAATTTCTTTTGCAAACCAGTTCAAAGAAAAGTTTAAATATGGAAACAAATACTGTGTCTTTTCTATGAAAAGAAGAGAATATTTATTTCTACCAGGTTCATGCTTCCACCAGATTATCTTTTAAAAACAAAGCTTTTAAAATACAGCTGCAATCATCAGGCTTGAGAGGTATTACAGAACACAGAACCATGCAAAGGGATTAACTCCTAATATCATCCAACTGAACAGCATGAGCTCATCTGGGCTTAAACCTTCTGAATCCATTCCATTTGTAGGACCCAAGCTAAAACAATGAATCACAGCTAACAAGCAGGCAGTTTTTTTTTTTAAATATTGAGAAGGTTGGAGAACTTCCCTTGCATCTCCATTAAGAAACCCAGTTTTTACTGGAGAGGGCATATTATTAATTCATGGCTGCTATGCTCCCATTAGTGCCAGGCAAGGGATTCATGTGGGATCTTCTGGTGCAGCACATCCCTTGGAGCTCCCAGATTGGCCATGAAGACACCACATTTCTCTCCAGCTCACCTGTGAGCAGGGAGCCAGGAGCACAGGGCTGGCAGGTGACATGCATGGCCATTCAGCACATGGATCTGGGGACACAGGTCCCTTCCTGGCCCCAATGACACATAACTTCAGCAAATACCTTACAGCATTTGGTGGAGAATGAACCCCATCTCTTACTTGTACTTTGGCTTTTTTTAAAAATAAATATACTACTAAAGCTGAAATCCCCAAGGAGACCAGGCAGGTCTGCTCACAGCAGAGAGATGGGGACAGCCTTGAACCCCAAAGAGGGAAGAAGAGGGCCCCACAGGAATTAATCTGTGTGGATGAGCTGCCAGGGAAGGGAGAGTGGAATACAGGAGGTAACAGGCAATGCCAATGGCTCAGGTATGAGTTTCCCCTGTGAATCTCTGACTAGAAAATCTGAGGAGTTAAAAAAGACCCGAACAGTTCTCTTTACTCTGCCTGCAACCAAGCTGATCAAGTGAATTAAAAATAAAATTAGGACAGCAGGACATAGAAGAGCTTTGTGTTTGGTAGAGAAACAGAATGATACCAGTGGAACATCTAAAAAAGCTCTTTTCTATTCTCCTGTAACTGCTGCCCTGCACACTGCCTGTGCTTGCAAAGTCTCAGTCCTCCATGGACTGGATTTAAGTGAAAGCTTCACAGAAGTGAGACCCAGGATTCTAGTGAAGCTGGACCTGCCATACTCATTTCTGTGCATTGTGGGGCAGCCTTTGGGTATCCCATCCCCTGAAGGAGTTGCACTGCCACCCAACCAGAAGGGCACAGGGAAGACACTTCAAAATGCTTCCTACAGGAAGGGGTAACACAGGACTGCCCCAGCAAAATGGATCCCTCCCTGCTCCTTCCCAAAATCCCTCGTCTCCACATCTGAGAGCAGCTCTCCCACACCCAAGTGCCCTCCAGCACTCCCTGCCCCTCCAAGCTCAGCAGTAAAGGCAAGCCCAGCCCCTGGTTCCCTGAGCTGCTGCTCACACCCCTGATCCCAGCCCTGGCTGCCCAAGTGCCTGTGCAAGAGCTGGGAGCACTGGGAGAGAGCAGGTACCTGCCTGAGCCCTCTGGTAGGTCTTGGCCCTAAGAAGCTTTTAGGAAATGGGCATAATGACAGTCACTGGGGAAAGGGATTTAGTGCTCAAGGCTAAGGGCAGACTTAGTGCACCATTTCATGGCTCTCAGGAGTGGAGAGCCAGCTGGCTGCCAGGCTCTGAAGGAACGAGACTACAGGGCTTTCCTTTTAATCCCTTTTGCCCTTTCAACAGGCTGGGTCTAGAAAAATAAGTGGCCAGTGCAGTGGGACATAGAGTGGAGGGAAGGCTGTCAGACAGACAGGATGCACCAGGGGCACCAAACCAGACACTGGAGCAAGGGTGGGGACAGGACTGTACAGTCTGAACTGCCCTGACACCTCTCTGCTCACCTTAAGCTGAGAACTCACTGCTTAAAAAAAAGGCAGAGAGACTTTCATCTCCAGTTTCTAAGCTCCCCCAGCACGTTCCACTTTTGCACATTGAGGAAGGCTGTAGGGGAAGGGCCAGGCAGGGCAGCCCCACTCCACATCCTCCTTCCAGCTCTATCTGTGGGAAGACTGCTTTTTGGCACAAATGCCTAACCTCCCTTGATTATTTTTCTTGGCCCATCGTGAGTTATACTTTATGCATCCTGCCTGAACTTTGTTTGGAAATAAAGGCTCCCTGAGGAAGCACCATGGCACAGCTGCATGCACAAATCCAGCCTGGGCCATCCAGGACAAACCCAGGCCAAGTGATAACACTTGAAGCTAATTAATCATTTACATCACATCACATCACATCTGACTTGCTGCAGAAGGCAACTGAAAGGAAGCAAAATGCTACGTGTGATGCACAGCATGGCACAGTAAATAACACATTCCCTGTTTTAGCTGCTTGCTCCCACCTGCACACAGTGGCTCAGGCTGCATCGGGGAGTCCATGCTCTCCACCCAGCACATTCATCCTCTTCTACCCTTCCCCTGCAGCATTCCTCAACACAGGCCTCACAGGAGCTTCTTTCAAGCATTTACCTTAATTATAAACCACACTGAATAAGTATGAAATTTTTTATTGATTAAGCCAATTTGGTTGTTTGGGGTGTTTCATATAGCCCACATGACATTAGATCTCATGAGGGATGAATGCACAAAGACTTTTAACATGAATATATCCATCCCTGTGGCATTTGAATTGCAGATATTCAAGTGCGACTGACATTTTCTGGTTGAAAACATTTTTCTAGAAAGAACAACTACAAGCTTATAGAAGAAATCCTGGACCAGTCTGAAGAAGCCTAAAAGAAAGAAGAAATTAACTTAAGAACCTGGTCCCTATTCAGAGATGTTATTACACTCATAGCTAATATGAGACAGTATTTTCCTCCCTTCCAAACAATATTAATAGCTCCATGAAGGAACACTATCCCACTTCAAGAAAATTTCAAAGGCAAAAACCAAAATCTGTGTCCAGTTAAGAGCCAAGACTCTGGCCCTTCACTCCCAATTAAAAAGTACATAACCAAAATAAGAAGCATACAACCAACAGAGAAAGGTAAATTAGGAATAATGTTCCCTAAACATAAAAGAGACTTGCTGAGCACTTATCAAGTAATTCAAATTCACCTCCAGGACCACTGCCTGCTGAGTTTGTGCACAGTTGCTGCAAATTACTTTCAGCTGAGGTAATTTGGCAACTTGAATACCAAATGTAACTGCTGCTTTGCTCTGACCATAGCAGTGCATCTACTCGTGGAACTCCTCCTCACTGCCAGTTTTCCCTGCTGATCCCACTGGAAATGGGGAGTGTCTAAGAGCAGAGGCTGGCCCCAGGCCTTTTGGGAAAACAGCCTGCCAAGGTCACTGCCCCTGTCTGCATCCTTTCTGCCTGTTATTTGTGTCCTGTGACAGCCTGACAGGAAACACTGGCGCACAAAGGGCAAGCAGCAGACTCCAGAGCAGTTCTCACTGCCCACGTGCTGTGTGTGCCAAGTTTTGGTGACAGAGGAAACAAGCAGCACTCACACACCTGCTGGGCTGGTTCACAAGGCATGTACAAGGATGCTGATGAAGAGAAAGACTTTCAGGAATTAGCTGTAAAGACAGATTCACAATAGGTGTCTCCAACTACTTCCAGACATGTTTTCCACGCCAGAGCTGAAAGGGAGCTCAGCACAGTTGTAGTCGGGAGGGTTGATATATAATTTGATTTTAATTTTCTTGCTTTATTTAAAGAATTGTTTAATTCCTCTATTTTTCCTCAGCTATCAAACTGGGACCCAGCAGTCTGCCAGATAGCATGCAGCCAGCAATAAGAAGTTGTGAATCCACAGAAGCACAATCCATTTCCTCTTCACCTCTAAGGAGTCAGACCAAAAGTGGACTACAGCTGCTGAGATGTGAGTACAAGGAGTACGTTATAGAGCCTCATCTTTCCAGGCTTCATGTCAACAGCTCTCCAAAGTGGCATGCAGAGCTCCTGGACAGTGCCTGCCTGGCTGCAAACAAAAAGGATGCTGCTTTTGCCAACCTGGTTCTGTTCCACTAGCATTCCTGGCAGCACTTAGACAAAGCAGAGCAAATTTCACCTTGTGGAGTGCAGAAACCCAAACATCCAGGCACAAGCACAAATGAGCCAGAGACCAGCATTACCACACCAGGACTCTGGCCAGAAGTGCCAACCCAAGTCTGAGCCTAAACAGAGCACCTGGGCATGGCAGGGGCTGAGGGTGAGCCCCCACTGAGGCTCATCAGAGCCATCAATGCTCATTAGTGGGACTGGTAAGGACTAGCTTCCCTACAAAACTTAGCAGTTAGGTATCCAGCAGAGAGACAAGTGAACTCTCCAGAGATTGTGCGTGAGTCTCAGAGCAGCAGGGATAGAGAGATAACAGGAAAACACACCAAGCTAACTCACTGACCTATCCTTATCTCCTGGTGCAGTGTGATTGTTCTCTAGCTTAAAAATCAGGTGATTATAATTGAAAGTTATTGATTGGCAGCACTGCAGATAGATATCCTCTGTCCATCCCCAGAGCAGACACTGCAGAGAAAGACATGACCAATACAATGGCCTCAGATGCAGCAAGACCATGACCATCCTTCTCCTGGGCTGTGTGAGAAGTGTGCTTGCCTAGGTTTCACTCAATGCAATGAGACTGCATAGCCCCACTGTTCAAAAACTACTTTCCAAACTATTCAAACTGTTTATACAAGGTGTTCCTTTCAGATTCCCCAGGGTACTTCCATCCAGTTTGCAATAACCTCCTTGTCCCCTTTTCCTATGTGGCAGCAGGTTCTGCACAGCCTCTGACTGTGCTGATGGGGTATTTGTTGCTATCCTTATCAAAAGTACCAAAACCTGACTGTAGTGAGAGGTTTATTGGGAGTAGAACAGAAATACAGAGATCTCTCACCCAGAGAAGTGAAAAAGAAAGTGAATGAGAGGGAAGAATGAAGTATTGGGAACCCAAAGCCTGAATTTAAGGCTTGCAGTGCAATGTGCACTCAGGCATGTCCAAAGTAGAGATCTGATTTGTGATCAAGTTGCTTACCTCATGTCAGAAAAAAAGATTGAAGAGCTGAGGACCTGTTTGGAAACACAGCACAGAAATTTAGGACTTCAGTGGAGGTCAGGAAATTGAGGAACTATTTTTTTTTTTAGGCCACTACCTGACTTCTGAGAAGCAGCAGTGTGGTGTAACAGTGAATCAATACAGAGAATAAATGATGAAAATCTAATGGACTCTCAACATCAAGCTGTGCTGTACAAATCTGCCCACCAGTCCATCTCAGATAACACTGCATCCCAGATAACACTGATAAATGTCCTGAGACAGGCTATAGGCAGCAGCAGATTAAGTGATTATCATTCATTTCAGAATGCATCCATCTACCTCTAAATGAAACTCTTATTAAAGCAATCTTGCCTCCTACTTAATCTTCTCTCTTCTGCAGAGCAGATCAGTGACTCAGCTTGACCCAGCTATGCCTCCCCACAGAAGAGCTCATTCACAGTGTCCCAGGTGGATCCCCACCCTGCCCTGCTCCAGGTGTGCAAGCAGACTTGACTCCAGTGCAGCTACATCTTTAAAGTCTCAAGACCAGCTCACAAGGCTCACAGGCAACCTGAGCTCTCATTTACATCTGCTCTGTGACACAAGTGGTGTCACTAAATGTGCAAGTTCTCCCCCTGTCTAAAGAATGGGATTTTTCCCCCTCAGTGTAGTAAAGAGAATGCTTCCCAAAGGCTCTGTGGTTGGACACACAAGTATGAGGAATTCCTCCCCAAACTCCTTAGTACAGAATTAGATATTACATGCTCTAAATCTTCTTAGGGCTGACTGGATGGGGCTGAGATCCTTTTTAAACTGGAAGTACTATTATTTCATTCTTCTAAATTTATTCTTGTACCATCATCCCTAGCACTGTTCCTTTACAGCATTATAAATAAGTCTGTTCATCAGTCTGCAAAATCGAATCACATATGACAAATTAAATTTCCATTAATAAAGGTTTCCACTTTCTTCATACCTGTGACAGAGGAGTCATGCTGGCTGGTATTTTGTCCTTTGGATAACAGCAGCTCTGCAAGGAAGGAATCTCTTCTTTCTAAAATACAGAGACACAGCAGGTGAGGCAAGAATACAGGCTAAAATCTTTTGAATGACAGGCTAGCGGGGAAAGTACCAAATTTGTCACTAAGTAGTACTGCCAGTGTTCAAAGAGCCTAAGTGCTCTTCTATTTTAACTTAAAAAGCTGCCTTAGTTCAAAGAGTTTGCAAAGATTTCCCACACAGCAAGGGTCACTCCTCTGTCTCACAGGGCCTTCTTAAAAGGACTATCTCCATGTCTGGTGCAACTCTGAGAGAAGTTTCACATCTGACATTGCCCCACCACCAATATTCCCATCACCACGCTGCATGTCTCGTTCTCACACAAGTGAAGGTGTGAAGGTGCTTGTAAAACTGTGCTGGGAGCTAAGGGAATGATCCTGCTGGAAGTGTTCACACTGGGAATGGCTCTGTCCATGGGAGAGGGGAAAGGGCTGTGCATGAACAAGCAGAGTAAAAAAAGTCATTCAAGCTGACATGGCAAGCGATCTGATAACAGCTTTATTTGCTGTAGCAGTTCTCTAAATGCATGTCAAATACAAAGGCAGGCTCCCCAGAAAACACTGTGGGTCCTTTTAGTGGGCTCACCCTACAGAGGGCCCAAGGCCACTGAAGCTTGGGCCTTGTCCCAAAAACCCTCGTGCTGCTTCAGGCCAGTGTCACACCCAGGGCCTGTCTGTCAGTCAGTCAGACCCTCATCACTGCCTGTCTGTCTGCAAACCCCACGGGGATGATGCAAAGTGCTAAAGACAGGCCTTCTTGTGTGACCTCCTACCAAAAGCAGCAGGGAAACCTGCTGTCTCAGGGCTCTCAAGGTCAAAGGCAGAGACCTAATCCAGGCTGAAGAAACTCTATACACCACAATGCAATTAAGAAGTTGATATCCCACCTCTCACATGCTTTCCATTACTGACAGACAGAAATAGAGGTATTGTCACCACACAGGGCATCATCAATTGGCTTTTTAAAATATGCTTGATGGCAAAAATTTCAAGGGCAGCACAAACTGTCAGACTGCAGTCTAACCTCTCTACATAGGCTTCAGAAACTGGTATTTTAGTATAGGCAAAATATTAGCAGCTTCAGCTATGCTGTGGCTATTATAAGTTAATGGTGAAACTATTGCTATTATTTCCAGATGGTTATTCAGTTGTTTTAATTTTTGGCACCTAGAACAGTTTGTGGTTTTGCCAGGGTTTGTAAGCATTTCTTAAATCTTCCTGACATAGGGTTTAGTAAGAAGGTAAAAGTATTGTATTTCTTACTGAACAGAAGGGGCAGACCAAAGACAAACACCAGCCCAGAATTATAAATTGCCTGAATAGTGGAGACAAAATTAGGAGTAGAAGGAAAATAAAATGAGATTAACTGAGTTGGGAACATGTAGAGAAAATAGGAAAATGGAAAAGTAAGAGGCAGGGCTCAAAGGAAATGCAACCAAAGTACTTGCCTTTCCCTGTTTTGGCCAGCTAATATCATTCCATCTGAGTTTTCATAGCCTTTTGCCCATGGAAGGAGAAGCCTAAGGAAGGCATCTAGGAGAAAGTAGGCTCTCTCTCTTTTTATCAAATAAAACAGGATCAGCAAAAGAGACCAAAAGAGATTTTAATTAGACAGAAGACCTCTGTAACAGGACTTCAAAATCATCCACAGTTTGAAGCCTTTGTATCTGTATATTTAAATACTGGTATACACTGGTATGCACTGCTGCTTGTGTAATAAAATGAGTGCACATCCCTCACAAGTGCTTGGACTACACCAGCTAAAAGATCCTGACAGAAACCGAGTTCTGAACCCACAGCAGCTGGGTGGGAGTTGTTGACTCTACAGAGCACCTCCAGGAGGAAGGAGAGTTTTATCCTCTACTTTCAAAGAAGGTTCTTATGTCTTGCAAGCCACGTTTGATATTCAGCTTGTCCTACAAGGAAAGAGCAACTTCCAGTCTTTTTCCTGGCTGTTAATCTGGAAGGAATATGGACATGTCAGTGGAGTGCAGGCTGTTTGCTAGCAGGAGCAGCTGGGGAGAGAAGTCAGAACTACTGAGCCACTCTTCATCCCCAGAAAGGTCTTTGCAGTCTTACAGTGAGGGAGTGAGAGGGAGCAGGTTTTTCACCGAGGTATCAAAGCAATCTCTTTCCCTGAACAATAATATGATCTGCACCTGTGCTCTCTCTGCATAGAAATTGTGACTTACCTCCCCCTCAGGCTTCCCAAATAATGAAGGTAGCTGCAGCCTTGGATCCCCCTGTGGGAGCTGCCAACGTGGGAAAGGGTTTTTAGAGAAGTGGAAAATCTCAGAGAAATCTCTTATGTGGAAAGTTAATAAGGTAGGATACTCTCAAGGCAGCTTGGAGAAATGATCACACACATTTCATTTTCATAAGTGGAAAATATATTGTCAGACTGCCAGATTTCTCTGGCCCTTTTGTGAGTTAAGCAGCTACATAGAGATGATGGAAATGTGTGTGTTGTGGGGTTCTGTCTCAAAGATGAGGAGCTCACCTCTGGTTAGGCTGTGTTGTTTGTGGCACTAATAATTTTTTAATTGGCTTTTTAAAATGTGCAATTACCAGCACATCCTCAGCACCTTTCTAAGGCAGAATGGGCTCCCTGGGCCAAAGGCTCAGCTCCATAACCACTCACCCTGTGCATAACTTCCCTGGCAGGAGAAGCCTTGTTAATAATTCATGAGCAGCACTTGCAGACTGAGGCCCTGAGCACTTCTTGATGGGAAGAAAGGAAAATGGGGTCACTCTGTAAAGGTGTGACATTTGTATTAACAAAAACCCAACAGCACCTTGAAAATACTTTGTTGGATTGTTCCATAACAGCACAATGGAGCTAACCTGATCACCTGCTCCAAAGTTCAGAGAGCTCCTGTGTGGGCTTCTGAAAGCCAGGAACAAAGCCAGCTTGGCCCAAACAACAGCTCGTTTGTCTTGAGCATTTAGACTGCTGACTTTCCCTAGCTGCCTGCTAGTTTTCATGCCTTCATGTGGCTGCAGTGTGCATTCCCTGGCTTTGCTTCCATCCATGGCTGGATCAGATCAGCACGTTGGAGTGTGAAGGTGAATTTCATTTCCTTGTGGTCTTGCACTTGAAAGACGATGGCAGAGAGACATTATCCCTTGAATGCATTTCACTGACAACCTACTTTGTATTCCCAAGCAGATCCTTTGAGAAAATCCACTTTTATTTCCTCACTTTTCTCCTCCAACTCTCTTTTAGCATTTTTCTCTGAGCCAGGATGCATTATCAGATTTTTTTCTCCTACATCAGATAAGTCAGGTGCATAAAGAAGTGAAAAAATATTTTTCATTGATTAGCAGAAGTTCCCTGCTGACAGCAGTGCAATCCCTCAGCTAGCATGATAAAGATGCTCATCAAAGATGATTATGAAGAAATTAATTCCTTTAGGAATTTACTGTGACTTCCCTGACAATACTGCTGGGAGCAGTTTTGGTCAGAAATGTTTTCTCCCAGAGTGGACATTGACCACTGGTTTCCCAGCAGTTGCTAGTTCTACTTGTCTGATTCTTCCTCTATTTCCCCGTGAAAAAGGGATTTATTACCATAAATCAGAACTATAAATCTGGGATACCATATGTCCAAAAAGCTCACCCCAGAAGCCAGGTGAGAGGGGACACATTTTTATTCTTTGGCCTTTGTAATGCCAGGTTATGGAAACAACAGAACAGATCACACAGCCATGCATGTTGCTCCAGCCAAGAGACTCTGACTGTCAAAATGCTCCCCCACCTGCCAGCCCCAGCCTTTGGAGGCAGTGACCTGGAGCTAAAATGGTGTGGCTGTTCCCACTCCCTCCTCTGCCTGACCTCCTGGCTCCCTATTCACCCCCTCATCCCTTTGGCCCTCAGACAGCAGCCCCTCTCCACGTCTCAGGGAGTGCTACCCCTGCCATCTGGAGCAGCATTTTTGTTGTTCCAAGCCTAAATGAATTTGAAGAGAAGCAGGGAGCTGGTCCTGAGGAGAGGCATTTCCTGACCCTGCCTTATGACCCTGACTCCTCCCAGTGCAATATCTGCTTGGAAAATTAAACACCTCCTGAAGCTCTGTTCCTTTTTCTCCTCCACAAGCTCAGGGATTGCCTGCTATGTACCCTGTGGACCAGTACATCTTAGAATGATGTCTTTTTCCTCCAGCTGACTTCCATGTTAGCTTCCACAGAGGAGCCCCTTCTGTGACAAGAACATCCCACCAACAGCCTGGTCCCAATCCTGTGCCTTCAGAGCAATGAAATCTGTTTTTTCCCCACGTGGAAGGGTCAGACACAGCCCCCAGCTCCCCTCTCGCTCCGAGTTGTAACATAAAAACAAGATCCCAACAGCCTGGAGGAGAAATAGCACCCAAACACCAATGGCCCTCCACGTGAAAGAGGCAGGGAATGTCAAAAACAGGGAATGGGTTTGCTTCCTATGGCACATGGTGAGCCATGCTTATGGATAACCTGTTTTATGGCTGGTGAAATCCAGCTAATCATTGCTCAAAGAAAATACAAATGAATGTCAATTGACACATTTTCCAGATGTGCTTACAAATGCCAACAATCTGGCAATATCACAATATTAGGTACCTTATTCTTAGTATCCATCCTAATATTAGACAGACATAAATTAGAATCAAGTTTGAACCTAGCCAAGAACAGTTCCATGTAGGGAAGGAACAAGGCATTAAATTAAATTCACAGATAGAGAAGGAAAGCTCAAGGATTTCTGATGTTCACTCCTCTTTGACAAGCTTCTCTTCAAACCTTTGAGGAAACTTCATCCTGAGATGGTTTGGCATTACATTGCCTGAACCCCTAAAAGGAAACTGGGCATGGGAGCAAGAAGCTGAGGGTCTGCCAGTGCAGGACATTACTTATGGGACAGGCTTCTCAAACAACTCTGTGCTGAGGCAGTCACAGAGCCACAGAATATCCTGAATTGGGACCCACAAGGATGACCAAATCCAACTCCTGAGTCCTACTCCAAGCAGCTTCCTGGAAAGCTGTGCACTCACAGGGAGCACTAACAAGGTGGTGAAAATTTAATTTCACACTGAAAGCTAAAGACAAGACTCTGCAAGAAATGGCCACAGCCCAAGTGGTAAGATAAATGAGGCCACTGTTAGGAATAAATCTGAAAAGCTGGACACCACCAGAGCTAACCTAATGCCAGGAGCAGTATTTTAGCACAGACTGAGTCTGACACACGAGTAGCTGTGTCAGCAGAGGGAGAGCACTGAATTAGTTCCCCCTGAGCCTTTGGCTGCACTTTGTCTGCACACACATCTCTGCCTCAGTGCAAACCCACTCCCAGGAAGCATCATGTGAAGGGTGGGGGCTCCCAAAACCTTTGTGGTCCTGCCTTTGCAGCGCCATCGCCTCCTGTCAGAGGAGCTTCCAGATGCCCATCCATGAGTGCAGGAAATTGGCCATGGGGACTGGGGGTCACCTGAATGCAGCAGAGGCACAGAAAGAGCAACCTCTCTTATCCCTGCCCTGGACAGGTGTGTGTGCCACTGGAGCCATCTTAGTTTTGCCTTTGAGCTGCAGAGGCCTCGTGGGGTGATTTGGTGGAGTCTTTCCATGAGGATGGAGATGAAGCCACATGGTTCTGGAGTCAGGACAGAGTCACATTTTCTTTCCAGGCCGGGCTGGGACTCTAATGAATAACCTACAATCTGCCGAATGTGAGGGTCATAGGAAAGAGGGAGCACAAGGAAAATGCAGAGGAAATCCCTCTTCCACCAAAGGGCTGAGATGTGCTCAGTCATAGCTGCTAGAAACTGCTCAGAAACATAAATGTTAATGTTATGCCAGATCCGGCACAGAGGCAGAGAGATTCATTCCATTTCATTATGAAATGATACAAGCACATAAAGTGTCAGCTTTCAAGTTCATAATTTATAAATTAAGCATAAATGACCTCCTCCCCAGCCACTCATTCATCCTTCCCCTATGAAAAATTAATGAGTCTATAAAGTAGCTTGTAAATTTAAGGCAGTATTTTTTTTTTTTTTAAATCAACAGTGTGATTTTCACAGAGGCCCTGAAGCATTAGCTGGCTGCAGCCACTGCTGTTAATCACTGGTCTTAGGTGTGCTACTATGCCACAATCCTGCTAAGATTTCTGATGCAGACCAGTATCAGGGCCCAGATAAATCTCTCTGAGGTTTTTAGGCTGTCCTAGTAGAGCATTCCCTGCTTTCCACAACCTGCCAGGCTGCTTTCTTCAGGAGGTGCTTGAGGACTTAACATCTTATCCAAGACATCAGAATAAGAATTAGCAAGACAATTCTTAAAATAAAACAAAGTGGAAAATTTACCCCGGGCAAAACTTTTGGTGTATGTGAAGGGAAGCAAGCAGAACCAGACCAGCTAGCTCCTTATTTCCACTATGAGGATTCCCTACGGGGCTCTTCTGCTATTTGGTGACCTTTTAACCTTCCCTTTGCACAAAAAGCTGTATTGGTAATTTTGCCAGGCCCTCTACAACTTTGGGAGGACACCTGCCCCTTGGCGTGTGCATTTACCAATCTCATGCAAAGATCAGAAAGGAGCAGGTGACAATCAGGGAGGAAAAGGAGACAGGTAAGCTGAGGAACAGATGGGGCAAGCACAGCGCACCAAGTTGTTGGAGTCATGGAGGGCCACAAGGAATGAGTGCAAAGAACAGGAAACAGACTGGCCTGGAGGTGCCCACGTGGGTATCAAGGTGCTTTCCAGCTGAGGACATTGCTAAATAAAAAATTGTTTCACAGAAATAAACTCTTATTGCTAAGGTCTGTCACGAAATATCCATCTCATTTAAATTGAACAGAAAAAAATCCACATACTGGAGTATACAAAGCAGAAAAAATCATGGAGAGTACATTTCCCCTCCTATAGATCTAAGTATGATCACGTTCAGTGTTACTTCTCTGCAGTCTGATTATCATGAACAGAAAGTTACTGTGATGATTTATGGCAAAAGTGGCAGATTTCATTCATCAAATTGCTACAATCAAATGTTAAAATCAGTACTATTCCTCTGGGAACAAGATGGAGGGACAAACATAATGACTTTATCTATGTCTCATGCAAAATATTTGTAATTGAGCAAAAAGCCTAATCTCAAATGCTTAAAAATATACGACTAGGGCAGCAAATGTGATTGGATTTCTTATAATCTAATCATTTTCCTCCATATGTGGCCCCCAATCTGTTTAGGATTGTTAATATTCCTGGATATTGTAGTGCCTTCCCCAGAGAGCGCTGGGAAGAGCTCCGGACAGCCTGGACCAGATGGGATGCCAGTGACTCCGCCAGCAAAGGCAGAAAAGAGGGCAGTGGTTAACTCCTCCTCTGCCAGCACCAGAGAGGAGGTTTGGACAGGGAGATTAATGCAGGCTGCTCTCCAATGCTGCAAAAGGCAGGTTTAATTTTAAAGCTCTCTGGAGCAAACTGGTGTAGCCCATGGGGACAAAGAAAGCAAGGACCAATAATCACATCCTTCTGAAAAACTGTTCAGTGCTGTAGGTGGAACCTGGGGTTGTTTGCAAACTCCCCTGGCTATGCATTGGAAGGAGGGCTCCCAGCAGCCCAAGAGGAAAGTGAAATGCTGTAAATGAAACCAGTGCCTAGGAGATGAAAGGCCTCTTGGCCAGACTGAAGGTGTTTTTAAAAATCTTACGGAGTTGCACAGGATCAGAGAGCATTGAAAGATGCATGAAAGTCAGCAAGCCCCTGCTTGTTTTAAGAGCAGTCTGGCTGCTCAGCCTTCCCTGCCCCTCTCTAACCTGACAATCAAAGGAGTGACCCAACATTTCACAACCTCCACCACAGGAAGCACTTGGATGTTCCTTGTCCACCAGCCTGGATTAGTTCTGTTGATACACGTTTAATCCTTTGTCATATAAAACAAACAGCACAGTAGCTAAAAGCAAAATACAGGATTACCCTATTAGAACAATGCACTGATTACAGACAACACCATTCTGCCTGTGACTTTCTCAACTGAGATAACCAGCAGTTTTCAGCTAAACTGGAAACATCAGCTCATTTTTCTGTACCTGCCCAAACTGTTAGGCTGTTTTGGTGACTTCTAGGGATTTCTGTAAGTGTTTTCTAAGGAATTATTTAACAGGACATAACCTAAAATCCTGGAAGCCTAGGGGCTGTGGTAAAAGGAAAAGGAAATGAAAGTAGCAGCTCAGGACTTTCAATATGTTTTTCTCTAATTCACAGAGAAGCTGTCAGTGTAATACTGACTCCTAGCTGAGTACTTGAAGATATTTCTGTTGCACTGAATTTACACTTGTGGAAGAACAAATTTGCTCTAAAGATAAGGAATTTTCCCATAAAGTTGAATATACTAACTTCAGAACCAATCTCTCACATCCTGCAAAATCAGCTTTGCATAGGAGATATCCCCTACGTCATATCTATAATTTCTTGACAGACTTATCTGAGCAATTACAATCATACTTGAAAATATGGAATATGAGAACAGTGAGGACCAATTAGGTGTCCGTAATATTTATTTTGCTGATCACTAAAGGACCCTTCAAGACCCTGTTTAGTTTCAACAGCAACAAAAAAGATCATTTTCAAGTGCCAGCATCTTATCCTGGGGAGACTGCTGAGGAAAAACTCAAGTAATGTTAGTGGATATTAATTATCACTGTATCATTCCCTGGAGAAATTTTCAACACAGACATGCCATAATGGGAACTACAGGTCCAAAGCATACATCACTGGCTTTTTATCCTACAAACCCAGTATGTACTGCCAGGACAACCCACCAGCCCCCTAAACAACCTATTCCTATATTCTCACCTGGGTAGAGGTTGCAGAAAAAGTTCAAATCTGCTTTTGACTTAGAAGCAATTCCCTGTCTCTCCTGCTTATTAATGCCTCTGAATAGGAACAGACTTAGGGCTTTTCTCATTTGACAGTCCTATTCATTGCCAGGATTTGACAAAACCTGGAAGAAATAAAAGCAGCTGCCCCACTAAAATGCCCTCAGTAGGTTTTAAGTGCCAGACTTTTGCTTAGGATTGACTTTCACAGCTTCAAAGGAAAGTGTGATTTTTTTCTGGAGCCCAGCTGTGTGTCTAGGATGATATTTTTGGAGCAATAATACTAACCAGGAGTACATTAACTCATCAAGGACATACTGGCTCCAATAACTTATCAAGCAATGCTTTGGACAACTTTTCTACTTGGGAGGGGATTTTTATAGAAATTTGCATCCCCCTTTCCATAGCCATAAGTTAGATTCTTTTGCTAAGAGGAATAGATTGCAAGTTGAAGCTGTTGAAAATGCAGAACATGTTTGGACGCTATAATTCCCCCCATGAGACATCCATAGCTACTTCTGCTCGGGGCTAGGAAGGTAGTTTACACAGGAAGATTAGTTCAAAAGGCATGTAGCAGACAGACAGGTAGCTAGGAGCCCACGACTAACAATTCTACCTCAGCTGCTGATAGAACACATATGTGCATGTGTAAAAGACAGAAAGGGAGAACACTGCTCATCTCATAACTGAAAGATTAGATTTCTCTTTCCCCATGCATTTTTAATTTGCTACAGAGTTTCATGAAACAGAAATCCCTCAGCTGGGCTGGGGGCACAGGGAAGGTGTCTGTGCTTGGGAATTGCCAGAATGAACAGCCAGAGGCTGATGCAGCTGGGTGATGGTTGGAAGACAGTGCAGCCCTGTTCCCACTCTCCCCTATCACAAGGGAGGACTGGAGCTCTCCTTGCCTTTCCCTCAGACACAGTTTCCTGATGGAGGTGACCACACCAGCTCAGAAAAGGGTTGCCAGGGCAGGGAAATTCTTAATCAGGAATACCCATGGTCCATTTCTTACCCTCTTTGCCAACTACAAAGCAGCATGATGCAATTCTCAGAGCTGTGCTCTGTGGGGTGAGCCAGGGTGAGCCTCCAAGAATTCCTGTGCAAGGCATGCCATGAAACAGAACTGAATGCTGCAGGCAGGGCCTGCAGTGGGACAGTGCTGCCAAGACTGCAGGACACTCCCCTGGCCTGAAGAATCCCTCACCTGAATACAGAACTTAGGACTGCAGTTCCAGGAAATGAACATCTGAAGTGTCTTTGAGAGCTTCAAGCTAAACCCTCGAGCCTGGCTTTTTGCTCCCATTTCAAAGCAACTCCTTTGTTTTAGCATTACTGATCTTTTAGCAGAGCCACTACATAACTGAGCATAAATCAAGTCTCTGTGTCAAAGGTGCTCCATCTCTCACGTTTGTGGAAGGTGTGGATGGGCAGCAGGGCTGGAACAGATGTAGGATCTCTGAACAGCCCTCTTGAAGTCACCGACTCGGCTCTGAGGGGAGCAGAGACTGCTCATTACAGACTTTTTCTACTGAAAAGGCCATTGTACCAAATTTTTTTTGGCAAATCAAGGTCTGATTTATCCCTGTTGTAACTTCACTGAGTTCAGTCAAGCTATACAAGTCATGAATTTAGCTCTCAACTTTCTCCATAGAGAATACTTTTTTCCTCTTTGATAGTGCTTCAGTGAACGTCTCTGAAAATTTACTAGCACAGATTCTGCTCCAGCAAAGCATGTAAGCAGACACACATGGGCAGTACGTGAGAAATTGTCCAGAGAGGAACTGGATTATTTCCATATTTAAACCATCACCAGCCTTTTTCACCTGACATCCTTGCTCATGTTTTATTCAGTGGGAGACAGAGGGTTTCTTCAAGCATTCAGCTTCCAGCTCTGAAATGATGGCCATATGAAAGACTCCCATTGCCTTGCCTGGAAGCTGAATTTTGCTGAAGGTAATGGTTTGTTTTGATGGCAGTGGGGAGGTTTGGAGGGGACAAGACAAAAATTCCATCCCTTCTACAATAAACATGTCCACTTTGTCCAGATTTAGGGATTTTAACGGACATGAGTGACATCTGCTTCTGAGATTTTCCCAGAGATATCCCTACTTAGCACTGGTTGCTGGCCTACAATTCTCCCTGCTGACTTCCACCCATGAGTCCCTCCAAATTCCCAGCAAAAAACAGATTGCAGTCCCTGCACTTACATTGTGACCAATATTTTTTTCTGTGAAAATAAACTTCATGTCCTGTTTTCAGGGCACGTTTTTGATGCACCTCATCCGACCTACATTTCCCCCTTCCAGGCCTGCTCTGGGACCTTACTGGACTCTGCACCAACACTTCTTTCTCCTCTTTCTCTTCCATTCAGGAAACAGTTTGGTTCTGGCTAGGTGCTTACATTTTCATTAGTTCCCAGATCTGTTACACAGACTGGGAAATCCTGGGCTGGATTCTACACCAGATGATGGTTTGTCTGGCAAACCCTGTTTACCATTTACCCTACTTTTGCCAGTTTTCTAGCATATGTCCAGAAATATCCCCTCATAGCTGCACAGTGCCAATACCCTGATCATACAGTGCCTGTTTCAAGGTTCCCATATGCTGTCCCTTTTTTAAAGCCCAGTTGCTCAGCAAAACTTTTCAGCAAACAAGTCATTAACACCTTAATTATTCCTGCCACCTTCTGCACTGTAAATATTTCTCTTACATTGGTTGATGAGCAAATTTACATTTTCAAAAGGATCTGCTATGCAAAATCTCTTGAAACCTCTTTCTACTTCTCCCTCATCTGCCCCTCTTCTTAGCAAACTTTTAGTCTTGGGAAGGCTTAAACAATTTCACTCTGAATCCAAGGAGACAATAATAAAGGGTTACTGCAAGTCACCCTTCAAACACTGGACAAGAGACTGACTTTAAAAACAGAGGCTCCCTGCAATATTCTGTCTTTGCCCCCTGTGAGGTGCCTGCCTGGAAGCTCATGCAGCTGCCTGGGGCTTGCCTTTCTGAGCAGGCATCCCCACAGGACCAATCCCAGGGCATCTTTCCTGACATCCCAGGCCAAGAAGTACAAGCAGCCTGTGAATCCTGGCCATACACTGCTCTCACTCAGCAGGAGTGGTTGAAAAGAACCATGGCTTTGCTACAACTGCTTTGTAGCCCCAACAAGCAAGTGCCTGGCTTGCTGTGAGCCATTTTCCAGGCACCCTTTTGCTGCCTCCTCCCTCAGCCACACTGCTTTCACATCAGAAATGCTCCCCCAGCCCAGACACTTTCGGATTTTCTTTCTTTCACAGCCTCTTTAAGCCAAGAAAACTGCTCAGCTCTATTCAGTAGATTCCTGACAGCCTTCAAAGGACTGCTAACTCCAGTCTGCTTTAAAAATGCAGAGCATTCTTTCCCTCGCAGCTTTTTTGCCTTCCCTGCTTTAGGTCAGCACTTGTTGGGCCCGTAAAGCATCACAGCAGAAACTCAGTGCACCTGAAATTACCTGGAGCTTTTGCAGTGCTAAGGGCAGGGAGATCACACACTCCTTGGGGGCCACCAAGCTGCTAATGCAAAAGTAGTTTTCTGGAGGAGAGTGGGGCACCCCTGGCTGGCTTGGATTAAGGGCTGACAAGGGTTAACAGTGTCTGCTCCTCTCTCCATCTCACCCCCTCCTCCTCACTGTGCATTTCAGCCACAGACCTGCTCCCCAGGCAGCCAGTGCTGGGATTAGGCTGCAGGAGCAGGCTGGCTGACACTCGGAGCAGGAGCAGCGTCCTGGCTCCGCAGGCAGCGCTCCCAGCTGCTGGAGGAGCAGCAGCCAGGACCTGGGACACTGCACAACTGGGCAAGTTTAAAACAACCCTTGAAAACACCCAACTGAAGAAAATACCAAAATCCTCTTGTGTTGGGGTTTTTTGGTTTTTTTTGGTTTTTTTCTTTTTCTTGAAAGACTGCAAACATTTCAGTTGCTATGTCTGTTCAGGAGCCATATGGAAAAATCAGTCCTGTCCTGTTAAACTGGTTGCAGTTTTGATTTTCATCTGCCTACAGAGATCTGAAAAGTCTATGTTCTTTTATGCTTTTTTGGCAAAGAAAGCAAGTGCTCTGAGGATCATCTAGCCAGGAAAACGATAGGTAAGCACAGTATTTTTTCTGTAACATATTTCCAACAGTCTGAGAATATATTGTTTGTGTAATTGAGTGAAAATAGCCTTTGGGATGATGCTCTCTTTGGGATAAGCTGATTATAGGTTTGTTGATAGCTTGGTTTGTTTGTTTTCCTGGACAAGAAAAGCTGAGCTGCTGTGGTATCAGTGTGGTTTGCAAGATCCTGTCATTTAAGTAACAGAAAGACTTTTTTTAATCCTCTCCAAAGCACAGAGCAACGCAGATTCCACTGTCAAAGGTAAAACAAAATATTTGGGGTTCAAATTTAAATCTGTAAGCTATAATTAGACTACAGGAATAACAAAGTGGCAAAGTGACTCAGTCATAGGGAAAAGCTCTGTTATAAGAGCATTAAAATTGAATTTATATGGAAATCTTAACTATTCTTTCAACTTGATCAGATGGTTGTTTAAGCCTGCATTCAACCAGGTGCTAAAATAGTAAAAAAAAGCAGAGAATAAACCAACTTTATTTGGATGTTGAGAGGGACATTCAGATGACCTGGTAACGATAATTTCATAATCATCTCACTTATACTAAAGATGTACTTGACCATGGGAATCTCAGATTTTGTACATAAAAACCTACTGATGTATTCAATGCTTTTCAATTCAATATTTAAATGTGTGTTTGAAGTGGATTTTAAAAGGAAGGGGTCCTTTTATAAAGTCACTTTAACTGCACTGGACAGCGGGTGTGCTGAACTGGAGATCTGACCGCCTAAAATCTTCCACACTTTTACAGGCACTTTGGGGAAAGAGCTGATCTCAGAAAGAAATAAAAACTACAAATAATTGAGCCCTTGTCTTGTATGTTTTCTCCTATAACCAGCCAATAATCAGATTTAACCATGATCTTTACTCCTTGCTGCTTTGTAAGATGCAATAGGCTACTTTTTCCTCAAAAAAGGGATCTTGCACACAGAGCTCCCTCTGCTTTCCAAATCCCTGAGCTACAGTTGGCACCTGGATTAAAGATCTATGCCCTTTCCACTTTCATGCTTTCTGAAACTGGATGTGGCAGACAAAGGAGTTGTAAGTTACAATCAATAATTGCACATACAGTGGGCTGTCAAAATTTCCATCCTAACTGGAGTCTCCTCCTCTGTGTAGCTCTGGGCAATGCACACAGCAGTTTAAATAATGTCATTATTTGCTGGGGACTGGTTTTGTACTTATCTTTCATAGATTCCAAGCTGACAATAAGGCCTGTTGAAAAAAGGGAGATAACTGTTTTTTAAAAAATCTCTTGCCAGAGTCAATACAATATGGTTATTGCAGTTCCAGTGAGGAGCAAATGCTGAGACAGGCTGGAAGTGTTGCAGGTATAAGAATGAGAAGCACTACAAAAATTTAAGAACAAGATTACTCCCTTGCAGTGATAAAGCCTTCTTCCAAATGAGATACACAGAGCTTAAAATCCAAGTACCAGTTTAGGGATTCTTATCGAAGATTCTCCACCTTTGACCAAACAGTATCTTACACAGCTCTGGATAAGTTACAATGATCCTCTTATCTACACGTACCCACAGTCCCAGTGGACAAAATAAAAACTCAATGACCTCTGACAGAACAGCAGAAGCAGGGTTTGGGACACGCTGACCTCCTGTGAGTTTAAAGGGACAGTTCCAATACAAATAGCTCAGCCTTGAAATTTAGTAAGTCAACATCACAAACTAGAAAAAAATATTTTAAATGTAATTTTCCACTCATTCTGACAGCAGTAAAAAGATTTTTTTTAATAACTGTCATGTTGTACTTGTGCTGCATTTGCTACATTTTTTTTCTCTAATCAAAGAATTCATAACAATTTCTGCAACTAAATCTTTGCAGAAAGATCCTCTGAGGAATATTTCTGTGAATTTGAAACAATTCAGCAAAATGGAGACTAGCACTGTTTGAATGTCTGGCTAGCTGGGACTATAACTAATGCCAGGAAAGGCACAGAAAGAGAGGGTCACATTACTTTCTCTCCTTTGACAGCCATTTCTGTTCCCTTTTGTCACCTCACTTCGCAGTACTGAAGATGTCCTGGTTCTGGCTTTATCTTCATCTTCTTACGGCGACTTGTTTGTGCCATTCTATAAAAGCAGCCACCACCAGCTCCCAACAGAGCTTCAAGACCAATCTCTTCAATTTCTACCACTCCCTGATACTTGCAGATGGTAAGGAAACTACAATTCACCTGCTGAAGGATATACCCAAAAGGTAAATCAGCCACTCCTATTCTCAAATACTTCCCTGTGTCGCTGGTAATGGCACACTACCAGGGTAATGGTACACTACCTGTGTACCTGGGCTCTATCAACACACACTGAAATGCCAGAAAAATGCCCCACTCCTCAAGTGTCATTGCACTGCCCAGAATCTGGAATGAACCTCTGAGATGAAGTTTAGATTCCTGTACACATTTCACCAGCTTTCTGCTGTGTTTGTCAGAGCAGCAGCAGAACAGACACAGGAGGGCTGGGCTCCAGCAGCAAACAGCTGTGTCACAAACAGCCCAGCTTCAGGTCTGCAGAGACAGCAGCCATCCTACATTCATGGTGAAATAAGAACATTTTACCTAGGAAATTAACTATCCTAAAAATCAATAGAATATCTGCACAGGCATCTTATCAGGAAAATTTCTGCCACTGTCCTACACACTAAAAGTATTTTTGCCAAATGGCACAACAACTTGCTAAGATCAAAAGTGTGGAAGCATGTGGAAATTCCATATTCTTCACCTTCCCAAAATATTTGCAAGGTCTTCTGCCGTACCTAGATATGTAGGTGATCTAGATATTACACAGGTAGGTGATCTAGATATCATGGCACTGCATCTGGGTAGCAAAGATCAACCTGCATGTTTGGGAAGAGATGCACTTTGGACAGAGACCAGCAAATACAGATTTTAACATACATCTGAATGGTCATGGAGCAGAGGGTGAGCCAGATTGCTCAGTCTTCATGTGCATTGCACAGAAAAACTGGAACATGGCACATGTTATATAATGTGACCATGCTCACAAGAATAGAGCTAGGGCCTCTCCTAGTTAAAGGATGAGATGTACTGAAACCTCAAAGAAAAGGGAATTTTTCTATGCTGTAGCAGCATAACATTAAGACTGAAATTAGGAAGTAGTTTAGCATGATCAGGGAGGTTCTTTTGAACCCCAGTCATCCAAACAGGAAGACAAGAGATGACATGTTTTGGCTGAGAGTAGAAGACTCAAGAATGTGAAACTGATTCCAGAGAAGCTTCACTCTGGCCTAGTAGCCAAACCCTGAAAGTAAGCCAGACCTCCAGGCTGACAGGCTCTATCCATAATGTCTCACTGGTGAACAACAAAAAACCCCGTGGATTGCCAACTGCCTTCATTTAAGTGCAGAGTGAGGCACCCAAATCCAAACATTGCTATGGCCAAGTCCAAACATTTTACATTATGTATAAAAACAGCAAAAATAAAACAGAGCAAGACAGGAGGTTGGGCTTTTTCAATGTAGGAATCAAAACCTGACCAAAGAGACTGATGTCACTTTGTGGTGCTCATGCATAGCAGCCTCTGACACAAAGGCAATCAGGGCAGAACTGGCAACAGGTGGAGAAGGCAGTCAACTAAATCACATCCATCATCCAAAATAACCAGTTAAGGATGAAATACAATGTTCACCTAAAGTGTGGAAAAAACTCAGAGGGAAAAACACTGCCTTAACTGAATGAATCTTTCAGCAAATACATGTGGATTGAAAAAAATACCCCACAGCCTATTTTGTTCCCACAGTTGAAGTCTGCAGACATTCATCATCCCTTCGTGTGGATGCACCTCAGAGAGCAATCCCTTCTACCCAGAGCAGTGACTCACATCAGAATGGCTGATTACAAGGAGTTATGGGCAAACTTGAATTCCCTGATTCATTCCTCTATTTCTGTTTGCATTTACAGGTACTACTTTGCTTTGGAGGAGGGCAGGGTCCTTGCTCCTTTCTCGATAACAGTGACACCCTGCGATGTTCCCATCGAATGGAGCATACTTGTGTACAAGTCTCCACCAGGAAAAGCAACACCAGGTAAGGCCTTCAGTCTGCCTAAACAGAGGCAAAGAAAGCATGTCATTCATAGATAACTGTGTTATAGGAAATTTCCCACAAGCCTAAACATTTCGTGGTTTCCTCCATTAAAATGCGGTGGGCTGACCTGGCCTCCCTGGGTGAAGTATGGAAACCCATCAGATCTTGCCCTCAACACAAATAAATTAAGGATTAGATTTGAAAATGTCTGCATCTAAGGTTAATATTTGGGAACAACTGTAGGTCTTCCAGGTTGCACAAACAAACCAACATCATAAGCTCTTGGTATTGGGCCAAACTTCCTCTGCTGCCTCAATTATTTTTCTGTGGCTTAGGTCACTTGAGACAACTATTTGCTCCCCACATGAAGCAGAGAAGATTTAGCCATTTATTCTCACCACATCTACCATGGCAGTGGGTACTATACTGCCTTTACCCTAAAAGGCAATTCCTTTCTCTTGCATGATTTTTTAAAATCACTTTTTTCAAACAAAAAATCTAAAAGCTGCCATTAACAAGTTATTACGTGTCAAGCAGGTACACCTGACTGAGGAGTTCAAATTATACTCCTTTGAATTGATAAGTTTTCCTGCTTCATGAGACAATGGCCTAAAACTAATTCAAAGAAAAAAACTATCATCGAAATAATGAGTCTCCTTAAAGTAAAGTACTCTAAGAGACAGCAAATAGAAGAAGAAAATTGTAGGGGCATCAGACATGATCCAAGCCATGCTTTTGCAAGTTGTGGTTTCATAATTATAGTATTTTTGAAAACATAATTCTACAGCTGCACTGCTAAAATAAAAGCTTCTCAAATTTTATTTTAATAAATTGCCAGTAGCAACATATTTTTACTAAAACATATTTTTAGTTCTAATTGCAGCTTTCAAGAAGAAAATATAATGTTCCCTAACATTAGGGATGTGTGATGAGCTTTATTTCACATCTTTTAAAACAGAAGTTCCAAGTCTGCTTTTTGCCTGTAGGTGACCATGTTACACAAGAGGTCTCCAAATCTCAGAAGGTTTCAAGCATAGCGTCCACTATCTTCAACTACAAGGGAAATTCTGTGGAGACTTACATGGGAATGTCTTCCCATGCTGCCCTTTACCTGCTGGAGTTCTTGTCCACCGAGCGAGACACGCACATCACCGTGTACTTGACAACTGACACCACGTCCGGGCACCTCTATCCAGAGCTCCCAGCGGATCCGCGCGTAAACGTGATCGGCATCGGCCCCACAACGGTGACTCTGACCTGGAAACACAGCCCTTCTGTCTTGCAGCACAGGGAAGGCATCCAGTACTGTCTCCTAGTTAATGAAAAGCACAACTATAAGAGCTTGTGTGCTGCTGAGACAGCCATCAGATCCTCTGGAATGAAGCTGCCACCCACGCTGGCTCTGTCCCTCTCTCCATACCTTCTTGAGCCGCAGCAGGTGATGATACTGTCCAACAGCGAACTGAGCATCATCAACAAAGTGAGCAGTGGGGAAGTCAGGCAGGTATGCATGGGCACCAAGAACACTTACACAGTGCCCAGTCTCAGCCCCAGCACTCAGTATTACTTTGATGTTTTTATTGTCAATCTCCTTACGAATGCCAGCGCCGCATACACCGGGACATTTGCCAGGACCCTGGAAGAACCTGAACCCAAGGTGACAGAGCTGAAAGATGACAAAGTGATTCATGTAGTCTTGGATGGGAAAAAACAGAAATTCTACAATCTGCAGTACCAGGCGAGGCACAAGAAAATCCACTTCACCTTTCAGTTGTGTCGGGGCCAAATACGAGTTCACATAACAAGAAATGGCAAAACAGTGGCATCAGAGAATCTCTCTGGGCTGAGGTATTTCTCCCTGAAGGGAAAGCTGCTGGACACCTATTTGGTGCAGCTGAAGTCCACAGAGGAATTGAACTCTTCTGTGAAGGTACAGGCATCCCCCCACTTCCACAAGCCCTTATTCCCGCTTCTTCCAGAGAGCTTAAAAATCAAATCCTTCAGCAAACTGAGAACATGCAGGTCTGTGACCATTGCCTGGCTGGGAACACAAGAGGAGAGCAAGTACTGTGTGTACAGAAAAAGAATTGAAGAGGATCAGATCTGGAGGGAGCTGCAGAGTGCAGACAGTTGCTCTGGGCCTGAAGCTCGGCACAAATCAGAGAAGGTCCTGTGCAAGTACTTCTATGATCTAAACCTCCAGCGAGCCGTCACCACAGAGACCATCAAAGGGCTGGAGGCAGGGACACTCTACTTGTTTGATGTTTATCTCTTTGGGCCATCTGGCATCCCTGTCAGATATCACAGCAAAGTTGTGAGGACCAGGAAAAAATGTTGAATGTTTTAAAGAGTGAATGAAGGTTATTATCAAAATCTACACCAAGCCAAGTCAAAGCCCCTGCAGTTTGAACTGCTCTGACAAACAAAAAATTTAAAGCCATAAGATTCTAAAGCAAAACACATCCTAGATGATGACACCTCTTCTCTCCTGTGTAAGGTGTGGTGCTTTTTTTCTTTCCCTGTCTCATTCAAATATTAAAAACAGACTTGTGAAACAAGCTCGTACACGTGGAAATAAAATAGCCCAGGAGTATCCATGAGAAATAGATTGGTTACCTAAATCACTTCTGAAATCCAGCACAGAAGTGATGGGAAAAAGCCTCACAAGAAGCACACGTCATTATTCAAGTCCCAGAGAGTTTTCCACTTTCTGTAACTCATGCAGCTAATGAGGCACTGAGAGACCCCACAAATCAGACTGCTCTTGAGAAACAGATTCCTCACTGTTGAACAAGAAAGGAGAAAAAAAGAAATTGAAAAAGCAGTGGAACTTTAGTATAGCTCCACACATTGAATAAAGCAGGTTGAGCTACATCTTCCCCTATTACCTGCATGCTTGCTTGATGTCATTCCTACAGAGAAACTGTGCTTGGTTAGAAACAGACAAAATTCAGAGTAGAAACTGGCTGTGGATCCAGCTTTTCTGGGGAGTGTACAAATACTGCTACTGCCCACAGAGGAAAGCAGCAACTGAGGAATCTTGCCATGGAAAGATTTATCATCTATAGCCTCTGATATCAAGCCCATGTCTATGACTCTGAGACTCCTGACTGTAATATATTCATTCTTTGCATCCTCAAGCCAGCCTATATCAATGAATGCATTGCTTCGAGAAAAATTGAATGTGGTTTTCCTACAAAATATCATGGAGGGAAAATATTTGTAGTAAAAATTCTGACAAATGCATTTTGGTTGTCTTGTTTCCTTGATTATCTTCAGTATATGACATGAGACAGTGTAAAAAAAGTAAGAACAACCAAAAGCCTAAATCTTCATAAACCTCCTAAGGTTCATCTTCAATTATCAATAGAAAGTATTTTGCATGCAGGCCCGTGGCAGGCCTGGAATTTACATATAAAGAGATACAATAGCTTCACTAACCCAAAGGTTGCCAGAGAAATCTTGTCCATTGTAATTCTTTTTCCCCTACGATTACACTAAACACATACATAAATGATTAAATCCATTCTAGTGTATTTGAGTCGTTCTCTTGCAATTCAGGATCATCAAAGTCCCAGTTTACTCTGAGCAATTGTTACATCCAGGTGTTTTTGGAGGCCCTGGGTCAGGGCAGCATCAGTCCCGTGTCCCAGCTAAGGAGGGCTGCGTTTGCTGCTCCCAACTGCCCTGAGCACCCTGTGCAGGGCACACTGTGGCTGTTCAGCCCCAGGTGAGGGGCTCAGGCCTCCCCAGGGATCAGCTGCAATATCTGGGCTTGGCTGGGCTTTGAATTCCTGCAGGCTCTGTTCTGGACTGAGCAGTGCCACACAGGAGCCACGTGCTCTGCAGCCTCCTGCCCACACTCCACAGCCTTTTGGCTAATTGCAGGGGCTGGCAGCTGCTCTGCCTTCATTCCAAAGCAGGCCCTCGCTTCATTTGCCTCCTGCCAAAAATAGTCTGAGCTCAGAGAGCAACAGAGGTCATCTCCACTTGGAAATCTCAATGTTTTCTGCCTTCCTTCTCAATTTCAGGCATTTACATTGTGGATGGATTTCACTTAGCTGCCCTTCAACTGTCTGTAATAACAAACATAACTATCTCAGAGGAAGAACAGGAAGATCTGTCCAGCTGCAGATACAATACATTCTTAATTCCCTGCCCTCAGTGTGTCAGAGCATTAACTCTTGCTTTTGCCCTCCATACACAAATGCCACAAAAGTCCCTCGGAAGAAGATATATTGGCACCTTGACCAGTACCCGTGTTTGTACTAAAGCAGGTTTTTTACAACAGAACTGGCCTTGGGCTTCTCAGTAATATCCTGGTTTAGTACTGTAGTCAAGAGGTGTGAGGAAGGAATAGAAGGAGAGCCTGAAAGAAAGCAGAGAGCTGAGGAGTCAAAGGTGGCACAGAAGCAAAGGCTTGGTGTTGCACCAAGCTGTCTGACAGTCAAGAACCTGTAAGGAAGAAGTTCATATTTGGAGGACAGCAGCTATTCCAGAGGACTTTGAAAGGAGCCAGGAGGTTCTCCTCTTCCCAGATTCCCCAGCACCTCTTTACTCCTCTCCCTGGCCATTGCCCTGTGCAGAGGACTGGCTGGGGCAGAGCCCAGTGGGAAGCTCTGAAGAACACAACTTACTGTTCCTGCAGCCAGGCTGGGAGCCAAGCAGGGCAGTGGCACTGGTGCTGCTGGGAGGGCTGATGCCAGTCCCTCACTCACAGGAGGAGCTTTCTCCCACTCGCACCAGGCCCTCCATCAGCCAGGGCCCTTGCACTCAGGAGAGAGCTGGGCTGTAGAGAGCAGGCTGCTCTGTCAAAACCCATCACCTCTGACACGAGCAGAGCAGGTACCTGCCCCCCAGGTAGCAGCCCACTTTGCTCATGTGTGCAGCCAGCCATGCTCTGTAACAGAGCCCAGGAGCAGCAGGGAGTATTCCTCTCCACTGATCTTTCCACTGTGATTGTGCCTGTGTGCACCAGGCTGCAAACGTATTCAATTCACTCATGCCCAGACCCTGCTCCTGAGGTGGCCCCCAAGTGCACTGGTTTAAGCTGGGTCTCAGTCCTGACTGCTGTCCTGAAAGTTTCAGAGCTTTATCCACAAAAAAAACAAAGATGCTGCATTACACCCTTGGTGCTCTTCCCATCCCTACATAGGCAGCTGCTTGTGTGCAGAGCTCTCCATCTTCAGCACTCACAAGTCCTTTTCTTCCAAAGCTCTTTGGCATCTTTCCTTTTCCCCTCTTTCCCATTTGACTAGTCCTGGCCTACTAGGCCATGTCTGACCATTAACATTTCCCAAGCCACCTCCTTTCTTGTCTTCATGCTTTCTACAGTCCTTCCTGCTCAATTTTTTAGAGGCTCAATGCCTTCAGTTCAGCCTGTCCTAAGCTGTCATCAGCTCTTCTCATGTGCTTCCCATCCCTGCTGAATCTGAGTCACATCAGAATTGCAGACAGATCTTTTCGTGGAGAACATTTTGGAGCAATGTTCTGGTCTTGTGGATCATTTAAATGAGTCATCAACACTATTATCAGACCAAAGTATTTTCCCTGGTGTTCAGTAGTGGGTCCCAGGTTTTTTTGTGTAATTCTAGCTAATGTATCTCAAGTCCTGTCACAGCTGAGATCAAAGGCCATGCATGTCCTTCCAGCATTTTTACAGAATTGCTCCCACTGCTATGACACCCCCTGCACATGGGAAGTGAGAGTCAGAATACCAAAAGCACAGCAAGCAAATAAGAGAAAGGAGGTTAGCTCTGCATCCATTTACCCATGGTCTCAGCCTCACAAATTAGAACTTGAATTGGCAAAATGAAGGCCTGGTATGTGAAACGGGGAAATGATAGAACATGGGCCTAAGTTTACCATTGTGTGTTGCTGTTAGCCAGAAACCAGAACAATGAGGGGCTCTTCAACATCACCTTTCAGTGCTTCATGCAACTACTACTGACAGAAACTTTGAAATGTGACCCAAGTCAGTCACAATTGCCTGTTAAATTTATACACTTTGAAAGATACTGCTGTCTAAAAACAGTGTAGAGGTTTCAGACACTGGATTCATGGATTAATGGCATTCATGAGTTAATATTTGACTGATAGCAAAAATAATCTATATTGTCATTCCTTTCCTCTTTCCTGTATTTAACAGCCCATTTTTTCATTCCCCGTTATTTTGAGTTTTCTAATAAATTTAGATACCCTTCTAAATAGACCTGGTAGTTTAATAAATTATTCCCTATCTACCCACATTCAGGGATGCATTCACAGCTTTAAAAGAAAAAAACAAAACAAAACAAAAAAACAAAAAACAAACAAACAAACAAAAACCCTCAATTTCATCTTTGTATCTTGCAATTTCTTTTTCTGGCTGATGATTTCTCACTTGGAAGACTCCCTTCTAGCTTAAACAAAATGTTAAAATATTCTTCCTACTTTAGCCTGTGGAGCCAAGATGAACTCCTACTCGTTATTTGCTTTGAAAGACACAGAGCTCAAATGTGGGTTCACATGCACACACATCACCCCCATTTTGGGCTTCCTTACTATTCCCTGTTGGGTTTTGTGGGTTAAGAATTTATGAGCCATGGACACTGCAGTTAAACATCGTGGCCACATGCAGCTTTGCACAAGGCATAAAATCTAATATTGAAAATCAAATAGTATTAGCACTGACAGCAAGTACAGACCAGTGACCTCAAAATGCCAAAGGCTTTCAGGTGCTGTTTGAGCAGCTGAAGCTCTCTGGCATTTAGAGACAAATGGATGGCCCGGCAGCTGATTAGTCATTCAGCAAAACAACCAACCCAAGCAAAACAAAATAGATGGTGGCTTTGGGGGAATGAGCAAATCATGTGTGGTTGCTCATCAGTGTTACCTCTTCTGCCCGTGCAGGACTGAGAAATCAACAGTTTAACAAAGCAGGCAGGTCAGCGTGCTTCTCTTGCACTTCAACAGGGATTTCCTGAACAAGTCTGTCGAAGAATATTGAGCAACAGCACTGTAAAAAAGTAGATCATTTTACTAGAAGAGGCAAAGAGCGAGTGTGTCTCACTGCTGCAATGCATTCCCCTGCCCAGAAACGCGATGGATGAGCCCGGAACATCCTGGGCTGCCAAGCGCCGCCGGCGGGAGCTGCTGTGGCTCCGGGGGCAGGAGCGCATCCCGGGGGCAGGAGCTGCTGCGGCTCCAGCAGCAGGAGCGCATCCCGGGGGCAGGAGCGCATCCCGGGTGCAGGAGCGCATCCCGGGCGGCGGGAGTTGTTTCGGCTCCAGCAGCAGGAGCGCATCTCGGGGGCAGGAGCGCATCCCGGGGGCAGGAGCACATCCCGGGGGCAGGAGCACATCCCGGGGGCAGGAGCTGCTGCGGCTCCAGCAGCAGGAGCGCATCCCGGGGGCAGGAGCGCATCCCAGGGGCAGGAGCGCATCCCGGGCGGCGGGAGTTGCTGTTGCTCCAGCAGCAGGAGCGCAGCCCGGGGGCAGGAGCGCATCCCGGGGGCAGGAGCGCATCCCGGGGGCGGGAGCGCATCCCGGCGGCGGGAGCTGCTGTGGCTCCAGCAGCAGGAGCGCGTCCCTGGTGGCACACGGAATGCCGCGCTGCCACCAGAACTGCCAACACGAGAGGGCACTCTCAGGCTGGAGAGCACAAAGCGTGCTTGATAAGGTTTATCAGGAACAAATATTTCAGCAAATTTCACGAGTCAAGCATCTTTCTGATAAGATTATTAGGAGGAGCAGATAGAAGAAAAATCCAAAGAGCTCACATTTTATTTTATTTTTTTTTTAGTCTTTAAAGTCTTCCAAGCTTGAGGGATTTTTGCTAAAATAAAGTGTGTAAAACTGACAGACAAGAAATAATAAGAGACAAGCACTTGCTAAAAGGACCGAAACATCAGTGCTCCCACTGCCTCTGAGATGTTCAATCAATCACTAATGAGGCTAAAGCTTGTATAAAACAGAAATACTCTGGTACAGAGGGCAGTCACAGATTTCATGATGTCCTGGTGGGGGGTCTTATTTCAGGCACAATGTGCTCAGCAAGTTCCTATCCCAGGCACCCCATCTCTTCTCCTGTAGTGCCCTTGTACTGAGGGAGATTCTCTGGAATATTACTTCCCTGACTCACCAACATTTAGAGACTTACCTCCCACTGGAGCTGGATGCCCCATCTATACCCTGGAAACAGACTCAGCTTGTCAGGACCTTGTTTTTTGGGCAATTTGGTCACTGACCTTGTAGCCTCTATAAGAGACTAAGGATTTGCTTACAGGGGCCAAGAGCCATCCCCAAAAAACCTGCAGACCCTGATCTATACTGCTTTTGCATTGAGAAAAGTTCTCTGAAATTCTACTTCTCCACCTCAAGTTTACAAAAGCACGTGAACAAGGACAAGGCTGACAGCAGAAGGGCCAGAGATGCTTTTTCTTTTTGCAGATGTTGGCATCACTGACACAAGAGGGGCTTTGAGAAGGTGGCCCAGAAGCTCAGATCCAAAAAGATTGTTTCAGACTCCCACACTAATTTGTTCTGAAAGCAGAACTCAGTAGGAAGGGAGACTTCCAGGACCCAGGATGAAAGCAGAAGAAAACCATTAAGAATCTGAAAGTAATGAGGAAAAATCTGAACTTTTTAGAAGCATCTAAGGAAAAGAAGGGCCAAACCTGGATCCTCATTTTGCATCCAGCTCCCATTTTTATAAGTTGCCTACTACAGTCATGAAGCCTTTTTGCCAGGACAGATTTCTCTGGAATGACATTCATTTTCAGAAGGGCTCTGCAGGAGCCTTGATAAGGGCTGCCAGTGGGATACATCAGTCCTGGCCCTTCCCGCAGCATTTTCCAGGCACCAGCACCATGGTGGTAACTGATACCAGCAATTTTTTCATTCTCTTTCCAGCAGCAAGAAGATTATATTTGATTGAGCTTCACTACTGATTAATTTCTGTCTCCAGGATTCTCTGCCAGCATATAAACCCACTAAGCCCCTAGAATTCCTTTAGCCTGTGACTCTTAGGAGAACTCAGCATGCAGTGTGTTTTCTGCCCCAAGACTATGATCCTAAGGAAATACTCAGTCTGAGTCTCCTTTAGAGGCCTCTGAAAATAACCACACACAGCCCACCATCAAGGTAATGTGCTGTTAGACCTGGATCTCACATCTGACATATCTGCTACATGAAAAACACCACAAAACCAAAACAGGGCCTCAAAGCAAATAGCCAAAATCTAGCTGCTCTGTTTTTCATTTTCCTCTGGGACATATAGTTCAAAATCAGCCCAGCAACACCTGAAGTGTTACCACCCAGCACAGCTGAGATGGTACTAGTGTTAAGAAAAACTTCAGTTTTAGAGATAGGAAATACCAGTGCTGGGTCCCACACTTATGTGGAGGCAGGTATTGGTTTTAAAGAGATTAAATGCAGCTCCACTCTGAGCTTAGGGCATGATCTGTCTCACCCAAGGCTGCAAACACAACAGAGAGTTAGAGCAGAACTGTTGCTGTTGACTGCAGAGCTGACAAGTGTTCATCTCCTGAGGCTTTACCCACCGAACCCCCATAATCAGGGAGTTAATCCCTTCTTTCCTTTCTCCATTCCTGATACACAGAAAGTGATCCTAAGCATGAGCTACTTGGCTTAACAGTATCTCAGTGTCATGACTTGGGGCCAGGTTCATGATTTTTAAACATTTGGAGTTGACAGTTACTCATGACTGGGGCTTATGAGCTGCAGATCATGAGGGATCAGGAAAGCAAGAACAGTTCGCTTACAATGACAAACAGGAAGGATCAAGATGTTTTCTGAACATGGTGGAAAGCTTTAACTTGAATTTTTTGGCCTTTTTTTCTCTAGAAGAATCCCAGCCAAAGAGGGAGCTAATATTAAGCTACTACAGTCAGTGACAAGTGCCTTTGAGGACAAGAGCCATCCACCCACAGAAAAGGATTATTTTCTTTATCTACAACTCAAGGAAGGAAATGATTTTATTATTGGGTTGGCCTAAAAAAATAAAGAAAATACTTCTATTCAGGCAGTTGGTTTCATATGTGGGCCAAACCCTCTGGTTTTGTAACATGGTACAGTCCTCAAAGCCAAATTTTCAAAAACAGAATGCCAGTTTCTCAGCTCAGACTGAGAACCCACAAAGAGACTAGGCCATCAGCAGTGCTTTTCAAATATTATCTCCTATTTGGACAAAATCTTTTCAAATCTGCCTGTAACTCAATGAAACCACAACAGTTACATCTGCAAACAATTTGGCCCACAATATTTTCCTCCCTAGTCATGCTTATGCAAAGGGAAAAAAATGCCACTTTTATAGTGACTGCTTTATCCACATTATTCACATGTACTAATGCCCAATAGCAATAGCATTCTTTTCTAGAATACCCAGGAGAAAGCAGAAAGGTGTTTTATTTTATTCCTTTCTTTCTTCCTTTTATATATTTCTACCTGGTTTCAAACTGAAACCAGGACATGCTCCCAAAAGAGAATTTCCACAAAGAAGCAGACAATTCTAACTCCAAAATACTATACTATACTATACTATACTATACTATACTATAGCTAAGCAGCAGACCAATTCCCTTCGAAATGAAACTTCTCCAAAATCAATATCAGAACTTACACTCATGCAAATGATTTTTATTTGCAAGGGTGATTGTTCTTGAAGAAATGACTCAACAATGGAATTGAAAGGTGATTCAGAACTCTAAGTTTGATGCTAGAAAGGATATTAGAGTAGAAGTCTGCAGCTCACATTGTGTTGGGCACAGACAGTTCTGACTAGAATAACTGACAATTACGTTATTCAATAGCCTTTTGATTCTCAGAAATTGGCAGCAAACCTAATATTTCAGCTATTTGGATAAAACTGTTCCTTGTCTCTAGCGTATTGCTGTTTATTTGCTTCAACTCTATTAATTCCATCCTAACCAGGTATTCAGAAAATGTGTGATAGCAGAATTGATCAGCCAAAACATACCGAACATTCTTTTCCAGAGGGTTGTGAAATACTTCATTTAAGTGGTTCTTTTGCAACATCCTTTGGCTATGCTGTCCCTCCCACCAGCTTCTTATAAGAATCATAGAATTACATCTGTTATTGCCCCACTACAGTTTCTTTCTCTACTGACTTGAGATAAATTGTCACAGAGTATTCTAAGTTGCAAAAGACCCACAAGGATCCTCAAGTTCAGTCCTTAAGTGAATGGCCCATACAGAGATTGAGCACACAGCCTTGGCATCACTAGCAGCAGGCTCAAACTGAGCTAAGTATTCACATGCATTTTTACTTTATTTAGAGCAGGAAGTTACTCTTTCTTTCCTAACAGAACAGTTCCCCACTCACTCCAAGAAAAGAATGTAAACTGTCATAGCAAGGTCCCAGTGACACCCAAAGGTAAAGCTGTAAGTATGCTCACTTCCCACTGCTAGAGCCTATTTAAAGGTAGGCAAATGGAAATAAAAAGATGGAAAGACCAAATCTTAAAAGGGAAACTAGAAAGCTACCTACAGCCTGTAGATAGGAAGGACCAGATCCACGTGTCCTAAAGGTTACTTTGGGCAGGTAAAGAGAGTGGCTTTCTGCACCCTGCCTGCCCTATGGGGTGTGCTCACTGCAGTCATCCACAACACTCAGGGGCTATGGGAAGGGTGAAAATGCTCACATCTAACCTTACTGCATTTCCCACAGTCAGAGATATATCTCTCCATTTCCTGGAAATTGCAGCAGTGTGGCAAGAATACAAAAAAAAAAAAAAAACCACAAAGCTGTATCACAAATCTGAATGTTATATTCCCAATACAATAAGGGTGAACAGCATTTGGCTTTTAGAAAATTATGGGTTACTGTCAGAACACAGCTTTGATTTAAGTTCTAGTTGGTTTGGTTCAGGCCTGTGTCCAAACCTTTTTAAAAACAGTTGAGTTAGAAAAGTTAAAAGAAGTGCTATAGGGTTTACTGTAGTTTTTCCTTTAGCACTGAAATGTTTTGACTGGAAGCAATTAGGATCAGGAGCCTTTTTTTTATTATATGGATATTCAGGCCACAACACTGATCCCAATGGGCAGCAATCAATGTGGTGGGTGCCTATTGTTTATTCTCACTCCAGAGTAACTGGACAATTTTACCATTAGGTGGCACCAGAGAATATTTGAACATTATCAGGAAGGATTATCAGTACTGGGATCTGGGATAGTCCTAAGCAGATGTAACCATGTAATTAAATATAGTTCTCTTTGCTATGCTTAGGAGCTCTTTAATTACTAATACACAGTGATACACAGTTCATCAGAATGCAAGTTGCAGCTACAGCCATGATCTATTAGCAAGTGGTTTTTAATCACACATGACAAGTATTTAACATGAAATTGCCATACAGTTGTATTTAACTGAGATGAACAGCTTTGTAAAGTTTTATTTGTCTTACTGAAAAGAAAAATATATTTCTGTCCAGACAATTCCAAATGTGGGCTGTTCAAAAAGACCTTTCAAGAGTCCCTGTGCATATCTGGTACAATTCCAGCAAGGTCTATGAATAATTTACCAGCTAATGAGCTCTTTTCTGTTTATGAAATAATACTCTTAAGAATAATAAGGCAGGACATAAGCAGTAGCCATATGTTTCTTCTCAAGTTCTAGCCAGACAAATGACCTGAAAATTGCTGTTGCAAGAACTTCTAAAGCATATGGCTAAGTACAGGGAATTTGTTAACTTCTTGTGTCAGATCCAAGAGTTTCTAATTATCAACAAAAGATGGCATACCAACCCAATTACTCCTGATATATTCCAGTCAAAGACAGATTCCAAGTAACCATAGCTGTGTGGGTGTATGTGGTTTGAAATAACAGGAATCACTGCAAATTTAGTGTAAATAGAAAAAGTAGACCCACAGATCACATCCAGACAAATGTGTCCCAGTGTGCTGAATGTACTTTCAACAGGAAGCAGGAATTTTTAGGCATTCCACCAATGTTGATTTCGAGCCACCATAAACTATTAGAGGTACATTTACTTCCCAGCACTACAGAAAACTCCAGCAACAGCTTATTTCATTTGTCAGAGAGGAAAAGAAAAGCATCTTTCTTACATAACAAAATAAAAATATGCTAAATAGTTGACAATTAAAAAAATATTAATTGCAGATTGCTTTTTAAGACAACATTGTCATCCAGCTGGATAAACACCAGGACACTGGTACATGATGCATATTTCTGATACATCTGACTAAGCAACTGAGTCCAGTGCCATGTTCTTACTCACAGGAATCCCTAGCCCCAAACCCCTGGACACAATGTGTTTTCAGACTGTGCCTGAACCATAGAATCTCCAGCCATTCTACTTGACAGCAAGATGGAAAAGCAATGATATATTCACAACAATGGACCAGAACTCATAAAACCTCTAAGGGAAAAAACATGAGGAACCCATTTGTACACTAAACAATATTTCATGTTCATACTAAAATTTATTACATCATCTTAAGGGCCATATAAACTGTCAGGGATTATTCCCACTGTACTGGGTCAGTGTGTCAATCCAGGTCAACAACAGCATATTCTTCACTAAGTTAAGAATGTTTCTGGGTTAATTTTGTTTCAATCACACGTCTTGCAAGGAAGGCAAAGGTCCACAGGTCATTTCATGCTATGTTTATGTTTGAATTCAGCATGTTGAAAGTCCCTGCTTAGGCCCTTTATTATTCAGCCTCCAGCAGCTCTGACTGTTCAAGGTTTATGACGTGGGTGGTAATAAACACACACAGTGCCAATTACCCATAGACAAGCCAATGACTGGGATGCTTTCCTCGTGGTCAGCCACAGCCCTGCAGGCACTTCTCAGACCTAGCTCCTCTTGGGTTGAGTTGCTCAATCCAGAGCAGATTTCATTCACTACAGTACAGACCTCTAGCTTGCTCTAGGGGGAATAAAGCTTGAGTAGAGGCTGCTGAAGAATCCCTAACAGACCACTGGCTGAGCAAAAAAACTGAAAGAAATCATTACACTGGTAAAGGAAGAGTAAAAAGCCCCACAAAGCCTGAGAACTACCTCCTCTTCCTCAGGATTTTCAGCCAGACAAGTTGATCATGAGAGAGACTGGTCCATTCCAACAAAAGTAAGCGAATTCTATGGAAAATGATCCCTAAATACTTAGAATAGACTAAACATTAAAATAACTACATGGACAAAACATGTTTAAGAGTCTAGAAATGCAATCTTTTCCTAATGGCTCATGTTTCACCTGCATAAAACTGAGAAAATCACCAATTTAACAAATCCTTCCTTTATTATACTGCCTTTAAGAGTCGTACCTGAGCTGTAAGTGTAAAAATAGGCATTTAAAAAAAAACCGCAACCCTGATGTAATTAAAACAGCATAAGAAAGAAAATAAGAGGTGAAAAATCACATTTTGTACATGCCTAAATTTCTATAACTACAGTAGAAAGATCCCAAAAGATCAAAAAGTCATTCTGAAATTTACTCTGTCTGTGCTATCTGAGTGTACATGACTGATGTATTTCTCCCAAACACGAGATTAAAACTAAACTGTTGTTCCTTATCATAGTAAATAATACCTGGCACTGTTCATAGGCATTTCCAATATTAACCCACCTGTAAACTAAAAAAACATTTTCTCATAGCTCAGGAATCACAGTGCCACGGCATCTCATTTCTAAGACCCAGGAATGCTGCCTTTGAAAATTAACCTGCTCTGAGCACATGGAAGCTTTTCAATGATTAGTTATTGTTTTATCAGCTCCATGACAGAAAAAGAGGAGTTTTCACCAGAATAGTAATGGCATCTAACTGGCAATGCCACCTCAAAACCAGAATAAATATTAGTAGACAACAGGTTTTCTTAAGTGTCCTTATACAACTTTTTCCTACTAAACTGTGGGAAAAGTATTCAAAAGCCTGTTGCCCCCAATTAAAACATCTACTTTTAAGTAGGCAACAATCCACCTTCCAAAACACTATTCCTTACTGCATATTATGGTCCACTTGTCAAGCTTTGTCTCTTTCAGGCTTGTGTATAACAGTCAAATACAAATTTTTATCTCCTTCTCATGCCATATTGTTGGGGATCATGCTTTCCTCCTGAACTGCACTGTTTTACATGCCATAGCTGGAAGTATCACTGCTTTCCAGCAAGAGATAAGCAGACACATGAATTCAGTCAATTAAGCCTATTGATTCTGGTGGTTTAGTTTGTGCACATGAAGCCAGGTTTAAGCACCACAATGAACAATGCCTGCCTTTATCATCTCACACTGTCCACAATCCTCCAGCTGTCTCAGTATCGAGGCATGCACACACAGTCTGTCAGCTTGAGCTACTTCAAACAGTTCTGTCCATGGTTTTGTGGTGTTGGCCAAACAGGGATGCTGTGGTACCACAGGGTGTCTGTCTCTAGGTATCTGAATCCTGCTCTCCCTCACCTCCTGAAGAACAGGAGGTTGCAGGTATGTCTCTTGACCATTACACTCTGCAAGGGGGATCAAGAAGTCTGTTCTCTACATCAGTGTTCAGCATCACTACACTAGCTGTTCATTCACTGGGGGGGGATTGCCTGTTGTACAGTATTTTTGGTTTTTTTCCATATACAGTGATCACATACCTTTCATCTTCTCTCACCTCAAGTCCTGTATGCCCTTTGTCACTCCAGCACTGTGCAGTTTGTAACAGAAAATGAGTTCAGGAAAGGTACAGGTTAGTTAAGGGAGCATCATTTGCAACATAGCACCTGTACAGAACCCCTTGGACTGCAATATCCTCAGTTACACCTCATAACTGAGAGCCCTCGTCTCCCTGCTCTCACATCACTCTGCAAAAATCACAATGCTCTTCCCTAAGTCCAGCAGCTCCTTCTCAGGCATGATGGCTGTATGGAAGGGCACTGCTCTTGTAGCTGAAATCCCTGCTGCACCTGTTTGGATTGATTTAGTTCAATGGTGTCTCAGCCAGTGATTTTGTACTGGATTCAAAAGATTTATTTTAAATATCCAGACAGAGTCAGATAAGACACACTCAGCCCATTTCAGCATAAAAATGCAAAACATTCTTAGAGCAAAATGTGCAAAACTCCCACAACCATTTAAGTTAATAATTGAAAGGCCTTCCCCTAGGGTTAACCAAGTCAAGTTAGTTATTCATCTCATTTAAAGGGCACGTACTAGGACCAAAAAGGAAGACTGTTGGATGATTTTGCATTTCATCCATGCAGAGCTGTGTGTTATGATCACATAGAGAAATGCAATATGATTCCAGAAAAGTACAATATTGCTCCATACTTTGGCATTTGTGACAGAGTGCAGCAAGCCACATACCTTGAAGCCACCCAAGCCTCTCAGATTGCTATAGAAGACACCTGCATACCTGAAACTGCTCTGGTGACTGCTCCAGCTTAAACAGTATGGCATTCACACAGAATGTAGACAAACTCTGCATATAACAATGCATTTACAAAGTTACTTGCACTTCATGCCTCCTGTATAGACACCTTTATAGCTTATACCTACAGGGACTTGTGCCTGGTAGTCCCAGCCAGCTAATCCTCCAAACAATGCTTTAATAAAGCAAAATTTACTTTAATCCCAATGTTGTTCCCAGCTTTGCAGAAAGACTAAACCATAGGAGAAGGTAACACTCTCCCTGTACAATTGCTACAGTAGCTGACCACCCTAAAGGTGATCATGTTCTGAGTAAGATCCATTCAGGACTGTGTGCTGCTGTCCTGTGCCCGCTACCTCCATCCTGCCATCAGCTGACTGCTTTTTCAGAAAAAGGTAAAAGAAAGGCTTTCAGTCAGGCAGCCCTGCTATCTTGGCCAACTGGAGAGTGTGCTGAAGGCAACACCAATTACTCCAGAAAAACACCATTAAAGTAAGTGCTTAACTTTGGAAAGAAATACTACAGTACAGCTTCAGTTTCTCACATAATTCTAAAATGTCATAGAATCTTCTGGAATCTCAGGCTTTTCTTTACACTTTGTACTCATGCAGCAAGATAGAGAGCATTCCTATATGATTAGCCTTGCTAATAAATGCATTTAGAGGCACCCCCTTTTTTTTTTTTTTAAGGGCAGTATAAACATTTGCCCAAAACTAAACAAAGAATAGGAATTTTTTTTACAGCATTTCTTTAAAAATTAGCATACTAGCATTTTGAGACTCAAGTAATTATTAGGCAAACTGAAGCACATGCTTCATGGCATTATCAAAGACCATTCATTACACTGAGATCCCTGGATCAAATCTTTATCTGTTTCACAGGCAAAGTCCTTTACTCCAACACATCTGTGTGAAAACATCCAAGAGCAAAATGTATTCCTACATGTCCACTAGAGTTCTTGGACATTTACAGTCACTGACCTGACAAAACACTATTACAGACTTGTTTTAGGAATGTTATTCAGTCATTTCAGTGCTTCCTGTCTCTGCCTCTGTGGGCTAGTAAACTTGACTTGAACAGTTTGGTTACATTAAACTAGCTTTCCTTGCCATTACTATGATATTTTTCTTTCTTGTGAGTACTGTGAGTCATTTCCTTAAATCTTTGCTGGTTTGGCTACAGTCTTCAGGATAGTAGGAACTGCCAATGCTCCTCTTCTACTCCTGGTTTTAATTGTGCTGTGTGCAAGAATCATTTCTCTGTTAGAGTAGATTTACCTCTTTAGTTGAAATAATTACATTTTTGCCTAATGCAAACCATTCAGGTTCAGTTGTCATCCTAACTTCTTCAAAGCCACACAAGGTTCCAGTCGTTGAGGGTCTGAGCCCAACATTTTCTGGCTATTCTGATAAAACCCCTGCAGTGAAGCAGTTGCTTCCCAAGCCTTTAGAAACATGGCCATACCATCCTATCCTTTCATGCCTTTGTTTGAACAGAATAAAAAGTAAGAAGTCTTTACACCTAATTATATAAAGTCTACTGATGCATTCTAAGGGCTCAAATAGTCCTCTGTGTATTCCTAGGCTTTGGGCAGAGGAAAACAGACCCAAAAAAAAAAAAAAAAAAGGGAACAAGAAAAATCAATATGTGAAAGACACATCCAGGGAGCCCCTGTGGTAACAAGAGACAGGACAGGGAACCACCTACCTGCAACACAGAACCAACAGCCAACCAAGGCAGAGACAGAACACAAGGCTAAGAACCAGGGAAGCTCAAACCAGGAGTGAGAGCTCTGGGCCAAGATTAAATGAATCTCCTGTGCCCATGGGTAGAGGGCATGGGTAGAGTGGGTGGGGCCCTAGGGGCTTCCTAGGGTTCAAAGATGAGTAGTTGTGAGAAATAAAAACAACCATGTTCTAAGTGCTAAATATATCTAGGTGCTTCTTACAAAATAGTGACTCACCAAGTGCAAACAATTTTATAGTAATGAAGTCACTTATTAAACTTGTATGAAAGAAACAAAACAAAACCAGAAATCCTCAAATCCCATTTTCTGTTCCATTTCTGATAGATACCTCAAGGCTAATTTCAGCAGCTATTAGCCTTTACTACTGAAGGAGAAGTGCATTAATTACTTCAGCCATTATATACAATATGAAAGCCTTGAATGACTGAAGGAACCTCTGCAGTGTAAAAGAGATTTTTTCTAAGTTGAGGGACTACTACAATAATTGAGTAAATCTTATCTGCTGAGACAAACAGAATAATAGATTTTTTTAAATGCATCATTGTTAAATGCAGCATTTTAGCTATGCAGGACACTAAGAAGAATGCATACTACATCATACAACACTAATAGCTAACAAAAATAGCCAGAATATTCCTAATAAAGAATGCTGATCTGCTTGGAACCTGAATTCAGAAAACACTTTTACCTACCTGTAATTTTATTTCCATTAGTTCAGGAAGACAGAGAAAAATGGCTTCAGTATATGTTTTGTTTGAATCAAAGTATTAACTCCCTTAATTGCAAACTTATATCAGAATTTAGTTAATATATCCTCTCCTTCAACAAAGCCACTTTCCCGTTTGACACTTCATGTGAGTGGAATGGAAAAAATATAAAGCACCTGAAAATCACCAGTGAAGATCACACTGTAAGAGGCAAGTTTCAAAACAGGAATATTTTTTCTTAATCCAGGAGAGATTTTTTTCCAGTGGCTTATAAAAAAAACAGAGAACCTTTCTTGTTCTTAATTAAGGAAAGAATATGGTTATCAAGTTCAGGATTTAGGTTAGAAACAAACTTTTCCTTATTTATAGATTTGTAATGCAGTTCCTTTGACAGCAATGTAGGATGTAACCTGATGTGACAAGGAGATTGCCAGTGCAGGATTATTGCTCTCATTCTTTTTGGCTCCTTAGAGTGCCATATTCAATTCTAATTCATGCTCTTATTCATTAATTACTCTCCTTACAAATAAGCTAGTATCAATTTTCTTTTTCTAATTGGTAATATTTAAATCTCTCTTTTTAGTGTTTTCTAATTAGATTTAGAATGGGAACTATGACTTTGCTTCTGAGAGCCAAAACAGACAGGTTTTGCTCTTGCCAGAAGGCGCCCATGCCATTTCCAAGAGTGAAAATTCCTGGACTTCTGAGCCTTGTACATTTGTTTCTAATTCTCCTAACATTTCAGAAAAGACAAGGTTCACATAATCCATCTGTTGAAAAATCTTCCAGAGATTAAGATGTTTAAAACTGCGTAGCTCTAATAAATAACAGTGTGTATATAAAGTTATTCTGCACATTGAATGTTACCAAATGCTAACACCTCGTGTGTGATCAGTCAGACTTTTAAGACGAGATCCACTGGCTTTCTGTCAGGTTCACCAAGACTTTATTTATTTCCCTGCTCATTCTCACAACCATTAATGGCCCTCTCTAAAACCCTTTGGTGATGGGGGAGGTACCAGAAAACGGAAAATGGTCAAATATTGTGACTGTCAGTAAAAAAGGCAGGAAAGGAACCAATAAATTCTAGACTAGTCAGTTTAACTTCTTCTCCCAGAAATATTCTGGGTTAAAAAAAGTAATTGAAACAGGTAATTGGAATAGGTAACCTAATAACAAGAGCTATACACAGAAAATATAGCTATGACAAGAATAAATCCTACTAGACTAATGTGCTACTGTAACAAACCAGGAATGTCTGCAGACGGGAGCAGCAGCAGAGGGCATAACTCAGGACTTCAGCAGAGTTTAAATCCTATTTCCTGTAGCATTCCCATAAAATACAGCAAAAGTTGTCAGTGCATAAAAATGTGTAATAAGCATCCCCTCACAGGACTGTTGTGACCATTAGGGTGGAAGGATGTATCAAAATAGACAGATATTCTATCCTGGGCCCATATCTGTTCTGTGTCTCACTGATGATTCTGTAAGAAAACTGAAAGTATGCTTCTGAGGAGCTTGAAAACTGAAGCTGCAGAAGTATAGCATTAGTGCAAATAGATGTCAAAAAAAAAAAACCAGGAACACAATATTTAAGAAAAAACAGGATTAAATTCATTTGGGCCAAGACCAGGAGACCATGCTGAGCAACAGTACTCAATACCAAAACATACCAAAGAACAATTTGCTGGATGATGGTATTTTCAGAAAAGGACCTGGGGGTTACAGTTCATCAACACAAGCCAGTAATGCCATACAGACAGGATAAGCATAAAAATGAATAATCAGGAGTACAGGTGGTGAAGCAGCTGGTAGGATCATGCAGTTCTGTCCAGCACTGGTCAGGCCTCAGCTGAACTCTCTCCAGTTCTGTGCTTGTATTTCAAGAAGGATGCAGCTTACCATGTAAAGAGTGTTGCAGATCAACAAGAAATACGACCTCTGAATGAGAATGAGCTGAAAGACTTAGGAATATCTAGCTTAATGAAGGTAACAAAGATTAATCAATGCTTGATAAAAGTATTCATGAGCACCAAAGTCTGATAGAATGAAGAAATAATTCATTCAACGTGTCCATGGTGGACAGGACAAAAACTAATAGCTTTAAGTTGCAGCAAGAATAATTCAAGTTACTTATTAAAGGGAGAAAATACTTCTTGATGGTAAGTGAAGCACAGGAATTTCCTGGATAGGTCACGAAGACCTCATCATTAGAAACTGTAAAGGAGTGAATAAACAAATATCTATCAGAAATGAACTCAGCATAGTTAGGAGATGAACGAGATAACCTTTTTGTGATCTCTTTCAATCTTTTTTTTATGGTTCCATGATTCTGTATTGCTAAAAAGATGGTTCGGAATCTCTCTGCCCTTTCTGTTAGAAAAAGAATTTATCTGGGGAATTTCTAGGGGTGGAAAAGTTTTTGTAGCAGCTGTGGAAGATGTTTTATTTGTTTGCTGGTGGGTACACAGTACTTTAGAACACAATAGGCCACATTATATTATTCTGAGAAATTTAAGTTAATGGGGCTCATTTGGGGAATATGGCATAACATCATGAAAAACCAAATATAATATGCTCTTACTTCTGTAAAATAGTGAATGCTATAAAGCCTTTCAAAACACCACCAGCATTAATTTTTACCAGCAGTAAACCTCTCCCAAATAACAAACCCCAAATTTAGCACACGTCCTAGAAAAGCATTTCTAGGTATTATAGATGATGAAAGAATCTGTGTGCCACCTTCTCTTCCCCCACCCTCACTTTGCAGCTTTCCAAATGGCCCTCTTTGCACCCACCTCAGGGAACTACAGAAAAGAGCACTTTGCTTCATTGTGGTGCTGTGAAGTAGAGAAATTTGAGATCAAGAACAATAAATAAAGGCACGCTCTGCAATATAGACTGTGCTGTATTAACAGTATGTTTCACTGTCTTACTCTTCCATTTGTGTTTAACTCCTACCTCCTGGGTCCCTGAAGTGCAGACACAACCCAGCCATCAGCTCCATGTCCTGGGAGCAGCCCCAAAGCAGGCTGGAACACATCCATAGGTGCTCTCTGCAAGGTGACTCTCACTTCTCATCCCCAGGGCCAGGGGCAGACCCGCACCCATCCCAGGAGAGATTCTGCTCTGCTTTCAGTCTGGGGACTTTGTGCAGTCCCAAACATGTGGGACTTACTACAGCAGATCACCCAGTTCATGAAGTTCCTTTAAATTCCAGGATCTATTTCATCCCAATGAATGGGAACTCTGCACAGAGGCTGTGTGACAATGAAACATTCTCCTACCCAGTTTGCTTTTTCTGAGATTTGCAGGTGTGTGTGTGTGTGTGTGAGGTGAGGGAAAGAGAACAGGATGAAAAAAGAAGGCAGAAAATGTAGCAAAATAGACTTGGTATACCAGAATGATAAAGATCCTGTTATTCTTTTCTTTGATCAAGCTATTGGCCCAAGAAAAAATGGCCAATGTAAATTATATATGCCAAAGTCAACTTCAGCTGATGTTCTTTCTAGCCATTTGATTTTGTGTCTGCCAACTTCCACCCATTCCCCCAATTTTATCCACATGTAATATTATGTAACCATTAAAAATGTGTTTTTCTACTTAGTTCAAGTTTTCTGTGTAAAGGCATTTTATTCTTCCCCTGCAAGATACTAGGAAAATAAAATGTCATTTATTCAATTGAAATGGTTGAGTACTGAATTTAACTACCAATAATAATCCCTAATCACAGCATCCTTTTAAAAGCATTTATATGGATTTAAATAGGAAATCAAATAGTATACTTCTTAATTTTTAATCTAAAAGCACATTTAGAAAGGGTTATTTTCACTGAATAAAAATTGAACTGTGGAAAAAAAGTATTTTTAAGAGGTCTTTGATTGATTATATTATTTTTATGGTTGCTGGAAAAAAATTACTTCTGGGTTCAACTAACTGATGAGAAATAAGGTTTCTGCGGCTGTATTGTAGGAATGGATAAAACACAAGGAAAGGGACCTCCTGGACTTCCCACACTGAGAATCTCTGACTGTAAATATCACTAATTTGTGAGTGGAAAATACCCAAATAATTGTTTTGCTCAGAGGAGCTAAGCACCTGTAGCTGTTGTGGATTGTAACTTGTGTTGTCAACACTCATAACCTGTGAATATTTGGATTGTGCAACTCACAGGTCCTGGCACCTAGAAGACACAAAACTCCAGGTGTTGGTCTGGGGTGAGGCAGCACACTTCACTGAATTTCAAGTTGTTTTGATAAGGACAATGTTCACTTTCCCATCTACCAAAAAAAAAAAAAAAAAAAAAAGTGCCTGATGACTGTAAATTTCTCAGCTGGGAAGAAAAAGACTTTCAGTCTTTCCTGAGACTGTTCCACACACCTGTAGTGAGATCACGCTACAAAAAAATATTAAGAGAAAGGAGATTGCACTGTTTTAAAGACTTACATTCATAGTTTGTTCTAGTGGTTTTCACTTTAGACACTTTATTTCCTGGGGCCATGGGAAGTATCAGAGGACCTTGTGAGCAGTGTGATGCTTGCAAGCTGCTGGCTACCATCCACAAAGGCTGAGAATGCCTCACTCCATGAATGTAAGCACAACTGGAATCATGGCTGTAGTAGAGTTCATACTGTCATGGGACTAAGTGGGAAATATGTGAAGACTCAGTAAGCCCAAATTGAAACTCTGTAAAAATGAGTGCATGTTGAGACTGGGCATAGTGCAGGTCCCATCTACCTGGAGTAACAGCAAATCTCCTCACAAATGTTAGCATGGTCCTTCAAGCCGATGTTATCAACGAGGTGAGTTCACCATCACATCAGCTGTAATTTTTGTGTTGGCATCCAGAGTGCATCCAGTAACCTGGTTTGGCCACCATAGGCACGGATGCTCCAGCTCTGGAGGAGACAGGCATCTGCAGTACTGCAGTGTCAGGTACCCTGCGGGATTCCAGGCCCAGAAGATTGCTGGATCATCTTCTATCTAGCAGGCTGGAAAACAGCAGAAAACAGTGATTGATCAAAACAGAAAGCTCTTGTTGGAGTGGGTGGTATGCAAATTTTTTCATGAGAAAGGATTTCTCTGATTCAGCAGAAACAAGTCAGGCCCAAAGAGAGTGGGGTGTGCGTGCTTCCCTCTTTGTCCAGGTGATTAGGACAGTCACACGTGGGTAGTGCCGGCCCTCCCGGGCAGTGTCGGGCTGCTAGAACAGCAAAGTGCCACCGCTGCCACCAGGCCAGCACGGCAGCTCATGCTGATACTCCCTCTGCACCGCTGAGTGCTTCTGGGCTCAAACCGTGGTGGCATGAAAAAAGTGGTACGGACTGTGCCGGTGTACACCCAGCTGGGATTCCGGGTGTGGGTGAACCCAGTTCTGCGGGAAGCGCGGGATGCGTAACCCGGTCTCTGGTGGTGCAGCACGAGGCGCTTCTCGTCACGGGCCTTCGTGCAGCGGAAGGTCCGAGCGGGGAGCCAGGGCCCTCCCCGGCGGGAGGGGATGTGCCAACCACGGCACCACACAGCGACTGCAGGACATGCGGAAAGCCGCGGCGAGCTGGTCCCTCCGCCCACAGCGGCGCGATTCGGGATCGGCTCTGGGCACGGTGTACCTCGGGACCGACACCCGCCTGTCCTGCGTCGCCCGGCCCCGCACGGTCGGGGGTCTCTGGATGCGGCGGGACCCCGGCTGACACGGGACCGCAGCCGGCAGAGACCCCGGCCCAGCGCCCGGAGGCGGGGGCGGCGCCGCTGGGGGCGGCGGCATCTCCCCCGCCCTCCCCGCCCTCCGCCGGGGATATCCCCGGCCCCTCCCCGGCGGGCGGCGGCCCAATGGAGGTGGGGGTGCTGTGTGGGCTGCGGGCGGGCTGG
>JAOTQP010000304.1:6878892-6934335 GCA_026413545.1 Cichladusa arquata | reverse complement strand
CGGGCGGCTGTGGGGGCAGATAGCGTCCCGCGGCGAGGCGGCCGAGTGGGGCCCGGGGCGGCGGCCGGCGGGCAGCGCCATGGCGGCGCAGCGCGACCCGCTGAGCGGGTACCTGCCCCAGCCGCTCTCCGACCCGGGCTCCAACAGCGAGCGCAGCGCCGACTCGCCCGCGCCCGGCTCCGAGGAGGACTCGGCCGGGCCGCCGCGGCCCCTGCACAGCCCCGAGTGGGGCGAGGAGCGATTCCGGGTGGACAGGAAGAAACTGGAGGCCATGCTCCAAGGTGAGGGCGGGAGCGGCGGCGGTGCCGGGGGGCGCGGGGCGGCGGCCGGGAGGGGCGAGAGGGGCCCCGGCCCCCGCCGTGCCGTGTCCCGGCTCCCCCGTCCCGCCGGAACGGGCGCCCCGTGCTGTCAGTGCCTTCCCCGGGCGCTGGGTCGGCGGGAGCCCCGTGGGCCGGTCCCGGCTCCGGGCGCTGCCGTGGCCTCGGGCCGGGGCCGCTCCCGCTCCGCCGGGGCGGGCGGCTCCCTGTGCCCCGGAGCGGAGCCCAGCGCCCCGGCCCGTAGCCCGGGTGCCGCCCAGATGCTGTGGGGGCCGGGCCGCTGCGGCTCGCAGGGTCCCCGTCCCTCGGCTCCATCTGTGGAAACGTGACATCCCGCTGGGGCAGGGCGGTGCGGGATCGGGGCTTTCGAGGAACAGGCTGGCGGGCAGGGAGCCGCTGGAGCCGGGCGTCCCGGCCGCAGGAGCGGGGACGGCTCCGCAGAGCTGACAGCGGCCGCCGCTGCCCTGCAACCGGCTCGGCCCTTGGCTCCGCTCTCTGGGGCTTTTGGAAGTTTTTCTCCTTTCCTTGAGGCTACGTATTTTATCCCAGCATGTTTTGAATTATCTACTCTCAGTGGAAGTTACGTAGCCAGCTTTTGAAAAACAGGAGTAGTAATTGCTGCTTTTGTTGCTAAAGAGCACATGAGGAGGTTTGAACCAGTTGAGGATGCTGTGAGCGGGGTAATTCCCCCGGGGTGTTCCCGGCTGTCTGCTCTGAGGAGCCCGTGAGAACCGAGGTGGGTTTCAGGCCGTACAGTGTCAAATCTCAGGGTGTGCCTGGATGAACAAGAGGAGACGGTGGTATTTCAAGAGGGCGCTTTTTCCTTTGGAACTGCTGTTTTGTAAACATTTAATGTTACACTAGCATGGTAACTCACATATTTGTGTACATTTTCAGAACAAACAAACCCTTGACAAATGTTTCACCTGGCGTGTCACAAGGAAGGCATTTCAGTCACTCACTGGAAACTTTAGGTGCTCCCTGCATGAGCATCCCCTGTCAGGACACCTGCCTTCCTCCTTGCAGCGGTGGAAGGGAGGCTGTGGGAGCAAGCAGGGGAGCAGGAGCTGGTGAGTTGGGTTGGTCACTGAAGAGCTGCGGTTTGGCTTGCTGACTACAATGATTGGAATTTTTTAAATTGAGATGCTCTCTCCTGGGGGTGAGTTAATCTTTAATCAGTTAATACTTCAGTGGTAGTAGAAAAATCTCATTATGTAATGCAGTAAAGAGAAAGGAATTTTGAGAAACAGAGCAGCACAACTATTTATGAAGATGTACTCGTTAGAAGTTCTGTAAGAAGATGAAGATTGCCTTAACTTTTTCCTCTAATAGCCAAATAAGTTTCTGTTATCTCATCCCTCACACAATCCCTTCTTCTACTGCCTAAGGTAGTAAGCATGAAGGGGTAAACAAAGCTCCCAAGCAGAAAACAAATACTGTATAGGTTGCATCACCCAGTAGCAGCCAGTGTCAAAATGTAAGATTTTCTTCGCTCGTTTTTCAATTTTTATTTCTTACCTTTGTAAGAAGAATAAAGTAGTATAAAGTATATGAATGGTAGAGCATAGTGAGTAAATGCAAGCAGAATACTGTCTATTTTTTGATATGAGGTTGCTGTATGCCCTGTTTAGAATACATGTTCTTCAGGTGATAGTTTGAGGAGGGTTTGTATCACATAGTTATCCTTGTTGTGATGGAAAGCTTATGTTGTACTTGGAAATAAGTGGCTTTATGTGAAAATCCCAACTGTCTGGCTTACTGTTAATGAAAAAGTGCTTATGGGGAAACAAGAAGTGAGAAAACTGAACTGTTTGTTAAGTATTGTTGCCTTCTTCAGTGTCCTCTCAGTTTCCTCTGTGTGCTTTGTAGGTATTTGTCTCATCTCTTGACTAACAAGAGCTTCAAGCACCAAGCAGCTCTGTCAGGGAAAGCATCGTGGAGCCAGATCTGTAACTGGTACCCAGAAATTCAGTCAGTTATGCTGCTGATTACAAGCCAAACTTGATTTTGTGTTTTAACTTCTCCCACTGTCCCCACCTTTAGTTCGTGCTCATCTTTTGGGAATGGAAGCTTTGACTTGCCCTAGTAGGAAAGGGACAAAGGAAAAGAAAAGTGTGAACCATCTCCAGGGACAAACTTCTGTTAGATAATTTGTAGGGTTGTGTTTCCTATGGTTTCTAATACCAAATCCTTCACTGGAAGTTCTTAAAATATGGAGAAGTTGCATTGTGGAGGAGAAACATCTCTTCAGGTGATGATGAGCAGATTTCTTATTTCCAAAAGTTAGCCAGTTTTTGCACTTTTTTTAAATTCAGGCTGGTGTAAATGCAGCTTTTTGTTCATATTAGATGCTTAAAGACTCCTCTTTTGCTTTTACCAGCTACTAGATAGCTTGTTTAAAGTTGGGAAAGTAACTTCTTAAATTATAAAAAACTTAGAACATCTTCTAGTGATCACCACACCTTTCTTGTATCATGGAAGAGAGAAAATGTATCATTCTTTAGTTCAGTTGTCTTTTAAAGCCAAGTTTGAAAGAGCATCTGTTGAAGGACCTTACCAGGAAATGTTCTCATTCTTGCTTGGGGGTGTCTTGGTGGTTTTTTTTTTTTTTTTTTTTTTTTTTTGCTCATCAGCATCTGTTGTTTACTGTACTAATGGTGAAATGTAACAAAAACTGTCTGGGAGATAGAATACGCAGCAGCTCCACGTTCAACTCAGTGCTTCTGCTGCTTTTTGTATTGCTGAGTTTCATGTGTGTTGCTGCTGTGGTTATTTTCATCTTTCCCGCAGTTGATAGTTTGTGAGCAGTTTCCTGAGGGCCAGGGATGATCCCAGCAAGGCTCACCTGGGAATAGCAGACTCTGCAGCTCATGGGGCACCTCCCTGTGAGATACTGAGTAACTGCAGTAAGTGCTGTAGCAAGGACTCAGTATCTTTCTTTCGAAAATGAGGAGGTGCAGAAATCAAAGCTGACTTGAGGTGTCGGAAAAATTTGATAGATTTGAGGATGCTTCTGCTACTTTTTTTTTCTCCCCCCATTTTAAAATAATTGTATTCGTATTTCCTGAATGGTTCTCTTTGGAATATCAGAAATGGCAAAAACTGTGGTAAACCCCTTGCAAATAAGAACCATTTTTTTTCCTTGTGTCCATCTTCTTTGTATGACTGTTTTATTGCTTACACTTAGATGACTGGAATCGTGTCCCATAAACAAATCTCAGTCTTTGCAGTGGGGTGTAAGCTCTCTTATGCTTCATGTCTTCATCAGTTTGGTGAACAGATACTTCTAGAATAATTCTGTTTTTTTCTAGGAGGCCAATTGAGTTAAACAGATCAGCTGTTCTTTTCAGCAGTGGCAGAAGATGGTGTTTCCTAGTAGCCCAATTAATTACAGCTGCTCTGCACAAATTCTGGTAAATGCTCAGGTGACTTCATATTGTGGGATGATTTACTTAGTGCCTGTTACCGTAGGAGCTGAGTATTATTGCAAAGATGCAGAACAGTAAACTTGGGAAAGCTGTCCAAAAAGTACAGTCTATCAGCTGATGTTGCAGCAATCAAGTAGGCTTAGACAAGTTGGCCATGAACATTAAAAAAAGCCCAAACCAAAGAAAGCAACACTTTTTTTTTTTTTTTTTTGCTTGTGTGGTGTGTCTCATTCTTGGTTACAAAATGTTATGCCAGTCTTGAATTTTAATAATCCTTTTTCTTTGTCGTGTTCTTTAGCAGCTGTAGAGATTTTTTGTGATACCTGTGGTTTAAGCACTCACAGTTAAATGCTTTGTGACTTTGTAATGCACTATCACACAATCGTAGTTTGCTAAAAAAACAAATCCATTCTGATTTTAATAAGAGTCTAAATCTAGCAATGGTGTGTGGGCCCATGTTATATATGGCTCTTTCATTAAAGAACAAAACTGTGCTCATTAAAATTGTTTTTCTTCACTCTGTTTTGTATTTTTTTATGCATCATCTTTCATTTTGAGGACTTCTCAGGGGAACTTTAATTAGACATCTAAAACTTTATGGGTGGTGGGTTTTTTGTTCTGTGTTTTTATTGGTTTTGTTGGGATGTTTTTCCCTTATGAGGTAATTCAGTGTATACCTGACTGTTTATTGATAAGGAAACACATGAAGCACAGACCTGCATACCCAGGAAACTCTGAGGAGCACTTAGCAGCACAAGCACCCAATTTGCTCTCGAGCTCATCTTACAGAGCAGGCTGTGTTGCTACCAGGTGGGCACATTGGAAAATAGCAGTGAGTTTGATACTGGCTATATTAGTTGTGTCACAGGTCAGCTGGAGTAGGCCAGAATTGTAGGAATCGTGTGTAGACTCGATTTCTAAAAATAATAGTGGATCACTGATTGCTTTCCAGGCAGTAATGACACAAGTGCTGTAACAAATTCAGTATGAGCAGTCAGTGCAAGCCGCTCACTGAAGTGCCTTTGTGAAGCTCTGTCCTGCCACTGCAGCATAGAGTGAGCTCTCCCCATCCTAATCCCTCTGTTTTGGTGCTCTTTGACCACCAAAACAAGCCCTATTTTTCTTAGGGGGAGGTGACATGAATACTTAGATAACATTTTTGTACAGTTTAATCCAGGAGAAACTTACTGTAAATCAATTGTTAATTCCTTTGCCTAAAGGTCACCCTGAGACCATTGTCAGTTCTTGATTGTACTTATGCAATGCCTCTTTCTGATGCCTGGTTGATAACCAGCTTTTGTTTGCTGATCCATCAGGTGAAACTTGTGTTTAAACAAGTATATTTTCCCTACTTAATGCATAACTGTTGGAAAGTTTACTTCAGTACTTTTCATAGTCTTCTGCACTGGTTTATTTCATCTATAAATCGATATGTGTGGCAGGCAAAGTTAGGGGGAATGGAGTGGGTGGGGGGAAGAAAAGCATTTATTGGAATGTTCTGAAGAAGACAGATATTCTAAGAAACCCAGGCTTCTGCTGAGTGCTACAAACAATGGTTTTATTAGAAGCTGGACCCTGAAGATATGGATTTTGAACAAGCTGGCTGCTTAACAGGCAATTGTAATGTTCCTGTGATGGTGTCTGTGCAGGGAGGGCAAGTTTCATGTTAAATTTATTTTGGGGTTTTATGTTTAAGTGGCTAAGCAGGAATTACTGATTTTCCCTTGGATTCTTTTGTGTGTTTGTGATGGTGGCAGAAATCTGTGCAATAAAACTAAGTGTACTGTGGTCTTTCGAGTAATTAGTGTCCCTTGCTTGCAGCTGAAGTTAAAAAGACTCAGAGTGCTGGTGATTTATACTCCTGTTTACTGTTCCCATGTCCCTCTTGGAGCTCCAAGGGTTGTGAACTATGTCTCATCTGTGACCAGAGATGTACTGAAATACCTTATGCTTTATTCTAGTAGATCTTAACCACAGTTACTTTTCCTAGAGGAGGAAAATGTGGGGTTTTTCTACTAAAATTGTGAGATCTGTTGGTGGTTTTTATTATATTTTGTTCCTTGTAATGTGTCAGCATAACCTATACAAGGACATAGTTGTGGGGAAATTGGAACCTTCCTAATAGCGTTTACATTTGGTTTTTAGCTTATATGTAGCAGGAAAAAAGAATCCAAGTTCTTTGTCAGGTTTTCAAATCCCCAAAGTGCTGAATAGTCTATTTCTACAAAAAATAAATACATTAAATGAATTTGTGTGACTTGTAGTTCTTGCATTCCACTATTAACAATTGTAATAATACCACTTTCTCAAGTTTCAGTGTTCAAGTAGTACAACGGGCCATCATGGTTTGGCATCAGCTGCTGAGTTAAGTATTGCTGGCTTGCACATTCCTGTTGGTTATATTGTAATCTTTACCTCCACTGGAAAATATGTCCTATTTTGAGTACTCATTTCAGGCTCTTGGCTTTATGCCTCTCAAACAATGAAACATGCTAGTTTTCTTTAATTTCAAACCTGTGTGTTGAAGAACTAATAGCTTTTAAAACATTTTTACAGTAGTGACCTTTGCTGTGAAGATTCTGTGGTGACTTTCATGAACTTTGAGCTTAAAAACTAGAATGACTACGAGTTGAGTTCAGCTACAGAAAATACACACACCTAATAAGCTATCTGAAGGAATGAGCACTTGATTTAGGGTTTCTTCTTTAAGGTGCTACCTATTAATCAGTGTTAATTTCTAAAGTATTTTTGACTTAAGCAATTCAAACCATTCTTTGAACATAGCTTTTATTCAGCATTTGTTTTTGTGTCTCTCTGGCTCGGACCAGTATGAGTGTATTGCATGAGGCAAAGGAACTCTTCATGTTTCGGTGGCTTTTATAGCTGATTTATGTCAAGATGTCTGCAGTGATAGCCTCTTTACTGGAATAAATAGTTTCATGTTAAAGTTTTATTGATGCTTAGAAGGAACGCTCCTGAGTGAAAGTGTTATCTCACTAGATAATACAATCTGAGGAATCTGAGTAATCAGTGAGTTCTCTCATGTGTGAAAGCAGTTTTTGGATATTGAGTGGAAAAACTCTTGATGTCTCTGCAGAAAAAGATTGGTGTGATAGGGGATTGAAAACAAATACATAACTGTAAAGAGTGTCTGAATAAGTAATTTGCCTGGTAGCATAATTTGTTTCAATTTTTCTGCTGCAAGCCAGATTTCATGGAGAGGTTGATGGGCATGTAGCAGCACTGTTCTCCTGCTGTGCAGCTCTACTGAAGTAGACTCCAGGGCATAGAAATTGGGAAGGCAAGCCACAGGCATGTGCCTGCAGGACTGTTCCTTTGTGGGAAACCCGTATGTGTGGGTACATCCCTGAAGTGCCTGATGGTAGTGCACGGGTAGCAGGCAAGTGAAACTGAGGGTTGGGATTTCCCTGAGGCTGGAGAGGTGTGATGGCAGCTCTGGGGACTGGAGTCCTTCAGTGCCAGGGTCTTTAGGGTGCACAGAGTGGGATGCTGAGGAGGAGGTGTTGCCCTTTTTGGTGGGGGAGTGGCAGGATTGCAGGGAGCTCTGCCCTGGAGCACACCACCAGCCATTTGAGAGTGCAGGGGCAGGAGTGCTGGGTGCTTTTACAGGTGGCTGCTGCAGACCATCTGATTGGAAAGAAGCAGCAGATGAGGCCTTCAAACAGCTGGAGGGAGGTTCCTGTTTGCAGTTGATTCCCGTGAAGGAGTTTAACCCCCTCTGTTCCCTGCTGGGGCAGGAGCTGGCAGGACACAAGCCGTATAGGAGGTTTCTAGAATGCTTTTGTGACAGCAGGTAATGGTTTGCTGGGGTTTTGCCTTGCTTGCAAGGAAAAATTAATCATGAATATGAAGATGGAGGGCGACCATTCAGAGGGACCCTGGCAAGCTGAAGAAATGGCCCAAAGAAACTTCATGAAGTTGAGCAAAAGGGAGCATGAAGTGCTGCACCAGGGGAGAAAAGTGTCCCAGGCTGGGGCCTGACATGCTGTGCAGCCCTGGTGAGACATGCCGGGAGGGCTGGGTCCAGCCCTGGTTTCCCCAGTGGCAAAGAGACATGAGCATTGTGGAACAAATCCAGTGAAGGCCACAACACTACTGAGGGACTGGGGAGCTGACACAGGAGGAGGGGCTGAGACATCTGGGATTGTTTAGCTTTACTCTTGAGAAGGACAGGGAGCACCGTATGAATTGTGTGTGTCGGAGGATATAAGCAGATGGAGCCAGAGTCTTGGCTGTGGTGCCTAATGACAGGACAAGCAGAAAAAAAAATGTCATTTTATGACTTTTCCTTTTTTTCTGAAAAGGAAATAATCCATAAAACCTGGAGACTTTCCAGTTTTTGCAGTGTTCAGTGCTGAAGTGGGGTCAGTGCTATCTCTTTTGGACAGCAAAGGAATCAAAGGTTTCTTAACTACAGTTTCAAATTGTTGAGTTAAAATACTAAATCTGAGATTGGACTGTAATATTAAAGCACAGTGTTTATTAATGTTAGGTATTGAGGATGACTAAAAATACATTTTTGGGTAAATCCTTGATCAGATACCAATATTAAAAATAGCACTTTGCATCCTGAAGTGTTCTCAAGAGTTGATAAAATTGTGATTGAGTTAGGGGTCAGTTTGCTTTCCCCAGGGCCTTGAAAAACATCTGCTGGGAAAACTGGTCTGTACACCCCACCTTTAACAGTCCTGGTAGGATTTGGTGTGCTGGCCCCCAGGAAGATCCCTGCAGTCCCCAGGAAGGCAAGGTGATGGCTGGGTCAGGCAGCTGCTGCCAGGGCAGGTCTTGGTTCTCATGCACACGAGGGTGCTGGGGGCTGTCTGGCTGCAGGCTGGGGTGTTGGGGTGCTCTGGCCCATGGGAGGGTCCCTGCAGCCTGGCTGGGTGAGCTGGGACATGGATCTGCTGTGGCAGAGTGAGTGCTGCTGCTTTGCTGCCTTCAGACAGCTTTTGAAATGATAGTCCCACAAGGATGCAGGTGTGGTCAGCTCTGTGTGCCTCTCACCTGCTGGAGGTTTTGCTGAGGCTTTGTCGGGGTTGGCTCCCTGGGATGGGATGGAATGGGATGGGATAATCTCATCTAACTGGTGCTCAGTGGCTGAGCAGTGGGGGCTGCCCGTGGGCTGCAGTGGCTTTGCTGGTTCCAGTGGTGTAGTTCAAGGACACTGTGCTCTGGATCACACTGCATCCTCCTAAGCTTTGTGTTGTTGCTGATGGTATGTGAGCAAGCTGTGAAAACAGGAATTGGGAGTGCAGCTGGGATTGGAGCCTGGTCCTGTTATCTCTATTGCTTGGATTCCATTGTGTAAACCACAGAAGGACACGTTGCTCAATTTATCCTTCCTGGAAGTGTCTTCCTTGCACATGTGAGAACAAACAGGTGGTAACTTGTTCTTTAGATTTCTGGGTGAAGGGTTTTTTAAAAATATCTTCATACATGTATCACTTTTGGTGAGAAAGACAATAATAGATGATGCATTTAAAAGGCATGAGATTTCTAGTCATTCTGGCTACCTCCCACATGGGCAGCTTCCAGCATCTGTGTCTTGAGTTTGGCATCTTGAGATCAACAGTTTATGAATGCTGTGGAGTAAAGCTCCTTTTTTATTACTTAGATTTTTTTTTTTTTTAATGTCCCAAGTTTACATGTCCTAGAATTTTAAAGATTAGATTTTGACCAATTCCTTTAGGGGCTGTGAACTTCTGGGGTGCACTGGTCACTTGAGGAGATGCTTTCCAGGACACCCACACAATCTGCCATCTGAAGATGTTTTGAGGATGAAGTTAGCCATTGATAAGTGATAGTTCTGTATGCAGCTAAATGTTTTAGCTGTTACCATTTCTAGAAGGGCTCAAATGCAGCCTGGTAGAAGTTTTACTGGACTGGAAGGAATATTCTCTGGTTTGCTGCTTTGAGACTTTGAAAAAATTGCTTTTCTTTGCCCCATCTGATTTGAACTGCTGTGCCTTTTCCCAGAGGCAGGAAGCTGGTCAGTGTCACTGGTGCCAGTCACAAGGCAGCTGCATTCCCCATTCTGATGCAATTCCGGGGCTTGCCTGGCGTGTAAATGTTGCAATAAAACTTGTGAAAAATACTCCTTATGTATAAAACTGGGTAAACTTGTATGGAGAAGCTTTTTCTCAAATATTAGTGTATGAAACTAGTGAGTCTCCATTCCTCTTTTTGCTTTTTGGGAACATGTAGATGCAAGCGAGGCATGAGCCATCCATTTTCCATTTACTAAACTTCTCTGCAAGCCAGCCTGCGAGGCTTTGCAAAATCTTGGTTCCATTTTCCCCTAAAACTGTGTGATATGAATCATGTCTGTAGGAATGGTTTTCGAGGAAAAATAACCAGCAATCATTGTGGTCATTGTCAGGCTTGCAGTATGTAGATGCTGAGGAATGTTTATTATATTGGGGTTTTATAGGTACTTCTTTTTGCCTCCTCTCATAGAAAAGGTTTTCTGGTTTGTTTGTTTTCCTCTGTGCCCGCCCAATGTGTTAAGAAGCTATGGGTTGATATTTTTTTTTACATCTTTCAGTCCTTCTCTACAGCTTTTTAACTTGCAAAAATAACTTCTAATTGTACGAGTTATAATGGCACAGGATTTTGCTCTGGCTGCTAAAATATTACAGATGTTTTAAAAGCAAAAAAACTATAAATAAGAGTGCCAAGGCAAAAAAAAAATGAAGCCTCATTCCAGATCATTCAAGTGAAGTATATCTTCATGTTCGAATTATGTACTTAAAATGACTGAGCTATGTGTTTTCTCACTTACTTGGCACAAAGTATGTGTAAAAGCTTGAATGATTGTCCATACTAGTGATGAGATGACAAGCAGAGCAAACCCAAAATGCCATTCTGCTGCTTGTGGAGCAGCTCAGATTGTGGGCTTCATCTGTTTAAACTTGGTTCTTACACTAGATTGCCTCGTAAGGAGAGCTTGCAACATTTTTATAATCAAGCTGAGCTCAATGATCACTAGTACAACATACCTGAATATTGGTATTAAGCCAAGTAAATCTGGTCTGAAAGAAGCAATGTAAAAGATAACTGGAGGGAGAAATTGGTAACACTAATGATTTATCCTGTCGTTTTGTAGTGCTGCTTTTGTTTTCTGGACCATGTACGTGTATCTGTTCTTACCTCACACAGTCACAGAGTGGGTCAGGAAGGGGACAGCTGGTCCTGCCTCCCCGTTCATCCTGGAGCACGTGGCTCAGAGCTGTGTCCAGCTGGGTCTGGAATACCTCCAGCGAGGGAGACTCCACACCCTCTCTGGGCAGGCTGTGCCAGTGCTCGGTCTCTGTGCAGCAAGGAGGGTCTTCCTCGTCTTCGGGCGGGGCTTCCTGGGCATCAGCTTCTGCCTCTTGGTGTCTCCTGTTCTACCTTGCTATATAAAGCTTTAAATTTTTTCATTGTTTTGATAGTCTAAGGTTCCATGGTGAGGTTACTACATATTCTGATGTTTTAAATAGATTTTCACCTCTTCCTTTTTTGTTTGTAAAACATTTTTTAATTCTACATACAGGTGATGATTTTTTTTTCACGTTTTAAGCAAACTTTGGTTTGCAGAATGTGTTACCACTCCAAATTAGTGGTTAAACCTTTAAGTGTGCCTTTTACCTTATTGCCAATCACTTTGTGTGAATGGAGGGCTTTGATTATGTCTATTTTGATTGGCTCTGTTCTGTTCAGTCTGTGCCTGCAATAAATTTATGGCAGTGAATATACAAGATTGGTAACTCAAGGCCAAGCATCTTGAGAGATGGAAAAAATGAAATCTGTAATTCCAAAATAAATAGTAAGTCCATTATAAGTGATGCAGTGAAACATTTTTGTTTAGTTACATTGATGTCTTCTGAAGATATTCCCCATGACCTTTGTGGTGCAATTGTGTTGTATAAACTGGGATGCAGTGTAATTAAGCCAGGAGCTTTGTTGTAAGGGTGTTCTTATGCAGAACATTACACTGTGGTACAGAGCCATGATAAGTGAGAGATGAGCCATGTGCTGAACAGAAAGGGGTTTAAATCACCTGTGTTTAAAACCATATCTCTGTGTGTGTAATACTTACATTTAAATGGAATAACACACTTATGTATTTATGTGTAATTGAAATGAAGGATACATTTACATGTCACCCATGCTGGGATATGGAAATCCTTTGTTTCATTGAAGGAATATGAGACTTGGTCTTCCTTTTTATGGATGTGTAAGCACATCCATGGGTGAGAAGTGCTATAGAGTGGTGAAATATTAAATTACATTAGATGGCCTTTGTTTATATGCAGCTGAAGCAGTTAAAATAGCATTGATTTAAAGAGTCTGGATATGGAATACATTTTTTAAATACTGTTTTATATAGTGGAAAAGAATCCTGGTATGTCTTTAGTTTTTTAGTTAAACAAACACAAGTGCTGTTTTTCCATAGTAAATTTGCTTCCGGAGTGTGTATAAAATAGTGGATAAGAGAATCTGTTTCTAATCTGTTCCATGTGCAGAAACAGTGAATAAATTTGATCAAATTTTTGGTTCTTTTTAAGCAATTCCTTTTTGAAATACGAACATATTCTGCAGAATTTTCTTTTCTTTGTCTGTGTGGAAGACATTACCATCATTAGAGTGCAGAATACATGGATTCTCAATATGTGTGAAATTTTTCAATGCACTAAACAATTGAACATGTAATGATGTTTTCTGGGTTGCTTAGCAGCATTCAGGTTTTTTACTTTAAGTGGTCTTCAGTGACATCTTTAGATTGTTCAGAGACTTGGCAGAAATAAAAAGTCATTCTGGTGTTTGAGACATGAGGAATCGTTTAAGCTGTGGAAAAAAAAAGAGTAGGGTATTGCAAAGTTTTGTATATATTTAAACATTTACAAACCTTTATATTCTGTGTTCTTGTAAATGTTTGGGGGAAGTGAGTGCTAGAAGATTATTCTGCTGGATTTTAAGTATAGTTTTAGGTATTTATCACCTGAAAGATGCAAACTTGGCAGATAAATTTTATCTGACTGAAGTTTTTTAAAATTGGTTTATATGTCATTGGGAGTCTATTTTCTGTGTTTATGGAGGGTTAATGGTGTTTTGACTTGAGAATATAATACAGATCAATCAAATCAATTAAAATATAAAATGTTAATACACTTTTTCCCTCAGAGGATATCAGTTGCATATTTGCAGGAATCTTTTAATTGGGTGTCTCTCCTGTATCACTGCAGAGCTTCTGTTGGCACTGCCTTCCCTCCAGGCTTGAATAGCCAGCAGAGAGTTTGAGACCGGTTTTAATAATGTGTTAAAGAATTAAGTGCTGTCAGCTTTGTGCTGCAGCTCTGTGCTGCCTGAGGCTGCTTTTGGTGTCTCTCTTCCCCGCTCCTGCTTTCTGCATTGCGTGAGTTAAAGGAATGTTCATCCTCCAAGCGGAGCAGTGGCTTGGGTCTGGCCACTGCAGGACTGAGCGAGGCGTGGGAGCCGCGAGTGGCTGAGCTCAAGGAAAGATTTACACAACTGCCCGTGCAGGTTAGCCAGGCACAGGGTTAGTGCAGGGCCTCAAAGCCAAGTTTTTCAGACGGAGAGGAAATTTCAAAGTGGGAAATCTCAGGCCCCAGAGGCGAAGGGAGACGTGACTAAGAGGATTATTAAAGTCCAGTAGCTTTGGATGTGCACAGGAAGAATCTCCCCATACCTTGCACAGCAGCCAGGCACGCTGTCGGGAGAGGAGCTGCTCAGTGCTTCTGTTCAGCCTCTCTTCTGCTCTCTCTCTGTTTGTAGTGTTTTATGGGAGGAGAGGAGGAGGAACCACTCACCACTCCGTTCTGCCCCTTCCCAGCAGCGTGATGGGTCGAGATCACTCGGAGCACGTTTGGCATTTCTGCACCTGGCACCCAGACTTAGGGCTGCTCCTCCTCATGTGAGTGAGAGCAGGCCAGGGGCAGGCAGGGAGAGCTGGGAGCCTGCAGGGGCTGGATGGACACAGCCTTTTTCCATCCTCTCCTGACTGCCCTTTCAGATAGAGTATAGATCATTGGTGAACATTACATTTGAGTGTAGGCTTTGGTCTAGATGCTTTGCTGTGTACCTTTCAGCTTGGTATGTGTCCCAAAACAGCCACTCTGGTTCATCAGGCCTGCTGCACTGGAATGGTGGCAGTGGCAGGATGGTTGGGATATTTGGTATTTGGGTGCATTTTGTTTACTGCAATAAAGCAAAGTCAGATGCCACAGTGCATGTTGACGTCCAGGTTAAAGATGTGAATTGGAGGACCGTGGTGTGGAGCTGCTGGTCAGGTGTCAGTCAGCATGGATTTGTATTTTTCTGAAGAGAAGAGCCACAACCATAAAAGAAATTTGCAATCTTCTGGGTAACAGTAGAGACTTTAGGAGTGTAGTTTTGCATACAGCTGAGTAGTCACTTTTTAAGGGTTTAGTGTTGTGCTATTTTACTCATCTTAATTACTTGCAAATGATTTAAAAATAATTGGGGAATACATGTATTCATAAGTAGTGTGAAGGTAATGGTAAACTTCTAGATGGAGCTTCTCATTCTGAAACACTTGAAAGTCCTTAGTATTTAGCATTTTGAAGTAATTTAACCTTTCTTCCACCATTTTAATAATCAAAGGAGCAAGAATGTGCACTTAATAATGGCTGAGTAATTTTATATCCTGTGGAAGGGTTTAACATCAGCATAAGTGACCACATGGTCACTTGGTTCTCTACTTTAATTATAAAATGTAATTATCTTTGTGGTCTCTTGTGATTCCCAAGTGCTGTAGTCTTCTCAAACATTCTACTCTTTGGCTATATTTCTTTTAGTTCAGAAATACAAAGTTAATTTAACTTTTGAGGTAGTCCATGAGTTAAACCTTATAAAGAGAGAGTATCTCGACATTTTTAAGTAGAGGTGTAGAGGCTGTTTAGGAGGAGAACACCTTTTCTGTTAAGTTAAATGACTTTAATTCATTTTTTCTAATGTGCTCTAATGAAACTTGCTTGTTCTTTTCTAAGTGGTGGTTACTGCTGCAGGTGGATCGCAGGTCAGTTCCTTTTGCTCAAATACAGACTGGTTTGGGATGTTTCTGGCAGGAGCTGGTTAATTACTGCAATATAGAGCATGAAGTGGACTGAACACCTAGGTAACTGGTGCTTGAGCTGTCTCAGCTCCCTGGTGCTATTTCTTCAGCAATGGAAGAATAGTTTCCTTTTCTGGAGGAACTTCTCTGATCTGTGGTCAAGTGGGCTCAGTGTAGGCAGCGAGAGCTGGTTAACATTTCACTATGGCAGCTTAGGCAACAGAAGATTTTACGTTTTTCTTTTCTACAGCAAAGATTTTCTTCTGACACCTTAAATTTGTTGATTACTTTCATTAAGTTACAGAAAAGATTTGTATTGATTTCTGCAAATTGGTTTTGCCATGGTTGTGGGTTTGTGGTAGCCAAGCAGTCTCATGGTTTCAGGGTAGCAACTTAGAGCCGGAAAGTATTTTATGGTGCAATCCAGTTAAGCTGTAACAGAATACCCAAATTCAACCAAAATCAAAACAGAAGAAAAAAATGCAAACAGGAAACGTTGCTTTTTTTGGCAGTCTTAATAATAATGGCTTGTGAACTCCAGAAATGGAGTACACCCTCCAGACTTTCACCTTAGTTAATTCTAGAGGGTTTGGGTTTGTTTGGTTTTTTTTGTTTGTTTTTGTTTTTTTTTTTTTATTTTATTTTTTTTTTAAATTATACATGATTGAGATGGGCAGAGACTTTCATGTGAGCTTGGACTTCTGGCTGTTACAATGTCCCTTCTCTCCACAAGAGTAATTTATAAATTTGAGGTGTTTGTACTTATGGAACAATCTACTGGTCTCCATACCACTTAATTAGTGCTAATTGTATGCAATGCCTCATTGTTTTTAGTAATGTGCCAAAAAAAGCAAACAATAGCCAAATTCTGTTTTAAAGGAACACTCAAATAGTTGAAATAGCATTGGTAAAAAACCAGCAAGTAGGAAGAAGCATAAATTAATTGATAAAGTCATTGTTGGCACAGTAGGAAGCACAGTACTGTCATGTTTATCTCAAGAACAGCGTGAATTGTGAAGATTGGAGCTACATCTGGTGGGTCATACTTGTACTATTGCATCTATGCAATAAACTCTATATGCAGTTGATACTTCTGCATTATTTTTGAGCTCAAGGTTAAGTGCTATTGATGGTATGTATTGTTGTTAGAGTAAGTAAGGTGCATGTATTTATAATGTTCTTTTTAGAGTATCTGGATTTCAGTATCAGGAGGTGGTGGTTGAATCTTGGGCTTGCATTTCTCTGAGTACATAGACTTTTTTCAACTGAAAAAACAGGCTTGGTATAAAAATCACCCATGGTCTCTGCAAACTTAGGAACTTGGAAAATTCCTAGGGATTAATTGCAACTCTAGGAAGACCCAGTTAAATAAAGTCAATAGTAGGAGGCTTTGCTTAATGCTTATCATGTGTGGGTAGGGCTGTGTTTGCCATTTTTCTGCAGGAGGCATAGTGCAGTTTATTCTGAGTGGGCACTTGCTCTGTAGGGAGGATTTTTCTGACTGGAAATGCCCCTTTTCCTTGGTGGTGTTTGTGTGTGCTGGGTGACAGCAGAGCTGAGCATGGCTTCAGTTCTCTGTATGGGGACTCGTTTTACCCTTTCTCAATGCATTTGTGATTTAAGATCCCCGACTCTACCACTATAACTTGGTGTTTAACCTTCTTCTAGTGCAGTCTCCTGCTGTTTACTCTGCTTAAAGACTCCTGAAACACGAACTTTCCAAACATTCAGCAGAGGAACTAGAGCAGCAAGTCCTCAGCTTTTTCCCTTTCTGCTTGGTTTTAAAGCTAATCCATTTTAACTGCAGGAAGAATGTATTTTTTCTGTTGGCTGCTTTGCATTGCACAAAGCTGTGGTTCGCTGTGGAACATCTTGAAATCTATATAATTGTAATGGAAGAGGAATGTTTGGAATCTTTTGTGGACAATTTCTTCTTTTTTTTTTTTTTTTTTGAAGCAGAGCTTTCTGGATGGCAAGGAGCAAAGCCTGTCATAGCTTTTTTAACTTTTCTGTTCCTCAGTAGCAGGAATTTTCATATTCAAGGACTCCATCATTTATCCTCTCCTTCTTTTCTCAGGAAAATAATTGTTGGGTTGGCAATTTTGAGTAAAATACTTAGCCTTAATTTTTCAGTTTTCAGCTGGTGGTACAGCTTTGTTTTTATTTTTCTCCTGAATGGCTTTGTGGCTTATTCAGCATTATTCCAGGCTTTGCATAGTTCTTGCAAACCTGTGGGAATACAGACTTGACTTTTTCAATCCTGAGTTGCTCTGTGTGATTAAAAAAAGCTGAAATAAAGGTCAGAGGCTCACTATATTGAGAACAACACAGTTTAAGTGGTTGCTCTGTGTGTGGGGGGGTTTAAGTTATAAGAGGAAGAAGCATTAGACATTATTTTGGGTTTGTTATATATATTATACGTTTACTCTATTTTTTTAACTTGCAAGTTAACTTACAGAACTTCCAAGAAGTCTAAATCTCACCTAATATGTGAGATTTCTTTTCTGAGGGCTTTGTAAAGTTTCAAGGAGGTAATGGAGGACTTGGAAAATGACAGTATTTTCTGTAATTGTGATACTTGCCTGCATGCATTGCATTTTGATGCTGAAAAATTACATGACTTGAAAAGTCATCAGGGAGAAAGTGAGGCTGAGTTACAGCACGTTCACCTCTTACATGGACTGTGTGTTTTTGATTGGGGTGATTGTTACTGCTATTCTTAGTTCATCATCTACTCCTATTTATTACACATTTTGGTAGAGAATGAAAACCTAAAGCTGTTTTTTTTCAATATTTCTTGACTGGATCTGCTTAGGACTAGAACAAGGCTTTCTTTGCATGCTTTATTTTTGTTTTTAAAATGAACTACTAGCTGGTGTTTACTGGAAACAGTAGCCAAAAGTGGGCACATAAGGGATATTGACCAATCTGTGCTCCGGGGTGGTGATTGTTTTTCACTGAAATACAAAGCTAAGATCCCCTTGGCTGTCAAGTGGCAACAGTGCCATTATATTTTTACTCTGCAGCAAAACTGAGTGCTTGAGGCTTGGTTTATTGTTAATTCTGTTGAACATAAAACACTCACATGGTTCATTTTTGGTTGGCTATTGCAAACACACCTATAGTCATTTTTTTATCGATGGGTAACTTGTTTCTTTTGCAGAAAGCTGACCCCAGAACATGCTTATTTATGTCTGGGAATGCTGACTTTGAGCTGCTTCCCCCTGCTCTCAAGTGGACTGTGTTTCCTTAGGAAGGTTTGCAGTTCAAAGCCCCCTTGCCTATTTGAAACAAAACTGTTGTTTAAAATCAGGCGTTTGCACAGCGTTCTTGTTTTCCCACATACCAGCAAACAGATGTGGTTATTGTAAATTAAAAATACCCTGTTTGTATAACTGAATTGGAAGGACCTTATTGGAAGTGCCTGCTTGTGCTTTACATCATATGAGTCACGCACAGTTAGGGATTTCTCAGGAGCAAATGTGGCTCCATAAATAAATAAAGGAGCCCTTTTTCCTATACTGGCTGTCTTAATCATTCCTAGCTAGAATTATTCTCAAGAGCAATCTCTTCTAGTGTTCTCTGTGTATGGCTCTTGGCTGTGCTTATTTTAAAGCCTTTTGGATAATATTTTTCCTTTTGCCAGGACTTCCTTGATACTTAAGTTGATGTTTTATGCCAGTTATTTTTTGGTCTTTTTGCAAAGAACCTCATTAATACTTCTGTACCTGTTTAGGAAAAGCTTGCTTTCCTGTGGTTTCCAGTCTAACTTATCTGCTACCATAGCAATCTAATCGTTATCTAATTATCAGATGATACTTAAAGATTATTTTTTTGGTCCAAAAACTGGCTGTGGTTTTATTTCTATTCTCTATGGAGTCTTGAGAATGACATTATGCTCCTTGTTCATTAGATTGCTAAGTGTACCATGTCAGCTCAGCCTCAACAGATCTGGATGTGTGCATTAATTACGTCAGTTAATTATGATTACTCCAAAGGACACCAATTGCCAGGTAACAGGGCAAATAGCAAGGTTTGAAAGTAGACTTGATTTTTCTCTCTGATTCACTGACATTCCTTCCAGATTACTCAGCTTTCCATGTCACTTGAAAAGTGAGTGTTTTGGCAAAAGCTTTATGAAAGCATGAAACACATGGGCAATATTTATAAAAAACGGGGATATTTTGTAAGTGCAACATGGTGAGAGATGTTACACAATGCTCAGCCCATAGTGGTTTTTATGAATAGGTGGTAATGTCATTGTGTTTGGTGATAAGGAATTGTTTTTGTATTTGTTGCTGGAAAAGGAGTTGATCCTTGACATATTACAGAAAAAAAAAAATTGACATAAACTTTTACGGAAAAGATCCAAATTGAGTAACACTGAGCAAAAATGGTAAAACAGTTAGTCCTGAAAACAGCATTGCATTAAATCAGCTGCACTAACATCTTGCTATTAAAGCCTCTTTTTGTTTGCAAAAATATGATATTTCTTGAGCTAAAGCCCCCATGCAGGAACTGGAGGCAGAAGTGTGCCAAATACTAGTTCCTTACTTGTTATTGTTTGTTTTTCTAGATCTTGGCAGAAATTGCACATTCTTTGTTTTAATTTTTCACTTCCCTGCACTTGACATTTTATATCCTTTAAGTTTACAAGTTTCTTTCCAGTTTATTTTGCATGAATTTAAAGGGTTTTGTATTGTATCAGCTTTCTAAGCAGGACTTTCCTGAGTCTTGAACATAATAAAGGGGAGTTTAATTTCAGAAATAGTCAAGGTTTCTAGATAAATGAGTTGTGTAACTCTGAATTACAGCTGTTTAAAGCACAAAACAATGTTTTCTTGTTTACTTGTGGTCATTAATTTAGCTTAAGCATTTCCTGCCCTGTATCACAAGGTTGTGTAAATGCAGCTTTGTAGAGTTTTCCTGACTTATATATTTCTTGTAAACAGCAGTTGTAGAAATAGCTTTGAGTCCATAAAAATACAAATTAGATAGCAGGGGGCCAGATGTTAGTCTTTTAGATCACACACTGTAGTCAGTGATTTGCTTGTGCTTGGAAAGAAAGGAATCTTAGGATTTGAGTAACATATTTTGTGTAGGCAACACAACTTCAACTCTCCACTTCCTGCCCAGTCCTTAAATGCCTCTCTCAGTTTCATAAGGTTTGAATAAAAGGTTCAGCAGCCCACAAAGGCTGGCTTTCAAGTCTTGGTGCCCACACTCCTAAGTGGTGTTTATTTAGAGTTAGTCTGATGCCCACAGCAGTGTTGGGATAGGTTTGAGCAGTCCAGGCATCTACTGGGGGTTTCACCCCTCTGCAGGGTTGCTTCCTGAGTACTGAAATGTGCAAATGAAGATTTCTTTTTCCTCACAAGTGTAGCAGTTCAAAGGTGTTGCCAGGACTTTGTAGTCCCTTGGGAGTGTTTCAGCTACCCTGTGGCAGGACCTTGTCTCTAGGAGTGGAAATGACAAAGAATCCAGTGGTTAATGCAGCTGGATTTCTAAAGACTCATCTATTTAGAGACTTGGGGTGGAGGGATCATTGCATTTCTATACATCTCCCCTGTAGCCAGACGACAGAGCTTGGAAACCAATAAAAACTAACTTGAGCATGTTAATGTATATGAAGGCACGGCCCAAAAATGCATACAAGGTTTGATGGTTGAGCTATAAAATTGTTAACCTTTATTTCTCTAAGATGTTAATTTATTTTTTTTTTAATGCTGCAACATTTGCATCCTTGGCTAATTTTGCTTACTTAAGATCTGCCTAAATTTGGGAGGAGTCCCCATGTGAAGAGGGCTAACAGCCTAGCTCAGTGCTTTAAGGTGAAGGGCCAGTTAAAACTTCTCATCCGTGTGTAGCCTTTAGTGATGTGTGCTTCCAGCATGTCTGTGTTCAATTTCAGAAAGAGCTTTGGAATCTCTGAAGGACAAATCTCAATAGCATTGAGGTATTTGCATAAATATCACTGTATGTTCTGCCAGATAAGATTTTGGTTTGGGTTTATTTTAACCTTTAGGTGACTAACTTGTGGTCTCTTTCCTCTGACACTGTCATACACAGCCTGAGCTCAGTTTCCTAGTACTTGAGCCATCATGCATTCTTTGGAGTGTAAAGAACTTCACAGTGAAACAGTAATGAATCTGCCACTTTGCTGCTTGCTTGTGTAACTTGAAATTCCACTTGTAAATGCCACCTTACCCTTGGTTTGGCAAGAATGCTCAGGTTTTCTGAAGGAGTATATAATAGCAAACTAAATGTCAGCATGGTTTATCTTCCATGGTTTATCAGCTCCTCTTCTACTGTAGAGAAAATTGTTGTAGGTTTTCTGTAGTTATTGATGAAAATTAATGAGAAATAGATGGTGGAAGAATGTTATCATTGTTTACCTGAATTTCACAAGGATTTTCTACCAACATCTATGAAAAGCAAACTTTTCACAGAAGATGATTTATTTTGAAAAACTCAAAATAAAAAGACATGCTACCAGTAGAAGTGCAGAATTTCTTGTGGAGTTGTATCTTTTTGCCCAGAAGAGGCTCTCTCCTGGAGCCAGCTTAGAGCAGTGTTTTTCTGGGTATATACATCTTCTGTGTCTCAGTCTAGAACTGCTTACATCTGTCGTGCTGCCTCAGTGAAAAAGCAGGTAGGATTTCCCAGGGGAAGTAATTCAATTAGGAGATTAAAACTAACTTGATTTAATTTTTTTTTTTTTTGTTTAACACCCTAAAATCAGAGTGCTTTTGCTTGTTTTCAGGTCGCTGTCCTCTATTTTGCAAAACAGTCTACAATTCTAAATTAAAAGCTAATAGATTATTCTTAAGACATTATGCAGTCCACATCACCTAATTTTGGATAATTGGAGCTGGTATGGATACCAAGCTTCTGGCCAAATTTTACCTCTGTAGTGTAAACCATTTTATCTTACTGCAAACTGTGTCTAGAAATCCTGATTATGCAGCTTGACATTCTTGATTCGCTGTGAATGTGTATGTTTTTATTTACATACATGCACATAAATGGAATAATTTAATGCTTTGGCAGCTGTATATAGCAGTTGTGTTTTTTAATGTGGGAGCTGTTCATAAGAAAAATTCATGTAGATGATGAAAATGTGGATATAAAACCAGCTGTGAAAATAAAGCTTGTTCACCTTTACCAGAAGGGTCTAGACTTCTGTTGTGCTTTGATCTTCTTACCTAAACAATTACTTCATTTCCTTAGTTTCTTAAAAGCAGAAAGATCTTGGTGTTGTGAGTAAACTTGAGTTTGACAAAGTAACTTATATCACTGTATTTTCGTGCTGATACATAATTTGGATTTCTTGCCTAGGAAGTGCATGGAAAAATGGGGGACAAGTTGTTGCACATTTTGTTGTGGTACACAGCTCTAGTCTGGGTGGATGGGTGAGTTTATTTCCTCTGCTTCCACCCTTTGGGGGGATTCATCCCACTCTCTCTTTAAAAATCTGCTTTGCAATTTCCTCAGTGATATTACTGGAAAAAATTGTTTTAATTCTTGGGTCAAACTGATGAACTTGCCTTCTTCAAATGTTATGTAGATTGTGATGGTATCCAAGAATAAACTGGCACTATTTTTTCCTGTCTTTAAAGCTATAAATTGAGACATACAATGTATTCCTGAAAATGGGGTTATGTGTTTAAGTGTGATTTTTACCTTTGCCTTCTTTTTTGTTTTTTAATTAACTGAATGCATCAGTGCCTTACCCCAGTGCTTATGCCTGGGGTATATATATATACTTGAATTTATCTTAAATTTTTCTTCTTGGCTTTTTAAACTTTTTGTCCTTTGCTACTTAACGCTGGTTTATAGCTCAGTTATCCTTCTCATGAAGTGTTTAAGTGGGTTTACATTTTTCTATATGTAAATTTAAACTGATGTTTTTCATTTAGGGGAAGTAAAAGATACAAAGAAGATCCAGTTGACTTTTTGCAAGTACTCAAGGCAACAGCTGATGTCAAGTGGGCACTGCTTAGGTAGTAGTCTAACATATTACAAACTTAGTGTACAAGAGTGGATCAGTTTTACCCTGAACTGGAAATCGACTGTTCTAAACTGAACACCCCTCGTCTAGAATTCTTCTATTGTCACATGCCTTAGAACCTGGAATTAAAATATAACAAGAAGCCTGAAATGGATTTTTGTCTGGGGAAGAATTTACATCTAAGACGATCAGTATATTTTGAAACTGATGAATGCAAAATAGAAGATGGCAGGCATTCAAAATTCTCAGGTTAAGGGAAAAGGAGATGCCAAACAGCCTGGGGTGTGTGGATTTGCAAGTGTTACCAGCTGTATGGACATGTAGAAATGGGAGAACAGACACCTAGAAAAAGGTTAACAACTTGTGTTATTTAAAAACTGAGGCTGTTGGGTTTTTTTCCTTCTGACAGAGATAGAAATTAAGAGTGTATGGGTTTTGGACAGAAAAAGGAAACTCTTGTTTTGTTCTCCAAGTATTCCAATTTCATCCAAGAAGCTGGAGACTGTGGGATTGGTTGAATTTTAGAAAAGTAAAAGACTTTGTAAGTCCAAATAATGGGGGTTTTTTTTGTCCCTGTCAAATGTATTACAAAATCTTGTTCAGCATAATGGGTCGAGATACAGGCAGTGTCTCCTTCCTGGTGGAAAAGGCCTTGGAGCTCAGTGTTTAACCTGCATTGCAACAGACTTAAACAGTTTCCTGTATAAAGCTTTGTCTTTGACTAAATCTTGGCTTCTCTCCTTTAACTCCACATCTGTGAATGACTCATAACAAGCAGGACCATCAGAAAAATATTGTGTACATTTTTATCCAAATCTGTAGGGCTTTTGTTTCTAATTTTTTTACAGCCTTGCTACATTCTTCCCTCCCATGCAATGAATCATGCAGTATCTGTGCTCAAACCTGACAAGAAAAGTGGTTGTGCATTGAGGGAAAGTTGAATGCTAAACAAATAGAAAGAATATCCCCAGCCATCAATCTGCTGAGAGCAGAGCTTTTGTATTTGGCAGGTATCCTCTGTCAGCCCCCGGGGCACTTCTGATATTATGATTTTCTTTCCTCCTGTAAACATGGATACTCCTGTTAAATGGATACTCTGGCTTGGAGGCAGAGCTGGATCTGTCAGGCACTGGCAGCAAAGGAGGTTCTGCCTCCTGAGGCACTCAAAGGCCTTTTTTTTTTTTTTTTTTTTTTTGAGCTGTCACATCCAGTGACTTAAGGCAGTCCCACTGCAGAGCTGTGCATCTCTTATTTCTCCTGCACTTCCATGAATGCTTTGGCCCATTTCCAGATGTGTGACAGCACAGGGGCAGCTCACTCAGCTGTTCTGTCCCAAAGTGTTTACAGTGGCCACACTGAAGGGAAGGGGCAAAGTGCTACACCCTGGGTCCTTGTCTTCCATATTTTTATTTTAAATACTTTTCTAGGGAGCCACAGCCCTGTATTTACTGCAGGTTATGTTCATGGCAGCTCATGCACTAATAATAGTCAGGGAGTCAACTGAGGCAGGAAAGGTGAAAGAAGGGCTGGAGTGGCTTCATCCTGTCACAGTGCTTTGGTCTCTTCCCTTGTGTCAGAGAGGAAGCCTAGAGCAGTGGACTAGTGAGTTGCTAGCTTAAATATTCATAATTTTTATTGCTATACAGAGAATTATTTTGTAACAGCAGCATGGTATGTTGGTGAGATTTTCCTGCAGCTGCTAGAGCTGCCCAGCTTTCTCCCCCAAAACTACCTCTCTTTGGGTAACAGGTCAAGGGAATTGATAACATCTAAGCCGTGTTTGAAGTGGGAGAGTGCCCTTGCAGCCTTCATAGCTGGCTGCATGCTGCTGCTGTCAGTTTTTGACTGCAAAGGTTTTGGAACAAATTAATACAATGTGAAATTTTTTTCTGGCCATCCTATCATTTTGGGTACAGAGTTCCAATTTCTTGGAAAATTGGAATGCTGAAAGGCCTGTTTGGAGGTAGGGAGGCAATTAACTCCTTGATTAAAATAATAGAAGCTAAACCACATCACATTTCCTTTATACCTCTCAATATAGGTGATGCTTTTTGGATGTGACTGATTCCACTTTGCTCTCAGGGAGCTGCTTAGCAATGAGTGAAGGAAGACTGAGGTCACAGATGCTTTATTTATAGATATATAGGCAGAAAAAATGCTTTATACACATGAACGTGAAAGTCATAGAATTGTTATCTTCCCTTTTTATTACTGTGTCCAGGACAATTTCAAAGATGTTCTTCTCAAAACTGGGGGAGCTACAGTGCTTGAATGTACTTAATGTAAGGTTTTAATCAGGTTTCACTCATGCTGATAGCAAAGGATCTAAACAAAGCTGTCTCAAAATTGACTTTTTGATAGGCTCACTTGTAAAAAAGTGATTATCAGTAGCACAGACATTTTCTGTTGTAAGAGGACCTAGAAATAGGGTGAACAACTTGGCTATTATTTAGCTGTCTTCATCCATTGATTAAAATGGAAGAAAAATGTAACTTGTAATTAAAGATCTGGCAATAATAGTGTAATTATTTGATGAAAAATCAACAAGTCTGTCTTTCTTGCAATTCTGATCTTTCCCATAACCTGGTAGCTGGGCACACTGTTTGCATTGATATTCTCCTTCACGGTACCATCAAAGTGATTGCAAACTTGAAATGGAAAACTTGTGTTTGTTTGAGACTCCTTATGCTTTCAGGAAATCCTAAGTGAAGTTGTGCTTTGTTTGGTTTTATTGTTGCCTTCAGTTGAATTTTATTAGTTAAGCAATTTCCAAGAAGCTCTCTACTGATCCCAGAAAGCAGGGCCTTTGATTTATTCTGTCAGCCATGGGAATGAAGACTTCAGTCAGGCTTTGAAAATTTGTTTGGAAGCATCAGCCGGCGTATCTTCTGTAGGAAACAGCAAGAGTCCTTGAGTGCATCTGAAGGATGACGTAGGAGACTTCCAGGAATATTTTACCCAGTTAGAGAGATGATGGAGCATTTGTGGCTCTAACAGTGAACAAGTGGCAGCTAGTAGAGTAGTTTTAGTCAGGTAATACAGTGCTGACAGCTACTCAGTTTCCTGGCTTTTTTCTGGAATGGCTGGCAGGAAGCAAAGTAGTCACTGGATTATCTTCATTAAACTCCTCAGTCTCGTGCCATGCACTCCCTGTGCTCCACATCACACCAGGCAACGCTCTGTGGTTGTGGGGATGAGCTGCACCACGTGTGCCTTTGAAAGGAGAGCTTTCCACCAAGGAGAAAGGGGCTCCCAAAGCAACCCCAGCTTCACAGCCTGCCTTCAAGCTGTGACTCTCTAAAAATAAACAAACAAGCAGATTTATTGCTATGCAGAGTCTTGAGAGACAGCTTTTTCCCTAGGGATACATTTGTTTTGCAGAATTAGAAAAATCTGTTAGATATCTAACATTTACAGTTATGTATTATTGCTTTTTAGATAGAGTTTTATAGTTATGCAACTCTAAAAATATTGATGGTGGAATGGACAAGGCAAGTTGCTTTCTGTATAACCCAACTATTTTTTCCATTCTTTCCCTTTTCTGTTTGTTTTTCCCCTTACCTTTCAGTCACCAAATCTGTCAGGTCCCTAGAAATACTATGAGGAAATATCTGGGAATATTTGGTGAGAATCAATGTCTTTTTGGTCCTCAGAGAATGTGTGGTGGTTTTTTGTTTTTTTTTTTTTCCTTGCATTCTTTTCTGACAGTGCATGCAGAGCTAGTGGAAGCAAGTGTAGTTTATTTTAAGCTTTCCCTTTTTCTCCGTGTTGCTGTTCCCTTTATTCGTCACAAATGATGGGTGGGTGAAGCTTTGTGAAATTTGGTTGTTGAGCTGGTTTAATCTTAATTTTAGTATCAATGATTTAATTTTAATATAATATTCAGGAGAGTTGAAAAGTGTTTAGTCTTGTAAGTGAATATGACTAGTATTGAGGGGAGAATGAAGATGACGGGTATGCTACCTGTCTGTGTTTAGTCACATGCTGATGACACAGGCCTTGATCCAGGGAGCCTCCTCCAGCTGGCAGAGAGTCCCAAAAGAGCCTGTGGACCCTGGATGGCAGGGTAAGAGCACCCTGGACTCAGTCTGCTTTGTTCCAGCACTGGCTTGGTGTGTCAGATGCTGGAGCACAGCTGGCCTCTCTGTGGATAGCTCAGCAGTTGTGTGTTGTGTCTGCTAACTGCAGCAGATACAGTGGAACCCACCCAAAACAGTCCAGATATTTGACAGGCTACTTATTGTCATTTACTGAGCATGCTGAAATTCTTCCAGTTCTTCTTTGGCTGCTCTAACAGAAGAAGAATGCTCCCTTATAAACATTTTTAAGTTTCTATCATGGATGGTTTTGTTTGGACTTTTAAAATTTATCTGACTTGTTAATAAAAGGTGACACTTTCACCCTCAGTCTAAGAGTCCTTTTGTCACAAAATATGTAGATAGTGGATAGTTTCTCTAATATTCCAGTTACCATGTAGGTCCTGACTTCATCATTACTTCTTGTCAGCATGCTATATGGACAGGTATTGTTTGCTTTTTTTCTCATTTGGTGAATGTTCCAGTAATTTCTCAGGTATTTTGGAGCTTTTCTCCCTTTGCTCCATCTCCTTTGCTGGTACCATCCATTGATTCTGACCTGTCTATAGTGAGCATCCTCAAAACCTGAAGATTGCTCTGTATATAAGTTTAAGAGAAATTGAATGTCTAATTTTCATTCATCAACTCTGGAAAACTCCTTGAAGCCACATAAGACACTGAAATAGTGAGATTGCTGTATGTAACAGATTACTTTATGAAGTTTATTGTAATTGCTGAAGTCAAAAGAATACATAACCTTATTGAAAAGCCAGTTAACAGTCTCAAATATTTGCATTTTTCATGCAGATTTCTTGCTTGCTTAAGCTTTGTTACTTCTTTTGCCAGACTGTATATTTTATTAGAGTTCTCTGTGACTTCTTAGTTCCTAAGCTGAAAACTGGAAGTGAGACTGGCTTTGCAATTGCAAGAAAAATGGAAAATTGTTTTGTTTGGATTTCAGCAAATTCAATTTAAGGTCATATTTTTTTTTTTCTTTAACAATGTACACTCTATCTTTTTATTCCTAAAGGCATATTTTCAGCAATTTGGCTTAACTCTGTGGTCATGGGGGTGGAATTCTTTATCTTGGCTTGATATAAGCCAGCTTTCAGAGGATATGTGGGTTAGTGTCTGACTTGGTGCACAGGAAAACACAATCTCTTTGTCAGGTGGTTTCTGGTTCAATGAAAGAAGTTTTTGGTTGGATTTCTTTGTGTATGACAACAGCTTGGTAAATTTGAAGAAATAGCTCAGGCTTTCAATAAATAACTGTCCATTCAATTTAAAAAGTTAGAAGTAAATAAAAACCAACACTGTTATGTAGCCTGCATGTTTCCATGGCACTTTCAGAAAAAACTCAAACCTAAATAACATAAGGACACTCTTGGCATAAGCATTATGAAATCTTGAAAGGTAAAGGATAATTAAGCTTTTACCTTCAGGTATGTTATTCTATAGCTTCTTGAAATCATGTTTGTCTTGATAAAATGAAAATAATATCTGTCATGTTAAAGAATATTTTGATACAAGGAATGATTTTGTTTCATCATAGTTGAGAGCTGAAGAGCAGAACATGCTTTTTTGTTCTCTTAAAAATGTAGTCTTTCAATGCAGACAGGAAGAAGTTTTGACACTAATCCATGTAAAGGCAAAGTCACCAACTCAATCACACTCAGTTACTGAGTTTTTGATAACTTCAAGAGTTGAGAAAATAAGACACAAAACTGATGTGTGAGGTCAGCAAAGTTACGGCGATTCATTTAAAGACCTGATTTAATCAGTGTATCTTGGGTTCCTCTCCTGTAAAATATGACCTGTATTGTAATAACTTTTTTAATAACTAAAATAACATTTGAAGTGAAAGCTCAAATTCATTTTTTCCATATGAACCTAGAAATTACAATTGGGTCTTTTTATGATTTGGTGATTAAGTAGACAAATGGTGCACTTCATGGGTACCATAACAGTTAACACCTGTTTCAACTGTTTCATATTTGTATTGGATGGAACCTCAGCAATCCAATATGTCTTGAAAAGCAAAAATCTTAATATAAAATATTTCATGGTATGGAAGAAATTACAATAAACAGAGTATAGCTTAAAATATAAAATGCTTGTTATGCACATTTACATAGGTTTCATCTGTATTTTTGAAACCAATGTAGCCACCTTGTGTAAAAGTAATCCTAGTTTTTGTGAGGGTTGGTTAAGTGACTATTCAATACCCTAAAGTAAATACTGTTTTCTAAGAAAACAGTATTTCCTGAGTTGGCAGAAATGAAACAATTTGTCAGTCAGAAGTCAGGTACAACTGGATTAATTAGCATTTGGTTTGTGATTTCTCTCAAACCTGCTTTGAGGACAGGGACCACTGGCAGACAGGTGGAGTGATCTCCTAAGGCATGTGCCAGGCAATAATTTTATTATTGCTTCTTTACTGTCAGTTGTTTGTTACTGGTATAGTATTTTGAAGTCATGAATTTCAGAAAATGTGAAACTTTGTCCATTAAAATCTGAAAGCTTATTTCAAATTGAGTAGAGATGAGCTCTATTGTGCCTTCCATGCACAGGTACAGCACTGCTGGCCCCCTCAGCCTCCCACAAAAGGCTTGTTGTCTTTGGTGTTTGGTAACTTGAAAACTTCCTGCTTTTTTGAATAAAGCTTGGCTTGAAAATCTAATTATTAAGATTGCAAAAATAATCTGCCAGAGTGCATTGTCAGATGTAAATATAGTGAGCTTCTTAATATGATATTTCAAAGCTGAAGCTTATTTTGAGGGTCAGGGTTAATACTCACAAGATTTGTTTAGAAAAGATGATCTTGGGATATGATGACCTAAGAGATTTTTTTCCTAAACACGAATTCAAGTTTGCTTTTATCTTAGTTTATCTGATTTGAGGAAAACCTCAACGCCTTATTAAATTGCATCTGCTTGTGGAGAACACGGTAAATTATTTGCATTTTAATGGCTTCTGCATGAATTTCATATCTCTGGAATGCTTCCCTTGCTCATTTCCCTGCAAAAGATGCTGGGTTTGTCTTGCTATAACAAAATCTATTTACCTTTTCAATTATAAAAGAAATTGATAAATTTGCCCTTAGTTCTGGCTTTTCCTGTTGTTTTCTTAAGTGCTCAAACTGCCTTTACCTAGTTTGGAGAGGAGAAAGACTTCAAGATAATTTCACATGAATCAAAAATGTTTCAGACATATGTTGGAAGCTTTCTTAAACATAGGTACTTAGTTTGGGGGTAAACATACATGCATTTGAGGGTAAACATTCAGTAATTGTGGGTAGCATCACAAAATTCCTAAACTACTGATAGAATTTAAATTTGTTTAACTGTAATTGCTCCTCATAAAAACCAGAGGAAATTTAGGAAGTAAAATGAAAGACTAAGTAGATAATTGGTACAAAAAATTATATCATAAGAGGAAGGATGGAAAAGGGAGACAATAGTTGGAAAAAAAACTAACCTCAAAAGAAGCATAATACACTGATTAATGTAGTTTGTCTTCAAGTTTTTAGGCATTTTTTTTTCTTTTATAGTGAAATATATAATTCTAAGTGTAACAAAATACTTTAAGCCACCATTTGGGGCGTCTTTTCTTTATTAATTCAATGCATAATGGAGATGGTAATGACTAGACCACCTTAATATAGAAAAATGAGGTATAATCAGAGGCATGCATCTTCCTGGGTTAAGTAGTGCTGCATCTTGGACACTTGTCTTGAAGTGACAAAATTCCAACAGATTGCAGTATCTCTTAACATGTGAAGAATCGTTCTAAAGTACAGAGCTTCAACTTCAGTGTCTTTCCAAAAGCCACAATACAGTCTGCCCTGCCTTTTCACAGATATCTCAAGACTTGACAAGTGGGTTATCATAAAGCATCTTATGTGCTGAAAAGCACTAATGAAAGACCATATCTTTATAGTAGGTTGTAAAAACTAAACCTACTAGTTACTAACTAAAGATTTTTCTAAAGTGCCATTTGCTCCAACTTTCCTATTGTCTCTACTGCTGTGGGTATTTTTCCTGTGAACCCATTTTGGGATGTTTTCATTCCCTCTTCTTTCCCATTCTGTCCGTGCTTGTTGGATTCTATCTGTTGTGCCATCAGTTGTTGGTGGGGCCAAGCTGTAAATCAGGTCACCAGAATGATTCATATTAAAAATAAACCTACAATAAAAAGCTTGGAATCTACTTTGTCAGCATTCTACTTAATGCCCTGCAGAGCATCACTGCTATTATCTTAAGCCATCTCTTGTTTGTATTCAGTTTGGAAACTATGCATTTGCAGCTGGAACAAAATCTGTCTATTCTCAAAGCTGCAGCTTCAGCCACACATCTGTCACGTTCTCCTCTCCAATTTATTTCGTGTACCCTCTGTTTAAAAGCATGTTGGTCCTATGTTCTACTTGAAATAGAGTGGTGTGTTCCTCACTTCCCAAAAGCATTTCCTATCTATTCCTGAGTTAATGGAAAACATGTCGAGCAATGTGCACCTATCAAGGGGCTGCTTCAAGGAAGTTGTGTTTTCCTGCTTGTAAATCTGAAAAACAAACCTTCCCCAGTTGTCTTCTCTGCTTCCAGAAAACCTTGTTCTGGTGAAATATGGGCCAGTTTGTTCTTCTCATACAGGCACCTATGGGTTTTGAAGGTGCAGAAGGCTTTTCTTTCACAGACTTGTGGAACTGAGGAGTCTGGAATTGCTCTGCAGCAAGATGAATGCTTGACAGGCTTCATTAGCTGCCTCTGCTCTGGCTGCACTGGAGTTGAATCATGAACTTCTGAACTGTATTAGATAAAACTTGCTAGTGTGTTCTTCTCTGTGGTATTCAAGTGTTGTTTTTCAGATTTGAGAAGCCTATTTCAAATGTAGTGGCACTTCTTCCTCTGGGGTAGAAGTCATCTCATGCCTCCAGCCTGTATCTGCTCACTTGCATTTACTATCACATTGGGATAGATGAGTTAACAGTTCCTTGAGAGTTTGGAATTGGCTATGTCATTGGAGGAGGGGGCAGAACTAAGTAGTTCAACATAGCTTTGAAGCCAGGGTGATGGAGTGGGCTTGAGGGGTCTGTTTTGTACATGAGAAATACAAAAAAAAAATCATGATGAGTGTAAGTTGCTTCAGTAATCCTGTCTTCAGGAAACTCTATTCTACCCTTGGAGTTCTTTTTGAAGGCATCCCTTTCTCCAGGGAAAAGGAAACAATCCTCTTCATAATCAGTTTGAGCTACTGTGTTTTGAGCTGGTTGCTAGTTCAGCTAGATTAACGGATAAAATACAACATAAGCTTTATGCAAACAGTTGTATCATTTTAAATGTGATAATTTACATTAACTAAACTTGCAGTTATGGATTTAAATACAAGTGGGAGATAATCCAGATCGTCGTCTTGAGATCACTGAATAATGTGATACTTGATACAGCAAGACTTATGCTCTCCTAGCTTTCTTTTGATCCCGCTGTTGGTAGAACTGCCGGGCAAAGTATGCAGTGTGACTAAATTGTTACACTTACACAATGTGTATTTTGTAGCTAAAATATGTATCAGTGTGTTAGAGCTCCAGTATGCAAATAGGAAGGGTTCCGATTCTGTCCTTGGCAAGTGGCTTGTAAAAGGTTGATGTGGGTATTTCTCAGTTGTTGACAAACGTTTATTGCATGAGAAAAAACAGCCAGAGTTCTTATTTTACAGTAGTATGTACTCACTGAGAATTTCTATATGTAAGCCTGCAAATTTTCTCCTGTGTATTTAGTAACCAGATCCCACTTTTGTTTTACAGCTGCTGCAGAGGGCAAAGGGAAAAGTGGGGAAGACTTTTTTCAGAAGGTAAGAAAGATATTTCAGTTATATAACAGCACCTGACTAGAGGAAAAAAAAAAAGGCAACCAATTACTATGCATGTGACCAACTAATTAAACTTCATGTGCAGTTTGCACTGTATTGATCAAATGTTTACAAATTATTCTGTCAGTTAAAGTGTCTCCTTGCTACCAGCCATACACGGATTGAGATGAGCAACAGGTTCTTTCATGTATGCTCCTGTTATCCATGCACAAAAACAATTTTACAGTTTTACCAATTCTTTAACTAAAAATGTTAAAATGCGCATGGTGAACGTTTGCTATGCTTCATTGTGGGGGTTAACCCAGAAGATGTTGTGAGGTGGTGATTTTTTCTGTGGATAAATGCTGCATCCTGTTATTAAAAAACTGACTTGCAGCTTATTGTGATACTGTTGAAAGCATAAATATTTGGTTGAGAAATGCAGTGGCCTTTTAAGAAGGAAATGCACAATCCACAAAATGATTCAACAAACTTTGTGGTTGGACAGAGGCACGGAAGGACTAGAAAAAGGAGTCCTGCAGCAAATAAACTACAAAGTGAAACATGGTCAAGAATAATGACTTGGGAATTATTTTTACGAAGCAGCACAGTATTGGGGTTTTTTTTTTTTTTTTGATCTTTTGGTCTTTTTGTTGTTTTGTTTTTTTCTTTTTTTCAAGAATAGTGTGAAGAACATTATTTATGAGTTATGTTAATGAAAATCTGCATGCTGCAGGCTAATAAAAATGGTGAGCTGTTTTGTCTTTAGTACAGAGAAGAGACATAAACTTTGCTGTATGCTGAACTGCCATGACACTCCTTTTTGACTTGTTGTCCATTGAAGTAATTTGCTGTATTTTGCTATAATTTTAAGTGGTCAATCCTGAAAGGAAGATGTGAAAGGTGCTTTACCCTGCATGTTACTGTGGGATGCCTTGATAAAGGCTGGTGAGAAGGAGTATATATGCTGAGAAAATATTTGGATTTTCAGATTTCTGTTGCTCTTGACTGACAGGGAGAGTAATTTTTCAAATGTGGTGCTTGTGCTTAACTGTTAGTGTGCACAGAGGAGAATGTGCCAATAGTGCCTCCTTAGGATTTTATCAAAATACTTTGAGGTTTTTTTACTTGCTGAAACAAAGCTAAGCCTATGCTTTATTCTACACATTATTCATTTTACCACAGTGTTATCTCTCTCTTGGATAAATCTCCTCATAATTCTTAAAGATGGGGATAAAATGTTTATTCTAGAGTGGCTTGTGTATTTGACATGTGTATTTGATTACTTGATTATTTACTGTAGATATGATGTACCTTACAATTATATAGTCACTAGTGTAATAGCAGAAATTACTGTGATGAATTTAATAGGAATGCAAAATATTCTAAACTCCAAGTATGTGAATGAGTGCACTCTTTATGCACACTGATGATACAGTGGCTATCTTGGCATTTAGATCTTGTCATATTTGTACATAACTATCTAGGCACAGTGTGAGTGCTGCAGTTGGTTAAAGCTGCTTCATTTTAAATGGCATTCATCTTATAATATCATCAACTCCTCAGTGTAGATTTCTGAAGTTTCTAAGCACATACACACAATACTACAGCTAATAAAACCAGATGGAAGCTATCTCCTTTGAGTTCTCTTTTGTTGGAAGAAATCTTTGGACGGTTGCTCATGGCTTACTCACCGTCTCTGTCTGTGCAATTTCCTTTAATCAGAGTTAAATTTTTCCTGTCTCATGTGAAATGAATAATCCAGAGTATCTGGAGGTAAAATGAAGACTCATTTCGTGTTTCAGGTTGGTGCAGTGAGGAAGAAAGTGATTTGTGGCATTAGGGGCACATTGCAAACTAAGGCACCAGGACACTTCCACAAACTCGATAAGAAGTTGAGGCTGCAGCAAAGCAATTTTTTAAAGCAGTTCAGATAATGAGACTTCAGGACATTATTGGCAGGATTTTGAGTGGAATGGGGAGGGAGAAGTACATCCTTGAAAGGCCACATCTAGAACATGAGGACATTATTTGCATAAAAAAATGCCATGTTTGATGTATTCTGATGAACTACCCTCAATGTACAGAGGTTAGCTGTTGGCTGGAAGTGGTGTGTGAGGTGGAAGTAGTTTTCATGGAAATGTTGAAATGACAAAAGACAAGGCAAAAATTCAAGTAGGTGATTTTGTATGTCAAGGCATGCAGACCAAGAGGGAGGAGAGAAAAAGGGCTGTGGCTGGGGGGTTGGCAGAGACTCCATGTGCATTGTTAAGTTGCAGAGAGGCTTTTAAAGGAAGTTAATACAAGGGTTTGGTGTTAAGCAGTCTTTTGCTGGTTTTTAAACCTGTGAGAAAGCAGTATTACTTGGATTTTCATAGTCGAGCAGAATCTCAGTGGATTTGAACCGTTCCTATCAGCTTCCAACTTCCAGAGTTTAATAACAATTTAAATGTCAAAGTGCATTATTTTGTTGAGCATTTTACCAGAAACAAGCACATGTAATGCAGTTGCTTGTGGAGTTACAGAATACGCCTCAATTCTTGCTGAAATTCAGGTCATATTTCTGCCCTGTCCTGGCTGTAAAGGTAGGTGAAGAAGTGCCCCTTCCTCTGGTCCTGAATTCAAGTGAAAGGAAGACAAATGTCTTTTGGTAGTGTCATTTTTAAAAGTCTGAAGATTTTATCATACTTTTGTCTAATATTTGTAAGTTGAAGTACTGGTTCAGATAAGGGAAAAGCTAAAATCTAATGAGGATTTTTCAAAACCACTGGGAGCTACTAATAATTTAGCAGGAAATAAGTAAATAATGGCATAGTTTTCTCTGTAGAGCTCTTGGATCTGCATTTCAGTGACAGGTAATCCTAAATAAACATGGATTGCTCTGCTGTTGTCTTGCATACTGTTTATGTAAAACATCCTTGTGGTCCTTGCTCTCTAAACTGTTGTTCTAATTTATTCTGTGAAAGAAATACATAATGAGGTTATTACATGTCCTTGGTCCAAAGCCCATTTTCAGTTGATGGTGGATTTTTTCCACCAAGTTCTACATCTGGCTTATTCCTCATAGGAAGCAAGGCCCTTTCCCCAGCAAAGCCAGGACATTGTTCCAGGGAACAGATAATTTATGTAGCCCTGTAGAGATGCGTGGCACTCTTATATAAAATGTAAGAAGGTGGTGATTCTCTGTCCTGAAGAGTTTATAATCCAAAACAGGTGGAGGTCGGCTGTGTGGACCGAGAGGAATTGCATGCATCATTTCGGTTTGCTTTCAGCTCTGTCATCATCAAGTTGGTTTCTTTTCTTCCTTTTAAACCCTTGGGAATCTTAGTGCTGATGCTAATCTTTCATTCTGAAACTTCTCAGGACAGGAGTGTATCTGTAGCCCTCTCAAGGGCCTGTGAGCAGTAGGTGATAGGTGAGGACTTTGGCTTCAGTGGAATTTGGGTGGAGTTCTCAGGCTAACATGGGACTGCAGTGCAGGATGTAGTGACTGGAAGTGATGCACTCAGTGCTCTGCCCAGGGGCTGGACTCCAGGTCACATCCAAGCTCTTCATTTCAGTGTTATTCAGTGTGTGTGTGTGTGTGTGTGTGTTAGTCGTGGGCTTTGGGAGTATGCCTGGAGGGGCTCTTCTCAGCTCTGGCTTTCCTGGCTTTTAGAGTTTGTTTGCAGAGCTTGGTTTTGTGGGAAGCACCAAGTGCTACTGTGTTTTACTGCTCCTGAGTGTTTGACATTCTTTTATGTTTTGTGTTTTGGGTTTCTTTTGTACCTTTTTTAAGCAAACAGAAGTGGTGTTTGTATGTGTTTTCCCAGTTGCAGATACTTAGGGGTTTTAAAGATGTCTCTGGATTATTTAGGCCAATAGTGTATTGAAATGTTCATGTTTCTCTTGACTGCAAGCTCTGTTATTCCCTGAGAGAGACATAAGTGTGCTTGGAGTTGTGAAGCTGCAACTGGGCAAATGCTTCAAATGTACCACAATCTCTTCTGTTAATTATTAGGAGCTTAGGAGTGTAAAGGAAGACTAGTGGTTTCTTTTCATTTTCCTTCCTGTGCTTACGTGTAACATGTTCAAACTGTAGCTTCTACTTTTATTAAATAATTAACACTATGTAAGTTACTGAGGCCAGAAGTCACTTGTGGTGAAACCATCCTTTAAAAACAGTCCAGGTATTTGGAAACAGCAGTAGCAAGAGAATAAAAAAGAAAACAAGCAAACAAATGCCCAACCAAAACCAAAAAGTAAACTCCCTGTGATTATTTGAAGATGTGAAAAATAGATATATCTAACTGCATCTTTAATCATATTTCTGTTAAAGTCCTCTATACAGTAGTTATTAATGATTGTGCATTTTTATTTATTTAGGAGGCTCTGGCAGCAAAGGCAGCAAGGAAGCTTCCTCAAGCCCTGTTTGCTTATCTAAGACAGTAAAAGAGCTTGGTTTGCAACATGCTGCGTTTTCTCTTGTATTTTTGAAAAATATCTTTTATGTTGGTCTGGGACAAACCTTCAAACTTTAGCAATATTCTTAGACATGCATGTATTAATACAGTGATGTATGGATTTTGTAAGTATAGGTAGTATACTCTGATACAAATAAATTTAATTTTCTGTTTGCAGTAGATCACACTGGAAGTGAATTAGTCTTACTTTTTAATCTATGAACGTGAAGCATATCTAGAGCTTGAAATGCCAGTGGCTTAGGGCATTTTCAGGCATTAATAGTATTAATCATTGACCTGGGACTAAGATGTCCCCAGCTAATTATTATCCATGTTCAGGAGTAACTTCTGAAGGGCTTTCTGTGTGTCTTCAGCCGTGACTATTCCCGAGCTGCCTATTTATAACTGTAGTTCCCCTAGGGCTGTATTTCCATTTCTGATGGCAACCACTCAGCTCTCAGTTTCTTGCTGTGTTATTTATCTTGGTGGTGAGACCTCGTGAGCTGGTGGTGATCAGACTTTATCGAGGGTCTTGTCTCTGTTTCAACCACAGGAGCAGTTTGGAGCTGCAGGAACTGGTTCCACACATTCCACTTTTTCTGGGTAGAAATCAGGATCTGCACTAGCATTAAAATAACCTCTTGATGTAGAGCTTGGCTCATAGCATGTGACAAGGATATATTAAGGCCATACGTTTCCAGAGTTGGCTTCAAGTGCCTGGCTGGGGTGGGAATGCTGGCATCCAATTTACATTGAGCTTCCTCTCATTTAGCTTCCTGGGAAGAGGAAGCAACTGCTTGGAGAGGGCAGTGTAGATTAGAGGGCTGAAAGAATGTCACTGAAAGTTAACATTTGCAGTAAATCTTCGGATTGACATATTTGTCTCGGTTTTGGCAAAACCCCACCCAGTGGAAAAGAGGCTATTTAGGTTGGATCAGCTTCTCTAAAAAGGTAAATCAAGAATGCTTACTTAACTTTTTGCTTAGTTCAGGCAGAGCTGAGTGGTGGGAAGGCTTCATTTTTGTGGAAAATGGCATTAATCCCATCTGTAGTATAGTGACCATTCTGCTAAGGCAGTGGAGTAAATCCAAGGATTTTTAGGTTTTTTCGTTTAATCTCCAGTTTCTCCTGTGCTGCTTCTGATACAGTGGGCACCATCTTGAGATTTTACCTTTGATATGAAGTCTTAGTTGATGAAGTTCAACTTTAAGTATAGCAAAAAAGTGGCATAACACTGTGCAAGATTTCTTGCATTGTAAAGCAATGGAGAAGGAGTGGTTTGTCATCATCATCTAATTGAGGTGCTCAGTGCTTTTTATTCTGAGAGTTAAACCCTCCCTTAAAATAGAGAAGGGATTTCCTTATCAGAAATGCTTGTACTTTTACCTTGGGGAAGAAAATCAATAGAAAAGAGACAAGTATGAGAATGATGCAACTCAAATATAGACTTGGTTTCTGGCTTCCAAGGAGGAAGATTGCTGATTTTGCTTTCAGAGAGGAGAGTTGGATATATACTGGTGTTTTGAACAGTTTTCTGTGGGATTTCATTTTTTAGTGATATTTTTTCTTAGAATTTTTTTGCATTACTTCTGTAATTCATTAATGCTGTACAGACAGATACTTCAATAGAAAATTTTTTTTATATGCTTAAATATTTTCTTTGGTTTTGGCTATGCTTTGTCATCTATTTAAAACAAAAGTGTTACCTGTGATCCTTGATTAGTATTTCCATTGAGGGTAAACAAAACATTTAAATCAACTGAAGGACTTCAGTGTTTCTCCATAGGTAAGGGCATTTGGTTGATTGATTTTTACTCTTACTTAACTTTATTTGCTGTATTTGTAAGTTAAGTCCAAAGTTCTGTAAATTTTATTCTTGCAGAAGGTTTACTTAATGCAGTTTTTGGATGCAACAGCAATACTGCAACATTTGCTTAAACAGTACCCTTGTTTCAAGAATCATCTTAGCTCTTTTCAGGTAAAGTAGAGGTTAAAAAAGTGTAGTGTGTATGTGCATACATGCATGTGTTCTCACTCTTTCTAGGCTAAAAATTCCTTACTGGAAATGGAAACAATAAAAATTCCAAAGCCAGATCCATATAGGCAGCTTTCCCAATTCCGTCTTTAGTGATTTAGAGCTTTTATGTACAGTCTGAAAGTTTGATTTATGTAACTGATGTTTTTTACTCTGCTGCCTTTATTGCTTTTATACTTAATATCTTTATTAGTGAAGGTATTTAGTATTTAAGTTTTGATGCATATTGATCAACACAATGAATAAATACATTGCCTATGATGTTAATTTTGACCTCTAATTTTATCTTCAGGACCTCTTCATCCTGCTCGTGCTTGCCTTAATTCTTGATAAGGTCTTTAGGAAGAGCTATGAATAGCTTGTGAAAGTAAATTTGTTGGAATCAGTGTGGGCTAGGATTAGCCCTTGACAACAAACAGCAAGTTTGCTGCTCTGGGGAAACCTCAGTCTGCACAAAAGTATTGGCTGTGAGAAGCTGTAGGGAAGAGTTGTTGGTGTTTTGCTTAGCTTGACATGACACTGTGTAGCAGTATACAGGTGGGAAGCAGGCGAGTTTTCCTTCTGTTCCCTTTTTCTATGTCAATCAGAAACAAGTCAATGTTTTTTGATAGTTATTTTAGCATTTAATAAAAACTTGAAATAAAAATCATTTAACAGAGATGGACAAGTGAGTGAAGATCAATTTCCTGCAGTGTTGAAGCAAATGACTTGCAGTAGAAGCATGAACAAAAACATATGAGAGTATTGATCATTATCCATGCTGCTTATTCCAGAGGGTAATGTCTAAAATAATTTATATATTGCTTTTTCCAAGACAAGTAAAACTAGGGAAGAAGGACTAGCCAAGCAGTCACCGTTTCTGAAAATGTCTGGGTTTCTGCCAGCTGGATTAGAAAATGGGAAAATGAGGAGCCCTGCCCTTGGAGATGCCCAGGCATTCATGTCCTTGTGTGTGGGACAGCCCTGTTGTCCCACTGCTCCTTCCTGTACAGGAATTGCTGGGTACATTGCTGTACCCAAAAATGTTGGCCGGACCTCCACAAGAGCTGCGTACTTGCACCAGGCTTTGGGCTAAGTTTTGTAATCTCTTTTTTGACTCCTTATATTCCTCAAATTTCCTCACCAAGCCAGTAGTCCTTGATGCTGCCCCACTGATGTGCTCTGGCAATGCAAGTGCTTTCACTGCCCTCAACAGTTTTGGAGTTGGAATCACAATGGGTAACTTCACACAACCCTCTTTTGAGTCTTGTTCTTCCTTCCCATCCTTGTTCTTGCCTTGCTTTCTCCTCTCCTCTAACAAAAAAAATCCCAAAAAATGAAAAACAACAAAACAAACAACAAACCATTAAATGTAATAATTCTGATTCCAGCTACACCCATTGCTCTGTTCTTGCTGCCAAAAGTCATGTTCAGGGATTAGTCATCCTTTCAGATTGTGCTGTTTCACCTCTTACGCATTGCAAGAGGAAGAACTAAAGATCACCCCAAGTAGAATTTCACTTGTCTGCTGTGACTCTTCAGGCTTGTCCTATAGAAATACATTTTCCTTTAATTTTCATCTAAGTTATATTCCATGATTCAAATAAACCATAAGAATAAACTTGTTTATACAGCTGTAAATATATGCAGGCTGAGGGGATTAAGACAACTTTTCTGGAAGCTAAAGATGAAAGATGAACGTTTTAAGTCTGTGAAACCAAGTGTTCATCGACTAGGAATAACATCTTTATGGTGTAAAGTGAGATGGTCTCTGAATTACTTTCCCACATGGAATTGAAGTCCAAACTGATTTAATTTTTTTCTTTTCCTCACTTGTGTGAAAAAAGAATCTCAGTAAAGTAGGGAAGGAATTCCTGTTGAGAAACTGCTGAAACCAACTAGTAGATGCAGATTCCTGAGCGACTTATTTTTCCTTTTACTGTGATTAATACCTGAGGCAAAGAAAAAGCCAAGATGCCCAAATCCCAAAGGTGGGAAGGTCAGAAATAGGTATCTTACCAACACTAACAATAAAGAATAATACTCTGATTTAATGTGCTTGCTTTAAATGAAGAAAGGTCTGCTATATATGTTGTTCTTGTTCATCTACTGTGTGTGAAATACTTCCTTTGAATTCTGAAATACTTGTAGGCTTTGGGGGAGTTTTGGTTGGTTGGTTTTGTTTCATTCAGGACATTCCAGTTTTCATCCAAAATCAGCTAAACAAAAAATACAGCATAAGAAAAATAATTTCTTACTGTCTTAATGTAAAAACTCCCCAAAGTGCTTGAACTATAAACTTTTCAAGCTGGAATACAAGGAAGCCAAAAGCTTGTCTTCCAGCTGCCTTACATTGAGACTTTTTTTTTTCTTGAAGGCCCAATGATTTGCAACTAGGGCCAATTTTTTCAGGGTCAGAGTACAGTCTGATTTGTTTTGTTGGTGTCTTCCAGTGTCTTGTCCTCTTCTGTTTTTTCTCCACTGAGAATAGCTTACATACTTTGGCTTGTAAACACTACAATTACACTTGGGGAAAGGGGGGGAAGGAAAGTTGTAGAAAGACAATTTCTTAGGTTTTTCTTCATTTTGAGAAGAAGCATAAGGTTATTTACTTGGGGATTAAACCTTGCTGACAGATGTACTTGATCCCTTAGGTCAGTTGATACCCCAAGGTGAGGAGAGCATTGATTAGGTCTCACTCTATCACTTACTTTATATGGAAATAAGCTAAGCTGTGCAGAGGTGCTGTTCTGCAGAGATCATGAACTCTGAGTCATCCCTAGGCTGAATTTCCTCTAAATGTTATGTAACTGAAGTTACAATTGGAACACATGTATTATAACTGGAGTACTTGTGAATTCTCTGTTTTTGTTCATGTGAGAGCAGAGCCCCTGTTCTCAGGATATGTGGCATAACACTGAGTTTTCACTAATAAAGCTGTTCCATTGCAACATGCACTTGAGGTTGTCATGGAATGAGTCCAGATTTTTCAGGAAACGAAATAATCTTGGCACTTAATGCCTGGGTTTGGATGGTAAAGCTGGAACAAAAAGTTGATGCAACAGCGATCTATGCAGTCTTCAATATCGTCTTTACTTTCAAGTTTAACTACTGCAATAAAAACTCAGTTCCAAGTTTTCCAGAGCTTTGTGACACTGCTGTTATAATAAATACAATTCATAAATAGCAACTTAAATACAGTGATAGTTTGGGAAGTAAGCAGTGTTTAATTTCTTTTTAAGTGTTCCTACGAAAACCCTGATTTATTGTAACCTTACAGCATAGAGCTGAAAGCCAGCACAGACTGAGTATTTTGATACTTCAGTAAATGTACTTCATCTAAATGCATCCTGACTTTTTTTTTTTTTTTTCCTGTCTAGGAGATAAACTTGTCTTTGTAGTGATCAAACTGAGTTGTCTTTTTTGGTCTAATGTGGCAATTTTTAGCATTGCAAAGAGCTTAAGGATAGTAGAAGGCCAGCTCTCAGTGGCTGGCAGTCAAACTGCTTTTCCTTTGAAGATCTTATATGCATCTTTCTCATGTGTCCCCAGAATGTACAGCTGTGAAGTTGTGGGCTTTCCTTTTATTTGAGTTTACCATAAGAAATGGGGAGGATTTAATTTCTATAAGACAGACGTCTCCAACCTTTATTGAGAGGATAAAGGACTGATGGGATGTAACACTTGCCTTGAATGACATGCAATCTTCTTCTGTCTCCTCTCTTGTGGTTCCTTTCATGTTGGATCTTCTATAACTCAGTCCTGCACCATTCTTTGTTTTAGCATCTCCCTTTTCCTTTTGGCTAGTGCCTTCCAATTTTCTGTGAATTTCACTGCCTGTTGCGCAATTATAAAAAAAATCCTGGGCCAAAACGTTTTATCAGAGACAAGTGAATTATTTGAAATAGCTTTTTACACATCTGAATTGAAAAATAGTGAAAAGTGTATGTATGTTACTGGTAGAATTTCACCCTCCTGGAAATGTTTTATTTCAGCTGTAACTTATTATCCAATAGTGCTGAAACCAAAAGTATAGTATAATGAAGTCTGACTGATGCTTTCAGTTTTTCCACATGGCATCCTAATCTGGAAGTTGTTGTGGTGTCCTTGGGTTTTGGATGTAGAAGATAACAATTAGGAATTGTTAGAGAAATCTGCCTTAATTCTGAATTATACTGATATGAAAAACTTATTGGTATTGTAGCTATTTTCTTAATGCATTAGTTTTCTTCTTGGAAGTGGCTTTGCGAATTATTTTGACATTTTAATTGTTTTCATTCCATCTTAAGTGTGATGAGAGGTATGAGCTCACCATACTTGTTTATAAGATCTTGGTATAAAGGAGAAGTCCTTTAGTCTCAGACATACCCAGCATTTCTAGGAGCTGTATTTCCATTCATTTATCTAAAGTCTTTGGTGTCAAGCAGTTCCTTCTCGTGTTTTACAACTAAATGGGTTGGTGAAGCACTGTAGCTCTGTGCCAGGATGAAATTTCAGTATGATATGCCTGTAATAGGGCTGATGGAATTTTTACTGAGCCAAAGGCAGCAAGAGAATGAGAGTTGACACTGAGCTAAATGACTGCATTTTTTCACAGTATAAGAGTGTGTGCATAGTTTTTCCCTGTTGGCTGGTTGGAGATGTACAGGTAAGTTACACACTGTGTCATAATAAAAAAATGCTGTCAAATGTCTTCTCTGACCTGCTAAATCAAGAAGTAAAAATTCTGCAGTTTGGATAAGTTTATAATGAAAAGCTCTTTTGGGTAAAGATGAGGCAAACCAATATATCTTGACTTAAGGAGACTCAAAAAGACTCAATTTAAATTTGATAGGTTTTACTTAAAAACCAGTTTAAGGTAACTGAATAAATATTTGTGTTGAATTGTGTTGAAATTCCCTCTGAAATTCCCTGCTGTAGCTATTAGTGGTCATTTGAACTTCATGGAAGCTGTTGAGCATCTTGGGAATGAGAATGGGAATTCTTTTGAATGATCAGAACTCAGCCACACTTAACAGACACAAGTTCTCAGGAAAACCAGAGAAGCAGTTAATGGCTTGTGCTATTTAAAAGTAATAATAATCAACAGTTTTAAGAATGGTAAGCATCGTATTTTCAGACAATGAACGTATGCTTTTGCAGGAGAAGAAGAAAAACTTAATTTTTTGAAAATGCTTTCTATTTTAATAGATTATGGAAGAAACAAATACACAGATTGCTTGGCCATCAAAGTTGAAGATTGGAGCAAAATCAAAAAAAGGTATTTTATTTTGTTCTTATTATGGGGTGGGATTTGTTGTTAGCATAGTAAAACCAGAGAATCAAGAATTGGATTTTTAGAGTCACCCATCAATGATGGTCACCTGAAGTATTTTCATTTCAGTCTGCTGTTTCTTAGGGAACTTGCTTGTTGAAGTTACCTTGGCTTTATATAGGTATTTTATACACAAATCCATTTTAAGGAGCTTGCAATTCTATGAGTAGTTTATTTAACCAATATTGTTGTACTGTTGTATTAAGCATGTGTGCCTTCTGCTGCATGATTCTGTATCTCATCAGAGCAGTTTCTTTATTTTACAGCAGCCAAAGTCAGTGTTTCTGGTAACATTTTAGATGAGTGGGTGTTTTGTGGTGCTTTTTGTTTGTTTCTGTAGAGTACAAAGATGAGTGTTGGCCAAGCCCAGCAGAACAGTAAATACTCATTGTGTCCCTCTCAGGGGCAGCCTGCATGCTTTTTTGGGTTCTTTGAGAAACCTAAGTGGAGCTATTTCTTAGGAATTACCAGTATTATGTTTTAAATTATTTTGGAAGTCCAGCCTATTAGTGTGAACTAAGTGTGGAGCATCTCTCTTTGAAGTAAACCTTCTTGTTCTGTTCTTAAGGACAGATAGCTGTGACTGATTGAAAGCAACATGTAATTTCTCTTCTTCGTGAAAAAATGAAATTGGGAGTGACTTTTAACATTGCATGCATTTCTGTCCAGGCTAATGCATATTTAAAAACCAATAAAGTGAACTTCAGATAGTTTCTTTCTGTTATACATAGAATGTGTAGGTGGAGGTGTGGGCTAATGTTAGTAAATGAATAAGATCTCTTGGGAAGAAAAATGATCTTTTTAGAAAGGTGCAGGGTTAATAAAATTTTTATGATGAGGAGCGAGATTGTCTCTGAGGTACTTTCCCATATGGTATTAAAGTCCAAATTGATTTCATTTTTTCCTTTCCCCACTTGCATGGAAAAAGAATCTCACTTAAATGGGGAAAATTGGGGAAGGAATTAAGACTGGGGAAAATGTAGGTGTTATGTATGCAGGCATTAGTATATGGAACTAACATTTATTGTAATGCAAGAGTGACAAGGTCTCTGTGCAAACCTGGGGAGTTCTGTGTATCCTCTCCTTGGGGTGCTGTGAATTGATGCATACCTAATGCTCCTCTGGAACATGATGCTCCTCAAGGCACAAGAGTTTATTTTTCTTCTGAGGATAGAAAAGAAGAAATAAAGTGGTGCCTGTACCTTTTTTCCCTCTTGTTTAACTGGGTTTAGTCCTGAGGATGAAAAGCATGAATGAAAGGCCAAGAAAAGAGGGGTAAGAGAAATGGTTGGTTGGGTTTATGCATTGGTACTCAGGCAGTAAAAAAAAGTAAATTAAAAGTAAATTAATTTAACCTCTTCACTAGTGATCTCAAGTAGAAGATATGGTGAAGCTCTATGAGTACATAGAATGAATTTGAGTACCATGGGAAATAAAACAGCTAAGAGTTATGAGCTGATAAAACTAAAAACTGAGGAAAGGGAACACACATTACAGCTGGGCATACTGAGTGTATCTGCAGTGGGAATGATTATCCTGGAGAGTCTTCATGCCAAAGGAAAGTTAGATAATGAGATAGTGATGGGCTGTAAACAAGACATTTTAGCAATATGCTGTACTATTAAAAAAAGTGTTTCAAATGCCTGTGGATTTCAGGGTGGCTCTAGAGTTAAGACTTGTACTCCCTGGCCAGCTCTGGTGTGCTAAGCTGTGTGTATGTACACCTAAGATAGTAAATTACAGCATGTGTACAAAGAACCCCTTAACCCTGAGGTTCCTATTCCTTGTGAAATAAAGTGTGGTTTATGTGTTCTGTTTACACTTAATACCAATTGTTTGCAATTCTGTAACTTCCCGTTTGCAGCTACAGCAGATGTTTATATAGGGGTAAATATTCCAAGTGTTTAACATACTCTTTGCTTCACTTAATGGCATTTTGTGATTGAGAGGAGGGTCTGCAACAATTAACCGGCCAGCTCTCTGGGGACTTGAACTCAGAACATGCTCTCTGTGCCTGCCTGCTTGGCTGGGACTGGGTGCCTGAGTCATTCAGAGGGGGAGCAGCAGCTGTGGAGGGACCCTGCTGCACCCCAGCCCTGCTCTGCAGCCAATCATCGTCAGGACATACCAGATTTTTCTTGTAGAGTTTTGCAATGTAATTTGCCTTTGGTTTCAGCAGCTTCACATCCTGTGTGTTGTGGCCTTAGGTCATTCACAGCTTTCCTCCCAATATAGGGGAAAAAGTCATTAGGAGAACATTGCTTTTCTTTCTGTGATAATATTGGTCAATCTGTCATGGAGCACTTAGGGCTTAATGGTATCATTCTTCTCGCTGCTGATGGCTGTCTTAATAATACTCTACTGATACTAAAAATCAGTAAGGACAGATCATGTTTTGTTCTGAATTGAAACACAAAGGTATTTAAATTTACAGCCAAGGTATGCATAGTAAGATTCAGCAAGGATATGGAGATTAAGTTCTGTATAAGATCCAGAATATTTTTGTGATCTTTTAGAAAAAAATGTGCTATAGTGAAGCTGAAGCACCAAAAGTTAAATGACTTGTGAACTTCTGTAACATTTCTTTTTTGGAGTGATATGGATTCTAATCTTGTATGGATTACAACTTTTAAATTGATGAATCCAAAATTCTATATTTTAAGTATCATAATGGTAATTCATCAACTTACATTTGATAAATATTTTCTGATGGGTTTTTTTAATTGCGAAAGACTGTCTGAATTTAGCATAAGCAGATTTTAAAAATTTGCTAATTTAAATTCATTATTTAATATGAGTTTTTTAAAACACCTCATCACAGAGCTAAATTAAAAAAAAAAACTATTATCAGCTCTCAACAGTTTCATAAGGGAAAAACAGGAATTTCCTGGTTTTAATAAACACCAGATGCTGTAGCCTTATTCTAGTGATGAGGAGGGTTAAAGTATTTTGAAATAAATGTTTAGAAAACACACAAACAGATATAAATCTTCCAGAGCATTTTTAAAGCAAGTCATTTGTTTAGGTTGCCAAAGAGATCCCATAACATTAAGGATTTAGAGAGGAAAGTGAATAATTTACAGTACTTCATGACTGATTCCATCAGTAATGGAAGAATTGGCACTGGCACGGTTTGCTGTGCTTTGCACTGGTGCTGTAGAGCTCAGGGTGTACCAAAGCCTCATGTTCTGCCAGTCTGAGATCTTCTCTAGTCTGGTGAATTAAACACCACATTGAGAGACAGTAACCTTTGCTCTCAACATGCTTCTTCACTCTGTTGTAGCTGCTGCTCCTTTGGAATGCTGTTAATTGTCTTTTAAAGATTTGTTCACTGGTATGAAAGTGTGAGTAGATTGCCAAATCCTAGATGGTCAGATGCTGTAGCTCTAAAAGCACTTCCCAAACAGGCATAAGCTAATGGGATTTTCCCTCTCCCTTTCTGAAATACTGACCTGTCTTGTTCTTGTTGTCCAGCCCTTTGTGCTGTGCTGTCATTGGTGCTCGCATGGGGGCTTAAAACTGGCCACAAATAGTTTTTACTTTTGGAGAGGGGGAGTTCTTGCTCACTTGCTAGTTGTCTGAACCCTAACTATATATGCTCATATGTTTCCCCATCTGTTTGTAAGGATCTGGAATGCTTAATCCTTGAAAGCAGGTGGATGTCATGTTACTCACCAGCAGTGCTTGTGGATGGATATTGAAGGTGTTCTTTAGGAAATGGGTATATGGGAGTTCAGATTTCACCTATATTCCTTACTCCTTTTTATTTCTAAAATCTCCCTCCCCGTACCCCTGTGTCCCTTCGTATTCCAGCAGCCATAAGGAGGTTATGGGACGTGTCTGCTCAGAATGCAGCTTGAAATAGATTTTTGGGAGCAGCCACCTTAAGAATCCCTTCAGCTCTTGGAAACTTAGTAGCTCTAAGCAGAAAGATGATCAGAGAGTTGGAGCAGGGAATATTTTGGGAAGTTAAAAAAGGTGGTAAGGGGAAATGCAAGATAAATTCAACTTACAGAGCAGGTAGAAATCTGGAGTCTCTTCCACCATTCACTTTTAAAAAGGACTTCTCTTGCTCTTTTTTTCTTCCTCCCATATTTTCATTCCTCTTCTATTTTCTTTAGTCTCCAGCTCTTTTTTATCTGTATCATATCTTGAAGTTAGCAATTTATTTATTTTCTTTCTCTCTTGAGCTACTGTTATTTTATTTAACCTCGTCTCTTATTTGCTGTTTCTGGCTTTGTGGCTTTTTGTTTTGCTTTTTGTTTTTCCTCTCTTATCACTGATGCATTTTAAGTTCATCAGTAAAAATCTAGTCCATGTTCGTTTGTATTTTTTTAATTTTACTTTTTACTAAGTAAAAAGTAAAATCATCTTTTCTAATAACTTCAAAAAATTCAGACTAGTCTCTGTTTTTGAAGCATTTCCTACATGCTGTTTTTGATATTGTTTTTGCTGTTTTTGAGCATATCTCCACACAAATACAGAGCATGTCAAGTTCATATCTGAGGAGAATAGCAAGAAACATAATGGTACTGAAGGCACTGGAAGGAAGGCAGCAGTAACTAGCATTGGGCACTGCTGGCATTCATTGCCTGGAAATTTGGTTTCACACTTCTTCGTTCAACTTTGCCTTGCAAGCCAAGTGCAACTGTTTCCCTCTTTGTGTCCTAAGCTGTGAAGGTAATGTGCACAACAAAGTTAATAACTGTAATACCACACTTGAGGCAAATAACCTCAGAGAGACTTCAGCCAAATCAGTAAAACCTCACTCTTGTTTGTTGGAATGGTGTTTGGGTACAAGGAAAGTACTTTGCCTATTTCAAGAGGTGTTGTGATAAAAGCTAGAGCCTCTCTTTTGTTAAAACAAATGCCACTGCATAGTGAACTCAAGGCCAAGCTTGTGAGTTACTGCCTTAGATATCTAGAGTAAGCTAAAATGTTTGTTGTTTCAGACCTTTAAATCAACTTGTTTCCCAGTACTGTGATAGAAGCTGAAGTTTATGTTTTCAGATGAAACAGGGAGAGAGAGAACAAAGAATTGCAGTGTCAGGCTGTGCAGCCTTAGCAAAGTGTGCAAATAAAATGCCAGGTTATTTCTTCCTTTGCCATAGGCTTTCTGATAAACCTTAAATCTAGTTATAGGCTTTTAGATAATTTTTCTTTTCAAAAAATACCTAATTTTCTCAATTCAGTTTGTTAATACAATCTTTTTTGAAAGGAGTATGAACTGCTTTTAAAGCCAAACCTCTAGCAGTAAAACATCCCAGGAGTGGTTAATATATGAGCAGTTCAGAGTTGTGCCTGCCAGTTCAGTGTCCCATGTGTGAGCACTTCATCATTTACACACGTGTTCCATGGAGGGATTACATCACTGCTCAAAACACAAGCGTATCATCAGTTATGCAATGCTGCTCTTGGTACTGCAATTGAGCTGAATCCCACATTTGTACAAAGGAGAGACTGCCATGCAGAAATTCTACACTGCAAAAAACCCACTTCAGATTAATGGATGTGAGTAGGACTTTGTCAATGCTTCTGTCCAAACCCAGTATTTTATTTTTATATATCTGTGTTAATGGAAGAGTTAATAACCCTGCACAGCATCATTATCTAGGAGTCTTGTGAACATCACTGTAACCTCTTGTAGCATGCCTGGAAGTCTCTAGAGTTTCCTTCCCCCCAGGAAACACATAGCCAACCAAAAACCACAACCCCAGAAACTCCACCAAACCAAAACACCCCTAAGCAAAGCAGAGGGCTCAATGAGGCAGATGTTGAGAAACTTTGAGTTGAGGGAAAAGTACTTGTGTGGTATCAGTTGGATTTATACCCTTGCTTCAGGAGATTCTCATTGCATTGATGATACTTTGTAGTAAATGCAAAGTTTAGTGGAATTAATAGAACTCTCTGCTTTCAGTTATTGCTGGGATTGCTGAAATACTCAAAGAATTTTGGTCTATGCCACTAAATTTACATTACATACTTAGTCTTTTTCTAAATCCTAGGTGGCTTGATGTTCTTCAAATGCTGGCCTATCTGCAAAGTGCAGATAATTAGAAATTATCCCCAAGAAATTAGCCAAGTCCTAGATCAGTCAAAAAAGCATAAAAGCATCTAAAAAATGCCCAGTACTTTAGGCTATTTGCTTCTTTGTCTTATGTAACTCCTAAGCAGGTAATGCTGTGCTCTATGTGGTTGTGTGCATACCTTTACTGAAGGAGTGGTGAAGAATTGGAAAATTGGAACAGGGAGGTGGTGGAGTTGCCATCCTTGGAATCGTTCAAAAAACACCAAGCAGTTGTGGCACTCACTGCTATGGCTTTTATTGACAAGGTGGTGTTCAGTCAAAGGTTGGACTTCATGGTCTTGGAGGTCTTTTCCAACCTTAAAGATCCTGTGGTTCTGTATAGAATAATGATGGTTAGAATAACCTTATTTTTTAGATCTTTTGTGTTTTTCTTTAAGCCTTTACATGCATGTTACTCCTTAATATAGTTGCAGCCATAGTAGAGGGTTTTAGTGGTTTCCTTAAATGACTCCTTTCTTCTGGGCCAAAGACATTAGATAATTTTTTTACTTTTTCACATTGTATATTTGTTATGCTTGATTTTAACTTCGTTCAAAAGTTTTTTTGAACTAGCTGTGTTGTGGAAGAACTGCAGAAATTATAGATTGTGTATTTCAGAGATGCTTTAAGTTGCATGAAAACATTTTCTTACAGAAGCTACTTTTCTTAGTTCCAGTTGATTTGTTCTTAATTCTTTCAATATAGAAGTGAATCCTGCTACTTTTCCAAAGATTATGCCCATGTAAATTGGGGGTAAAAGTACTCATGTTAATAGGATTACAAGTCCTCCTATAATTTCATTCACTTTTAAAATTGCAATCTCTTCATTTGTAGCCATATATAACCTCTCAAAGTGCATTAAAATGTTGTGAATTATAGGAAACATAACTTCATGTACAGGAATTGCTTGTCGTCTTGCCACTACTTATCTGAGTTGCTGATTTATCAATCTTAAGAGAAAACACTCTTTACTGTAAATTACTGCAGAAGGAATTGATATTTTGTGTTTCTGTAAATGCAGCAAGGCACTGAATTTTATTTTGCACCTAAGTCTAAAATGCTGAATCAGCCCCACCTGAGGAGGTCACACAGCATCCCAGGACTACCAAGTACTTCAGGCCTGTTAATGAGCCAAGGACTCTAACAGTGGTTTTTCATAGTTTGGGTCAACTCCTGCTCTTGACCTACTTTCATATCTTTGTGTGCTGTTTCTAGTTACAATAATTGCAGCTTCTGCTGTTCTCACAAAAAAAAACCTGAAACAAAACCAAACCAGATTGAGTGAATGTGGGATATGATCAACTAATTTTCCTAACTTAAATTCAGTGCTATGAATAGCCACGTAATTGATTTAGAGCCTTAAGCTCCAATTAAAAAAAAAAAAAAAAGGGTTGGTAGAATTAATCAGGCTCTTGAAGACTTGCAGTGGTATGTGGAGTTTTTCTGAAAAACTTGAGCTTCTCACCTACTAAGATGCTTTTGACAATTGTGCCAGCTGAAAAGCTGTACCCTAACTCTTGGTAGGAACCTAAAATGTATGGAGTGATGACTGTTCCTGTTCCATGGTCTGTAGCTAGGGATAAAGGGATGTGGAGTGATGCAGAGAAGAGAGCACCTAAACCTCTGAAGTGTCTGGATGCTTAAGCACTTACAAACAGAGGTAACTTTTGTATTGGTCAAGGTTTAATTTGTTATCTCAGCACTGATTTCAGTGTGCACATCAATGGAAGTGTTGGCTCAGCTTGCCCAAAGTCATCCTGCAGGGTCACTCTTACAGAGAAAGTAATGTACTTTATCCCAGCTGGAGCTCTGCCAGCCGCTCAAAGGCTGTGCTGCTCTGGGGTTTGGGCCCTGACAGAGCTGCTGGGTGCCTTCCCTTGCTCCTGTTGATCCCCACCCTTAAAGACAAGGAAATAGTCTCCTGTCCATAACTGATGCAGTGAGGTAAGGGAGGTGGTGGTTTGATGGCTGCTCTGGGCACCTGTTCCCTTGGGAGAGGAGCTTTTCACCTGGTTACACAGCAGGCAACAGAAAGGTGCTGCAAGAGGGGCTTTTGAACTCCCTTCATGGGTCTTTCTCATCTGTAAGTGGAAAGAGAATCCCAGTGCACCAGTTTGAGACTTCTTCATGTAATAGCAGTAGCCTCAATGGTCACCAGACCCCAGGACAGCCTTATTCCATATGTTGTGAATAATGATAAAGGTGCACTCACATCTGCCTTTTCCAAGCACTTGGAAAGGCAAGACTGGTGACTACCTCTGCTAGAAACAAAATCAGGGGAGACATGATCGTTGTCACAGCAGGCAAACAGTACAATTGTGTTCTCTCTCCTGCCTTGCTGCGTGCTTGCAGCCTGTGCCCTGCCTCCATAGCTCCCTGCTAGGCAGCTCAGCCCTGCAGCCGGGCATGCCCTGGTGCCAGTCCCACTGACGCAGGGGGCATTCAGGGCCACTGGGTTATGGGGGCCAGTGCCCTTTTGTCAGCAGAATTTTTCCTAAAGCTCTTTAGTTTTGGTTCCCAAGGTATAAAGATGTGGGTCTGACTTAATACCAGCTCCATAAAGGTTTTCTCAAAAATCTTGGCTTTTAAATCCCTTCTACTTGTTGGTGCCCATGACAACAGAACCACTGGTTTGGGTATTCTGTGTCAGCTCTCTGTGTATGCAGCAAAATTCCTTTGCAGCTCTTATTTGACCTCACTAAAAACAGGAATAAAGATTCACCCTGTTATGCAATTGACTAGCTAAGAACTGTGTATATAAGTAGATTTCTTTTAAAAAAAAAAAAAAAAAAAAAAAAAAAAGCTCTTATCTTAAAAGTAGCTGGATTGCACTACGATTCTGCAATGGAATTGAAAGTTGCTCATGCCAGGAGATAAAGGGTGCTCTGCAATGTTCCTTGAGAATGCTGGCAGTATTTGGGGAGGGGTGTGTAAGATGGTTTCTTATCTATGCAGTTGCTTCATAAAATAAAATTTCAGTCAGATCTGGTACATGGTCTGGGGAAACTACAGGTTTTTTCTGTTCCTTAGAATGACATTAAACTTACTTTTGTGCTTGAACATGTTGCAAGAAAGCTAATTCTATTTGTATTACTCTATTACTTTTTCCTTTAGAGAAGGGATTGCTCATCCTCTTGAGTATTTTTCGTGAGAGAAGATGAACTCTTGATGTTTGTTGTTCTTTTATGACCATGTACTTTTTCCTGTATTTGGTTGGAGAAGTGTTAAAAAATGGCAAGTGTCATGTTTCATCTTTTTTAAGTGACATAATCCTGCTTCCGTGTGTTTCAAACCTAATGGTTGAGAAGGAGTAAAGGGATGTTGAGAGGTTCTTGCTGCCAAAATAATGCATTACAGTATGCAAATATCTGGCACTAATATGAATAACTGAGGGTGCTGATTTCAACACACCAATTATGCATTAAGCATCATTGTTCAGTGAGTGGCAATGGTATATCAGATTAGTAAACAGGGTTTGAACTCTGCTTTTGAATTGGAACAAAAAATTACTTGAGCAGAGGAGGCCAGAACCCTCTGGCTCTCAAAAGCATGGAGTAACAAAGATGCACGATGGAAATCTACTTTAGAGTCTTGTCACAGTATACAGGGGGTAAAAAACTCATATGCTCTTGAATATTACTAGTGAGAACACTACATTTTTATACTTTGAAGCAATTATACCTAATATGTGATATTCTCTAGCTGACCAAAAAAATTAGTCTTTCCAGTTTCCTGATACAGTGTTCCTGTAAGTGCCTTCCCCACAGAGGCTTTCCTGGGGACCGGAGCATTTGCAGGTAGGGCTGGCTGCTGCATTCCCCTCTCCAACCCTGATCACGGCCTATAAACCTTCTGAAATTAGTGTACATGAGTATCATCCTCTCCCTGTAAATTTGATGTATTACTAGTAATATTCTGATATTTTTGTGTGCTTTGATTTCCAGAATTCTTTATACTGTGCATTCTAAATATAGACAGAGTCTGTGCCAAAGACCAAACTTACAAAACCATCATTGATAGAAATTCTAGTCTCTTTAATGACTTCCTCTGGAAACTGTAATTTGAATCATATGATTTTTCTGAAGTAGCAGTAGGAGGTAAGATCTGAAAAATAGCTGTAATACAGTTTTCAGAATTTAAAACTTTTCATCTGTACAAACTTAACCTTGTATAAAACTGCGCTGGTCATGTAATTCCTTGATTATTTGACAAGACTAATATTGTCTGTAAAGTAAGTGAAATCTAAAGAGAACATAGCTCTGAGCATAGCTGGTGTTCTGGTGACTTCTTTGGTCCAGATTTTTAATATTTTTTTCAAAAAATGTGTTTTTATGGTACAGGCTTATTGAGCACTCTGGTAGTTTTGGCTTTGGAATTGGTTTCGTTTAGCTGGGAGACCAAAGCCATCTGGCAATGCTCACCAACCACAGCCAGTCTCAGAGGGCTGTTGGCAGCATGTTCTCCCTGTATTAACTCTTGTGAAAGGGAAAGAAAAAACGAGCCCTTGTTAATGGGAACAAAGCTGTGGGAAAGGACAAAGTTGGGAATGAAGCAGTGAGGAGAAACATGGAGAGGAAATGAGAGGCTGATGAGGAGACTGAAGCCAGTTGGAAGGAGGTAGGTGGGATGGCAGGAAATGTGAGGTTGGAGTGTAAGTCTTAAAGGAATTAGGGTTTTGAAAGAATAGATGTCCTGGTTTGAAGGACAGGTGTCTGCCAGTAAAGGCAGAAGTTTCCTTTGAAATAGAGACTTTAATTTCACTCCCCCCACGTATTATAATTGTTTGAATCAAGGACTCTGAGGCAGAGATAAGGGGGTAGGAATAACAGCTCTTT